>OW679199.1:97008635-97749749 GCA_940337035.1 Agriotes lineatus
TGATGATATCTTTATAGGTCGGATTGAAATGATCATTTTCTTTCAACCACACTCGTGGTCTTCTTCAAGTTTATTTTATTGTTCTTTATTTATCAATTCAAATTTATTATTAATCTTAAATTAGCATTAGATGAAATGGTGTACATTACACATGTATATAAATTGTGCATGATGTCCTCCATCTTTTGAAGTCCATGATGCGCTAGGTGAGTAAAAACTAGCTTAGCTTTGTAATTATTAAAAATTTCATAAATACCCAGTTTGTAGGTATTTACTCAACCCACATCACTAGATACAACCTAAGCTGACTTTTGTTCAAATGTTCAAATAGAAGCTAGGATCAAGATGGCCATGATTGGGTAGAGTTCTTTAATACAAGTAACTTTCGTAGACAACTTTTTATAGCTATCAATATAACGAGAGTGTTATGCGATTAATAATATTCGAGGACGTTGTGAGGTGACGTTTTGAGTTCGTAACTATTATGACATTATGAGTAACTAAGGTATTGTTGAGTTATTGTGATATGCCGTATTTAATGATTTTAAAAAAATGTTTAACATTAAATGATAATAAACTGCTCAACTACAGGTCTAAAGAGTAGCTTCAGAATGTGTAGTTCAAAACGTGACCACTGAACTTCTGTAGATGGCGCCAAGTGGACAAGCCGCCACTGTGCTACAATGCTTGGAAATTTTGCAAAGTGGAAAATCGCCACTTTCGCCAAAACCAAATAGCGCATGAAGGTGCTCGGGACCTTAGCAACAACTTTGCCCCCTTTCAAAATTTCTATATCTGTAGCCGTTCGAAAGTTACAGGCGATCCAGACAGACAGACAGACAGACGGACAAAACGTTCGCATAAGTACGCTGAAGCTACTAATAATCGTCAATGATAAGATAATAGTAATTTACAATACAAGTGCGTAAAGCTACTCAAGCACGAGTGGTGGGGTAGAGTACAATATTTTATCTACGATAGAATCTAGCAAACACCGTAAATATAAAAAAAATGTAAATTAGGATTACCAGCAACCGGCCGTAATTTTGCGCGTTTTAAAAATTTTAAAACACGTTGCTACTGATAACGTGCCTAATGAACTGACGACGTAAACCAATGAAAACATGTTATTAAACAGTCGTTTTGCAATCTTAAAACTGCCAACTAAAAGGCAATTTTACACACTGTCCTAGATAAAATAAATTACCGTTCACAAGATATTTCTATTAAAAAAACTCGACCCAATCATGACCATCTTAACTTCCAACTTCTATTTGAATTTTAAAAGTTAGGTTACGTTGGATCTACTCCCAGCGTATTCCGGTTCAAGAAAATATCATAAATAGATTATCCATACCAACTAGTAGTGTATATATTTCCTCGACCTTTTGCGATTAACGTTTTTCCAGAAAAATTGCTGGTTATATACATATAATTTCAAAACGGAGACAAGTATTCCAATTCCAAAAGTTTCAAAATTACGCCATATCTAATTAAAGGAAAATTATTATATGTAAATACTATATCAAATGGATTCCCACATGTTTAATTAGTTTAATTAATTGGAAACTGGTTTTGGTGCTTATATCAAATCTACCCCAGTTGTTCAATTACTAAATGTCTGGAACTGCGCCCAAATAGCTTTATGTCGGGCTTCGTTTAGCTATTGCGCGTGGCTTTTTTATATAAGTAGTAATGTGGCTATATTTCAAATAAAGGATGTTTTAACCTATAAACAGAAGAAATTTAGAAAGGTATCTAGTATTTGATATGCGTTGGTACAACTAAAATATAACATTCGAAAAATTCTTGGTTTGGAAAATTTCTAGTTCACAGAACAAGGTGAGTAAGTTATTACACAAATTTTCCAAAAACACGGCCAGTCGTCGGTAGTTTACCGATTATTCAAAACATCAACATTTAGTCACGATAGATAAACAAAATCATCAAGTAATTCCACTTTCCCTGCAAAACTAAATGTGTATTTAACATGTTACAGCTTGCTCGGGCAGTTATCTCTGGAGTTATATTTATTTATATACGTCGTTATCAGAAAACTTTTATGTAAAACACATTATTATCTCCTTACAACTTAAACCATACAATTATCAAATGCCCATAGAAAACAACTGGAGCAGTGTCCGCCGACAATCCCAGACTTCATTTCGCTCAGTCTAATTAGAGGCGATTTAAATGCCCTTATCGGCCATTAGTAACGCGATATCTCGGAAAGATGGAAAAATCATCAACGCCATTTTTGTTCTGGTCGCCGGAGCGCGATTAGACGACAGGAAATGCCACAGGGCTGAACTGTTATTAGCCTGATGAGTTGAAACAGATAAACCAAATTTACGACGCCCAACTTTCGCCGCAACACTTTTTGTACTTTTATACAGTAGGTTTAAATACTAATATACAGCATCGGGTAAAAATTATTTTTCATCCTATAGAACGTCCTAATATTTCAAAATGTTTTAACCGATTTTAACATTGCAGGAAAAATAATTCGAGCTTTCCTTGTTTTGCTGTACAATATTAACGAGTTTTTCAAGCGTTCCAATACAACTTGTATATTTACCTCTAGTCGATAACTGTAGATAGTATGTACATATTTGAAATTTTAAAATATTTTTCAGTAACGTCCAATTTTTTTCGTTGAGGAACAAAAGAACTATGCAACTTTGGTGACGGAAAACTATTAAATAGTTGGTATGCTAATATATAAATGCATACACTGCCTGCAGTAGCTGTATTTAAAAGTTTGACATATATACGAGCTATGATACTTTAATATTTTAGGCGGTTTTCCTTTTTATGCTGTATTTATCATTTATATTACTTGACAACTATAATCAGTTTTGCGGAATAGAAGAAAAATATCAGTTTATTGAATACATGAATTTATTTCATAATTGATGTATACAAAAGTACGATTAAAAATATGCATATAGAGCTACTGGTACTGTTTTTGACAATTTATATTTAATAACATTGATGGGCTTTATGAGAAGAGTGAAAGACATCATACTATCTAATCGTATGAAGGAGTAAGCCTTGAGTAATAAGGGGCAAGAATATACCTACATAGTTGAGATATGTATATTATAAACAGATATAGTGAATATATCGGAATAATATGCTTATCTACTATACCTATTTGTCAAATATACCAAACATGATATTTCATATATTATGAGGATCTGAAACGTACAGTCGCGTTCGGAAGTAAGTGCATGCAACATTGTATTGCTCTCCCCGGTCTTTATATTTTGAATTGGAAATTTGGTTCGACATTTAGGCGATGACTTGTCCATCTTGTCAAAAAATGTTTGCCCCAAAATGCGTCCATTAATTGAATAGATAATGAGGGGTAACGTCTCTTGAACCATTAGGAAGAACCAAGAGTAATGCCTGATCGAGTAGATCAATGGCCAATATAAAAGAATTGGCAAATACAAAATTTCCAAAAACACAGTTAACATCTACATCTATAAGAAAAGTAAAAAATTGCAGTGCTTTAAATACCATGTGCGGTGAACAGGTGAAAAACCCGACCAATAGTTCGTTGGTGCCCACAGTTGCGCCGATAGGCGAAAAGCCAGACAAATTTTTGAAATGCTTGCACTAATTTTAGAAGTGTGATGTAAATTGTTCGCTCTTGCCGTTGCACAGCGCGAATTTTCAGAGTGAACGCTCTGAATCGAAATGTTTACGAAACCTACGCCAATTTTAAGATTTTAAGATTCGACAGCTGCTGGGTTCGCAGCAATTTGTATTGTGTGGGCCGCAACGTTGCATGTCTGCTCGTGAATGACAAAATTCGTGTCTTTACCCTCGCGTCGCACTAATTACTCGCACACCCATGCACAACCCGAGCATCCTTGTGATGAATCCCAGCAAAAGCTACGTGGGACCAGCCTACACGCACTCAGCCAAGTCTTTCTATTTTTCTAAGTCCCGAAATAAACTTTCTCCGAGTACTTTGCACATCCCACTGCAATTGCATTGAATCGACTCGTACCTACCTGCTGCGATAATAACTAAGGAAATGGTCGGAGGTGTGCTGCATGTTAATTCCGCTGTAGTAGGACTTCGGTTGCATAACAAGGCCTTTACCAGACAGTGCCCCCTGTTTTCTTTGGTTATGGGCGTTCTTGGACTGACTAAAAGGCGTTTTGTACTTTTCGGCTGGTGTATTAGATAAATTGAGGGCGTCTACTTCCGCTTTTATTTTTTTACTGTGGCTTTTTATATCTAATGTGGTCCAAAAATGTACAATGGGAATAGTTTTCAATATTAGCTTTCTTTGTTAGAAGTCGATGATTAAGTTCTAACAAAAGATAAAATCGGATATAATTTAGATGTCGATGTATTTGTTTTTTATATTTGTGCGATTTTGGTATTAATTTTTCATTTTATGTAAAAGTCAAAGATGCGTTTCGCACCACTAGAAAGACCTTATGTTTTCCGTTTTATTGATTCATTATCACAAGTAACCGAGTTATACTAATACCGGCTGAAAAACGAGGCCGCAGCTCTCCGGTCTGACCTCAGCACAAGAATACCGAATTGGCCAATGATTTTATTTTATTTGAATTTACTCCGCTTGCAACCTCGAGATAAGTGCTCTCATTGGTCAATTTGGCCTTCTTGTGCTGACGCCAGAGCAGAGAGCTCAGGCCTCGTTTTTTAGTCGTTATTGGTTATACACACTTTTTTATAATAGACCTTGGTGGTATATCAGAAAACAAACGCATGCTTCCATTTAACAGTAATTATATTTTAGAAAATATTTTTACTTGCATTATTTGATTCAATTTGTTTTGGCATAGTGGAATACAATAATTTAAATAACGTATTTTCTACGGTATTGCAACAAGACGTCTTGAAAGTTATTGACAGATGACGGAATATATGCACTAAAAATATGGTTAAATATGCACTTATGCATACATATATGCCCTAAAAATACCCATAATATGCACCATCAACGTAAAATATACACTATAAATACAAAATACAGTGTAACTGCTATTAAAGAAGTCGCTAGAAAAGAATTCGTTAAACGGAAATTTCGTAATTTCGCATGTACAACTGAACCATGTTACTAAGTTTTAACTTGACGTAGATTTGAAAAATCCAATACTCGACCAATAACAAAAGGTCTAACTCCCTTCTCAGTACTGAATTAGTAATGACAGCAATTTCCGGTATCTTCTGTTAAAGACCATACGTAAAATACTGGTAATGTTAAACCTATAGAGATGGAGTTTCAAAAATTGGATTGAGGCAAACATTTTCCAGTTTTTGTTAAAATTGGTTCATATTTTACTTCACTCTAAAATTTAAAAATGCACAGATTGTCTATAAACGAAAAAACAAGTTAAAGCAAAAAATAAGCACTTAAATTTTTAACGTAATTATTTCCAGAAAAGGATAATTATTTATCGAAAACCAATAACCAATATTCCACTCCCAACATAAAATAGATATTTTATAAAATAATCATACATTAAGTATAGTGATATTTGATATAGAATATAAATTGTGAAATTCTTGTTATTAAAACATTAGATAATTATTTCTTTAAATTATCCATATAAAAACGTTGGCGTCTGTCACTGAGAACATATTTATAGGTTACAGGGACATACTTCATTTTTGAAATCAGTCCAGGCTGCAAATCATCAAAAACTTCATCTCACAAAAAACATTACGCAATATGCAGTAAAACAATGTCACATATGCATCAATATGCACTGATGTCTAAAAATATGCATTATGAAATTTTAAATTTAGATTTCCTGGAAGCAGAAATGAAATGGTATACAAAAAATGAGCGTGCTGCATATTAATAAACAAAACGTCCAAAATGCATACACTTAATCCGAGCTCTGCTTATGAGAAAAAATGTCAAGTCGAAAATCAGGTTTGAATTCCTCTGTAAAAGTTAAAATACTAAAACAAAACACAACCAAATAAGGCAAAATTTTAATGATGGTTCTCAACGTATTTTCTCTTGTTTGATGGAATCTATCGCTAACCCTTTACGTGATTCTCCATCCTGCTCATCTTGGACAATTAGGGCCGGTTGCAGAAAGCAATGTTAAGTCTGGTGTTAGCTAACATCGCGTCAAAGTGAACAAAATCGCATCAAATTTTGTTTACTAATGTATTAGTTACCATAAGCATTTGAAATTTGATTCGTTTTTGTTCACTTTGACGCGATGTTAGCTAACACCAGACTTAACATAGCTTTCTGCAACCGGCCCTATGTATTGTAGAATTATTATTAGCCCTAGTGGCGCAGCCTTTGCAATTTTTTATATGGGCACATTACCCCTGAGCTGAATTGTACTCTCCCTCTCTGTACAATATTAATATAATCGTCAATTACTATAAAAGCAAATAAATTACGATTTTAAATAAATCCAATAATTTACAAAATAAAATCATATCATTTTGTGGCGTACATTGTGTAAAGATAAGTCTCGAGTCCCTGTATATAGTAAAACTATATACAGGATCTCTAGATAAGTCTACACGTAGGACGTAGCTCAAGCGGATTCGTGCTGGTAAAGAAGGCAGTTATTCAGTGACTAGAGCTGAAAGTAATCATATAAAACGTAGTTCAGTCCTAGGCTATGGCTATTAATGAAGTGTAGGTATGTCGTTATTAACTGCTTGCGTGTTATCCTCAAAGCATCATTTCAAATGTGCAATGCTATTTTTTAATTAAAAAAACGTTGAATCATTAACGATTTAATAAAATCATTATACAGCTACTAAACTGGCTAAATATATGACTCAAACTAGAATATAATACTCCACAACGGCCTATGATTAAAAAAGATACTTTATCTACGACCACTATTAAAAGTAGGCCTTTTAGCGCTAGCTTGTTTCACTAAAAGTGACGTTTTATAGTTTACCGTGGTTAAAGAAATCAGCTGTTTACTTTTAGCCCATGTGCTAAAAGTGAAGTGAGGTTATAAAACTACAATTTCGAACTGGAAGTGAAGTTGTAAAGTTATTCTAGTTGCTTCTTGCGTTACAGGTAAAGTGTTTTTGAAATAATTAAAGCGTTATGTAATGTATACAGTCAGATGTGGAGTATTAATAATTACATTTCGTAACTGACCTTGACCGTACTGGCCTCGCCTGCGTGGCGTGGCCTACTGTTTATTATGACATAAATTAGAAGTGTCGTAGATGCAAACCTTTGTTAAATTGATATTTATGGATTAATAACAGTAAAATTAAGGTCGTAGATAAAATATTGTATGCAACGCGTGCTAAAAGTCGTTTATGCACGAGACATGTTATAATTTTCATGTCTCGTGCATAAACGTCGACTTTTAGCACTTGTTGCATAAATAGCTATTAAATGCTCGTTGATCTTTTTCACACATTAGGTAAACTGTGTTACCTGTTAAGTTTAGCACGGTTTAGCAACTTGATCTATTGTTTACGAGATTTGTCTGCTAACGTTTATTTTAATCTATATAACCGTATTTTATTAGTTGTTTTTGTCCTTACAGTCTTTCAACGTATTCTATCCAGTTGTTTCTGTATTAACTTATCATCTCGTCAACATTACATGTAGCAACCGACACGGAACATTAGAAAAAGTTGCTATTCGCGCAGCTTCCGATTTTAAACAATAACCATAGTGTATTGTGTTAATCAACATATGTGCCCATTCCCAAAAATTCTGGGAAAACGTGTGGTGATTATAGACTGATTAGTTTAATAAATTATATAACTAAATCATTTTTGAAAATTATACACCGACGCATTTGCAATAAATGTGAACCCAGCAGCAGGGAGAAACACAATATGGATTTAAAATGGATTTAATACCTTCGCGTTACAAGTATTGCTCCAACGTTATAGAGATGCCATAATAAACTTTTAAATATCCTAAAAAAATCGGTATAGACAGTAGATATCAGAATCATATAAAACCTATATTGGAGCCAAACAGCAAAAGTTAAGATACAAGACAGCTTCACGGATGCCATAGAAATTCAAAAGGGTGTACGTCAGAGGTGTGTGTTTTCTCCAACACTATTTAACATCTACTCGGGAAGAATTTTTGAAGAAGCAATGGATCATAGTGTCGGCGATGTAAAGATAAATGGCGAAATAATTAATATTAGATTTGCCGATGACACTGTAGTGACCGCAAGGAGTATGACAGAACTCCAACGTCTTTTAAATAATATCAACAGTGTTAGTAAGGAATATGGTTAACGCTAAATATTGCGAAAACAAAGTATATGGCCGTCAGCAAGAACATCCAACCGCCGGACATACTTACCTTAGATAACGCCCCCATAGAACTTGTAGAAAAATATACTTACCTTTGCACGGTGGTACATGCAGGCTTCCATCAATCAGTAGAAATTCGCAGACGAATAGAAAGAACGCGATCGACATTTGTAAAGATGGGAAATCTATTTGTTAGCAGAAGTCTGAGCCTGCCCGTAAAAAATCAAATGCTGCATTGCTATATTTTCTCGGTTCTATTATATGGAGTGGAAGCCTGGACACTCACTGATGTGTTACTCAGGAAATTAGAAGAATTTGAGATGTGGTTATATCGCCGCATTCTCCGTATATCATGGACCGACCATGTCTCAAACGATGAAATATTGAGGAGGATGCAAAGTTGCATTTACCATCAAACAGCGGAAGCTCCAGTCGTTTGGTCATGTCATGAGGAACAACAAATATAGTATACTACAACTATTCGTAGTACTGAAGGGCAAGGTGGAAGGAAGAAGTGGACCAGGCAGAAGGAGACATTCGTGGCTACACTAATCTACGGAAATGGTTTGGACAAACTTTATTCAACTGAAACAGATCAGGAACGTTAAGAAGAAGATTGTGTTAATACGCAACGTTCATTTTCATCACATGTTGCGTAGTTCTATCGTTGTTTTATAGAACCTAATGGATTGCTCTTTTAATCTTATTTCGACTGAACTATACATTATTTAATTTTATGTGGATTTTGTCGAACTTATGTCTATTACTTGGTGTTATGATGTTGTGGTTTCTAGGACAGATAATAGAGATGGATGACAACTGCAAATAAATCAACACTCGTTCTTGAATTTTACGGTTTCTCATTGCAATAGCCCTTAGGTGAATATTTATCACAAAACGCTAATATAAATGGAATTTTCATTGTTGGGCGGGATGTTTAAAAATCAAAATCACAGGAGAATTATGATGTACTTATTTCTAATGATGTAGGGCAATATCAAGCATTCTTGGCAAAAGGGGGAGGGATGGATATGCTACGTGTAAAAATACCAGTTTCCATAACGATCTGAATCGCCACAACAAGCGGTATCTACTCCGTATGGAGCTACGTCTGGTGTTCCTCAAGGGTCTAACTTAGGTCCGTTGCTTTTTGTATTATTGATCAATGATTTACCACTGTGCTTATCGTATAGCTCTTGTTTATTATATGCGGACGATGTCAAGATTTTTAAAGAAATTAAAACTGTTAACGACGTAACATTACTTCAACATGACATTGACAGCTTATATAAATGGAGTGTTGATAACAAGTTGCTTTTTAACATAAATAAATGCTTTGTGATTTCATATACAACTAAGGAACAGGCTAATTTTGAAAACTATACAATGAGCTCGATCATTCTACGGAGGTGCACGTCTACTAGAGATCTTGGAGTGCTTTTTGAATCATCCCTCAAATTTAATGCTCATATAGAAAAATCTTGCAAAGATGCACACAGTATGTTGGGCTTTATTATGCGAAACTGTTTTAACTTTAAAACTACGCAAAGTCTTTGTACTCTTTATAATACCTTAGTACGGTCCAAATTAGAGTTTGCTTCAATTATTTGGTCTCCCATTCAAAACAACCTTATAAAAAATATTGAAACTATTCAAAACAAATTTTTAAAATATGTTTTTTATAATAAATATAAAAGAAATCCGAATTTTGCATCTTATGAACCTTTAAGGTTGGAATTTAACTTATGTAAATTAGAAACCCGTCGTGACCTACATCGCATTACTTTTCTCTTTAGAATTTTGAATAATTTAATTGATAGTCCCATTATTCTCTCCGAATTCAAACTCCGTGTCCCAGGTCGAAGAATTCGACATTTCGAGCTATTACATGTCGATTTTTGTCGGAGTGCTTGCAGAGCTCAATCGCCTGTAGTTAGTATATCATCAACTTTTAACAGATACAACTCTACCTTTGATTTGAGGATATTTAGTACCTCTTTGCACACCTTCAAACATAGATTATTAGAACTATGTGGCTAGGATATATATATATATATATTTAAACGCTTCGATCTTTCAAGTAATCACATAAGTTTTGTTTGTACCTTTGTTATATCATATTTGGAATTTTCTTTACTTTGTTCTTTCTCTTATTTTGAATTATGTTTACTTTATAATTTAGTATTTATTATAAGTTTGAGTTTCAGTTTGTATAGATTTTAACAGATACTTGTAACTAGGCCTCGTGCCTGTTAGTGTCTGTGGCTATAAATAAATAAATAAATAATAAATATAATGTTTGTTGGCAATATGACAATATCCTAACGACTTCTGCTTGAGTCACTTGTCATTTTAACTTATATCACGAATATATTTAAAGGATAAAACTTAAAAAAATACTTTCTTGGCAACTTGTTTGTGTTTTTTACTTTAAAGATACCGCAAATTGAAAATAAAATAAACATATCTTTCTAAGCTCCAATAACTTTTTAGTCATGGAAATAAAATTTCACATTTTTTTTACCTTTTATATGGCAAATTTTAGAATATGTGCTATTTACAGTTTGTATCAAAATGTACTGTTACTTATTATAATAGCTATGTATGACGCAAGTTAGGAAATGCCTTATTTTGTGTATCGCGTGGGATGTTGCAGAACGAGCGTAGCGAGTTCCTGCAAAGTCATACAAATTAATCAAAATCCTAACGTGTTCCATACAAGATTTTTTTTAATTTTGGGAAATAACGGTTTGTTATATCTTAAAACTGATAAAATTCTAATGTCATATCAAATAAATGTCAATGTATCGCTTTTTCCAATGTCATTTGATGTGATGTGGCGTTTCGAAACAGTCAGTTTTGAAAAGTGACTACTTATATGTTAAAATTTGAAAACATTATTAGTGTATCATACTATCCTACAATTATAATAAATCATTTTATAATAATACTATTCTGCCCTTCGGTCTATATCAATGTGACGTCACCGTACAACGGTGTAAATACCAATCACGTGTAATAATAACGCATGTGGACATGACGTCACGTGGTAGCTTACCTGCAAAATGTCCACTATAGCAAACATATAGTGTGTTAAAAAAAACTCATTTGCAGCATGCCATGATCAAATTGAAGTTTGCGAGTTTGCCATAACTTGATACATCCATTGAAGCAAATGAACTACTCAGAGAGAACTAAATTACATCTTGATCTGAAACTATTTTCCTAAAAATGTACAAAACACTTAATAAAAACAATTTTTATTGACCGTTATGATTATTACACTCGTTGTTGTGTACCTGCCATCTTATTTTCCTTTTTGCTTGATACAATTGAACTTCATGCAGTGTAAACTTTTACCTGTCATACTGACAGATGTTTTCATGGACAAAGTGCAACAGACTTAAGTTAAGACATGATTTTCTATCTTTCTTTCCAAGGCCTACCTTAAAGGAGTTTTTTAACACACAATACCTTTATCGTTATACCAAGATGCACATGTTTTGTATGTGTTTTTCAATTAATGATTATGTTCAGTTTTTTTGTAGTCACGGTAATTTGTACACATTTTAACATGGATTTGTTCTTAGGAATTGTACAAACAACGAGACTTTTAATAATTTAAATATTGTACATAATTACATATTTCACGTTATTTTAAAAAAGTTAAGAAATTCAGTAAAATATTGCTACAGCAAGTATGAATATAACGAATTTGGGTATATCGTTCTCGATTTGCAGATGTAGGGGTTTATTTTTTCAGTTTTAATAGTATATTGAGATTATAACTTGCAATATAACTTTCACCAATGTGGTGTTGATTAGTAATCATAATCAATAACTACAGTATAACAAAGTCTGCTATGGTCTTTTGAGATCCCTCTTTTTTTTAAGACATATGTACCAGATTTAAAAAAAATACCTATATTACTTTTAATAGCTAGGTAATAACAATAACGATGATGCCTCATACAAATGTTACTTTTTAGTTATTTTATTTGTAGGTGTGTATTTTTTGTTTGGTACCTAACAATAAAGTATGTTTATTGCTGTAATTACTCTACGTATAAAGTATTAATAAGTGATATAAACAATCAAAATAAATCGGAAAAGACCACTGCACCGACTGCAGTTGTCATTTGCAAGTTTGTCCAAGAAAAGAAATACCTGTTGCGTAGTGTATCTAACAATTAAAAAACAGTTGTGCGAGGTATTTATCTTTAAACGATAGTTAGTGTACATAATTAAGAGCCAACAATTAAAATATGCGAATAGCTACAAAACTATAATAGCTCGCTATAATTAGCGACCTCGAAACTGTAATTTGTAAACCGTCGAAACCCACTTTCGTTTTCCGAAACCAAGCAGGACAACGTAGATTCCCGCAGGAATTCGAAATTAAAATCCAATTAACCTCCTCGTTTTAGAATTTGCTGCGCTTTGGCACGGCGTCATGGCTTATCAGTGATTCACAATATTTAGAAACCGGGCCGCGGGTCAAATATTAATCACCTTTGTTGGTTAATCTCGTCCGCTGGCCTTTGTCTGATGGGGTTTTAAGAAACCTGCGTAATTATAATTAATAACCGATGCTTGTTAATCCGCTGCGATGAGCGTATTTTTAATGCGTGCCATTAACGAGGCAAAAAGGAGCGACACATAAACAATGCATCCTGTTCTGTTGGCCGCTGTCATAAGAGTTAATGATACTTCTCTCATCTACTACTCTTGCTGGTGCTGGTTAGTCATGCATACAAAATTTGCATTTATCATGTACTTTTCTGCTTGTTGGCTGCGAAGCAAACAATTCAATATCAACTGGGGCAAAAAATGTTAACGTTCAGCAAACCTTCCCTCATGATTTTCTTCTGAAGTGTTTGCGATCGTGATTATGACATATAGGATGAATCTGAAGAGTTGGTTGGTACTAAATACGTGGTTTAGCCAACATTCCCTAAGGATTATCTTCCGTAATTGATGATGGAATTGAAGAAGAAACAAAGGACAAGACAAAGGGTTAATATTATATCCACCACGACTATGAATCTGGAAGGTTGGTTAGTAGCACAAAATAGCCTTTATCGCCCCCAAAACTGACCTGCGTAGTGTTAAAAGTGCAGTTGATAACCTTCCACGGTTTGGCGGTGTCCGTGCACTTGCACCCCGGGAAGCGGCAGGCGTCATCCGAAGCGCCCTTTTCGACCACGGCCGACACCACCAAAGCACCCACAATCACCCAGAAAATCAGCGAACACCACTGCACACCCATCACGAACACACATGCTTACACTCCCGCACTATTTGCCCAATTTCCTATTTGGGAAGGACTGTCGACCTGTCGCGACTTGTTCTTTCGCCCTAAACATGCTGGGGATGAGGCGGAGGACTTCGGCTACGACGAACTCACAAGGCAGCGAAAGACTGCTTTGACTCCGCCGGCGACGACCGGTTGTGCGATGGCGGGGGGACGCAGGAGGACTGCCTCCGAATGAATGTATCTCGTTCCCTTTTTAGATGCCGCGCTATCGGGGTTGCGGCCCCGGGCGGTTCACCTGGCTTTGTTTTGTTTCCGCGGCGCCCCCGACCTTCAAGGTCGACCCTTGCCTGCGGTTTCGGCAATTTGCAGCAAATTTTGAAAAAGCAATGTAGTAAAAAATAATGCTTGTCCTATGAAATATTCTTTCACCGTTTGAGTTCCATTAATATGACTACCGTTTTTTGATGTATACAGGGTGTTATCAAAGATTACAGAACAAAGAGAAATTTAAAACCATTCGTTATAAACGAGCGTTCGCTATTATACAAGTCAAAACTTAAAAAAACATTTTTTTGTCGGAACTTAGAACGTCGCCATTAAAATACTGTAACAAATCGCATATCTAACAATTAATTCGACGAGAAATAAGTACTGAAGATTTTTTTCACTTGACGGGGTGATAGAAAACGTCTACATAGAACATAGCCCAGAAGAGTTGGTTAAATATTTTTTCCAATACCTACTTGTAAAGCTTGTTTTTATTTATAAAAATCTCCATGGTAAAGTCTCACTCTAATGATGAGGGTGGATAAAATGTTATCACTAGTGAATAAAATAGTCCATAATCCATAGCAACTAACAAAATAAATACGTGCTAGCGTGATAACTAGTACAAAAACAGCTATGATTATTTATTTAAAATTATTTATTGAATTTTAAAACTTATTTATATACAGGGTGCCCGGATTTCGTAGGGACAACATGGGTAACTTTTGTATTTGAAGAGATAGAGAGATGGTCAAATTAGCAAAAAGGTGCAGGTTTGAGAGCTCATTAAGAAACCATCTTCAAATTTTACTTGTCATGGCCCACTTGTCTAAAATAAAAAAAAACAAAATCTCCTAATTTCTTTTATATGCCGTAACTTTTTTGTTACTTAAGATATTGAGATGCAATTTGAACTAATTTGCATGGTAATTTAAATACTTTTATTGGCACTTAATAAAACCAATTTTATTTGTGCAAATTTTTAGTAATCTAACCTAACCTCAAAATTTTAAATTGGTACCGTGCAATTTTTTTGACCCATTTAAGAGAGATTTTTTTTCTGAATGCAATGATGTATAATATGATACGGAAATTTCTTTAAAATTTTGAAAACCTGCGCTTATTCTTTTTACAGGCACAAATCACTAGAGCCATGATCACAATAACTTGTTTTTTGTTTATCACGTTATCTGTGAAATTATGTTTCGAAACAAAAAGCACGCTTATCATCATACGTGCCTGTCAGTAGTGTCAGTGTGTTCCGTATGTTTGACGTGTAAGTTATTCTTGTAGCAATTGATATACGTACAAAATACATAATATTTTTCAAAATTTTCTATTACAAGTTGAAGTAATAACACTGACCCTACTGGAAGGCACGTATGATAATAAGCGTGCTTTTTGTTTCGAAACATAATTTCACAGATAACGTGATAAACAAAAAACAAGTTATTGAGATCATGGCACTAGTGATTTGTGCCTGTAAAAAGAATAAGCGCAGGTTTTAAAAATTTTAAAGAAATTTCCGTATCATGTTATAGGTACATCATTGCATTCAGAAAAAAAATCTCTCTTAAATGGGCCAAAAAAATTGCTCGGTACCAATTTAAAATTTTGAGGTTAGGTTAGATTACTAAAAATTTGCACAAATAAAATTGGTTTTATTAAGTGCCAATAAAAGTATTTAAATTACCATGCAAATTAGTTCAAATCGCATCTCAATATCTTAAGTAACAAAAAAGTTACGGCATATAAAAGAAATTAGGAGATTTTGTTTTTTTTTTTAATTTTAAACAAGTGGGCCATGACAAGTAAAATTTGAAGATGGATTCTTAATGAGCTCTCAAACCTGCACCTTTTTGCTAATTTGACCATCTCTCTATCTCTTCAAATAAAAAAGTTACCCATGTTGTCCCTACGAAATCCGGGCACCCTGTATATATGTATACCGTATGATCGAAAACGCTTATCATCTAGACTAGAGGGCTGTGAAATTGTTTTGTCAAAAATTTATGTTGGCAGTCGTGGTGGTAAAAGTCACATTGACATTTTATATCTGTCAATTTAACGTTATATCAGTAATGTAATTTTAACAAATACAAACATTTTTGTGTTGAATACATTAAAATATTAATATCAAATACAACAACAGTTGGTCAAAGTGATTTCTTTCATTTTCCATATCCAGCACCATTTTGTGTTCAGTATTAAACATTCTGTCAAAGTTAAGAGATTCTGTCAAAATTGTGTAGGTTATATTATTAAGTACCTTTACTCATCACTGCCAACATAAATTAAATTTAAAGAAAATCCACAGCCCTCTAGAGGGTAAAATTTTTCGATCATACTGTAACTAATTATAGGTAAATATTATGTGCCACACGTGAATAAGGATTTTTTCCTATAGCAAATGTTAAAGTGTGCTTTAATCGACTCAAAACAAAAGGTCAAGTGTTACTTTAACAGCAAGGGTAGATAAAGTAGCGCTTTAACATCAAGGGTAGATAATAGCTATTTAAGTAACAAGGAATGTAAGGACTTATTAACATTTGAGGTAGGCAAGTACAAGCCAAGACGAAGTCTCGGCTTGTTGCCTGCCGAAAACATGTGTTTATGGAGACCTAATTTAACAAAAAAAAAAAGAAACAAAATGTAAAGAAAGAAGGTAAACGAAAGTCTCAGTAGCGATTATTTCCGCCTCTGACCATAATAACTTCTAACCTTCCTCAAACAGAACTAATGCTTGAGCACATTCTTCGCGAATAAAATTTCGTGTTTCACGTTGCATACTGAGAAAATTAAAGATTTTGCAAAAAAAACGTTCAGGACTAACACCGAAAACACACGTCTATCAACTAGTGCTTTTTGACAGCTGTATTTACCTGATGACAATTACTGTTTCTTTCTGTTTTTCCATAGCCTGCTACTTTAGTGCATTTAATGCAAATTAAAGTAAATAAAAACATGTTATGCTATAAAATTGTTTCTATTGCAGTAGCTAAGATAAAAGAGTGAATCAAAAAACAAAATGTTATAAAAAGATAAGGCTAGAGTTTGCTTTGAATTATAACTTGATATTGTAGCTGTTGAACCCCACAGGGTGTTATAACTATTATGAAAAAAACACGTTATAATTGTTACACCCGGTATTTATAAAAAAATAAGTTTCTATGCGAATAGAATAGTACACTAACTTTCTGAAAGAGACGACGTGTCATTAAAAAAAATCATCCAAATCGGATAAGTGGTTTCGACAATAATTAACTTTAAACTTTTAGCTACTTTTCTTTTGGTGCGTTAATTTATTGGAGAAGTGTATTATTGACTTTCATTATTTTTTATTATACCTGCATCAGAATCGCCGTTTAAAGCACGCCTGAGCGTGCGAATACAGGCGATTAAAGCTCGCCGAGCTTTAAAGGTTGTCAAGGAAACGACTGAATGCAACAACGGTCATGGACGCGACAAAAACGTAAATAATTCTCGTAACTATAGTAGCAATATTATTATGCCCTCTCGATTTATTACCACAAAAATTATTTCTAAGTTTTTAGTGCGTAATTTATTTCCAGTATTAGAGGTATAATAAAAAATAGCGTAAAGTATTCGTGGATAACTGGTCTTTAAAACACTTGCTCTGTTTCGAGCACTCCGGCTACGCCGTCGTGCTCGGAAACTCGCGCGTGTTTTAAAGACCTTGTTATCCACTCATACTTTAATATACTATTCTTTTGAAATTGTTAAAGTTCTTGCTATACAAAAAAAATGTATTATACACGACGATAATGTTATTAGTTATTAATATCCACTCTTGAATCATTAACGTCTCGACTTCGTCTCGACGTTAAACGATTCACTCGTGGATAAAATTTAACTTTATCGTCTTGTATAATAAATTACTAGATATTATCCATTCCGGGGAATTCTCTCACTTGACTTCGTCTCGTGAACTAGTTTTCCCTTTATGGATAAAATACCTCTTTATTCACTTGTACTGTTTGTAAAAAAACATAATGTGCCTCTCGGCACTGAAGTTCCTTGTTATTCGTCATGTCTTATCAAGTAAATGTAAACCTTTGTTTAATCGACATTTATGGATAACAGTAAATTTAAGGCCGTAAAAAATATTGTGTGCAAACTCGTCCATAAACATTCACTTTTAGCACTTGTTGCACAAATAGCTATTATTCAATTTTGACAGTTTAAAGTGACATTATTAATTCCATAACAACCTTCATAAACAATCTATGATTCACAAGTGCAATAAATATGTTCACTAGTGAATTAAAAAAGTTTCAATGAAGAACACCATATTTTTATTAATTCTGTAAATATTTACATTCAATTATTCTTTGTCTTTGTAGCGTGTAATATATAATTACTAAAATTTAGATCAAATCGACGATAAATGGGCAAATTTATATCTTGATTTGAATATTTTGTATTCAACATTTCATCAAAATTGAATAAAAACATATAGTATGATCAAAAATTAATCTCATGTAGTATGGCTGTGGAAGTGCAAACCAACGCCTTTAAAATTGGCTTAAATACTTATATTTAATTCTAACTGTCAAATTTTATTCTTTTTATCCATCTTATTACAATATTATATTGAAATAAACAAAGTTTCGCGTAAAAGTAATGTAATTCTCCAACAAATAAGCCTGTGCCGGTCGAATAGACACTGCGTCTTAAATCTAACCTAAAAGTAAAATATATTTGACCCAGTTTTAAAGGCAGCAGTTTGTTTTTTCGTAGCCATACTAGATGAGATTAATTTTTGATCATACTTTATATACGCCACGTGAATTAAACATTTATTTACTCGATTATTTTTTCAAACTTCACATTTTTATTACATTTTGAGTGTGTATTGATGTGAGATAGGTGATTTTCCAGTTGAATACTTCTAAAATGGGTTTCCTTTTTTTTTTTAAATAGAACACCCGTTATATTATTACATTTTTGAATTCAGCTTAAAATTCTAGAGAAAAATTGTCTCTTCAACGAACGCTCTATTTTGCAGCGTTTTTGCAGAATTTGTAATTTTTGACAAATGATTAAAAATTTAAAATAAAATTTTTGCCTAATTATAAGATCACTGTAAAAGGAAGTTATGTGCGTGTATCACACCAGATTTTTAATTATAATAATCCAAAATAAAACATCATATACACAGAACAAACACGACAATTTATTTAATAATGGAAAAAACACAACATGCATCACATCCACAAATCCATTTGTTTTTCTTGTAAATGGCCACAGAAAAATGTTTTGTAAAATTCCGAGTTCCAACTTTATTCGCAGGTTGAAATTTTATCTAAGTTTTCTACTTTAACCTTTTCAGCTAACAGTAGGTTCTAAAATTAATGTTGATAATAGTTACTTTGCGAGTTATACGAGTATCTAACCCGTAGAAAGTATCAAATCTGTGAAGGCCCGACTTCACTTATCATTGTTTTGCAAGCAGTTATACCCATAAGAACTAATTTATTGCCAAAACAGTGCTCGGAAATCCAATACATTAATTTTCAATGTCGTAGATTGCACATTTGCATATAGGCTGCTGCATTTACCCTCGGCTCGCATTACATTTCCGGAGCACTATGTTTGTAAATAATCCCTCCAGTTTACTGCGCTCGCCATCGCATCATATTGAAACTACTTACCTCACTTCTGCTACTTCAGCGTTTTCGCCCATCATTACCATGTAAGTTTGGTCCCTATTTCGGATCGCCGTCATCAGCTGCCAGCCACTCAATGCATTGATAGGAGCGAGAGTGTTGACACATAACTCATATTATGCTGACATACTTTGTGGATATGGTTTTACATTTTTTTAAGCGCTATCGAATAGCTAGCTTCGGAATTACTTAAACCCTTTTATTATAACAGTAGGATAGGCGATAAAATATGTTTTCAATTATAGAATAGTTATTACTTTTTTGTCTATTTGTCAATTTTTCGACAGAAATGCGACAAAAAGAACAGAAATAAACTTTTTCAACATTGCAGTTCGATCTTAATTTATGTGTTTTTTTTTGAATATCAAAAACATCATCAATAATGACAACTAAAAGAAAGATACAAGTAACCTATTAGGTATACACAAATATTACTGTTTAGGCTTGTGTTATTTATATTGCCTAAAGTCTTTTTTTTTCAAAAATACAATTTTCCGGAAAAAAAAACTTTAAAACTACTAATAAATTCAGTTGCATCTTTATTTGCTATACAGAACTGTGCAATCACTATATTTAATGCAAATGTGCATAGGTATTTAAAATGCAACTCCTAAATTATTCCTTAACGTACTCTTTCTTAAGTGTCTTTTCTGGTTACTGCTCTAAACAACGGAATATAATAACCAGGTAATTTTTAAACAAAAAACAGTAACTATTGTTGTTTCTTAATCGTTAGTATGTGTTTTTACTTGCCTCGTCTAAAAGAAGTAATCGTGAAAAAAATACCTTTCGAGAATTCTTCAGATCTTCACGTTTTAGGGTCCCTAGTTGTCTGAGGTTTAGCTCAAAACTGTTTGTTGGGAAAGACGGTATTTTTCATGCAGATTAGATGTCTACCTGGCTCGGTATCGAATATACTTAAGATAATAAAATGGAATAGATAAAAGTAATAATTCGCGCATAACTCAGGTTTTTACCCTTGGTGAAAATGGGACCCTACAGATACATGGTGAATATCTTAAAGTGGACAGGAATGTGTAGCAATCAACGCTTTCTTTATAATACAACCAAAAGCAAATCCAACTAATGTGCCTGTGTGGGCTAGCACAGTTAAAGCGTCAGATTAATTCGATTCCGTCTGAGTGTACGCCTAGGAGTGCGAGTTCGAATCCTAACGAACGTTTTTTTTTTATTTGCAAATTGTTATGATTCGCGCGAGGGAAGTATCATGTAAACCCCTTTACATATTTCTGTATCATGTAAACGTTCTATAGCCCTCTATTGAGGATGCTAAAAAATATTTTTAAATCTAATTCAGCCTACCTTGATCGCTAGGTTAAATTTCGGAAAATTCGCGTTTTCAATGCATAATAGTAGGCGAGTATGCAAAAGTGACAATAAGGTCTCCTTGGAAGTCTGCACAATTTCAAAGCATTAAGATAACTCCAAAAATATACATTAATAATTTATACTTTGTTCTTTGATATTTTCAAACAAGCGATGTGACGTCAAATTGCATTGTTGAAATTTTCATTTTTCGAAACCAAATAGATTGATTTTACTAACTTTTACAATAAAGGAAGTATTGGATTCACCCCAAAAATTCAAAATGTTTTCAACAGATCTTCACGTTTTAGAGTCCCCTGAACGCTAAAAACATATTTTTTTCATTGGTTTGTCTGTCTGTGTGTGTGTGTGTCTCTGTCTGTGTGTGTGTGTGTGTGTCTGTCTGTGAACAGAATATCTCAAAAGCGAAAAGAGATATGGCGTTGACACTTCATATATAAGTTTTGTGTACTATGTAGATACGACAGCAAGCTTTTGAAGAAAATCGCATAACCGGAAGTATGGTGTTTACTCTTGTGATTTTTCAGTTTTTACTTCCTTTTACGATAAAGGAAGTATTGGATTCACCCCAAAAATTCGAAATTGAGTTTTCAACAGATCTTCACGTTTCAGAGTCCTCTGATCCCAAAAAACATATTTTTTTTCATTGGTCTGTCTGTGTGTGTGTCTGTGTGTGTGTCTGTGTGTGTGTCTGTGTGTGTGTGTGTCTGTCTGTGAACAGAATATCTCAAAAACGACAAGAGGTATGGCGTTGAAACTTCATATATAAGTTTTGTGTACTATGTAGATGAGACAGCAAGCTTTTGAAGAAAATCGCATAACCGGAAGTAGCTGTTTACTCTTGTGATTTTTCGGTTTTTTTCGATTTTTTCAAAAACGGCTCTAACGATTTTTTTTAAACTTTATATTTTGATTAAATTTTTAATGTGTATTGATGTGAGATATGTGATTTTCCAGTTGAATACTTCTAAACTGGGTTTCTTTTGTTTTTTTTTCTATTTTTTTTATTAACTCCTATTTTAAATAAAACACCCGGTATATTATTACATTTTCGAATTCACCTTAAAATTCTAGAGAAAATTTGTCTCTTCAACTAACGCTCTATTTTGTACCGTTTTTGTAGAATTTGTAATTTTTGAAAATTTTTGACAAATTTTTAAAAATTAAAAATGAAATTTTTGACTAATTATAAGATCACTGTAAAAGGAAGTTGTGTGAGTGTATCACACCAGATTTTTTTCGATTTTTTTCAAAAACGGCTCTAACGATTTTCTACAAACTTTACATTTTTATTACATTTTTAATGTGTATTGATGTGAGATAGGTGATTTTCCAGTTGAATACTTCTAAAATGGGTTTCTATTATTTTTTTTCTATTTTTTTATTAACTCCTATTTTCAATAGAACACCGGTTATATTATTAAATTTTTGAATTCAGCTTAAAATTTTAGAGAAAATCGTACGATACTCAATAATGACCAATAGAAAAATTCGTTTACGAGCCGTATCCAAGACAACAACAAAATTTCTTGGAAATTTTTTGTAGTTAGACATTACTTCTTTTTAGGGTTTGTATCGTTACGATTTTCTTACCGAATCTGCATTCGAGCATTAATTCATATCCAGAAATTATTTTTCGTGCATTCCATCAACGTCCAAATTTGCCCTCGCGTCCCGCTCGGGCAAATTAATACGACGTTTTTGGATGGCACTCAAAAAATTTCCGGAAAGAATTAATGCTCTTATGAGATTATATGTGAAAATTTGTTTCTTCAACTAACGCTCTTGTAGCGTTTTTGTAGAATTTGTAATTTTTGAATTTTTTTAATAATAATAGGATGTCCACGCAAAAGGCAAAAGTATTTTTGAATTGCCGGACTTTAAATTCAAGCTGACATAGATTGTTTTGTAATATCCGACATAGGTTAATGAAAGTGGCAGATTTTCTGCATTCGTAAACTGATTTGAGTTGACTTAATTGTAAGAATTCTATAATTTAACATGATTTCCTATAGAAATTTGCAATTGCAAAAACAATCTTATAATCTAGATAAATTAAAAGAGTTTAAAAGTGTGAAACAATTAGCTAAGTTTTAAATAGTTGATAATCGGAATTTTTCAAGTTTTCCTAAAATTGCGACAGCTCTGTTATTATTTTTGACATTACCTGTTTCGGTCGCTTCAACTGAAAGAAGCTTCTATGAATTATAAGTTATGTCAGAAACAGCATGTGCTAGGAAAGAAAGATTGGATTTTCGATTGAATCGGAGATAGCTGATAAAATGGAATAGCAAGACGTTATTACACATTTTGCAAGCATTAAGGCCAGCTAGGCGTAAGCACATAGCTTGAAATCTTGTTTTTATTTCTTTAACCGTCTTAGTTAAAACAGTGTTTTGTAGTGTCTAATCTTATTATTATTATTTATTAAATGATTATTGATGTTTTTGCCACTTTAGTTTACTAAGGACCTATAAGGGGCCCGCAGCAAATTTTCGCGGGAGGGCCCGAAATCTGAAGTTACACCACTGAATTTTTGTAAATGTTTCCTATATCCCACAAATCTGACAGTGTAAGGATCACTTGCAAAGAAGGTAGTCAAAAATAGTTATTTAAGCATCAAGGGAAGTAAGTAGCTTTTGCCAGTCGAGAAGGAGTTTGCCAGCCCGAGCGAGCGAAGATAGTTATTTCCCGAGCATGCTTATAATATTTTTGTCCATGCCCAACAAAAATTTGAATAAATTTCCCTTAATAATTCCACGTTAATTGATAAAAAATTAATCTATTACAAACAAAGCAAATAGTCACCTAGTGTTGAGTTGCTTAGTAGCAATTGTTATTCAGTTGTTTCTGTCAATATAAACAATCACTTGTACTTGCGTTTCTTTTCACTTACTTCCCTTGGGGAGTAGGTTTTACCTTACTTCCCTAATGTCATGACAACCAGTAAACAAACAGTAAAATCAAATTACCTGCAATAGATATGTCAAAGTAAGTGTAACTTACTAGATGGGCATAGAGAAAAATTATTTTTTGCAACTCATATTGGTAAGAGAGCAACGAGAAAATAAGTAATGTGTTGTTTCTTTTATTTTCAAAATTAATAGTGTTTTACTTTTAAGCCGTTTCCAATTTTCTGTCCCAATTTGTACATTATGGAAGTTTTCGTGCTTCAGATCGAGGCTATTTGTTTTTTAAAACTAATTTTTCATAGTAATAATGGTTTGATGAAGCTCGACTTACAAAATACCCAATGGTGACAAACTTTCTAAACCACATTGTATCGACTATGCATATACAGCGTGTTCAGATCGTCTTGTTAAGTTGATCTTGTAACCGCAAGCAATAGAAATTCGATTAAAAATGAGACAAAATGCTCTGCATCTTCTGAGTAATTAGGAAACATACAGAAAGAAGTAATCTATATATATAAAAATGAATCCCTATTTCCCTTGGTCACGCCATAACTTGAAAACGACTTTACCGATTTCATTCATCTTTTTTTTTAAGTTTTCTAATACTCTGTAGAAGGTTCTTACGGAAAGAAAAATTAAGAAAATTGCGCAGAAAATTGGAAAATTTCAGAAAACTTAACGACTATTTAACGTTCGCGCGTTTGACAGTTCGGGGAGGGACGGGACGAGGACGGGGAAAGGTACGGGACGGGGAAAGGGACGGGGACGGGGATGTGATGGGATGGGATGGGATGGGATGACAGGAAATAATTAGTCATTATTTAATACACAAATAACGAGCCTCGCGCGTACCAAATCCCGGGTAACAGCTAGTTTTTATTAAATACAATTTTTCGTAAACTTAGTTATTACATACTTGATGTACTTGTTTAAATACTAGAAAAAGCAAAAAATCAAAATGACCTTGCAACAACAATGAACCGATAGAATCTCCTAATAGAGCAGTCTTTAAAACAAAAAACACAAAAAGCATTTGCAGCTTTTATATCCATAAAATATTAACAATATCAATAACGAATGAGATATTGACATAATCCATAAGTAACATAATTTTGTTTTCCAAATCAACCCTTGATTCCTTCTGGTTTTTTAATAAATAAATGAAAATAAATGTTTTGGTTTAATAACTTTGTTGCTGTTGATAATAGACATGTGCCCTTGGTATCATTGAAAAGCAAATTAAAAGAGCTCTCTAATGACGTTGTGGCCAACTTTGTATTTAAAAAGATGTTTTTTTTAAAATTATATCGTCGCTCCAATACTAAAGGCGTTAGTGAACATTGAATATAATATTTGCAAGCAAGACAAAAACAATTTGAATAGTTCTTTCCACGTACAGCAGTTTTAAAAGAAATAAAAATTTTCAAAAATTAACATGTTTGTTCTTGAGCTCAAACAAACAAAAATTTCGATTTTTTCTATACGTTTCTTAGCGTCCCACACATTGAGAACTCATAAACAGTAACTTACAGAAACACGGTTAAATTAAAAGACATTGGCAGCATCCCAAGTGTGATCTATGTTTAAATTCTAAAAATGTTGTTTCATTTTCAATGCAGGGTCGAATTTGAATTCAAATGTTTGGTCTTTTTTTTAAAACATTTGCATTATTATTTTCATGTTTTTAATGAGCTTCAAAGGCAATATCCGTCTTATCATTAAATGGAACCTTTTTCCGTTTTCAATACATAAAAAATAAATCATTTATTTTTAAAAATTACCAAGCTTGTAAGTCAAAATTTATTTTTGAATACATAGTAGGTTACAGATAAATATTTCACAAAACCACGTTTGTCATCCATTTAGAAAAACAAAATTAATGTGAATATCTTTGACGATCTATAAAACATGAGTTTGGATTCGAAATCGTCTTGAAAAATAATGTACATTTCTTTTAATTTAATCCGCATACCCGGGGAGCTTACTTGAAACACACTGTACATATTACTATTTTTTATATTTTCAGAGCCAATATTCTAAATTTTTTTAATATTTTGACATTTTAGCTCTGCTGTATCTTTTCATTAAAGTAATTGGATTAGAATCAAATAAAAATATTAAAAATTCTATATACAGTGAACGCTAAAAAGTCGGCATAATATAGGAACATATTTTATTTTTTATTTTTCAAAAAAACTTTACGTCAATAATTTATGCTTGTCTAAAAACCTATTTAACCCTTATCATATATACCGAGTGAATTTTACTTAAGTATTTAAAAAATGGAGTTTTTCGAAATTATCAAAATCTAAAAAGTGCTATTTTTCGGAAATTAAGTAAGATTTCAATGAGATTTCTTTAGAGTGTGTTATGTTGAGCTAACTGAACAATCTCAAGGCCAGAAAACACTTAATTTTTTTAAACTTTAGCTAATAATTTATTTTTTAATTTTTTTAATATTTTTCAATATTTCACATACCAAGACTTAATACGAGTATTAATTTTTTTCATGTGAATACTAAAGATTTATAATTGGAAAAAATAATATAAAATGTTAATTACTTCTTTAGATTTTTTATTATTTGCCGAAAAGTGTACGTTTGCATAATTTTTACGTTTTTTATGCAAGGCGCTTTTTAGGAGAAATATTTTTCAAATCTAATTAGTAACTATTTAAATGGCTTCTAGAAACTCTAATCTAACCCTGTTAATGAATTACTATTACAAAAATCCTGTAAAGGTTCTTTTACAGTTGAAGAGATTTTTTAGAACATTGGATAAAGAAAAATCTCCTCTTTTAGACAACTGTAAAAGTACACTTATACAGGATGTTTGTAACAGTGATTCAATAACAGAGCTAGCGTTTAAAGTTTCTGGAAGCCATTTAAATAGATATTAATTAGAATTGAAAAATCTTTCTCCTAAAAAGCGTCTTGCATAAAAAACGTAAAAATTATGCAAACATCCTACTTTTCGGTAAATTATAAAAAATCTAAAGAAGTAATTAACATTTTATATATTTTTTTTCAATTATAAATCTTGTCTTCACATAAACAAAATTGAAAAATAATTTTTTAGCTAAAGGTGTTTTCTGGCTTTGATATTGTTCAGTTAGCTAAAAATAACACACTCTAAAAAAATCTTATTGAAATCTTATTTAATTTCCGAAAAATAGCACTTTTCGGATTTTGACAATTTCAAAAAACTCCATTTTCTGAATAATTATAAAATCACTCGGTATATATGATGGGGGCTAAATAGGTTTTTAGACAAGCACAAATTATTGACGTAAAAAGTTTTTTTGAAAAATATAAAATAATTTTTTTTCCCATATTATGCTGACTTTTTGGCGGTCACTGTATAAATGCAAGCAATTTTTGTTATAGAATATTTTATTTTATCCTATTATGTTATCATGACAATAACTCCTTAGCAACGAGTTGCGTTAAGATACATTTAACGGCACTAGTGTTGTTAAGAAAATTAACATAAAGATACTTTATTAGCATTTAAACACATGTTGACAGCACTGAAGTGTATTGTCAGTCTATGTCAAATTCGATGTTAGTAGGTTAGGTTTTGTTCGTTATTTGACATAAACTGACGCAAAACTTAACCTGAAAATCTCAAATTTAACATAACCTGACAGTGCTACCAACAGCACAGTATGAAGTTTTTATCTTACTAGTGATACCACCACTCGCTGTTGTAAGTGTCATTAATAACCATTTTCCTATTTTTTAAAAAGATTAGTATTTTAGGATAAAATAAACCGTGTTACGATATACGTAACATTATCTGCTTTCTACATTACTTGAGAATTTTAAAGAGTCGCTCCTAACGTCGCTCGTTCATTCGAACTATTCTCTCGTAATGTAAAAAGCTTGATAACATTACTTGCATCGTAAATTACTATTACAAAACTCTAAAATGCTTTAGATAAACAGAGTTAAAAATTATTATTGAGTAATTATTGAACATGTTCCCTGTCAATCAACATATGTGTTAATTTTCCTGGAAGTAATGTTCCATTGGCTGAATTTTAAAAAATGGCCAAATATTGGTTAAATCAAAGTACCTATGGAATTTTCTATTTGAGGTAATTAATATGATATCAATCATGTTTACATAGTTTAAGTCAGTAAAAGTTTTAAGATTTACCTACTTAAGGAAGTCTTGACAATACTCTTCTTTTGCTTTTAGTATCTGTATAAAAATAGCACAAAGAGTGACGGTAGATTAAATGTAAGTAAGCCATCCATTCACATTTACTTTCAATTGATGGTTATACATTTAACAAGTGGCAAAAAATATTTAATTTCATTAAATTCATTTTTATTTCAAGTAGATAACATGTTGAACAGCCCTCGTATGTGTTGTAAAGTTATTGTAGCGGTAAAAATTATAATGACTCAAAACTGATGTGCCTGAACTAATCTATAAATTGTTACCGTGTACTTATTAGCACATAATTAACGTTTAAAACCATTTTAAAAATTTAAATTTCGTCTAGCAAATTACAGAAAATCGTTTTTATACTTTTTTTTCTCGATAACGGTTGCAGATACGAAAAAACTGCAAGAGAACAAAAAGATTCTAAACAAAACAGAAAACTCAATTTGTATTTTAGAATCTAACAGCGGCGCACCGCAAAAAAGTTCAGGGGGAGAAAAGGAAGCATGACCCCTGAAAAAATATCTCCCTGTAGATTCTCACAACCATTTGATATGCTCAATGATGTAAGCCCTGCAGCGTAACCTGTATTCCAAATTTGAGCTAAATATCTCAAAAACTGCAGGAGCTATAAAGGAAAAAGTTAAAAGTTAAAAAAAAATTGACCGGAAGTCGACCTCGGAAAAGAAATCCGATTTCCGGTTTCTATATATTTTTGGAATCTACTCTGCAAGCTGAGTCAAATGATATATATCTCGTCCTCCTAAAATATATCTCCATTTTCTTGCTTCTCAGTTAATATTAACAAGTTAATAATTACAGTCTATATGGTGCATTATCATTACTACTTTTTTTACTTTTTTGTTTAGTTTGTCGGCTATAAAATTCCAAACTATGTTTTATTTGCTATTGTAAAAGTTTTAATCGCATAGAAATCTTCATATTGATGTTTGAACATTGAATTTAACCTAACAGCAATGTTTAGTCTTTTAATAAAGTGATGTAAATTTAAGTGCATAAATAAATAAAGTTCTTAAGCAAAATAAGCAAAAGGTAGAGGTTTTTAGCCTTTGCCAATTTTCAGAATTATTGTTAAAACGATGGCATTGTTTAGTATCTTACACTTTGATTGCAAAGGAAATATTAAATTAAAATAGATTGTTACGTTTAAAAAGGGGCCGAACTGAAACGGCCGTGGGAATTTTCAAATAATGAGGTACTAACTTCCTATACATCTTTCCTGTAACCAAGAACTCGTTTTATTGTGTAGTTATTATTAAAAGATTAAAAAAACGAATGTTAATTATTTTTATAGACAACAAAATCTTTCATCCGAAACCACCTGAACATTGTATCCTATTCTATGCATTAATTAATGAACGCGAATTTCATAAAGTTTATTGCTCTTTCTGTTGCAGTGTTCACTCAAATGAGCGATTATTCCTTCGCGATTTTGTGGGATGTGTGGCAGGTTCCAGTGGAGGGCGGTTTGCTCAATGGCTGCAACCCGGCAGTCGTGTCGATCCCACCAGATGCCAGGTACTTTACTCCCGGGAAGATCTCCGGTGTGGATGGCCGGCTATTGTTACCATACTTACACGAGATCAATATTCAGATCTTGTGCATGTTTCTAATATGAAGGTAGAAATGATTGATGTGTTTATGTGTGAACATCATTTACACTGAAGTTTTGAAGGTTGAAGTGAAAGCCATCCCTATTGACAAAAAGGAGTTAGGAGATTATGACTCGGAAAGAAAGATGCGAAGAGTTAGTCTCCCAGATCCACTGACTTTTGGAGGGCTACCGCCACCTCCTTTGCATCATTCATATGAACATACCGTTCGAGATAAAATGTGTTTCCATTCTATAACTGTTATGAAGGTTTGTGCAGTTTTTGTATATTTGCTATTCTAACTAAAATATTGATGTTATTTTAGGCATATCAGAACTACTCTTTTGAAGAGCTAAGATACACTTCTCCACCGGTAAAACGTTCTAGTGAAAATATGTTAGTACGGCCAAATGGGGATGGAACATACAGTGCAACTTGGACGCCTGCATCTGTTGGATGTTATTCTATTGTTGTTAATATAGACGGCTATGATATGGAAGAGGTATTTTTATCATTTCAATGAAAACCCAGACACCATAATTATAATTTTCAGATATTTAAAGTGGAAGTGAAGGAGCCGCCACAAGGAATGACTCCCCCAACCCAAAACTTATCTAAAAAACCCACTCATCAACCGAGTAAATTGCGAAAATTTGTTGCTAAAAATTCTGCCGGGCTTCGAATTCGAACACACCCATCTCTTCAGAGTGAACAAATTGGAGTGGTGCATGTGAATGGAACTATAGCTTTTATTGACGAGGTATTTTTTAGTCCAATAATTTAAATTGTTTGCTAATTCTTATTTTTACAGATTCACAACGATGATGGTGTCTGGTTACGATTATCGCCTGAAACTATTAAACAGTATTGCACTATATCAGTTATTGAAGCATGGTGTCTGCAATATAATCAGCATTTGGGGAAGACGTTGCTATTGCCGGTCGAAGAACCAAAATCCATTTTAGATCAGGTGATTACAGAAACCATTATGCGGAAGTTACCAGAGATTCATGACAGGTATGTTTGATTACGTTTTTTGCTGCACTGATAATGTAAAAATAATAAAATCGGCAAGCTGATTTGAGTTTCTTCTTGCTTTTCAATTTGTCACCCAAAACAATATAACGAAAAAGGATATCTTATATACTTAGGTGAAATAAATTATGTCCTACGCTCCAGATTAAAGATTATGACTCGATATATCTACGATTTGATATTTTTCTTTGTCCAATTTATGTGACAGTCTAGTATCGGCCTGGTTTTACCATGTATTGTATTACATACTGTCAATGTATATAACAATTAATAAATAATAGTCTTTAAATGATTGTTATTGCCGGCAGTACGGCTGAGTGGTGTTGCACATCTCACGGCACTTGTAAAAGTTAAGCGCCAGTCTGCTTGGTCAGTACTTGGTTGGGTGAACATTGGGAGAGCGGGCGTACTGTTCTATCCAGACAGGCTCCACTACCTCAAGTACCTCCGCTGAAATTAAAAATGCACACACCCTCAGCGGCTCGGTGCGCCCGACGCCTCCACACTGTGTAAACGGTATAAGGGGTTACAGATTATATATATATATTGTTATGATATGCAAAAGGTAGTTTTAAAATATGGATGATAGAAATGATAAATTTGGAAGGTTAATTATAATCAAATTCTAAAGGGTTTAATAAAGATTGGGTGTAAAGTTCAATAAGAATGATAAAATTAATTAAGACAATGAGTAAGGTAATTTGAGGTATAAATAGCATTTGAGTATTCCAATTTTGATGGTTGCAGTTAATTTTAATAAGTTTCAAGCCAAGGTTACAATTGACAAATGTATTTGTTATAATAATAAGAATTGATAGCATGTAATAATAGATATTTAAAATTTATAAGAGGGCAAGAAGAATTGTATCTAATAGAAATGAAAATTTTGTTTAGACAGATGTAAAAACAAACTCGTAAAAAAATTTATAAATAATCTTGAAATGTTTAATTTTGATCAATAAAAGTTAGAATTTATGCCTTATTTGTATAGTTATTTGGTAGTATACAAATTTAAAGGCTATTAACAAATCTACGAGGTGCAGAAATGAAAATGAAATAATAATTTATTAAAACTAAATAATCAGGGAAGAGATTGTCTAATACAGTTAATTAAATAGAAAGAATCAGAGAACTACCGAATTGGAGAAAATTTGATTTATCGGTGAAGGTGACACATAATTAAATATTCATTGGTTACATTGGTGGTTGTATGGAAGTGACGTCATTCATCTAGAAGGAGGTTAGTAGGAGTGCCAGCTGGAGTTAGACAACTTTTGTGGGGATTGCTGAGTGCAGAGGACTATCTAAGGAATAAACAAGATAAGATCAGATTCATTTATAAAGCTGAAACTTACCAGGAGTCTATTGGTGTGAAGGTGACGTTTGATGAGGGGAGCGATACTGGATCCTGCAGATGTTTGGAGTTGGTTGACAGGAATAAGCTGTAGGTGTTGCATAAGGTGAACATCGGGATCTCTTGAGGATAGGAGCAGTGGTATTTAAATATTGGCAGTGTGAGCTGAAGAAGTGATAAGGTTTGTGTTAGTAATTAATATCAAAGCATTTTGAATAACGAACAATATTTAGAAAGAGTAAAATACAAAACAGTACTTACTTTGGTCAGTTAATTGATAGTTATGTCAATGTAAAAATAGATTTGTCAATACCTGGTTTGAGTAAATGCAGTGGCGTAACTATCATATGTGCAGGGGGTGCGAACAACCTCGGCGCCGAATCTATATAGGCGCCGTGGTAGCGGAGTTTTTAGTGAAAATAAAAGTTTTCCTAGAATAGTGGTTCAAAGCGGCAACAGACTATGATACGTGAGCGCCACTGGGCTCTTTTGAGTGCGCAGTCTTTTCTCCTTTTGTGTAGATTAGAAGTTCCAGCTCTAGTGTCTGTTTGTGATTCTTAGATTTCATAGTGCATAGTGCATAGTAGCATACTACGATATAAATTCAAAGTTTTAAACCGCAAATTTCTCGCTATTGCCTCAGATACAGAGGTCATAGAGAGTGCCAAATTACTTCAAACTACGTATGCAACTGATCTCGATGACGGCTTACTAAAGCAAATTGTACAATTTCGATCTTCATACACAACTAGTATTAAATCTTGCTTATCAGTAAAGGAAGTGGGAGAAAAATATCTGTCTAATCACACATCATTGGCTAGCTTTCCAGATTTGTATACAGCTTATATCCTATTTTTTACATCGCGTCACTATAGCTTCCACTGAGAGATCTTTTTCTAAATTAAAAATTATTAAAAACTTTTTGCTAAGTAAGATGAGCCAAATACGCCTAAAGAGTTTTGCATTACTGAGTATCGAGAAAGTAAGAGCCAGTACTCTTGGTTTTGATTCACTGATAGATATGTTAGCAAAGTCTCGCAAAAGAGAGTTTAATTAAAGTGCTATACCTACATATTTACATATCTATAAATTTTATTTTTCTTGTGAATTATTTAAATTTGTATTCCTTTTACGTGTTTTTTTGTTTTTGTATTTTCATATGTATTTTTATGTTTCATGTTATATTTTGCGAGTGTTTGATTTAATGGTAAAACCTGATCTACTTTATGGGTCGGAAACGTGGACGGTTACAGAACTGGTAAAGCAGAAATTGCAGGTGTAAGTAAATAAGTATTTGGTGGAAAGTCATTATTTCGTACAAAGATATTTGGGACCGAACAAATCAGGTGGACATAAATATAGAAATTAGGAGAAGAAAATATGGATGGTTAGGGCATAGCTACTTTGCGAAAAAATGAAACTAAAATTTGCAGAAACGTTTTGATTGGGACCCTTAAGGGATTCAGAAACAGAGTACGCGAAAAACGTGGAGGAGTAGTGTAAAACAAGAGACAGGAAAGACTATAGCACAACTGAGCCAAATAGCAAAGGAAAATGACAACTGGAGAGAATATACCCTATGTCCCAATAGGGAATAATGGGATTAGTATTATTATTATTATGTTATATTTAATAAAAGATTGTAACATCTAAATGTGTTTTACTTTGCAGTAAGTAAGCTTTCATGTTAAGAAAAGAGCTTATTAATTTTCTTTTAAATTTAAAGTGTTGCATGACCAAAAATTACCCCCCCCCCCTCCGCCCCTCTTTTTTCTGAAACTTTTTGTCTACAGCGGCTATCATTTATTCTAGCACACCGGCGCCAAACCGTCTTGTTACGCCACTGAGTAAATGTAGAAGTCAAGTTGACATTTGATGTCATTAAATAGTCAAGAATAAAAATAAAAATTTAAACTTCAATTAATAGAGATCTAGATTTGGCAAACCACCCTGAATAAGAATACTTAATTGAAATAATTGATTTGAAAGTAATTCTAGGTTTACTAATATGGTGCATTGCATTAATTAAGGGCAAGCTCAAAGTGTAACAGTCACTACATAAATTATATGACTAGTTCAAATGTGGAGCTATCAATAAACATAACAATATATATGATTGTTATTATGCAGATACATGTATTGCTTTCAAACGTCTACCTTTCAAAGCCATATATCTCAGAAACTTTCCCCATGACTTTCTCCGAGTTTAACTTTAAAAGTTAATTTGGCTTTAAGGGCAATAAATACTAGTGATGGGCTTATTCGAATGAAAAATAAACTGCTCAAGTACAGGTCTAAAGAGTAGCTTCAGCACTGCGAAAACATTAAGTATTATAGTGCACCCAGAATGTGTAGTTCAAAACGTGACCACCGAACTTCTGTAGATGGCGCCAAGTGGAATTATAGTGCACCCAGAATGTGTAGTTCAAAACGTGACCACCGAACTTCTGTAGATGGCGCCAAGTGGACAAGCCGCCACTGTGCTACAATGCTTGGAAAGTTTGCAAAGTGGAAAATCGCCACCTTTCGCCAAAACCAAATAGCGCATGAAGGTGCTCGGGACCTTAGCAACAACTTTGCCCCCTTTCAAAATTTCGATATCTGTAGCCGTTCGAAAGTTACAGGCGATCCAGACAGACAGACAGACAGACAGACAGACAGACAGACAGACGGACGGACAAAACGTTCGCATAAGTACGCTGAAGCTACTAATAACTGGTTATCCGGTTATTGAAATAACCTGTGTAACTCGATGTTCATTCAAAGTATTCGAATGAAAAATAACCTGATCCTGATACGTACTGCGTACCTACCTCCTATCATAAAAAGTATCAAATTATCAAATTCTGGGGACCTGAACGCCTAAAAACTGCAAAGGCAGCAAGCTATAAATCAATTTTTTATTTGTTTACATCTTCAAAGATTCAAAAAAATAGGCGGACGCCCTTGACCCGCCGATCGATAACATAAATGTTTTACCACTGTTCTGCAAGTTACGATGCCGATGCAGATGACGCTGAACCGCCTAACCGGCAAACTGGCTAACTTGCGTTACTTGATTTAACGAAAAACGAAATCGAACCGAGAGCCAAAATTTATTCGAATGATTATTCAAATAATCATTCGGTTATGAATATCTTTTGAATGCAAATAATGCGGTTATGAAAATTATTCGGTTTTGCCCATCACTAATAAATACCATAGGTGACAGCGATGAAAAAAGTTCCCCACTGAATGAAAAAATGTTTATTTGCAACCATATATGTAATGTTAACATTCCTGACCTCATTCGAGTGGGGGAAGTCGTACATTTCAGCCCGCTACTTCCCGCACTCACTTTCCGCTCAAGTGCGGGAAGTGAGTGCGGGAAGTACATTCCCGACCGCTGAGTAGGTAGGGACACTGGGAATCTCGTTGATCCATTCATGCGCGTCACAACCTGACGTATCATAATATAATAATTTTTCCAATTATTGTTTAGAATAAAGTGGTTGCGAATAAAATAGTATACATACAATATACTATAAAAAAATACATTTAAAAAGTATCAAGTAATGAATTACTTGTTCTAGCAAGCAACCCCCCCCCCCCCTCCTTTCATAAGCTTGTCCCGAAATTGTTATTTTCAAATATGGCAACTCTAGACTTACAGTGCCACCAACATAAACAGATTTTTAAAAATCGTTCATTAATAAAACAATCATTCATTAATAAGGGTCATTAATAGACGATTCTCTATACATTAATGAAACCCATAAATAAACGATCAACGGAGAAAGTATTTAAATTGCTCGTTACATTTTTATTAGACAATTCAACGCATCTGTCAAATAATTCAAATAGACCAATGACAATGCAGCGTTGTTCCGTTTTTAGCCAATAAAAAAGAATTATATCGACATAACCACTAGTGATCCTGTCGACATAATTTTTTGACATTTTCAATGTGATGACAGTTATTATAATTTTTCGTTTTGGTGGCTGCTATGGAAACGAACTTACAGCAATCCAAATTTCACGTAAATATTTGCTCTCAAAATGAATTTTTACAGTTATATTTGTTGAATTTTCCCTCGAATACCATTCTTAGTCAAAGTTAAGTAGAATGTTTCAGCAAAAATATTTGACATAACTTTGACTACTCATGGTTTTATAAGTGAAATATAATTATTGGTAAAAAATAAAAAGTACTAAATTTTGCACTTGCAACCAAATTATCGAAAATATTCATTTTGACGAATGCAGTTGTGACTGCAAAATTACCAAAATAGTGCTAGTGGTTCTATTTAATACATTTCACTGTAAACACGCTTAATTTATTGCTTATTTAGGTCTGGAAATAGTGGCAAATTCAAGACATTGAGAATGAGAACATCTTCAGGATGTAGCTTTGCTTAACTCTGAGTGCAGGCAAAATCATAACACATTAATTTAAGCTGAAATAAATTATAATTGCACATAATTTATCGATCGAATGATATAAGTGCTGTGTGGCAGGCAAATCACATATTTCAAAATATGTGTCCCGTGTAAAATGAAAATTAGTATTTAAGCTTCTGATCTTTTTATTAGATTTTAAGCTTCGCAAAAAAAATACCTAAAAATCTGTAATAATTACACCATCTGGACACTCCCCAATTCAGTTAAACTCATATCTTATACTTCTAGACGCAAAGCCTCAGCCGGTTTTACTGGAGCATATCAAGTGATTAAATGTGGTGCCTCTGGACACAACGTGCGATCCCGACCAAGTCTAAAAGCTCCACCCGTGGGAATGCTGGTGCTGGGAAACCGTATTGGGGTTACGGAATATGTAGTAAACTGCGATGGATGCTGGGTGCAATTAGATGAAGCCACAAAGGAAAAGTACTGCTTTAATGTCGAAGGCGAAGCGTGGTCTTTAGCTATGGGTCATAATAACGTACTTTATATTGGTACTTTAAACGACATTGATAAGGGTGAGTAATGAGTAGTGTTAGTGATGAAAATTATTAATGCTCTTGTGCAGAATTGGCCCCACAGATTCCTTTGGAAAAAGAACCGCCTCGTTTAAATTCCAACAAACGTGGATTTGATTTTACCCACAATTCAGTACCTAATCCTCCTGAACCCCACTTTTCCTTTGGAGGCAATCAGCCAACCCTCAATACACCACCTGTGACAAATATAGATGGTCCAACTACAAATCCATTTGTATTTGGAGATGGTGGAAGGTCAGAATCTCCTAAAGTTCCCAGGAGAGAGAAGACACGAGACTGTAGTAAACCCAGTGGCGTACCTAAATGGGTTAAAACAGAGGATAGCAAAAGGTGATTTTTTATAACATGTTGCCATGTGATAATGATTGTCATTTGTTTTTACAGCAGCGAATCTTCTTCAGAGTTCTCGGGTGTATCAGTGAAGGATCTAGTGAAAGCAATTGGGGAATCTAGAGCTAATGGAAATGGTATTACACCTCCAGAAACTCCTAAGAGGCATAGTAGTCCAAAAGCTGGCCACCTTTCTCCAAGGGTTCCAAGTCGCAGTTCAAGTCCTGTGGCTATACCTCGTAAGTTTAAAAAAAATTAATTCAAGAATTTCTCACTATTTTTTTTTGTATGTAGCTGGACGAAATTTACTTCATGACAGTGCAAGTAGTAGCCCTCAAGGTTACGGGTCACCGCGAAGCATTGGAATTTCCCCACTAGGTACTTTTTTATAACAATAATATCAAGTTTATATGAAACAAAACATTTTTAGTATCAGGAGCAGGTCATGATGCGTCTGCACGCAGAGGCTCCAATCAGTCTGATACCAGTGCCTTTGTAAGTAGCCTTACTCGAGATTTATCTCAATCACCAAGTCAAGCCACACAACCAAGAGACCTTTCACCCAGTCCTAGCGGAAGCTCTCTACATACAAGATCAGATAACAGCCCTCCACACACCCCTCTTAAAAGACAGCAGCCTACTGTGAGTAACAGTTACATTTGAATTTTTGAAACTTATTCTTCTTATTAGGATTCTGAACAAAGCCCACGTAAACTAACACAAACCGGTACGCAAACCTCACCGGAAAATAGCAACAATGTTTCCCTGAAAGGTCATTTTTCAATTGGAGCTGCCAGTAGAGACGATAGAATTTCCCCTAAATTGTCTCGCAAAGATCGAGCGCCTGGTAAAGTTCGACCCAAAAGGGCCATTTCTCCGGCCAATATGCAACAGCTGCCTACTACAAGTAGCAAAGTCAATTATCCTGGAAATGAACCTGTTAAACAAGCTATGAGTCCGTCAGTTGCAGAATCCCTGCGAGCTGTATTTGCTGCATTTTTATGGCACGAAGGTACGTTTTAAAGAGTCTAAGTTCATTATTAATTAATATTTTTGTAATTAGGTATTGTGCACGATGCAATGGCCTGTGCCTCATTTTTAAAATTCCATCCAAGTTTACCAAAACAAGGTGCCTTGGTTGTGACGCGTCATGGTCCTTCAGAGCATGCCGTTGATAAACGCCATCAAGAATTGACAAAAGAAGAACGTGCACGTCAACGCCATTCTGTGGAAGTAAGCACTGCTGGCACTTATTTACACATTCAACCATCCACGTTGGAGACTTTAACACGTTCAGCTGTAAATGCTAGTGCCAATCGTAGCCGTAATAGAAAATTACCAGAAGGTGTTATTAAAGAAGATGCTACCGAAGGAGGTTTCGGCTATCAAACCATATCAGTATTGCCTCCGGCTTTGAAGTCCCTTGTATATTTATGGGAAGAGTTGTCTACTAACTGCTTGCAAGCGATGACGCAGCAAATGGCTATTATGACTCCCATACATAATAAAACTAAAAAAAGCGAAAAGGTTGTAACTAATAAGACTGATAATAAAGAAACCAAAGAAAAAAATACGGCCGTTGATAAGGAAAACAAAAAAAGCAGGAAGAAGAAAATTTTTCCACGTAATTATTTAGGTAATTTTTAAATGTTTTCTGTTGCCTTATTAATCCACCATCTCTTTTTAGAAGATGTAGGATTATACAGTTACATGAATATGACTACTGTAGATAGAGAAACGTTTTGTGAGTTGTGCGGAGAATTATTTCCGCATCCAGTGACTTACCATATGCGTCAGTCACATGCAGGTTGTGGTCTTCACGCAGGTGGCAGAGGTTACAATTCTGGTGGAAACTATTGCCTTGGGTGGGCCGGAAACTGTGGAGAAGGTGGACTTCGTAAGTTCTATTCCTCTGCCTCGTTCGAATAGCCAACCATATAATTTTAGCTGGAAGTTCCTGGTATTTACTGTGTGAAAACTGCAGAGAAAAATACATAAGAACTTTTCGAAATTCCAAACAACAATCTAGTCGTAGTAAAGCTATCGTGAAAAGGAAAAATACTTTTACTAAATCTATATCTTCTCCTGGAAGCGTTTGCCATATGGAAACCCATACTATTATGAAAAATAATGCAGTATTTTTATTGGATTTGGCAAGCTCAGCTGACATAGGTAAAATTAGCGTAACGTTTGAAAAAATATTGACATTTTATTCCCAACAGGATTGTCACATCAAAGGCGAGCGTCTACCAGTGCCATGCCATCTTTATCTGAGAATAATTCCCCTCCAGATTTTGGGGGGCCTTTTAGTCCTCTTCCACCTTTTCAGTGTTTACAAGCACTTGGAGCCACGTCTCCATATGAAGAAACGCCATTCTGCGATGAAGAACTTCGCAGGCAAAGTATTCAGGAGGGATTCTTTCCAGGTCCTCCCAGTGGACAAAGGGTGGGTTTGCACTGATTTATATAAAATGTACGCTATTTATTGCATTTGTTTCTAGCCTCTTTCGGAAGTTTCACTGTCTGATAATGACATGGACAGTATTAAAGGACTGAGGTTCCATAGATCAGTATCCATGGGGACGAATGGAGCTCCTTGGTCAAAAACTGGTTACGATGGAAGGGTAATCATGATGAGAAAAAGAAATAATAGCAGCAGCGAAGTTGCATCTGGTATGTGATTGAGCTGCGGTACTTGTAGCTTCTATTTTTGTTTCTTCCAGAAGGAGGCTCTTCTTTGTTATGCAATCCATCAACAGCCTTGCAAAAGCTTGTCCCTAACATGGATGGTTCTTCAATTGTAACTACTAATCAATCAAATGATTCTCTAAGTTCACAAAGTCGGCCTGATAAGTTGTCACTACTACAGCGACCTGTAATGTTATTTATACTTCAACAACATGATCTCGAGTCACTGCAGTTGGCAATGAGACAAGCTCTAAGGTATAATATAACATTGCTACGGTATGAAGCCCAATAATAATTGTTATTTCTCAGGAAAGCTATGTGTCGAGTGTATGCAATGCAAGCCTTGAATTGGTTGTTACGTTCTGTAACACAGCCCGTATGTCTTCATGATCTCTTATGGTGGTTTGTTACCTCTTTGACTCCTGTTGAAGTTGAGACTGAAGGTGAAGAAGATAATAAACCACACAGAAAGGTTGACGAACAGGTATTTACTTAACCTTGAATATTTCAAAAGAAACTAAGTAAGAATTTCTTGCAGGATTTAAATGTATGCGAACATCCACTTTCTGACATAACAATAGCTGGAGATGCTGTGAATCCACTCCCATCTACTTTTCATGGTCTTCTTCAAACTATCGCCGATCTCATGGTTCTCCTGCCTATGGGTTCTGCTCTGCAACAGATGGCTGTGCGCTGCTGGGGCCTTAGATTTGTTCCTACAGATCATTCATTTCTTCATCGATCTCAAGTAATATGTCAAGTTTTATATGGAATCAAATTTGTTTTTTAATTCATTTTCTAGGTATTTAGTAATATCAGTAAAATATTATCACGAAGTGAAGAGTTAGAAGACTGTACTATATCCATGCAGGATAGCCACCAAAGTACATGGAATCAGGTAAATGCGCAATGAAGATTCTGTTTTTCAGTGTTATTTGCGGTAGTTTTTAAAATTTCAGTTCTAGTTTGTTGTGGCTTTATGTATAATATATATTTACTAGCAGTCCAGTGAGACAAATGCCTCGTTTAATAAAACAAAAAAGACCGTTTTGCAAATAGAACGCGTATTCATCACACGTACGTATATGACGTCATTGTTGGTAGCAAACTACCAGTCGCATTTGCTTTGATAAAATTTGCCTAGAATCTAACCTAAAAAGTTAGGATTAGGATAATTAAGATAATAATTAGTGTTAGAGACTGAAATTCGGTTCCTGACCTGACATGACCATTCCAAACATATAACTTTAATAACTTTTTTCTTTATCTCTTACGGTTTGGCTGCTGAAACAGCGTCCCAGACAGACAAAACAGCGTCCCGGACAGACCAGCGTCCCGGACAAACACGTCTATTAGATAAAGGATTTGTAATTAGCCAACTCGATCTGAAATTTATATGACCACTCAGTAATACTGATACATGTAAAAAATAACATAAATAGTATATTACGTACCATGAACTGTAAGTTTCATTTTTCAGGTTGAGAATGTAGTTTTAGTTGAGGGGAATATGTAATTGCATGGGATTTTGAATGGGGGAGTAGTACAACTAGTGGAAAAGCTGGAAATGTTTAGTTTATGAATCATACAGTTACATACTATCACGTATTTCGTCTGAATCTGAGGTCATGATTCGGTGTATAATGTCATAATTTCAAGATGGCCACTAAAAATGGCACATATCTTGTTTTTCCCTAAAACTCAGTTTAAGGCGGTTCTACAGTAGTCTACTTATATCATGAACATTTTTTGTTTCTAGTAATATGAGGAACAAGGTTTTATTTATATAATTAATGTAAAATAGCTATTAACATATCTAGGAATGTTATGAGTATCATAACTGCCGCAGATGTTTTGAAATCCGAGCTCGTAGAGCGAGGATTTTAAAACATCTGAGGCTGTTATGATCATAACATCCGTGATATGTTCAATAGTTTATCGGTTGCTATATGGTTATGGTTGCCATGTAGGGTAATATTCCATTACCCTACAGATAAGTTATGATCTAGTTACCAGCCCACTTTTGTATATGTAAACAAAGGCTTAATATCCTGAAACCGGTAAACACTATTTATCAATACTAAAATATATTTTCGACAACCATCAAAATAAGGGAACGTTTACACATCGTGTCGGAAGGAAATGCCAATGATGTAATGGTGTTAATGAAACAACATTTCAGACGTGACTGCTTTATTATCAAGTTGAGTGTGCGCCTCCTGCGCACACATCCAACAGCACAAGTAACATTATAACAGATGACGCTGAGCAACCTTCAGCTGCGGCCTCGATCCATATAGGCGTTTTTTTAGTAGCATTAACAAAAGTGAAGTGTGAAAGTGGAAGCCAGTTAAATAAAGTTCACAGAGAGAGACATTTAATTAAGAGAATAGAGTATAATTAACAAAACACCTAGTCCAAAACTTTCGAACAAAATTGGCGAAATTGATAACTATACCTCCACGCCAGCTGACGTCACATCAAAGGAACAGCTACGTTTGGACCATCCAAAACCATAGTCGTAAACAACCTAAAACAGGCCCTACACGCACGAATATTCAATTTAAAGTTAAAAATCCAAACGAGTGAATATATTAACTCGCAAAAATGGAAGACGAAGATATAGAAACGACGTTACAGGAAATGTTAATGAATATCCAGCAGATGCATGCTATTAGAGCTACAAAAAAATCAGAGATTAAGAAATGAGGAAATTCATAGGGAAAGAAACGCATTATGTATGGAAATAAGAAGATTGGAGGAAAAATTTCAAAACCAACAAACATTCAGGACCAAGCCAAAAATAACATATACCGCGGAAGAAATTATGCAGTTGTGAAATTGGAATCATAGCAGAAACGAAAACGAGACCTGGAGAAACAGAGCTATAGAAACGAATATCAGAGCAGATAAGAAGAGAGGAAATAATATGGAAATTAAAAACGAAAAAATAGGGACATACGGAAAAAAGAATAAAAAGTGATCCAAACTGGATGACCTACTAAAGATAGAATCGAGGAATGGTAGAGAATCATGTGTGGAAGGTTCCTTGAAACATTTAATAAAGGAGATGAAAAACCACGAAATAGGAATATTAGCAGTACAAGAACCAAAACCGAAAAAAAAATGAATTTATAGAAATAGATGAACACATATACTTTAACAGTGGAGGAGAAGACAGATGAATGTGCTACCTAAGAATGAGAGGGAAATAACTGTGCTAAACATACATGCCCCAACCGAAGTAACAGAAATAGGTAGGAAAGAAGATTTCTATAGCAGACTAGATGAAGAATATGAAAAAAATACCCAAATATGATCTCAAAATCCTACTAGGAGATACAAATGCGCAAATAGGGAGAGAAGAGTGCCGCCGTCTTTTTTTTTTTTTTTTTTTTTCTTTTAAGTGTCCTTATTCGTTCCATTTCTGGACATAGGCCTCCCTCATATGTGCCCATTTATTTCTGTCTTGGGCTTCTCTTATCCATGTCAGACCCGCTGAGAGTTTTATGTTGTCCGTCCATCGCATGGGTGGGCGGCCTCTAGCTCGTTTACCCTGGTATGGTCGCCATTGTAATATGGTCTTTGTCCAGCGTCCGTCCTGTATTCTGGCAACATGTCCGGCAAAATTCCATTTGAGTTCGGCTATTTTCTCGCCTACATCTTTAACTTTAGTTATAGCTCTTATTTGCTCGTTTCTCTTATGGTCCTTTAATGATATTCCTATCATTTGCCTTTCCATGGCTCGTTGCGTTGTTTTAAGCATCCCAAGAGATTTCTTGGTAATTATCCACGTCTGGGCTCCATACGTCATTACGGGTAGAACGCATTGGTCATATAAACGTCTTCTTAGATTTAGTGGGATATTCTTGTTGTTCAATGTGGGCTTTAGTCTTCCAAAAGCTGCCCAAGCCAGTCTCCTCCTTCTGTATATTTCTTGGGTTTGATTTTCCTTTCCGAGTGTCACTTCCTGTCCCAAGTATATGTAGCTGGATACATTTTCTATTAGTTGGGATCTAACTGTGATTTGGGGGTCTTGTCTACACATAGTTTTTATTTTTGATATATTCATTTGTAGTCCCACTTTAACCGATTGTTCCTCTAATTCCATTAGCATTTGTCTTAGTTCTTCTTTTGTTTCACATATTAGGACAATATCATCCGCGTATCTCAAATGGTTCAATCTTTGTCCATTAATTAAGATACCTTTATCATCCCAGTTTACTCTCTTAAATACGTCTTCCAGGGCCATGGTAAAGAGCTTCGGAGACAACGTATCCCCCTGTCTTATTCCTCTTTCTATTTTAATGGGTTTTGTGCTGCTGTTCTGTTGTATGTTGTCTAGTTGAATGGAAGCAGTAGCATGTTCGTATATATATTTGATGAGGTTAGAGTATCTGCTGTCTATTCTTGCATTTGAGAGCGATTGTAGCATTGCCCAGTGTTCGACACTATCAAAGGCTTTCTGATAGTCAACAAATGCCATACATATGTCCAGACAGTACTCTACTACTTTTTCTGTTAATATTCTCATGGTTAAAAGGTGGTCACATGTACTGAAATTTTTCCTAAATCCAGCCTGTTCTTCTGGTTGATACTGGTCCAATTTAATTGTTATTCTATTAGTTATGATCTTCGTAAGCAACTTATATATCTGCGACAACAAGGAGATCGGTCGGTAATTCTCCAAATTAGCCTTGTCTTCTTTTTTGTATATAAGTATTACAATTGCATTATTCCAGTTACTGGGTATTTTCCCTTGCTGTATACATTCATTAAACAGTTGACATAACTTGGATATTACTATATCTCCTCCCTGTTTTAACATCTCCGTAAGTACTCCATCCTCTCCTGGCGCTTTATTATTTTTCATAGTTGTTAGGGCGTTTTTCAGTTCTTCCTTTGTGATTTCTGGGATCTCCTCCGATCCTACATTCATTATTCTCTCGTTTTGTTGTCTCTCTTTTGGCTGGATTTTTTTGTTGTATAAATCTTCGTAGAAATCCTCTGTTGTTTCTAACATTTCTGTTTGATTCCTTATTTCTTTTCCATTCTTGTCCTTCAGAACTAGTATTTGTTTCCTGTAGTTGTTTTTCCTTAGGCTTTTTAGGCCTCTGTTTTTTTCAAGCAATTTTTTAACTTCTTCCTCAAAAAACTCATTTAGGTCCTTTCTTATCATTTTTCTTGTTTCTTTTCTAAGAATTTTAAGTTCATCATACCGTCTTACTATAGGCAAATATAGTAAACATAAAGAGACATACAAAAATGGTCAATTATTAATTGATTTTGCTAAAGAAAAAGAAGTGAGAATAAAAATGCACATATTTTCTGAAAAAAAGGTACTTGGAGATCTCCAGACGATTCGTACGTAAACCAAATAGATCATGTCCTCATTGAAAACAACGAAGAAAAATGTATAAAAGATGTATGAACTTATCGAGGACGGGACTCAGACTCTGATCACTTTCTAGTTGGCATAAAAATCAAACAGGAACTCTCAACAAAAAGAAACAGAAGAGTAACAAAAGAGATACAAAAAGAAATAAGTAAAAGATAAAATTGATTATCAAGGAAAAATAAGTAATAGACTGGAGGAAATGCATGATTCTGACGAGATAGAACAAATATGTGGATGGAATTTAGTAGTGCAATAAAACAGAGTGCAAGTACAGCCAAGGTGAACAGCAAAAAGAACAAAAAATGGTTTGATGCCGAATGTGAAGAAGAAATGCAAAAGAGAAACTTGGTAACAATTAAAATGCTCAAATCAAACTCAGATCAATCCAAGGAAGAATACGTAAATCAAAGAAAAAAATGCAAAAAATCTTAAGAGAGAAGAAAAGAAAATACAAGGAAGATATAGTGAATAGTATAGAAAACACCTACAGAAATAATGAAACAAGAAACCTGTATCAGCAGCTAAAAAGTGAAAAGGAAGGATACCAATCAAAACCGATATTTTATAAAAACAAGACCGGAGAGCTAGTGGAATGACAAGAAGACATACTAGAGTTATGGAAGGAGTACTTTAACGAACTATTAAATTTGAAAACAAGCCATAATGAGGAGACCGAAGAAGAAGAAACCATAGAGCACTACAACCAAGGTGACGATGAATCACCAACCTTGGAAGAGATGGAAGAAATAATAAACAACCTTAGAACAGAAGTCCTGGAAACGATAAACTACATGCAGAGCTGTATAAATACGGCGGAAATCAGCTGGTGAGATGGCTACAGAAACTGATTAAAGAAATATGGGTCGAAGAAAAATTACCTCAGCAATGGAAAAAAGCGGTACTAATACCAATTTATAAGAAAGGCGATAGATCAGATTGCGAAAATTACAGAGATATTGCACTGTTAAACGTTGCATATAAGATTTTTGCTACTCACTTAACACACAGAACAAATTAAAAATGGAAGTCGAGGATGAGATAGGTGAATACCAATGCGGCTTCAGAAAAGGCAGATCGGTTGTAGACCAAATTTTTGTACTGAGAGAGATACAGGCCGAAAGCCATGAATATAAAAAGGCTATACAAAGTACTGGGAGAACTAGGTGTAAAGGGAACGCTTAGGACGAAGAAATTGCAAGATTTAGCTGTTCAAAATGGTTGCAAGCTTTTCAGACTTCATCGGTTATTTGAAGATTGACTTAATTTACCTTTGCACTAATAGCAGTTCTTGATTCTTGGCATGCATTAGTTCTCATTATTAAAAAATCTACAGAAAAAGAAGTTACGGGATTCCTTTCGTTTCTGTTAAATGAAGACAATAATTTAAGACTACTCGCTTTTCTAGCAGACGTACTGACAACATTCAGCAGCCATAAAAAAAAGTTGCAAGATGACAGTATGGCAATAAATTATAGATATGGGTAAGGCAAAAAATTCTGTCAGAACTAAATTTAGCGGTTCATTAAAACAAAGTTTATTGGAGGGGGGTTGCTAGTCTTGGCCAGACAGATTGCAGAATCAGATGGGGAACTCGTTTTGAAAGGTTTTCAGAAAAATAGAGAGACGACTCAAGAAACTGCATAAATATATCTCATAGAAGCAAAATTACAAAACCGTTAGTTGTCGATTCTCTGGTCGAGCTTGTAACTCAAAGATTCGAACTAGATGCAGATGCATTATCAGTATTGAAACTGTTTGTAAATATAGAACCTTCAACTGCTGTAAAGTTGAAGATCTCTACTGTATATAAAAGATCTGGACTTGACGCAAAACAAGTTGTATGTCATCATTACTTGAACATGAAGAAATAGAAAAGTTGTAGAAAATTGTACTTCCCAAGTTAACAGCTTCACCAGTTTTTCACAGCAATTACAGTTTTAGTGCATGTTTTGGCTGCCAAACAATATGGTGCGGATGTGGAAAGACCCTAAAAAGTGGGTCTTGAAATAGTTTTAAGCCTAGATTCTGAAAATGAAGTTCTCTTTATCTACCACATAGCTACTTTGTAAAGCTGGAATCCCCGAAAAGCTACAATAGTATGGCTGAATAAGCGGGAGCGTAAAGTTAAGGCAACTCCTAAGGCCAGGCAACAAACATGGGTGTGGGTGAAAGCTACTTTGAAGACGCCAACGATACAGGGAGTGATGAATCTGAGGACGGGATTTAAATTAAAGTCTTTAGTTTTGCACAATGCTTTCAACATAATAATTTTCCCTGCACAGATTTTTGATGTTCTCACTGCACAATTTGATTTTCTTACTGCACATTTTGTGCACAACTGCACGTTAGAATAACACCTGACAGTACTTTTTGCAATACCGAAATCAAAGAAAAGTAATAAATAATGAGTTAAAATTGAATTATTGACAAAGACCTCTCCAAATGGCATTTTGATATTTTAATAAATTAAGTAGCCTAAAACTGAACAAAAGAAAGCTTAATAAATGAACAATTCCTTGAACAGTCAAGTTTGACAACAGTCTGAAGCTCTATTTGTAGTTTTTTGAGTAAAAGATGTTAAGAATGGTTGAGATGTATATTGAAGACACTCCAAGTGTAAGTAATTGTAGAATGTTTGATTTTTACGTGAGATTCTTTACGTAAAAATTTTGTTTACCCACAATCGGTTAGTAATAGGTACGTTTCTAACCTTCAAAACAGTAGGAAAGCAAGTCATTGTTTACGTTAGCTTTCCTTTATTAAAGTGACTTATTAAACTGCAATAAAAATATGCATTATTTGCAACTTACCTAAATAATAACAAAAACCGATTGTGAGTAAAATAGTATACATACCGAGGTGAAAAGTTTCATTCCTGTCTGGAGATAAAGTTAACCTCTCGACAGGAATGAAACACTTTCCACCTCGGTATGTAATATACTATTATCCTGGTAGGTAAATATGTTGATAGGTAATATTGACTTATAGTCTATGGACTGTAAGTAAATATTACAGCCTTGTAACCATGATAACTATAAATGAACTGTATATTCCGTTCACGTTATTTTGGCATAATATGAGGCCATGAAAATTTGGCATTTAAGTTGGCAGTAAAGCTGTCTGTTTAATTAGGTTATGTTTTTCAAAGTTTGAGGTCTATTGTTGTCAATTTACTAGTTTGCAATAGAAAAATCCCCATACATTTTTAATCTAATTTAACGCAAGCCTTGCTCAAAGCAGGAATAACCGGATGAATCACCCAATTTTGATAATTTTTTTGTTTATTTTATGATCAAACAATACCATCTTGTTTTAAAGTCTTGTATGGTCTGGGCACATTCAGCAACACGGTAAATTATAATAGTACAGCCGACGGGAGGGGGGGGGGGGGCTACTTATATGTCTTGAAGAGGTGGCATATCTGTCTAATAGTAGCTGCTAGAAACGTGTGCTATTAGATAACTTTTTTTCCAACAAATAATACCTGTAGAACGCCGCAAAAGTCGTCAGCAAACACATCTAGTACTAGAAAAGCAGTAACACGTAATTTGCAGCTGGTACGTCACAATTTATTCATTTACAACTACTGTGAGCATGTAACGGATGTAAGTGGGACTTGTTATCCCTCTCGTTTGTATTTCAATTAAAATTATAATAGTATAGCCGCCGGAAAAGGGCGGGATTATAAATTCAAGTTGCCTGTTTAATTAGGTTATGTTTTTCTAAGTTTGAGGTTATACATAGCGTCAATGTCTAGTGCATTGTTGTCGGTTTTACTAGTTTGCAATAGAAGAATCCTCATACATTTTTAATCTAATTTAACACAAGCCTTGCCCAAAGCAGGAATAACACAATTTTGACCATTTTTAGCAGACTTGATCAAACAATACCATCCCGTTTTAAAGTCGTGTATAGTCGCGGGAAATTCAGCAACACGGTAAATATGTTCGCATGTCAGGCACTTCAGTGACGCAAAATTGTGTCACGTAGAACGGTGTGTCCAACATTAAAAAAATAAATCATGGCCTATTATACCAAAACAACGTGAACAGAATATAAGTTCAACTCACTTTAAAAAAAATTCTTGATGAGATGCAGATATTGCCAAAAATATTTTGATTATTAGCAAAGATTTAAGAATACCCATAAATATTTTATTATTTATATTTTAGAAATAAAGCACAAACTGAATAATGTATGTTGTCGATAAATAACTTGAGCAGAACAATATAAATAAATGATATACGTGCAAAAAGACAGATCCGGCAACTGCATCGCTGCAGAGCGTAAGCCATTTAAGTCCACTTTAATCCTTTGTTAAAGAAAAGCAACTCTAATTTTATTAAGTGCGTTACTCAAATGTTTAAATTATTTTATCTACGACAGTGTGTATGATTGACTTTTAGCTGGCAGTTTTAAGTTTGTAGAACGACTGTTTATTAACATATTTTCATTAGTTCATGTTAGTATCCATTTGGCTTTCAAGGAGTAAACATGTTTGACAATGCTCTGTTATCTCTGTAAGTGCAATGTGATGTGATAAGAAAAGTGATAGGTGTTTAAAATAAATCAACTCAATAAACATTTAAAAATGTTCCCTTCGGGGAACTTAGCAGGTTTTGATATCAATGGAAAACCAGTAGAAGTACAGGTTCAACCATCACCAATTAATCAAATCCCACAGCTACAAATGACTTTACCACAAAATAATTTTATACAGAATTATCCACATACTAACACTCAAACGACCCAAATGCAAATATATTACCCACAACCACTGCAAACATCAACTCACCCCTCTCAACAACATCCCTTTCCCCCAAATCCTGCATGCAATCAACAATTACCCGATATACCACAAACCAGTCAACAAACGTCAAATTCTCTAGCACACACGAGCCAACAACCAAATAGAATTCTCTCCACACCAGACGAAGAATCAGAAATGGACGATGATTCCACTCAAGACAACTCAGTATCCTGGCAAATAGCTAGAGGAACAAAACGAAGGAGACATGTTAAAAATACACCAAAGAACAATGAAAAGGAAACCGATATAAGAACTAATAACAAATATTCAGTACTTACAAATGAAGACAACCCTGAAGAAGTTGTAAACAAAAACGACATAAAACCACCGCCAATTTTCATATACGATGTCATAAATTACCCAAAAATGATAGAACAGCTAACGGAAACGGCTACTAAAGAAGAATACACCACTAGATCAATGGCAAACAACATTATTAAAATAAATTGCAACACAACAGACACATACAGAAAAATGGTAAAATACCTAAAAGATAAGAATGTCAATTACCACTCTTACCAATTAAAAAACGACCGTGCGTACAGAGTTGTCATAAAACATCTCCACCACACTGTAGAGTTACAAGACATAAAGGCTGAATTAACTGCCAAAGGCCACGTAGTCAGAAACATAATTAACGCGAAAAAGTATCAAACTAAAGAACCTCTAAATTTGTTCTTTGTTGACTTAGAACCTTCAGACAACAACAAGGACATATACAACATAAAAGCTCTACAAAACAAAATAGTTGTAATAGAACCCCCCAACAAATCTAAAACCATAATTCAATGTACGAGATGTCAACTATATGGCCATTCTAAAAGCTACTGCAACAGAACCTATCTCTGCGTAAAATGTGGGGGTCAACACAACACAACAGCTTGCAAAAAGAGTAAAGATACTCCTGCTACGTGTGCACTATGTGGTGGACCACATCCAGCCAACTACAAAGGCTGTAGCTACTATCATAATCTCACTAAAAATAGAAGCATCACACAAAAACCTCAATACATCCAAAATATCAACAGTAACGTACCTCATATACAATCACCTTCAGGCCATTTGAATAATACCACAAGCTATGCAAACGTAGTTAAAAGTGGTAATAATGCGACACAAGATATCACACTTCATAAGTTCTTAGAAGAATTCAGACAAATGTTTAACCAACTCATGCAACAAAACAGCTCAGTACTAAATATGCTATCCATGCTTGTCAACAAACTAAAGTAATGGCCAACTTTTTAAGAATAGCACTCTGGAACGCAAATGGACTAATTCAGCACAAAGACGAGGTAATACTCTTTCTCAAAGAACAACATCTTGATATCCTACTTATAAGCGAAACTCATTTTACAGCAGAAAGTTATCTTAATATTCCTAACTACAAACTGTACCATACGAACCATCCAGATGGAACCGCACATGGAGGAAGTGCTATCCTTATAAAACAATCGATAAACCATTATCAATTACCTAACTATGAGAAAAATCAACTACAAGGCACTTCCGTCAAAGTCCAAACATTCCCCTACGAACTCACAGTCTCAGCGGTATATTGCCCACCTAGGCATAATATAAAAAAAGAAGATTTCAAACTATTCTTCCAAACTCTTGGTTCAAAATTTCTCGCTGGAGGAGATTATAATAGCAAGAATACCCTATGGGGCTCGCGGCTCACCACAACAAAAGGAAGGGAACTGGCTAAACAGATGCAGGATTGTAATTACTCATTCTTATCTACAGGCACGCCAACATACTGGCCAACTGATCCAACAAAACTACCAGACCTTTTGGACTTTTTTGTAACAAAAGGGCTCCCACCAGCTTATACAAATGTAATTCCTAACTATGACCTATCGTCTGACCATTCCCCAGTGATAGCAACTATTTGCTCAACAATTCTCCCAAAACAGCAAGACATAAAACTCCATAATCATAAAACAAACTGGAATGAGTTCAGGACCATACTTACAAACAGAATAAATCTAAATGTAAAATTGCAAACACCCGATGATTTGGACTCAACAATGGCCAAACTCATACACCTACTACAAGAAGCTGCACTACAATCCACCCCACCTCAACATCCACAAGAATACGTCAATAATCTTCCGTTAGAAATTAAACAACTTTTAAAAGAAAAAAGGAAAGCTAGAGCAATTTGGCACCGTACGCGAAACCCTTCTGACAAAACCAAATTCAACCATCTAACAAACAAACTGAAAACTAAACTCAAGCAAATGAGAGAAGAATCTTTTAAAGAATACCTGAACAACCTAAACAGATATGATCAATCAATATGGAAACCTATTAAAAATGCAAGAAAACCCAAAGCATCCATACCACCTATTAGACAAACAATTCCACACTTAGGACCATGGGCAAAAAGTGATGCAGAAAAATCCGAATTATTTGCACAACATTTTTCTAAAATCTTTACTCCGCACATCGATGACGTAGACCACGAAATGGAGCAAAACCTCGCACAAATTATAGAAACACGGCAACAAATAACACTCACTACTCCAGGAGAAATACAAAAAGTGATCAAACTTCTGGGACTTAAAAAAGCTCCTGGAATAGACAAAATCACACCAAAAATGTTAAAAGAACTTCCTAAAAAAGCACTAGTGCTATTAACTTACATATTCAACGGAAGCATAAGAATACAATATTGGCCAAAACACTTGAAATTGTCAGAAATAATAACTATAGTCAAACCAGGAAAAGAACCTTCAGATGCTAATTCCTACCGTCCAATAAGTCTTCTCCCAGTGATTTCTAAAGTATTCGAAAAGCTTCTATTACACAGAATAAAAATCGACTTGCCAGCAGACTTGATACCACACCACCAATTTGGATTTCGGTCAGGACATTCAACAATGCAACAGATACACCGATTAACTGACCTCATTCAAAAAGCCTTTGAGGACAAATGCTACTGTTCAGCGGTATTCCTCGACGTATCCCAGGCTTTTGACAGAGTTTGGCATACTGGTCTCCTCTCTAAAGTCAAGCAAATTCTTCCTTCTTACTTTACCCTTCTCCAATCCTATCTCAGCCACCGACAGTTTCAAGTCAAAGTAGGGAATGAAAGATCAAAATTGCATCCAATCAAAGCAGGGGTACCACAGGGCAGTGTCCTGGGTCCAGTGCTCTATGTTCTCTTCACATCAGACATACCAACCTCCAGAAACACAACAATTGGCACATTCGCCGATGATACCGCCATACTATCAGTAAATCCTGACCCTCAACAAGCAGTACTGAACCTACAAGACCACCTCAACATACTACAAAACTGGGTCGAAAAATGGAGAATAAAAATAAACGAAAGCAAATCGAGTCATATCACGTTCACTCTTCGAAAAACACCAACCCCTGAAGTATATCTTAACAACATTCCAATACCCAAACAAGTTGAAGTAAAATACTTGGGAATGACCATGGACGCCAAACTAACTTGGAAACCCCATTTACTAAAGAAACGGAAGCAAATAGATCTAACCACCAAACAGCTAAACTGGTTACTAGGTAGAAAATCGAAGCTAGCTGTAGAAAACAAAATCCTGATTTATAAAACCATAATCATACCTATTTGGACTTATGGTATAGAACTCTGGGGATGTACCAGCAACACCAACGTTTCCATAATCCAAAGATGCCAGTCCAAATTGTTGAGATCAATACTAGATGCCCCGTGGTTCGTTTCCAATAACACGATACACAATGACCTCAAAATCAAATTTGTGAATGAAGTCATCCCTCAGAAAAGCTCTATCCATCATGCTCGACTCGAATTCCACAACAATCCACTCATAGAACCCCTACTACTAAGAAAAGACAACAAACGACTCAAGAGAAAACAGCCAATCGACTTGCTGTAAGAATCTGAGGTGTCGCCGCTGGACGAAACCTCATCATGCCATCCCTCGCCATTCATAAGATTAGCTTATAGAATTTTTGTATTCTGATTGCTGATTAAATTACTAAATAAAAAAAAAAAAAAAAAAAAAAAAAAAAATTAGTTCATGTTGTCAGTAGCAACATGTTTAAAATGATTTCATTAATCACGTCGTCAGTAACAACGTCTTTTAATAGTATTTTATTTAACAAGCATATAATGTAAGCTATATTACACGAGGATGAAGTTTGCACACGAGCTGAAGGCGAGTGTCGTAATCATCCAAGTGTAAAAACAGATATTATACTCGTGTCAAATACAATATTTTATCTACAACTATGTATATAGTCGGTGGCAATGTAAGTATTTCAAATTCAAGGTTAGCAGGTTAGGTTTTGCGTCAGTCTGTGTCAAAACCGACGCAAAACCTAACCTGCTAACCTCGACGTTAATGTCATTTATTGACAATGTAGCCCACTAATTTAAAAAAATGCCTTGTGGATTATGAAATTTCCACGACCTGCTGACTTGTTTGACAAACATCACTTTATACGGCCTGGGCATATGTGAAGTTTTGCGATTCTCCGCAGAGCGTTGTATACCCACGAGCAGGAATTTCAAATTTACAATGTAACCTCACTTATTACGTTGACTACAATGCAAATATTTGATTAAACTTTATGACGTTTCTTAAAATTTTACAACAATAATATAACCAACCTCCCATGTATTTTTTACTTTGATTTTCTATTGTGTTTTTTGATCAGTTTCCTGCTAGTTTTTTCGTGTATTTTTCCATTTACATTATTTACGTTCACAGTATAATTTGTTGATTAATTTATTCGTTATTTTTGTTTATGTTTTTGTTTGGTATTGTTAAAATAGAAAGTGGTTCTGCATACGTATAATAGCTGTCGTATTGCAACGTGCAAATATTAATTTCACTCCAACCAAGTTTTACAAAGGAAATGGTTTGAAAGCTAAATTTAAATTATCATACAGATCCTTAAAACAACGTACCTTTTTAGCGATTTCTATATTCTATTTTTATTTAAACCATAAACAACGGAAAAGAGTTGTTAGTTGTAGCTTTCAAGAAAGGTATTTCCGAGTAACTTCTGGGCGAAGACTATTAAATCACATTTCACTTTCTTTAGTACATTTTTAATTACTACAACCAGGTGGACATGGGTTCAAATCTGGCCGTAGCCGAGAATTTTCTCGGAGCGGCAGTGGATTTGAACTCATTAATTAAGTTAGATGTAAGTTGTTGTGTGTGTGGTATGTTTGCATGCAGGGGAGCGTAGTGTAAGTCGCGTGCGGCGCATTACCTCCGTTGCACTTCCCGCAAGGTATGAATGGTCCTCGACACCAAAAGGTAAAAGAGGCTATAGATAAGAATGAACATTTACAGATACAGTGCCACCAAGCACACAAAAACCCCGAGTAGGGGAGGCTGGCGCTAGCTTTGCTTCGCAAGTACACTCCGTAGAAAAATTATAAACATTCGTAAACGCTGGAAATTTAAACTTTTATTTTAAAAATCATCGATGTTTTTACATATAACAGTGTTTAGATGACTAAACCACAACTTATCAAATAAATCCATTGTTACTACAAAGAAGCTGACCTGCGGTTAATTAATTAAAATAATCAATGGTAGTAAAAAATTGCAGATTAACCTCTTTAAAGTACGCACTACACGTAAGCTCTAAAAATTTTTACTTACCGCGCAGGTCGAACTAGCTCAATTTCGGCGGCCTTGGATCGTAGAATCTTATCAACTGTACCACCCTGGAAATGCTTCAAAGACAAAAAAACAAATGGGCGCCAGAAACCAAATGGTTTCGAATAATATAATTCATTCAAGTGACTAGCATTTATTTATTAATGCTAAATAATCTTGCAGTCTATAATGGTAATTCAATATTAAATAATTAGGTCATAAAGAATGTAATAATGATAGAAATGTGCAAATTAATTGAAGGTTGCGACACGCACCAAAATCAAGAACCCCTTTCAGGTTATTAAATTAATTGTAACCACAAATAAATCGAGTGATATGCATATCGCTCTCATTTAAAAAAACCTTTCTGTTCAGGCTATTGAAGGCAAAAAACGTGAATGCTCCTTTTACAAAGGTTTGATTACACATATAAATTGTAACTTTCAATATTAATTGTAATTAAGTATACGCATTTAAACTTCAAATATTGACACTGATTGAACGTATGCGTCTAAACTTTACATGTTAGTAATAACGGAGAGTATAAATTTAAACTTTAAATACTGATAGGTATGGAATGTACGAATTTAAATTTCAAAAATCGAAGATAATTTAATATAGTATTAATCCCGGAATAACCAGTCCGAATCACCTTGAAAGCAGGGAGACCATCCACTTTTAATGCGGTATTCACCACAAAAGTAACACTAACCTCGAACCTCCAACGCCCATAAGTTGCTGACAGGCAAATGTTGGCCGGGGGTTGCTATACCCTGTGGTTAAAAGCACCTTGGATGCGCCCGTAATTGAAGCAGAGCCACTCCCAAATTGCAGAAGCTAGGTAGGACATTAGCCGGTGTTGAAAATTAAGTCAGGTAAAACTGTCATTTAAGAGCTGATTATAGTCAGCCCTTGGAAATAAAATTCTGGTAAAAATTGGTTGAGCTCACTTACTCTTGACTTAATTAAAAATCAAAACTCGACCGCGCGAAACGCGTCGGCCGAGGCCAGAAGAACAAGTCCCGGCCCGAAACGTTCGCTTCAACAAGAAAACTCGCATTCCAACGCCCAGCGATAACAGATAAAGCGGGTCAAAAGTGCACCGTGCTAACGATAGCAACTTAATCCAGGTACAAAATGCGCTGGTTTGGAAAATTTAAGAATTTGAAATGCAATGAATTATAATTCAAATAAAAATTTACAGTTTAGGCCTGAAATAATTGGATAAGTGGAGAAAACAATTAAGCGGCGCGAAAAATGGTTTCAAAGTAATAGTAAATACAGCAACCGATAATGCAATAAATATTGTATCTATTAGATTGCCTAATTATCAATTATCCTAAACGTTAATGCGAAATACTACGACATTTTTTAACAAAGCAAAAAAAAGATTATGGTCACCAGAGTAACGAAAAGCAACACTGGAACTTAAAGAAATGGGTATCTTCATTTGACGTTTCAGTATTGACAGTGAAAATGAATTTTTCATAATTTATTTCGTCCATTAAGCTATGTTTTTTACACATTTCTTCTCCTATATTTAAAACATGATCAAACTCTTTCCTCTACACATTTTCTACAGTGTACAGGGTGGCCAGATAAGAATGCAAAGTGCTGTATCTCGGAAACTATTCGTCGTAGAGACCTTCGGTAAAAAATTTTATGACTAAAGTGGCCAAAAGAAGACCGTGGAAAATATTTTCAGATTTTCAAAATGGTCACCAGGGGGGCGTAACCACCATCTTAAACCTATAAAGTAATTTTTCACTGAAATCCACCTAGTAAATGTTACCAAAAGATATATGCTTATTAAAGCTAAGCTTTACTCGAGTAATTTTTGTATCATTTCACTACATTTTTATGAAAAAAAGTCATATTATTACATTTAATTTTTTAGAGAATTTTGCAATTTTCTGTTATTATATCAAAAAACGCGCTCTAGCGGCATCACTAAGAATTAGACATATCACAGGTAAGATGGGTTTCATGGAACAATAAATGCTTTTTCCAACAAGACCAAGTTTGTTAAAATCCGTTCAGTGGTTTAGGAGTTACAGCTGATTATTTAAAAAAACATTAAATTACCCCCCACCACTTTATTTTAATAGATACATCAAAAAGTGTTAAACAAAAATTACTCGAGTAAAGCTTAGCTTTAGAAACCATATATTTTTTGGTAACATTTACTAGGTGGATTTCAGTGAAAAATCACTTTAAAAGTTTAAGATGGCGGTTACGCTCCCTGGCAACCATCTTGGAAATCTGAAAATATTTTCCACGGTCTTTTTTTGGCCACTTTGGTCATAATTTTTGTTACCGAAAGTCGTTACGACGAATAGTTTCCGAGATACAGCACTTTGCATTCTTATCTGGCCACCCTGTACATTTCGTGAACCGTTCTTAACAAAACTCCAAGCTCAAAATAATCGATAACGATTTCTGTGAGAGTCTTCCTTCAATTTTTTTTTTGTGAGATGTCAAAAAAGTACCTGGAAAAAGTAAGGACGAACGTATTATCTGTTTTTTATGTTTTTAATGACAATTCTGAGAAATAATATTGTTATTTTTTTTCGCATTACCTATTGACTTCCCAGTTGTTGATCTTGTTCTATTGGAAATATCCATGTTTCTGAAGCCTTCCGTGCATCAAAAAACGTTACAACATTTGCAGTTATACTTCTTGCTTCTGAATATATGAGTTTCCTTCCTCTACAGCTCATTGTAATTGTTGAAAAAATGTAATACTTACGATTTGAGGTTATAGAACCAAGTCGACCGAAATTAAACGGCGAATATGTAAACTATAACAAAAACAACTATCACAGAACAGCAATACTAACATTAATAGCAATAATTTACAAAGAACCGCAAAACTGATTACCAACAGCACCGGAAAACTTGGAAATTAAACATTTCTATATGACGCGATAGCAGCAATAGCGAAGTGACGTTTGTACTTTTCGTGTGTGTGTACCTCAACGCTAAGCTTGCTTTTTATTGGTTCGTTAATTCACCTTACTTGAATTTTACATTTAGTTCACATATTTTCCGCGGTTCTTGTGTGATTGGTGCTACTGTAGGTATCCAATAAAACAAATAACTTTTAAATGTTTCATTTTAAATTTTTTACAATAAATTACACATAAACTTACAACCTTGAAATAACACACATAATAAAATACTTTAATACTATTACCACCTAGAAAATCTTCCAAATTTGTAAGAAATATGCTATTTTAGAGCGAATGTGTGAGCTATCCAAAAAATACCTGCTTGAAAATAATATTGTATCTTCAACTACGAATTGTTGGAGCTCAAAATCTCTCTCAAGAAAAATATTAAAATTATAAATATCTAAGATGTCCTTACACGACACTATAAATAGATTACACCATTCATATTTATATTAAATTCAAAACAATAGGTCCTTATCCTACTGATACTGCATTTAAAAATTAATTTCTAAACACGAATTAGTCGACATCCGCTGTCATTTAAATTTTTAAATGTTATCGTGGGTATGTGGTGGAAAAACGGCCAAAATTGGCGTTTTCTCAGAAATGAAAACAACAATGGATTTCAAAAAAATGCGTTTGTCACACAATTCAGCAGGCAGTGGAAATTTCATATTCCACTATAGCCCATTTACTTGACATCTGCACTGTCAAACTGACATTATGTTGGCACCACTGCTATTTTTCACATTTTAACAATTCGTCACCCCAGTATTACTTTCTTCTATATCCGTTTTACCTACTTTTGCAAATGGAGAATGAAACTTCATTTAGGTTAAATTTGTATTCAGTACCTTAAACTTTCAAAAACTTGTACGTAGGATTTAAAACATTGCACTAATATGCTATTTTTTAATTCAGGACATTCTCACACTTGCCAATAATTTAGTATTATGTAATTTTGCATTTGGATATAGAACAAAATATGGTAATTCCGTAACAGTGATGAAAATTACGGGATATAGAACACATTTGGTGGATATAGAATACAATAACGCTACGATTTTTTATACTTTTATTGAAAAAACTAAACAAATATTTTAATTGTTTCTATATATGATTTATAAACTTACAAAAAATAAACTTAGTTATAAAATAACATGCATATAGTAAAAGAAAACGTCAGTTTAAGGATTTTTTCTTGGTAACTAATATTATTATTACAAATAATATACAATTAATGATCAAAAATAAGCTATAGCTTTCTAATCTTATTACAAAATATACACTAAAATAGTCGAAAGGTGTTTAGTTCTTAATTGTTAGTTGCTTGTTCTTGCTTCTTCATATTTCTTATTTAGTATCCCCTTTTGCATCACTTTTGCTGTTTAATCCCAGCAAACCTATGTAAAATGCAATATTACCATCTTCCAAGGTACTCACTTCCGTTAAGTGCCTTCGTTTAAGATCCGGTATTTTCACGTTGAACTGAGCAGATGGAACTTCTCTTGGAAAATTGGCTTGTCTGTTTTTGCGTTTTAGCTTAACACGTGCTTCATGCAATTTTGTTTTTTTTAAATTCTCCTTCAAATGATTGCGAAAAGGTCTTCTTTTTTATATACTACGTATTTTAATTTTGTGTATGGTACGTTGATGTAAGTCAGTGTCGATGCCACATGCTGGTAGTTTAAATAGTCGAATGGCCTGGACATTACCATGTCCAGGCTTGCCAAATTTTTGTTCAATAACTTTTAAATTATTGCTACCAGGAGATTGCAGAAAGTTTTGGAGTGCAAAAGACATTATGGAATTCTTATCCTGTGGTACACAGCTATCTGAGCACAAAGCAAGTTTCTTTAAATCATTTTTGTCGATCATAATTCGTTTAAGAATTCGAATTAATTCGTTAGCAATGTGAACTGCAGCCCTACCGGAAACGAATTCGTGCCGCATTGCGCAATAAACAGTTTTATTCTTGCCCAAATGTGCAGTTAAATTATAACATGACAATTTCGTTTTGTTAATTTTTTTTCTACATTGGATTTTAGCAATGAGAACACATTTTGCTGCGGATCGAAAGTGACTACACCAATATTTTCTTGATTTAAAAATCTAGTTCTATCTCTGTTTCGTTCCTCATTCCCTAGTTTTTTTCTTCTCATGTGCTTTTCGTATAACTGTGTTTGTTTCTGATTTGGTTCTTTTAAAAACTTGTATGCTTCACGTTTTCCACAAAGGTTGGAAGAATCCTATATTATATTCATACCTAAATATTTCTTCTTCGTCCGTATGATTAATACTACCCATGTCGCCGTCCAATACAAACCTGCTTAACTCACTGTCAAAATAAAATAAAATTATAGGGTATGTACTTTCATGATTTAAAAGCTTATTTACTCCCATTCCTCTGTTAAACAACTTGATGGTTTGCTTGGTACGGGCGAAGAACTACGGCTTGCCATTGTTCACAATAATTTATTTTAATCTATAATTAAATTACCTAATTTAATAACATACCTAACACTTTGGCACTGCTAAACAAACGTGTGCTTCGATGCATAAAGAACGTGCTAGTACTATCTAGCAAGTAAGAAAACAGGTGGACATAGCACAAATTGTGGCTTATAGAACAAGATTACTAAACATCAGGATATAGAATAAAATAATTTTTCCACGATTAACTTATTTTCGGGGACATAGAACATTTTATTACTGAAATTTTCACTATGGCTCAAGCTAGTTTTATGAGAGCTTGGATATAGAACACGCAAACTTTTCCTTTCAAAGACGTGCATAAGTCAAAAATGCCAAAATGGACATAGAACAACATAATACTGGGGTGACGAATTAAATTACTGTACAGTATAATAAAAAACACATTATTTTTGAGGTATAGTCACGAAATTTTTTTTTAATTTGACACTGACAGTGCAGATATCAAGTAAATGGACTATATATGAGCCGCTTTTTGTATTTAGAGTTAGATATATAATGCACTTATTATTTGACAGTTGTAAATAAAATTTTTAACCACGCAAAATTACGACCGGTTGCTAGTAATCCTAATTCACGTTTAAAATATTTTTTTATATTTACCATGTTTTCTAGATTATTATATTGTATTATACGGATAGGGCCATAATTATACCGTGTGTCCACAGGAGGACGCACCATAGGGACAATCTAATAGAATAGAAAGATCGGCGAATGCTGTGATCGCCGGTACGCTAAAACTTTGTTTTCTGGCTCTGACTCGCCACTGTATGAAACAATATTGTTATAAATGATACAAGAAAAGAGACGGTGGTCACAGCACTGGTTGATATTTATATTCTATTAGCATTAAATTATCTCTATGGTGCGTACTCCTGTGGACACACGGTATATAACAGCAATGAGATAACATGAATAACAAAATAGAATGCTTGAGTAAGAAAGAGATGGCCATACGAAAAAATTATTTTAGTAGGCATGTTTAGTTGACAAATGTCATAATTAATTAAGCGTCAAGCCTACTCGAATATTCCTACTATGTTTATCTCTTTCTTACTCAAGCAATACGTGGTTATTTCTTGTTCATGTTATCTCATTGCTGTTATATATAATTGTGGCCCCATCGGTATTGTACGATACACACGCGTAAAGCATCTTTAGTCACTCGCGGGACTCAACCCCACTCGTGACTAAAGACTAGCTTTACGCACTTGTATCGTAAATTTCCATTAATATAATGAACTAATATTATGAGTATTGTCATCATTACATACTATTACAATTTTAGCTTACCTGCACTGTGGAAGGTTTAAAGGATCTGACATCATCTGTGGAAATTAAAGCTTCAAGTCGACAGGCGATGGTTGGCAGTTTGACAGATGCTTCCACAGAAACATTTTGGGAATCTGGCGATGAAGATAGAAATAAAACAAAGAGTCTAACACTCGCTTGCGCTCAAAATCACCACCCCAAGTTAATATGTGTTCATATTGATAACTGCAGAGACCTTGCTGTAAGTGATCTATTATTATTATTTTTTGTGTTTTCTAAGTTAGGATTAACATTTCATTTCAGAATAAAATATCTAGTATTTGCTTTTCTTCCGGTCCCAATTCTGATGACTTTATTAGATTAAGAACAGTAGAGGTTGAAACACGACTTCTTGGTGGATGGGTAAATTGTCCAATTCAAGGTGCGACTGTGATACTTTTACATGACAAAAATTTAAAAATCAAATTACAGATATGGATCACACAGTATTACGTATAGAACTAAAGGGCCCAGACAACTCAGTACGCATACGTCAGATTAGAATCTTGGGCGAAATAGCAGGAGAGCCCCTCAAAATTGGCAAGCAGTACAGTGCTACCACTATACAACAAAGAAACTGTGAAAGTGAAACACTCCGAGTGTTCAGATTAATACATCTCAGGTCTTTGCAAGCTGATCATTGGGGATTCAGAGGGGCACAATCTGAATAATTTAGATAGTGGATCTGCATCTGCCAGCGAAAACTTGGAGCCACTTGAGGAAAGCAACGATCTACGAGAACATATGGTCGGTATTTTGTTTAGCAGAAGCAAATTAACTCACCTTCAGAAGCAGGTACGTGCTTTAGTTGCAGTTCGGTTGTACACAAGTGTAAATATATGGCGAATTACAGGTTATTGTTCATATTGTACAAGCAATTCGTAAAGAAACGTCAAGAGTTAGGGACGAGTGGGAATCTCTATTGTGTTCAACAACAGGGGGTTCGGCAAGTTCCGGGCATAGCTTGGATGCAGCTAAGAATTCGGACACTTATTGCTTTGAAATGCTCTCGATGGTGCTGGCCCTTTCTGGAAGCTCGTTGGAAGAACGTATTTGTCTCATCAGGGTGCACTGCTGGGAGATATCTTAAGTCTTTTGCACACCGGTAGTGCTAGGGTTCAAAGACAGGTACCGTTACTGATATAACGCAACAAAGCCATTCTCATTATTTTCAATAGGTCACAGCATTGCTACGAAGGATGCTGCCTGAAATTACTCCTGAATTCTTTGCTAAAATTGTGGGAGTTGACCAATTGCCTCCTAAAGACTTCAGTATTATTTCCACAGCCAATAAAGGTGCTGGTGGCAGTGGTTTTGATTTCCATAGGTGAGTGAAGTAGGTATATTTATACTTTGAAATAAACTAATAAAAAAATTATCAGGGTTGGAATCCTCGATGTCTTCCTTAGCATAATAGCTAAAGCCCTACAGTACAAGTTAAAATGAAAAGCAAATCGGCAAGTGGTGGACCTGCAAAGGAGATTAGTACTGTAACGTTGGCTACTTCAATGCAACCGAAAGAATATGTGCGAGGACGTTGGTGGCTCAGGGGAACTACCAGTCGTAAATTAGCTGAAGTTATTGTTCACTTACTTAAAGACATGGCTGTTGTAAGTATCTAACGTACTGAAAAAGATTTGAGGAAGAATATGTTTTGTTAATACAGGGAAAGCTGTCGGAGCCATGGGCGAATGTAACCAAAGGTGCCATAGCAGAAAATATTTTGAACTTAACACATTTGAGCGAGGAGCAACGCATACCAAATACTTGCTTACATACTCCCACTTTATGGCTAGCGCTTGCTTCGCTCTGTGTTTTGGACAAAGACCATGTTGAGCGGTTGTCTTCAGGTACGTTAAATAAGACGCAGTAAGTTACAATTTTTTTATTGTATTATTTATATAAAGGACAGTGGAGTAATGCTGATGGGCAGCCAGCTCCTCCTAGACCTACGTGTACCAACCATGATGATGGGGAAACAAATGCCATTATCCAATGTAACCTATGTGGAAATTTGTGCGCTGATTGTGACAGATTCTTGCACTTACACCGACGGACTAGAATGCATCAGAGACAGGTATAGTCACTGTATTATTAATAATTATTTTCTACTTCACTTACAAATCTTATGGCCATCTATGTGTGTACTTTGATAGTAAGATGCAGTAATTTAAAAAAAATCAATTCTTTTTATCCCTATCTATACGTTCTTGTACCGAACTGTATTTTGAGAGATCTTCAGGTATGTATTGCATGGTTTAATGCCCACAGCAATTCTAGTTGCCTAACTAACACGAAAAAGAAAGAATTCAAAATGAGCACAGAATTAATATTTTGTTTATTGCAAGACGAAGTCAGTATTTTACACTAATAAATGCACACGATATGATTAGCAGTAACTATAATTTGATTGAGAAAGGTTAGCATTAGATAAGGCAGAATCAAAACGGTTACGTTTAACGTTTTATTCATAATTGATGTTTGGAATGGCATGCGCACCTTAATTTGTGTAGTTGGCAGATTTAATTTTGGCAACTTCAATACAATAATGTGAATTTACAAAAATTATATGAGCATTATGAGTAAAAGTTTATGAAGCCAGCAAACGGCAAGACAGCTGACGGGTAAAAAAACACTGCGAAGCAGTGCAAGAAAGCAAAGATTGCAAAGAGCAAGGTTAGCCAACATATTATAGTACACAGACTATTGTGCACTGCTAATTATAAACACGTGAAACAGTGCATTTAAAAACTAAAGTGATTAAAAGCAGAGTAAAGTGCTACGATTGACAATTTCCAAGAAAAAGACAGTTTAGTAAAAACATTATATAAAAACTTATTTCATAAAACAATTGTAAAATTTAGTTGCTAGGAAACGAGATATTCAATTGTTTAATTATAAAAAACAAGCCGTGTAAAATTGTGCTGTGTGCAAAAGGTGCTCACAGATTTATGTAAATTTTCAAATTAAAAAGTTTTCTGTTAAAATTGAAAAGTGGTTTTTAATAGGTATTCACCAATCTGCAGAGTGTAGTTATATAAAGTTTCTTCATGGTAACAGACCCCAGTGAAGAGGGAAAATATCTGCAAGAATTGACCAGGTGCGTTCTACAGCGAGGCCAGTTTTTCGGGCAAGTTTTCGAATAGTTGGAAGCATCGGCCAGGAAGAATTGTGTGTACTGCATGTTGGGGCATCCTTTATCGAGCTTTACATCCAGAGATTTGGAGCAGGAAGCCGTCACGAAGTTTATAATTGACGTGGCGTTGTTTGATTTTGTGATTCAGCCCACGAAGCTGCCCTTGCAAGGCAAATTTCACAGGGAAGCAATTGGAGAAGGCCCACTAGCGTTGGGTTTCATCAATATTAGACTTTGTACGAGGTGTAGAAGCAGGCCCCAGTTTGCGGATTCGTACCAGAGAGGTTTTATCGAGGTATATTGATTTTGCGAATAAGCGGTTTTGGACATCGAAAATTGCAGGAAGTTAAACGAATGCATATCTCGGCGTCCATACGTCACTGAAACAAAACCAGGTTAGCCGGAAATTGCGTCATATTATTTGCATTGTATTTATCTGATGTGAATTTTGCCATTTTTGGTGTTTGAATGCAAATTACGCAATTTTTATACGAACAGATCATCTTTGTGTTTTCAGTCAATTTGAAGGTTAAAGCTGTCAGATACGAATTCGGGTATTTGCCATGCGAATTAATCTGTCCTATTCAAAAGTAATTGTAATACAAGTTGTTGTACCTACCCCTTTGACTAGAGTTTTTCTCGTGCTAGACCGGAGCTTCATTTGATTTGATTGCAAATAAATAAAATAGATAGAGCAATAAACCATTTATTTTGCAAATATTAATTATAACATTTTAATAAGCCCTGAGATTGACACAGGAATTCTTTTATTAAAACTATTTTATGTCTTACCAGTACCTTATTAGCTCTTAACAACTTCGATACGCGGGCATAAAAAGGATGATTATGCTCTAGGGCATTAAGGGTTGCTATAGTTTTAAATAGATTAATACAATACAAACACGAAGTTGACATTTGTCATTTTATTTATTTTCATTTACAATGAAAGAACAATTATTAAATGTACCAGTAATAGAAACACTTTTCCCGTCTAATTGTAAGGTTGCGGTATTTGATATTGAAGACCCTCCAGCTAGAAGTTTGGCGACTTTATTTTTGGATGCGATACTGTCTTCTAAATATCCTTCCACAACGCTCGAACTCCTCCAGCCGCCATGTCTTTTTAATGTAGTCATACTGGCTCCTGCGTCCGCTAGTAAGGTGGCTGATGTTCTTCGCAAACAAATATTTAGCTATGGTAGCAGGAATCTTTCCAAATGTATTTTTTCCAACAACCTGAGCACAACAGCGGCCGTTTCTATAATTTACGAAGTACCTCCGTAAGCCTTGTGGTCGCAACGATCCATATTTTCTTATCAGCTTCAAAGAACCCATTGTTTCGTCATCAATAATGGTAAAAATACGTTTCTTGTCGGTTTTTGTTTCGGGTATGGTCACAACAATGACTTCACCCCTGTCGTCTATATGATTAATTAACATATTCACTAATTCTTCCCGCCTGCAACCTCTAAACACCCCAAATAACAGCGCCACTTTCATCATCAGAAACGTTTCGTTTGGTGCTTCCTGAATAAACTTTATCACTTCCTCTCGAGTTAAAACCTTCGATTTTTTTGGTTCATATCCTTTAGATCTTTGTTTTAAAAGAGCTACTAACTTGGGGTATTTTCCAATGTCAATATTTTGGTTCAGTAGTACTGTTTTCTTGAGCATAGAAAACTTTGTCCAGAGCGAGTTTGCAGCAAACTTTCCAGACTGTAAATAAGTAAACAAATTACCATAATGATAATAACAGTGTGAGACATACCAATTCTTCAAAATATCCCAACAAAACTGTTTCATTAATGAGTGCAACACCATTGTCTACCATCCATTCTTGAAATTTGTCAAATTCCACTTCGTACAATCCTTTTGACTTTCGGGGTAATATATTTTCCGTTGCTCTCGCTGCTCTTTCGAGAATTTCTTTGGGAATTTCAATAATTTCTCCGTTATTCATCATTTTGTATTTCGTTCTGTCAGCGTTTTGTGCAAAACAAACTTTTGGTTGTTTAGATACTTTCCCTAGTTACCAAATTCACAGACCACTCGTCACGATAAACTTCAATCATATCAATATTAAATTATTGTTCTCCAAGGTATAGAACTGGGGGTAAGACATAAAATATTGTATGTACCACGGGCATTACTTGATGTCTATGCCCTCTGGCGACTTAAAAACTCTCGGGCCTAGCGGCCCTCGACCTTTTAAACTCGTCGCCCTCGCGCATAAACATCATAATAATGCCCTTAATTCATAAATAACTATTATTGTAATTTGTGGTGATTTGCCTTAGTTATTTATTATATTAGCCCAGTCAAATTTTACATCGGAACTTACATTAAATGGGGTATTATTAATTTTTGGAGGGGTGTTTCGAACCATTCTTGGGACTACAAACCCAGATTTGCAACCATCAGAAACCTGTGCTCGCTGAATGGCAGTTGAAAAAACATCTACTTTTTCGGATTTATCTCGGTTTTTTGACAAGATCTCCTAAACTATGCGTTTGTTGGAAAAAATATTACACAGTTTTGTTAAAGTAAATTAAATTTCCTACAAAATAAGATCAAAATCGTTTTTGTGAGTTGTATAGTTAACGAGATACAGCTTTTCAAAGATTGACTTTTTCCAAAAAGTGAAAATTTTACGTTTTCTTCATGTTTCGAGTTGGAATACAGGCAAAATACCACGTCCTACAGAAAAGTCAAAAGCATAAAAGTTGTAGGAAATTTAATAAACTTTAGTTTGAGTTAAGGCTGTCCTTGTATCCCACATAAGTCTCGTCAGAAATGACAAAAAACGACAAAATGAAAAAATGCTTTTTTTTAGTTGAAAGTTGAGTATTATAACCAAAATTACAGTCTGTGGGTGATGGGATTTTTCCAGAAAAAATATTTAAGCAGAATATTTCATGTGTTTACATTTAACTAACAGGTACAGCTGGCCCATTTAAAAAGTTCTTTTCTCAACTTAGTTATACGACATTTTCCGCCAACATGTGATGAAAAAAACATTAATTAAGGTGTTGGTGAAGGAAACAATGTTACTTAACTTTCAACCAAAAAAGCATTTTTTTCATCCTTTTGTTTTTTGTAATTTCTGACGAGACTATCTGAGCTACAAGGGCTTTAGCTCAAATTAAAGTTTATTAAATTCCCTACAATTTTCATGCTCTTGACTTTTTTGTAGGACTTGTCATTTTGCCGGTATCCCAACTCGAAACGTGAAGAAAACTTAAAATTTTCACTTTTTGAAAAAAAGGTAAATCTTTGAAAAGCCGTACCTCGGTAACTATATAACTTACAAAAACGATTTTGATCTTATTTTGTAGGAAATTTAATTTACTTTAAGAAAGCTATAGAAGATTTTTTCCAACAAACTCATAGTTTAGGAGATATTGTCAAAAAATCGAAAAAAGTCCGAAAAAAAACCAGTAATGGTCCGAAACGCCTCTCCAAAAATTATTAATACCTCATTTAATGTTAGTTCATGCATTTTTTGTGTAACATTTGACTGGGCTATATTATTACTAAAGCTTTTTAAGTAGGGCTATCATTACATTATACATCAAATTTTATAATATTATCCAGATGAATAAATGTATGTTGGATTTGAACAAATGAATCATTTTCCAGAAGCAAGTTCTATAAAGGAAAAGAAGCTAACTTTTCTTCAATGATTTTTTCTTCCAAAGATTTGATATGATGTAGGAGAGTTTACTTATAAAAGAATTGTTGAATACATAATGTGTCTAATTTCTTGTAGATTAATCTGTAGACTGTTATTATTTATTCAGTTTTTATATTAAATCTTTCAACTGAACTAAGTACCCTGTGTAGGGATGGGTGCTGTACCGTGAGATCATTTAAAAGCAGACCAGAGTACCATGGAATTTCTGTTTTAGATTCGAACTTTGCTTAACAGCCATTTGTCAATTTAATAAATTAACCTCGAAGAAGACATAAGCTTTATTAAACGTCAAAAACAGAAATTCCAAAGCACTCTTTGAACATTTACTGTAATTTTTTTTTATTTTCGACTAATTATATTAATATGCTTAATTACTAGATTTACCAGAAACCGTATTTCCATCTCTGTAAAATTCTTTAAATGTTTTCTTCCTTTTCTGCATTGTCAGCCATCACTTTTAAAGCACAATAATCACCAAAACACGAATAGTTCATTAACAAAGTTCAAAACGTTAGGTCATGTTACTCAACATAAACACGAATGAGAAGATATTTTTGACTACACATGTCATAAAAGGCCTGCTATCTGCATTGAGTCATTGCTTCCATGAATAAGTTTAGTTCATATTTAAATTTTAAGATCGGCTAACGTTTTTTTAGTGAGTGTTGAAACTATCGTACATTTTAAGAATATAGTACATGAGGTATCATACATCGTACTGAGGCCCAAATTATCGTACACTCCCATAACTATCGTACAGGTTGGCAACACTCACCCCGGCACTAGCGAGTGATTAATGTATTATGGTTCCCACTTTCACACATATGAATACATATTTAATGTTCCTTCTCACAATTACGCAATGAAGTTTGCCGTACGTTTTCACTACTGCCAACATAAACAAGCAGTTCACTCTATTAACTTATGTGGTCAGTTACTATTAAACAGGCGATATGTAATGGAAAGATGGAAAAGCTTAATCTCTTGATAAAAGTTCTCAACAAATTTATCTGTTGAATAGTTAATTGGAGCTTTATTGAGACGTGGAAAGACCGGCTCTTAGATAATTAAATTATGTTAGTGGTGTAGTAATTTATTAAGTGGAAATAAATATTATTATTATTATACACCCATAAAACACTTTTTTATATCCTTTATTATATCATATTTTCTTATCTGCTCTTTTATGTCCAATTATGTGCTCACCTGTTGTTATTATCATTTTTTTATTTTTATGTAGATATTTAAAATTTTTGTAGCTCTTTAAATCGAAATTTTGGTGCATCCCATTTTGTCTCTTCTGTAGTTCTTAATTTCTGGTGATATTTTTTTCATATCTATCTTTGTCCCCATTTTCCCAGATTTACTATTTATAGTGTAGATCATATGGACAAATAACACAATAGGAAAAATACAGATACCACTTGAACGAGACAAACAGTTACATGTAAATGTAATAATAATATTGTATATTAATTGTCAGCTTGTATCAATATTGTCAGCGAAGTACGGCAATCTCTCAAAATTGGCAATAACACTTTGCGCTCGAAATTCACACAAGCGTTTTCTACGACATCTAAAATGAGCAAAAATTATGTAGTCTAATAATTAAAAATAAGTTGTAGAAAATAGCTATTTATATATCTAAGGAGCAAAGGTATTCATTTCCTCCCACGTGTGAATTTAATGCTCGACGTGTTAGCGGAGGGCATTAAACACACAAGGGAGGAAATAAACCTTTGCTCCAGTGATATATACTCGTATATGATTTTTTCTTCAAACGCATGTTCTATTGCGTAAAATTTCAAAAATGTTGCTTTAGGAAATCATTATAGTGACTCTAGATTTCTGTAGTGACATTTTGTCTAATTTCCAAATCAGCATAACGTTGTAAAGCTTTGGTGGGATATCCATGGTGACATAAACACAAATGCAGGAGCAAAAAATATTGGCTCCCGCTGGTTGGAAATTGACAGTAGTCCTAGGTTTATATAAATAAATAAATAAATAAATATTCTCTTTATTTTCCTTTTCAACTACAAGCATAAAATAAAATTGAAAATTACAAAAAAGGAAAATCGGAAGGTGGAGTTCGGTTTGATGGTAATGCCATCGTCCGGTCTACCACTTAAACCTTGAAATAAATGTAAAAAAATATTGAAAATTGAGAACTGTAATGAAGTATAACAATAAAAAAACGAGATTAATGAACATATACATGTTTTATAAATTAAAAAGAAATTCATTCCATCATGTCCCATAGATAGCACTGATAACTGCTCCACTAAATTGATTGACTCTCCAATAGAAGGCAATACATACGCTTTTTAAATAATTGAGGTTTCAAGCTTTTGAATTTGATAGGAACAGAGTTATATAATTTATAAATATTATACGTAAAAGATCTCTGAAAGATAGCTGTTTTGTGTACAGGAGGAGTGATGAGGTTCTTGTTCCTGGTGTTTATGTTATGAACATCGGTTCGGAAGGATATTCGTCTGTGTAAGTAAGGCGGATATTTTTCCAGGATAATCTTGTGAAATAAACAAACCGAAAAAAGAATATAACGATTTCTCATATTTAGCCACATTAAATCTTTCAACTTGTGTGAAATATGTTCAAATTTGCGGATACCAAAGATATACCGCAAACAGGAATTTTGAACTCTTTGTAAACGAGCTTGATCTAGAGCATCAAGACAGGGTCCATAAACTGGAAGGCAGTAAGAGAACTGCGATAAAACTAATGAATTACATAAAATAGCTTTGGTATTGACTGATAAAGAGGATCTATGAGGATAAAGAAGTTTTAAATTTGCATAGGCACGCCGAATACACACACTCACTTGTTCTTTGTATCGAAAGTTATTATCCATAATTAAACCAAGGTTTTTACTTTTACAATAAATAGGTTAATTAAATTTTTTACATGCGAACACTCATTTTTCCTTCCAAATAAAAGAGCAGCAGATTTTGAAGGATTTAAAAACAGCGAATGTTTCAAAGAAGCTGTAGCAATATTTTCTAAATCACCATTAATGCACTCAAGCGCATTTTGCAGATTGTCTGGATCAAAAGAATAGAGGAGTTGTGTATCATCGGCGTACATGTAAACATTACAGTTATTTATACATTTAATAAAATCACTGGTGTAGATAGTAAATAATAACGGGCCAAGAATAGACCCCTGCGGCACACCCGAAGCAACATACAAACATCGAGACATCTGAACAGGCAATCTAATGTTTTGTGTTCGATTACTCAAATAATTCGACAGCAGAGCAATTGCATCTGGTGTTAATCCAATAAAGTGCAATATCGAACATAATGTTATATGATTAATGGTATCAAAAGCTTTACTAAAGTTGAGTAAAATTAAGATAGAAAGTTTACTAGAATCGGTAGCCTTTAATATATCATCAGGAACACTCAACAGTGCTGTTGTACAACTATACTGGGGTCGAAAACCAGATTGCCACTCTGGTAATAAATCCTGCTGTAAGAGATATTCACTCAGTTGTGAGTTGATTACTTTTTCTAGCACTTTAGATAAAACAGGTAAGATACTGATTGGCCTGAGATCTTTATAGCTTTGGGGGTGACTACATTTAGGTAAGGGAATGATCAAAGCTTCCTTCCAAGGTTCAGGAAATACATTTTCTAAAATACAAGAATTTACAAGTACTTGTGAACTGGAGTCAAAACTTTATTTTAATACTGGAAAATGTAAAAAAGTCGTTTACCCTTAATAATTAAACTGGGCTATTGGCCCTTTCATGCCTCATAAAACTATGACACCGGCACCCCAGAGGCGGGGACGTTTAAAGGGGTATTTTTAGGGTACTAAGGAACATTTACCCAAAAATCAATACTACCTATATTATTTGTTTCAGGTTTCCTTTATTTTTTTTAATATTACTGAGCTATTGGCCCTTTCTTGCTTCAAAAAACTACGACACAAACATTCCAAAGGCAGGGGCCTTTAAAGGGTTGTTGCTAGGGTACTAAGGAGCATTTTTTGTTAAAAATCAGTACTAAATCATTTGGTTCAGGTTTTCTCTAATTTTTTAAAAATATTAATGGACTGTTTGCCTAGTACACTAGGAGCAACCCTTTAAAAATTTCCGCATGTAGAATGTAACATGTAATTTAATTCAATTGGTAAAAACTACTTTGATAATAAATGCATTTTTATTGTTTCGTAAATAAACGGAAACGGTCTACCATGCCAATACTTTCATTGAATCAAATAATATATTCAAATACAATTTTTAAAGTACTGACTTAAGAATCTATATATAACGATCAAACGAAAACTTAAAAAAAAAATTTGGACAAATCTCGTAAACTGGAACGGCTAGATATAATTTAAAAAACTATATTTATTACTAGAATGGCTAATCACAAATATGCTGAAAACTGAATTGCGGAAAAGACTATCGCTGACTTACCTGTCGCATTTTAGATCAAATTCGTCAAGACTGCAACAGTCCACGTCCTATTTTCTCTTTATAAAATTAGTATTTTCTTTGCCTTCTTTAATAATACCAAGCAATTGTTTTTCTATATAACTGCGATATTCCTGCAGGGATAACGCTTATAAAATGCTAGTTTTATTTTTTGCATTCCTTCGGTTATGGAAAATGAAAAATGGTTAGCAACAGTATGAATAGATGCAGTATTTTTTTCTCTACAAGAAATGTATTTACACTTTAGCTCTAAAATAATTAGGGGAGCCAATAATTGGACATTAAGAATTTAACACGAGATGAAAAAAAAATTGACCGGAAGTCGACCTCGGAAAAGAAATCCCATTTCCGGTTTCTATATATTTTTGGAATCTAACTCTTCAAGCTGAGTCGAATGATATATATCTCGTCCTCCTAAAATATATCTCCATTTTCTTGCTTCTCAGTTGATAACAATATCTAAGGAACTACTTACCGTAACTCAGCACTGCACCTATTTCGGGAAATAAAATTTACGAACGATAACCGCTTTTAAGAACACAGCACATATTTTATTCTTTCTCGAACTTAATTGCCGATCACCATTAAAGTTAATTCATGCTTCTTCAACTAAATACTGGCCTTTGCTTTTACGCACTGATGATCCGCTTGCCCGAGTTCACATTTAAACTCATTACAGACAACTAATGTTTATAAAAGCGACAATACGTTCAATCTTTTGACGGCAGTGACTGGATGATCACCCCGCACGCACTTGCGTTGGCATTGGCTTGTTTCAATAATTCCATGGCATCACTGATTTTTGTAAAAATGCTAGTTTTATTTTTTTTTAAATGCTAGTTTTATTTTTTGCATTCCTTCGGTTATGGAAAATGAAAAATGGTTAGCAACAGTATGAATAGATGCAGTATTTTTTTCTCTACAAAAAATGTATTTACACTTTAGCTCTAAAATAATTAGGGGAGCCAATAATTGGACATTAAGAATTTAACACGAGATGAAAAAAAAATTGACCGGAAGTCGACCTCGGAAAAGAAATCCGATTTCCGGTTTCTATATATTTTTGGAATCTACTCTTCAAGCTGAGTCAAATGATATATATCTCGTCCTCCTAAAATATATCTCCATTTTCTTGCTTCTCAGTTAATAATAACAAGTTAATAATATGTAAAATGTATTTGATTAACAAAGGGCAACATAAATTAATCATATGAATATTTAGTTCATCAAGACCACAAGATTTAGATTTAATTTCATTGAAAAAATGCAATATAGTTAGTGATGGGCATAACCGGACAATTTTCATAACCGAATTATTTGCATTCGAATCATATTAATAACCGATTGATTATTTGAATAATCATTCGAATACATTTTGGCTCTCGATTTGTTTCTATTAAGTCAGTCGGTTTTCCGGTTGGCGGTTCACCGGCATCTGCATCGGCATCGTAACTTGCAGATAGCAGAGGAACTCAGTTAATCGTTAATTATAATAAATTGTATAAATTATTTTTATTTGATTTCTAAGGAGTTTAAACCATTGAGAATAGCTATATCAATACTAATCATAAAGAAATTATAAATATGCGAATACAAAGTATCTATTGAATCTATTTTTACATACATACATACATATCCAGCGTTGACAGGCCCTTCAGGCCCATTGCTGTGTGGTTTTCTTCCACTCTTCTCTGTTTTGTACTTTTTGTCTCCAGTTCGTTATTCCTCTATTTTTAGTTCCTAAAATTCTCTAGTAGCCACCCTTCTCTTTTCGCTTGCACATCATACCGGTATATTTTAGAATCCATAATTTATCTACGTTCAGCATTCCGCGGTTCTAAGGACGCACACTTAAAATTTTCAACATCGAAATCCACTTCTTGTCCCGACTGCTCCATTATTAAAAATTAAATATAAATTTTTTACGATATTGGAAGAACGTTATCTTTAATAGGAACGGCCCCATAAATTTAACTCGTCGACTGGGAGTATCAAATGGCTTAATAACATCAACAAGCAGCCGAGACCTCACTTGGGTCAATCAAGTACATACGTAAGGTTGTATGAGTTATGAATGCCGTATTATTTACAGAATTTCGATCACTCGCAGGTCGCTGAGACGCTGCACGTAGTACGTATCAGGATGAGGTTATTTTTCATCCGAATACTTGGAACGAAAACCGAGTTACACAGGTTATTTCAATAACCGGATAACCGGTTATTTTTGATTCGAATAAGCCCATCACTAAATATAGTGTCCTTGTCAACTGGATGAAAATGAAATATTGTGCCAATCTCGTTAACCGTATTTTCATTATAATAGTTAACTAAATCTAGATCAAAACTTTGCTGGGGGATACTATTAATAAAGTAATCGTTTATTTCATTAGCATTATTTAAATGAGGAGGAATACTACTTACATTAGTATTTTTTAACTGTGAAAGTTTTAGATCATTCCAGAGAGACTTTGTATCACTGTTGCGTAATTTATATTGAAAATAGGCTTTTTTCTCTCGCTGTAAGGTAGCTTTTGTTAAATTTCTAAGTGATTTATAGTAGTCCCAATGTACAGGGTTCTTAGTTTTTCTAAATCTCGATTTAGCTTTATTACGCAATGACATAAGTAGTTTTAAGTTATCCGTGATCCACGGTAAATATGGCCTAGTTATTTTAATAGTAATTACAGGTGCATGTTTGTTAAACAATTGCAAAATTTGAGCATTTAAATATTCTACTTTATTGTTGATACCATTAATATAAACCAAGTTATCCAGAGGCATAGCCTCTTCTTCTTCTTCTTAGTTTAGCCGTTTTCTATCCTCTGGATATAGGCCTCCCTCATGTTTTTCCAATTTTCACGATTTTGTGCGACTTCATACCAGTTTAGTCCTCCCACTTTTTTGACATCGTCGCTCCATCTCATCTGGGGTCTACCTACTTTTCGTTTTTCTCCCCATGGTCTCCATCTAATTAATTTACCACTCCACTTATCTACTCCTCTGGCCACGTGTCCTGCCCATTCCCACTTCAATGACGCCACCCTTCTAATGACATCCGCTACTTTTGTGTTTTGCTTTATCCAAGTGTTTGTCTTATGATCTTTCAAAGTGATTCCTAGTATTTTTCTTTCTATAGCTCTTTGATGGACTTGTAGCTTGTTGATTATTGCTCTTGTAAGGACCCAGGTTTCAGCTCCGTACGTCACCACCGGCAATATGCATTGGTTATATAGTTCTGATTTTAGTGATGTGGGTATTTTCATCGTCAATATATCTTTTAATTTTCCATATGTTGCCCAGCCTTGTCGTATCCTTCTGTCAATTTCTAGTTCTTGGTTTTCCTTTCCAATTGTTATCGTTTGCCCAAGGTATACGTAGTTGGAGACTCTTTCTAATTGGTTGTTGCCCATTTTGATTGCCTCATCATCGTTCTTATTTTCTTCTACATTTGTCATGTATTTTGTTTTGTGGAAGTTTATTTCTAAGCCTACTCTCTCTGAAGCTGTACGAACATCCTTCAGCATACTTGTCAGTTCTTCCTCTAAGTCGCTAGTATATGTTTCATGATTAAAATTTTTATAACTTCTATAAGTACGATAAGTAGGTTTGAGTTTATATTTATCTGTAAGTATTTCACAATAAATAAAATCATGATCAGATATATCAACGTCGTGCACTCCAGAATTAACAACCAAGGATGTATCAGAAGTAAGAATTAAGTCGATAAGAGATGAACTAATATCCATTATTCTAGTTGGTTGAGTTATTATTTGATGTAAGTTTAATGAAGTTAACATGGCATTTAAATAAACAGAACTTGGTTCATTAGATTTTAACATGTCTATGTTTAGATCACCCAAACAGAATATCCTATCCGTGATCGACATCGATATAGCGAAAGAGACCTCCAATTCATCAGTAAAAATCAGTAATCGGTGTGTGGGGGTCTGTATACAACTCCAAATGCCATACAGTATTGTTTAATTTTATAGATAACCAAAGTTGCTCACTTGAGTTACTAATAGGAATTAATTTATATTTAAAAGTACAAGATATATAAAAACCCACACCACCACCTTGAGATCCTCTATCTTTACCTAAAAACTCATACCCTACTATTCCGACCACGGCGCTGTCTATTTCAGGAGTCAACCACGTTTTGGTAACTGCTACGATTGCATAGTGCGAACCCAAAAGAAATGCTTTGACGGACATAAAATCACTAAGTATAGATCGGACATTTATATGACCTACCAACATTAATATAAGTATAAATTTAGTTTATTCAGTACAATATTCCAAATACAAAAATGATTAAATTGAAAGTACGCGAAATTCAATTTTAGAATAAATATTCCTGCATAAGTGCAAAATACAAATAATCAAATTTATAAAATAGCAAGCTCATCCTTAGTTGTTATCAGGTGTACCTTTCCACCTTCTTTTATAAACACCTTGCCATCAGTCGTCCACACATTTTTAGCTGAGAACTTATCCTTTGCCACATTATACAGCAACATTCGTTGTTTACACAAATCTTCTCTAATCACTATACCAGATTTTCTTAACATTTTCTTGTTACTAAAAATTAATCGGCGTATTTTATAACTGACCAGCTTGACAATTACAGGCCTATTTTTATTGTTTCTGTTGTTTTGGGACGAGCTTATCTGCGTAGATGAACCTGTTCGGTGAACACGATCGATGTCTTCGGTTTTTATGTTCAGTTTCATAGTGGTTGTAAATAAATTCATAACAATATCTTCGACATTTTCATTCTTCTCCTCCTTCAACCCAAATATTCTGAGCGAATTGCGTCTACTATATTGCTCGAGATCTTCCAATTTGGCGTTTAATGACTTATTGTTTTCTAAAAAAACCTTATTTTTTAAGTCCAGCACATCATTACGTTCCTCTAAAACAGCAACTATATATCCTTACTACTTCTGACGGTCGAGTATTGTACTATGTTTTATAGTATTTTGAATCGTAAACACCATTTTTTTACAAAACCATTGTTTCCATAGATAAAATATCTCTTTATAGGCAAGATGTAAACATTTACGAGCTGGTCAGGGCCCGTTATAAATTTTTACCGATATTTTCCGTAAACAGGCTCTTTATCCGTAGAATAGTGAATAAGGTAAAGATCAAGGCTCTCTAAACCCAAGTTTTTCAAAGTACATTTAAGAGCTCCTTCTACGGCTTCCGGTCGATGATGTGTATTCCACAGTTTACTGGTAATGAAAAGGTCTTCACATTTTACTACTCCCTCTGCTATTTTTGCAGCAATGGCAGTTATGCAGTTATCGAAGGTAATTATTGATATTCCACATCTGATTGTATTCAGTACATAACGCTTTAATTGTTTAAAAAACACTTTACCTCTAACACAAGAAGTAACTAGAATAACTTTACAATTTCACTTTCAGTTCGAAATTGTGGTTTATAACTTCACTTCACTTTATACCACACATGCGCTAAAAGTAAACAGCTGATCTCTTTAAACACGCTAAATTATAAAACATCACTTTTAGTGAAACAAGCTAGTGCTAAAAGGCCTACTTTTAGTGGTAGTACTTTTAACTCCTCTGTTGCCTATATTGCATATGATTTTCTGTCTGACTAACCTAGATCATCAGCACTGCCAATTTTTTTATATTAGTTTTTTATATTTCTAAAGCAGTTCTTTTATCAAATTAATTTTTCTTATTCTATATATCGCGATAAATAATAACATCCGGTATTTAGTTCCTGCTGGTATAATAATAATGTAAATTTTATTTAGCAAACTTGCTATACAAACATCAAACACAAAAAAAATTAAATAAAAATAAATAAACAGTTCATTTTTAACACCTATTATAATTATGCTATTGTAAAAATATTTCCCTTAATTTTAATTTGAACATATTTACATTCGTATTATTTTTAACTGCAAGCGGTAACTTATTATATTCTATCAATGCTTTAAAGAATATTGAATTTTGGTTCTTTTTATATTTTTTATGTTGTAGTACAAAGTTTTTATTATTTCTTGTATCATATTCAACTGATGAAATTCTTGTATTACAGCACAGAAATACAGAATGACCTGTCTGCTTAAAATTCAGCTAGTTTTTTCTTTGCGCATGCACGAGTTCTGGTGGGGTGCAGTCAGCTGTTTTCCATATTTTACACATGTACTTGTGGCGGTCAATGACCCCTTATAAGAAGGTGATGTTTTTTTGTGCAAGTGGTTTTAAAATATTAATTTAATATGAGTTTAATGAATTTAATGTGAGAGCGAGGATACGGAAGCTCTAACCTTCCGCCTTGCAGGCCAAGCTCCTTCATGGGGTGTTAGTGCCTCACCATTATTATTATTATGAGTGCACAAACAAGATCTTTTGGTGACACATGGTGTGCTGTGCATTTCCATATAAATTGGGTGGACTTTAAACGTACGGATTATTCCTGTTCAGTTTAAAATGTAGGCGCTTAATTTTGAATTTACCGCCTCTGCACACCACTAGGATCATGGCGGACAATTTCAAGGTCACAAAAATTGACTATGCTGACATCAAAAGCGCCGACACAGAGAGGCCATTCTGATTTAGAGTATTATTCTGTGATTACAGTATCAAAATATACCGGCATTAAGCCGCATTTAACCTTATGAATGAAAATAAGCGCTTTCATTTCACAAAATTTATTAACATTAATCCAATTTAATGATTTCAACATAAAATCTATGCTTGTATATTTATTGCACTTCAATATAACTCGCATTGCACGATTTTGCAATAATTGCAGTCTATCTATATCCCCTCTCCTAGCCAAGTACAGTATTGTGCCGGCATAATGGAAATGAGGTAGAATTATACAATTATATACTGCCTCTCTTGCCCATCTACTTAAAAAATCGCTAGATCTATTAAGTACCCCTAACTTTTTTGATATTTTCTTACACGTATATTCTATATGTTCACCAAAAATTAACTTATCATATACTATTACACCTAGATATTTGAAAGAATTTACTATTTCTATATTTACATCTTCAATTGTTATGCTGAAGCCCTCATTTTTCCATTCTGTTTTTTGTGCTTCTTTGCCTATCGTCATTGCCTTAGTTTTATCAGTATTAAGTTTTAATTTGTTTATCTATGTCATTTATATACAATATGAACAGTAGAGGTCCTAGGATGCTTCCTTAAGGTACTCCACAGTTCACTTGTACATACTCCGACTGTATTTCTCCACATCTAACATTCTGTTGTCTATTTGACAGATCATCCTTAAACCAACGCAGTACTGTGCCACCAATTCCATAATTTTCCAATTTATTTATCAGTCTGTCTCTATCTATTGTCTCGAAAGCTCTTTTGAAGTCCAAAAATACAGTAACGGTGACCAGATCATTATCATTATTGTTCATCCAGTGGTATTGTGTATCCAAAACATTGATTGGGCTTTACATTAATTAATAGTTATATAATTTTTGTTTTTTTCATTCTTCTCAAAACTTGGTCGTTAATAACTCCTATTGTGCAGAATACATGACACATGTCTGCATTTCTGCGCCATAAAGTAAAACTGGCAGTAGTACATAAAGCTGAACCATTCGTCATCGAATGTTGACATCAAGTTGCCTGTTGCAATGTAAATTTTTCGTTTCAATCCTGATTTTGGTAAAAATTTGATACACGATACGGTCTATTGCGCACGCGCAAAAATGTAACAGTGACATAAAAATGTAACGTGAGCAAACTATCTCTCGTATTTTTTCTCTAAAAAAAATCATCAAGACCTAACAACTAACATAAACCATTAACCTGAACCACCTCCGAAAGCGCAACAACATTGCTTTAAAAGACGATAGCCCGCATGTATTTTACAGATTTCCCGAAATCCGTTTTGAACATAGAAAATTAATGAGTGCGACAAGGAAGTCATAAACAAAATGAGTAGCAGGACAAAGGTAGAATGTAATCATGGCTTGGTACATTTTTAAACTAAAATTATCAATGAAACAAACACTTCTGTCAAATATTTTAGCTGTCATTAAGGGTATAAAGTGAGGTTTAAAAGTACTATTGTTTACTATTCACATAATTATTTTAATTATTTAAACCTCACTTTATACTCTTAATGACAGATAACATATTTGACAGAAGTGTTTGTTTGTTTCATTGGCTTAATTGTAGTTTAAAAATTTACCTAGCCATGATTACATTATACCTTTGTCCTGCTACTCATTTTGTTTATGTCATCCTTGTCGCACTCATTAATTTCCTATGTTCAAAACGGATTTCGGACAAGCTGTGTTTACTTGTTTGGTGTGTTTGTAATTTAGAAAAAGTTGTTCACCATTTAGAGGAGTTTTTTTAGCAATCATCGTTTTGTTTATTAATTTTCAAGTCCATATTCATGTTCTTTTTCACTTGTTTAAATAAATACTGCAGCTGTTTAAGGTTGTCTGTCAGTATTGCCATGTCAGAATTTCTAGCAACACTAAAGAATGGTTGCTCAATCGATCACCAAATATCCCTACTTAGCTTTGATGCTGAAAGTCTCTGGCTTAATTTCCGAATTGATACCTAGCAGGTGGTTTATTCAGTCGCTTTTAAAAATTGGATATCGAATCCCTTGCAATAATAGAGAAGTAATGTAGTTTTCGAAGACATAACGGTACCCAAGTTATCTAGCGTGCTGATTAAAGATATTCTAGATAACTGTACTTAAACGAAAGATTATTATTAATTATTATTATCTGGCCTCTAGCACTGCAGATGAAACCTCTTGGAATGTAGTACACCAAACAAATGTTTCCTTTACTCACTAAATCTAACATTTTCCCCGAATTGTACCAGCTTAAGTCAGATACTGTTTCAGGTATGTAAGGAAGAAGAGGAAGCCATCAAAGTAGAACTTCATGAAGGTTGTGGCCGTACCAAATTATTTTGGCTGCTCGCCTTAGCCGACGCACGTACTCTTAAGGCTTTGGTGGAATATAGAGAGGGCGGTACCCGCAGTCGCGGTTCTGCAACCAATGGAGTTTGTAGATTCTGCGGTGCTACTAGCAATTCCGGATTGCTTGCCATTGGAAATGTTTGCGCCGATTATGAATGCCAGGTAACGATTTCCTTAGACGTGATGTGCATTACATACTTAAAGCATTTTTTCTTAATCTTTGCGTCATGGTTCAGATTTGAGTTGGCAAAATATTAGTTTTACTTACTAAACACTAAGAAGCAATTATTTTAACAGTAATTAAAATGTAGAATTACATACACACAAAGCTCAAACTTTTTAACGTTTAAAGGTTAAGAAACCTGCTTTCAAGTGATTAAAATTATTGGTTTAAAACAACTTTCTATCGCAACGTTCTTCCATTTGTTCTGTGTTGATTTTAAGGAGTATGCGCGTACTGCTTGCACAAAACTCTTGAATTGTGGTCACATGTGTGGGGGTGTGCAAGGCGAATCCACATGCTTACCCTGCCTTCACGGATGCTCATCAGATGCTTCCCTAAGACAGGACGCTGATGATATGTGTATGATTTGCTTTACTGAGGCGTTATCTTGTGCTCCCGCCATACAGGTTTGTATTTTTCTGATCTAGAGAGTGCCGTAATTTAAAAATTAATGTAAATTGCAAAAAAATAATGGTTTCAGCTGAAATGTGGACACGTCTTTCATCTTCACTGTTGCAAAGCTGTATTAATGAAGAGATGGGCTGGTCCGAGAATAACTTTCTCGTTTTCATTGTGCCCTATTTGTAAGGTAAGTTGTTTTTACTTTGTTCACGATATGTTCAACTAATGCGCAAAATAAGGGTCCGTTAATTATTATGTATTAACACTCGTATTTAACATTTGAAAACTATCATTTAAAATAATATAATCATGTTACATACATACATCCTGATGTATTCGGGCAAGAGAAAAGAAGAACGTGCATCCTCAGGAGTAGGAATATTGATGCACACAAAATTTGAGAAAAACATTAAGGAAGTAAACTATGTCAATCATAGAATAATTGCACTAACACTAAACTTCGCAGAAACGATCTTACGTGTAATTTCAGTATATGCACCAGATACTAATCGACCAGAAACTGAAATATTAGATTTCTACGAACAACTACAACAACAGATAGACAAAATAATCCCGACTGAGAAACTGATTTTGATGGGAGATTTCATTGGTAGAATTGGTAATCATATAATTGACGGAGTTAAACAGAGATTTAACGAAGAAGTTACTAACGAACGAGGACAATTGTTCATAGAATTTTGCACAACAAACGAACTTAGAATTAATAAACCTTCTAGCCCCACAAAAGTCAACATAAATACACTTGGCAATACTCGAGAAATAGAAGATCAAAAATAGACTACATCATTACCAACAAATCTATACACCCCACCCAAATACTTGACACAGAAGAAAGCTAGCAGAAACTATTAAAAAATATAAAAAAATGCAGCGAAGGAAGCCGTCCGAAGCTGAAAAATAAATGTAAATGCTCCTACAAAAGCATACAAACCATGATTCACATTAGAAGTAAACTCCCTAGCATTGGAAGAACGCAAGGCTATTTGAAAACCGCAGTAATAAAACGCGGGAAGAATATGATAAGTATAAGGAAATAAGAAATGCTGTAAACAGTAGAATAACAGAAACAAAGCAAAAGCATTGGAGAAAGTTTACAAGCGATATGGAACACGATCTGTATAGGAGCCAAACGAAAATATGGAAGATGTTGAGAGGAAGAAAAAAGCCTATAAATGAATATCTACAAACAAACACTATAACGAAGAGCACATGGGTAAATTATTATACCAAGGAACCAGAGCTGTCACAAATCAGTGAGATTTAAATCTTTTTTTCTATAGCACATGTTAAAGTGTGCTTTTATCAACTCAAAACAAAAGGTCAAGTTTTACTTTAATAGCAAGGGTAGATAAAGTAGCACTTTAACATCAAGGATAGATAAAGTACTTTAATTTTCTAACTTTTGTTTAAATTAAATATGACAGCTTCGTATTATCGTAGCAACCCAATCTAGCTCCTGACATTTTGAAATGTGATTGACTGTCATTATTTTCTTTTGAAATTGTTAAAATTCTTGCTATAGAAAAAAGTATTGTATTATACACGACGATAAAGTTATTTCTATCCACTCTTGAATCATTAACGTCTCGACTTCGTCTCAACGTTAAACGATTCACTCGTGGATAAAATTTAACTTTATCGTCTTGTATAATAAATTACTATTTTTGATTTAAATACTTTTTTTGATTTAAATACTTGGATATTAAATCTCTTTTCAGAAAATGATTTTTGATTTATGATTTAAATCTTTTTGAAAAGTATCTCTGATTTTTACTTAAAAATTAAGATTGAAATCTTTTCAAAATGATTTAAATCTCTAAAAATATTTAAATCTTTTTTAAAACGATTTAAATCTTTCTAAAATGATTTAAATACCTATATAAAAAATTTAAATCATTTTACAGAGCTTGTCTATTCCTGTGGATTCGTGAATTTACCTGCAACTGCTGAAATTTTTTAAAAGCGTATTTTTGTTCTTTATACCTATATTTATACAATACACTATACTGCAACAGTATTTGCCATAAACTTGGTTACAATGGGTACATACACCATACAACACTTATACTCATACATCATACATTCAGAGCTGTTTAAGATCATTTTAAAAAAGATTTAAATCAAAGATCATAGATACTTTTCATTTTACAAATGATTTAAATCAAAGATCGTTTTTAAAGATTTAAATTTTTTAAAAGGTATAATAAAAATATTTAAAAAAAAAATAACAGAAACTACCTAAAATCAACGTTGTCAGTAAAATTCTACCGGTTTCAAAATAATGAAGTTGTGCTAGACTTAAGAAAAATCAAATTGCCGCTTACCTCTTAGTCCCCTGCCGTTAGTTCGCTTTTTCAGAATCTCCAATTAAATTTTTACACAACTGTCCAACTCACAATTTAACACAAGCTTAAAACTATGAAATTTTACGCGCTTTTTACTATAACTAAAAAACTTCTTGATACTTGCGATGTGACGCGACAACAATGTGTTAAATACAAAGCAAATACAATGCACGGTTGCAGGTAAATTCACGAATCCACAGGAATAGACAGGCTCTGTAAAATCATTTAAATTTTTTATATAGGTATTTAAATCATTTTAGAAAGATTTAAAATCGTTTTAAAAAAGATTTAAATATGTGCTGAAGGTTAGAATAGGTTGCACATGTGCTTTTATCTTTGCTCTAATTTTTCAAAGTAGTGTATGAAAAAATCGCCGCATTGTGTCACATAACATATATTGCTGCAAAAGTGATTAGCCTCCGCAGTGTGGCTCACAAATTATCAGTCTCTGGTGTTAAATTTCCTTTTAAGTCTAACATAACCTAAATCATGAACAAATGTGCCTTGTTTGGAGAAGATTTTAGCAACTTGGCCGCTAATGGGGCGAAGAAATTTCCCTGTGATGGTTGCAAAAGAGTTATCTGTACCATCTGTGCCGAGATATCACCCACAGAAATAAAAGCCTTGGAACTCAAAGGTAAACGTGTTGTAAAATTTTTCTGCCATGGCTGCGAAGAGAATCTACTTCAAGTACCAGCACTCTGTAAGCTTGTTGCTGATTTGCAGCGAGAAGTGGAATCACTCAAGGCTGCTATCTCTAAAACCCCAACCGCTGTCACTCCTGACCCAACAGAAGCTATAATTACGGAAGTGTCTGAAAGACAAAGAAGAAGTAAAAATATCATAATTTATAATGTGCCGGAACAATTGTCAGAAGATGCCAAAGACCGAAGGGCTATTGATAATGCTGTCGTTTCAGAATTGGTTAAAAATTATGCTGAATCTGCCAGGGACGTCAAAACATTCCGTCTTGGTAAGCCAAACCAGTCTACTAACAAGCCGCGTCCGTTGAAAGTGATTCTTCACGATCAGCATGAAGCCCTGGAGGTACTCAGAAACAAAGCTACCATCTGTAAGAGTAAGCCTTACCGCATTGCTTCTGATTCAACGCCCATGCAACGGGAACATATAACAAAGTTGCGAGAAAAGCTTCAAGAGAAAATAGACAATGGAAATGTAGATCTCACCATAAAATATATCAGAGGTATACCAACAATTGTGAATAAGAAAGACATAAAAAAAAACTATTAAGCCCCGTCTATGAAATCTCAGTCTTATACACAAACCTAGATTCTATCATGACCAAATTTGATCTCCTGCTCTTGGAAATAAACTCGGTAAAACCAGCTATTGTAGTGTTAACAGAAACCTGGCTATCTCCAGCAATTCCAGATGCAATTGTACATATACCAGGTTATGTTTTGTATCGACAAGACCGCCTTCGTAACAGAGGTGGTGGAGTCTGTATGTACATATGGGAATGCTTCCAAAATGTACCCATATCTGCATTGATCAATACCGCCCTGAGGAGTCACAGCGATTACGACGATTTATGGTTGGATGTAAAATTCAGTAATGTTGACCTCCTTCTTGGATGTGTTTACAGGCCTGGCAATACTGCTGCTGAAGCTGACAATTTGTTGTATGAAAACATTCAACAAGTCTGTTGTGGCCAACTAACATTGATACTTGGTGACTTCAATTTACCCAAAATTAAGTGGCCCTTCCGTAACATACCAAATAACGAACAGAGTAGCCCCAAATCAAGATTTTCTGAGATGTACCTGAAAACCAATCTACATCAGTTTGTCATGCAACCTACAAGATACAGAAACACAGATACTCCCTCAATACTGGACCTCGTGCTGTGCAACGATGAGAATCTGATTAGCAACATTACCTATAATAGTCCCATTGGCAAAAGTGATCACTCAGTTCTGATCTGTACACTTCAGATATCAATTGCTGCTGGGAATGTAACAAACTTCAAACATTCGCAGCAACTTAACTTTAGAAAAGCAAATTATGAGCAGATAAATACCAGGTTCCTGGAAATTGGTGTCAACGATACCACTCAAGAGGATGATATACAGCGCAAATGGGGTTCCTTTTATGCATCCGCACTTAAAATATCAGATTGTGTACCGACATCAAGACCTCGTGGAAAGAAAGAGAGTGCTAAGCCGTGGATTAACAAAGACTTAATAAGGTTAATTGCAGAAAAAAAACGAAAGTGGGACTCGTATCGTGCCAACCCTCACACGAATCTATATGAAGAATACAAGACACTAAGAAATAGCATAACTGCTAAAATTCGGCAAGCACGAGCTGATTATGAAAAGGGCATACTAGATAAGGGAACTCGTCACTTTTATAACTACATCGGGAAGCAGCTTAACTCAAGGCCAGCTTTGCCTAAAGTTCTCAAGTCCTCAAATGGAGCCACAATCACTGAGCCTGTAGCCATCGCAAACCTCTTTGCAGACCAGTTTCATAAAGCCTACATACAAGTCTCTACTGGAAACCTACCAAAAGTTATGCAACTCCCTAGAGTCGTAGACTCAATATCAAACGTAAATTTCACAGAGCAAGAAATTCAAAAAGTTCTGCTGTCTCTGGATGACAAATCTGCACCTGGACCTGAAAACCTACCAGCAATTTTTCTCAAAAATTGTTCCGCATCTTTGACCCCGGTACTTTCACATATTATGACTTCATCATTTCAAAGCGGAGAGCTCCCAAAAACCTGGAAACATGCAATTGTTACTCCTATCTACAAAAAAGGAACTCGGTTAGATCCCATCAACTATCGTCCTATCAGTCTTACTTCTGTTGTCTGTAAATGTATGGAGAGAATTATCGTGAACAGCATGGTCCCTTTCTTGCTTGCAAGTAATGTAATTCCAGACGAACAACATGGTTTTATACCAGGTAGATCAATCACAACGAATTTGCTAAGTTGTCTAAATATGTGGGCTAGATGTATTGACCAGGGTGAACCCATTGATATAGTATATCTTGACTTTGAAAAAGCTCTTGATCGTGTTCCCCATGACCGACTTCTTTTGAAGCTAGAGCATCTTGGCATTCGAGGCCCTCTACTGGCATGGATAAAGTCATTTCTGACCAACAGAACCTACCAAGTAAAAATAGGAGAAACCTTATCAGACACTTACAACGTCATGAGTGGAGTGCCACAGGGCTCGGTTCTTGGTCCCCTACTTTTTGTTGTCTATGCTGCAGACCTCAGACACTTGATTGTGTCCACAGTGAGTGTATTCGCAGATGATATGAAATTCTTTGCCAACCCACCATTAATCGAAAGTGACATCATTCAAGAAGACTTGCAGAGAATCCTTAAGTGGACTGAAGAATGGCTACTAACGCTAAACAAAGAAAAATGTACAGTGCTTCACATGGGGAAAAACAACCCGCATCTTCCCTATAGGTTGGGAAATGAAGCAGTTAAAGACGTCACATCGCAAAAGGACTTAGGCATTGAAATAACATATAATCTGAAGTGGGAATCCCACATAACCAACATTGTTAAAAAAGCGAACTCACTACTATATTTGATACGTAGAGCATTTTCAGTACTAACTCCAGAATTGTTCAAAAAAGTTTACAAAACCTATGTTCGGCCCGTCCTCGAATTTGGCTTTGCGATATGGTCTCCCTATTTCGAAAAGGACATTACCCTACTGGAAAATGTACAGCGAAGAGCAACAAAACTCCCAGTCGGCCTCCACCATTTACCTTATGAAGAAAGGCTTAATAGGCTCAACCTAACGCCCCTGAAGTGTAGACGTGAACGTGGTGACCTAATTGAAACATACAAAATTCTAACTGGTCAGTACAATTGCAGTGGTTTAAGTGGTATGTTTACATTTAGTGAGAACCCTCAATTACGTGGACATAGTGCTAAGTTATGCAAGGAGCGTTTCTCTCTTAACACGCGTAAATATTTCCTGACGAATCGTGTGGTGGATTCATGGAATCGACTTCCGCAAGAAATTGTGAGTGCCGAGACCCTGAACTCATTTAAAAACAAATTGGACAATTTTCTGCGACACAGTCATTAGCTATGTTATGTAAATATATATAATACTTGTTTTTTTTTTTTTTTTTTATGCAATGATATTAGAAACATCTATTACGTTTAGTTTAGGCATTTAAGACATGTACAACCAAACCCTTATACAGAGGTATAAACAGCTGATAGCTGTCTGCCTTCAATATATAAATAAAAATAAATTTTTAGAGATTGAAATCATTTTGAAAAGATTTAAAACCTTAATTTTTAAGTAAAAATCAAAAATCATTTTCTGAAAAAAGATTTAAAATCAAAGTATTTAAATCAAAAAAAGTATTTAAATCAAAAAAAGATTTAAATGTCACTGATTTGTGACAGCTCTGCATACATTCATACACATACATACTTTATTATGGCAACTGTTACTGATTTCTGCAACATGAAAAGTAATCAGTCTGAAATCGACAAACAATAAAAACCCTAGCTAAAATGTTAAATAGATTTTTTAGTTAGACTAATAACACTTTTAAGGAAAATCAATTCAATAATAACAAAAATGCTGTAAACCCATTTCCCATTTTTTTGTGATTTTATTAAAAAGTATTTGTGGGCAGAACAAATTTTAATTAGCTTCTTAGTTTGGGTTTTAATGCTTTTTTTGTTTATTTCATGCTATACGATTTTTAAAATAGAAGATTTATTGACATCATATTTAAATACCTACCAGTATCTACTTTTTGATTGCAATCTTTAAAAGGATTTATTCCTTTTAAAAAGGTTTAAAGCTTTAAAAACGATCTTTGATTTAAATAATTTTTAAAATGATCTTGAACAGCTCTGCAAGGAACTATATAAAAATGAAGAAACAACCACCGAAAATGTAGAAACTACAGTAGAAAACCAACAAGAAGAACAACAAGGACGTAAGGAATGCCATAGTGAAGCTAAAGAATCCCAAAACTCCAGGTAAAGACAAAATTCGAAACGAATTATTAAAATCCGATGGTCAAACACTAATTACGGAAATACATAAACTGTTCGCAAAAATCTGTAAAACACAGAAAATACCTAAGGATTGGAAGAAAAGCATAACTGTGCCCATTTTTAAAAAGGGTAATAAGATGGAACCAGCGTACATACATCAAACAAGTAGAGATGCTCATGCCAAATGTTGAAATCTGTCTAGAGTGCCTGGGACAGTGACTCGGGGGGTATTTCTAAGCTTGGCCATCAGATGGCAGCACAAAGTTCTAGCAATCAGAGCCAGTTACTGGCTGTGCTACCAATCATGATGTGTTCAAGTAGTGACGCCATCTGTTAGTACTATCGGAAAGTACCCCCCAGGAGCCGTTCAAGGTCATTCAAATCGGAATTTTTACATCAAAGTGTCTCTACTTGTTTGATTTATGTACGCCGATGGAACCATCAAACTATCAAGACATAAGCCTACTTAACTCTATAATGAAACTGTTCAGGCATAATAGCAGAACATATAACAAACATCCCCATAAACAAGGAACAACAGGGGTTCAGAAACAATAGAGTATAACAAAGTGGCATACATCTGCTTTGTAGACCAGACGCATGCGTTCCACAGAGTCAAACTACAAGACGTCGAAAGAATGCTGCAAGAAAAAGGAGTAAATGAAAAGATAATTCATAAGCTAAACACTAACAATACAACAAAAATAAAAGTAAACAAAGACTTAACAGAAGAAGTGCTTATATCATGCGGAATAAGACAAGGCGACAGTCTGAGCCCCTTAATGTTCAGCATAATAATGAATAAAATAATAGACCTAACAAAAGATGAGAACTATGTATACCGTTTGGCAAATAGAAAGATCAGTACGATGTGCTAAGCAGATGACGTCGCCCTAATCGACGAATCGGAAAATAACCTACAAAAACAGTGTTTAAAATAACTGCAGAAAGACACAACATGAAAATCTCCATAAATAAAACAAAATGCCTTACAATTGCCAGAGAACTCACCAGATGTAAGTTAGTAATAGACAATCAACCTGTAGAACAAGTGATGTGCTTCAACTACCTGGGAGTAGCGATATCAAGTTCGGAAAATTTAATAGCGGAAGTACAAAATCAAATCAAATATCAGTAACACCTACGAGACGTCATATGGAGGAATTAGCCCAGTCAATGGGTATTTTTGCCCTAAATCAAATCCGGGAGTTTTGATTTTTTATAGGGTCATTGGGTTCAAGGTCATGGATGATTCCCTGAGTTTTTGACCTTGGCGAACCTCCGCTCGCTTCGCCATCTTGGAAAAATGGCGGCCAAAACTGTTCTTTTGCAATATCTTCTTTCCAGTGGGTCCTACTACAAAAATGTCTAAATGAATATTGTAGATGAGGAAATTCTCTACAACTTTTGTATAAAACATTTTTTTCTAGGTTTAATAGTTTAGGAACTGCAACAGTCTAAAACGCAGACGATTGCAAAATTTTTCCAAAACGCCCGTTTCCAGTCTAATGCTTTGAAATTATTAATCTATAATTGCATATGGAATCATTAGATCCCAAATCAACTGTTATTCGACTAATTTCCTCACAACCTTAGGATACAGTCACTTTGAGGTAGAGTCACCAGCGCGTTTTTTTAAACGTGGTATCCCCAGTAGGCCTAATCCACATGTTTTGTCCGGTAGTAAAAAGTTATTGCAACCTGCTTTGTTTGGAAGGTCCAGGTTGTTGTATGTCAATGTGTGGTTCATTATTTTGGTTACACTCACACCCGTATGCATAGTCGTTCGCCAGCGCCTCGCCGGAGTTTTGTTATGAATAGTATGTTGGCGGCACTGTACGTCTATGTCAAATTCGAGGTTAGCAGGTTACATTTTGTGTCAGTTGCTGTCAAAACTGACGGAAAACCTAATCGGATAACCTCGAATTTGAAATAGACGTACAGTGCTGCCAACATACTATTCATAACAAAACTCCGGCGAGGCGCTGGCGAACGACTATGCATACGGGTGTCAATGTCTTCGATGCCTGGTTCATTCACATCCTCTTCTAAGTCGTAGAAAATCTGTGGCACGTTTTAGCAGCTCTGTCCGTTACAATAACCGCAGATAATAGGAACATTTTAGGCCTGCTTTCCTACAACCACATTTGGTCTTGCATTTACACGAAATTTCAGCAAAGCCTGAGGAGCAGGATCTTTTGTATTTTGAATCGGAATAAGTCCAATCTTGCTACTCTGCCAACCCCATTGCTGTGGATCTTTTACGACTCCACACCAAGCCTGAACTTGGTAGTACGTCCTGAATGAATGCAGTCGTGCAGCTTCTCGTGTAGGGGGCAACGCAGCAAGATTGAACAGACTTCCAGTCACAGATTTTGCAAAACGATGGTAACGAAGTGCTTTATCACCGTTGTATAAGGAAATCAAAAATAGTTCTCCGGCAGTAGCAATGATCTCAGAATCTACGTCGGTATTTTTGAATATTCGCACGGTTTCTATTAAGTGCGGTTTTTTTTCGAGGGCATTTAAAAATTTGGTTTTGGCGTGATTGAATATAGCCGATGTTGTGTCGCAGCCGCTGAATGCATGGATGAACATTATGTTCTCTGCTACTGCTTCGTCATACTGTAAACTTGAAGCCGAGTACAGTTTTTCCGGAACTTTTTCCTTTCCTGGCTTTTTAAAATATACATTCGGGCACGATCCTGCCAATCCGGTCAGTAAAACTAAGAAGTCTATGTCTTCACCAATGACAATAACGGAATCGTATGCTGATGACAAGGCAATCGCACATAATGAAGAACAGGGACCGCTATCGACTGCTCCAACTTATACTACAGGGAAAGGTCGACGGAAGGAGAGGACCCGGATGGAGAAGAATCTCTTGGCTTGAAAATCTAAGGACATGGTTTTCCTCATCAACAACAGCGCTGTTCCGAGCGGCTGCCAACAAAGTAATGATCGCCAGAATGATTGCCAACATCCAGTAATGGATAGGCACGAAAAGAAGAAAATATATATCTCGATAGGACTACCTGAAATGAGCCCGACTACCTGATCCAAATTCTACGTAGTCTGCCTCTAGTAGTGGGGCAACGAGTGGAAAATAGTCGGTATGTAATTATAGATTAATAATTTCAAAGCATTAGGCTGAAAACGGACGTTTTGGAAAAATTTTGCAAATCGTCTGCGCTTTAGACTGTTGGCAGTTCCTAAACTATTAAAGCTAGAAAAAAATATTTTATACAAAAGTTGTAGGAAATTTCCTCAACTACAATATTCATTTAGACATTTTTGTAGTAGGACCAACTGGAAAGGAGATATTGCAAACAAACAGTTTTGGCCGCCATTTTTCCAAGATGGCGACGGGAGCGGAGGCTTGCCAAGGTCAAAAACTAATTATTCATGACCTTGAACCCAATGACCCTGTAAAAAATCAAAACTGCCGGATTTGATGTAATGCAACCGCCTATTTTTGGTTCTATTGACTGGGCTAAATAGGGATATGACAATACAAAGTAAAGAGAGCATTACGAACGAGTGAAATAAAACTCTATGAACAATATGTGGAAAAACAATACTCGACAGTATACGAAATGAAAACATAAGACAAAGTGTGAAACAGAAGATATAGTCGAATGGACCAGGAAAAGGCGCAGAATGTGGATCGAACACATAAATAAAATTATTGAAGATAGATAAGTCAAAATTGCACGAAATGGAAGACCGGAGACTGGAAGACCACCAGGCAGGTCACCAAAACGTTGGCGGGATAGTTTGCAATCAACATCCCAGGATAACGGCCAACAGTAAAGAAGAAGATACCAGAAGAAACAGGTCTTAGACCTAAAAACAAGATGAAGAAGAAGAAGAATTTAAAATAATATAATCATGCTATTTCCTTTACTGTGGGGTTCGCCACACTCTGATCATTAAGATCTCCTAGTTAATTTTTAATTTAATTAGTTAATTGTTGAAAACGAAAATACATTTATCTTGTGAAACGTTCATGTTGTAATATTTTTCATGGTGGATAATATTTACACCACGCAATTCGGCATTAAAAACTGTTTAAAAAATTGTATATCTATTTTAGATCCACTTGCATAGATTTTGAAGAATTGCAAATTAAAGGTTTACAAAGTTAACAACTCTGTGTGATGCTTGTATATGTTACGGGCAAAAACCAAAAATGGTCATATTTAGATCTGCCCCAGTAAATTGCACTGACTGCAATAATACCGGGCAAATTCGAAATATTCATTCAACTTCTAGTTTTGTGAAGAGCTCATGTTAATTTGGACAAATGTATCATAAACAAAATACCTAATCTTGTTATTGATGAGTATGTAAAATGGACAGATCACGTGACATAGAGGATGTTCCATAATTTTTCGTCAGATTTAGCTTAGAAGATAATTAATGAATAACACAGGTTTTATTATATTTTTGTACCGGGTGTCTTCAAATGAATTACATCTAGTATGCTTTGAATTTCCCATGATACAATCCAAAATTTTACTTGAAATTGGCAAGACTGTAAGTCTATGTCATATTTGAGGTTAGCAGGTTAGGTTTGGCGTCAGTTTGTGTCAAAACTGACACAAAACCTAACCTGCTAATCTCGAATTTGACATAGACTTACAGTCTCGCCAATTTCAAGTAAAATTTTGGATTGTATTATGGGAAATTCAAAGCATACTAGATGTAATTCATTTTAAGACACTCTTTACAAATTACTTATATTCACTTAAAAAACTATTTACATTTACTAATACCGATGGGGCCACAATTATAACAAGAGGTCAATAAAAAAACCAATTAGGGTAGGCTGTGATATGTGTTATACGTTTGGCAGTACTGAAGTGTATTGTCAGTCTATGTCAAATTCGAGATTAAAAGGTTAGGTTTTGTTTGTTGTTTGACACAGACTGACGTAAAACTTAACCTACAAATCTCGAATTTGACATAGACTAATAATACACTGCAGTACTGCCAAACGTATAACACATATCACAGCCTGCCCTAATTGGTTTTTTTATTGATCTCTTGTTATACCGGGTGACTATAAATGATTGAAATTTTTTTTCTTAGTTTGGCACTGTTTATGTTGGTGGCACTGTAAGTCTATGTCAAATTCAATGTTCGCAGGTTAGGTTTTGCGTCATTCTATGTCAAAACTGACGCAAAACCTAACCTGCTAACCTCGCATTTGACATAGACTTACAGTTCCACCAACATAAACAGTGCCAACCTAATAAAAAAAAATTCAATCATTTATAGTCACTCGGTATAACAGCAATAAGATAACATGAACAAGAAGATAACACGTATTGCTGGAGTAAGAAAGGGATAAACATAGTAGGCTTGAAGCTCAATTTAATTATGACATTTGTCAACTAATTGTGCCTACTAAACTAATTTTTTCGTATGGCCATCTCTTTCTTACTCAAGCATTCTATTTTGTTATTTATGTCATCTCATTGCTGTTATATATAATTATGGCCCCAACCGTATAGTGAATATGGCCCTTCTTTAGCTATTCGTTTTAAATTTTCTAAACAACCTAGCAGATGCCAGCCCTGGTCCAGATGAAATACCACCAGTGTTTCTAAAAAACTGCTGCGAAAGCATTGACTACCAATTGGCAGATGCCATGAATGAATCCATGAACATCGGAGAGCTGCCCCCAATTTGGAAAAATTCAATAGTCACTCCATTATTCAAGAAAGGAGATAGACTCCATCCTGAGAATTATAGGGCGATTAGTTTGACCTGTAGCACATGCAAATGTATGGAAAAAATCATAACATGGGAATTAACAGAATTTCTTATAAATAATCAAATTTTACCACAACGTCAGCAGGGATTCCTACCTAAACGGTCAACAATTACTAACCTACTCACCTGTTTAGACGCATGACTACAAGTTTCCATAATGGACAACCAGTAGACGTCATATACTTAGACTTCGAAAAAGCCTTTGATAAAGTCCCTTTCAACAGATTGCTACTCAAACTAGAACATTATGGAGTAAGAGGCAACTTGCTTAAATGGATAGAACACTTCTTAAAAGGACGTCATTATAGAGTACGAGCAAACGGAGTTCTATCTGAGAACTATAAAGTACGCAGTGGAGTTCCACAAGGTTCAGTACTAGGACCACTGCTGTTCCTAATATACGTCAGTGACCTTGCAAGGGACATAAAAACAAATATAGTGTTCTTCGCAGATGACACCAAAATCTTTGGGGACCCCATTCTGCAAGCACAAGAAATAATGCAGGATCTCATCACCATAGAGAAGTGGACTACGGTTTGGAAAATGACCTTAAACGAAACCAAGTGCAATGTTCTGGGTATTGGCCCCAGAAATCCTCGAAACCAGTACTATTTGAACAAGCAACCGCTGCAAGCTGTTAACAGTTAAAAGGATCTGGGGGTCACTATAACTTCCAACCTGAAGTGGGAACCACACGCGGCTTCGCGCGTAACTTTTCGAATCGTGCGTAATATGCTTCTTGCAACACTTATTACGTAATATTATTTATAAACAGTGGTTTTAGGAATCTCCAACTTTTCTGCAGCAGAACGAACTGAACACTTACCCGAATTTTCAAACATCTTCCTAATGTTGCGAATTTTCTTAACAGTAGGAGTAAAACGAGGACCTTTCCATAACTGTTCTTGTTTCTATATACCTTTCAATTACTGCTATTGTAGTAGTCCGGGCAATTCCAACTCGTTGAAAATATTTCCAACAAGAATATTTGTCTTCACCACCTTCATTATGATAAAATGTGATTATTTGTTTACGCAAACATTCACGACTTTCTTTCCAAATGATTAATTACGCACAACAAACAATTATTTTTGGTTTTGACAGACGCCAACTGAAATAAACAATAAAACAACGCATAACTGATTTCTCTAGGATTACTTGATTTGTGAATATATAATTAAAATAAATACGACGAAAAATTATGGGACATCCTCTATATCACACAAAAATTTGCAATCTGATTTATAAACTTTAGTTACTAACAGCCAGTCTTATAAAGACCACTAATCTGCGGATAACTTTAATTCCTTGTTAAAATAAACAAAAGCGTATCAAAATTTGTTTACTAATGAATGAAATGTCATAAGCACTAACGTTTTGATGCACTTTTGTTTGTTTTAACAACGAATTAAAGTTAACCTCAGATTAGTGGTCGTTATAAGAGAATTTATTTTTAAATCCCAAATTACTAACCTTAGTTTACAAATCCTTAGTAGAATCCACTATTTGATATGGGTTAATTATATGGAGTGGTACAAATGTATAAGAGTGACTTGCAACCAGTACTGCTGATGCAAAACTCGTCAGTAAAAAGCACAGACCTCCACTGTCGAAGTTGCCATTGCACATGTTAGCAAAGAAAGCCTAGACGGATAACTTTGTGATCCCTGGTCAAGTGAGGAGCTCGAACAGGCGTGTGAGAAGTAAGATTGACTTCTTTGAGTCGTCTTCTAACCGTCTGATCGGAAATTGTCACATCGGTGGCATTTCGGGGTAGATTTTGTAGCCCACGAACAGTTCGTCGGCAAAGACAAGAATTAACAATATACCGGTCGTCCCAAGTGGTGGTTTTTCTTTCACGGCCTTGTCCAGTTCTCCTGGAACATCTACCCGTTAGGTACCTATGGTGGTAACTATGCCACGCTCTACAGATAACAGATAGAGTCGATTGAAGCTAGTTTGCTACATACCGCATAGATCAACCATCTTCAAGCAAAGGAACAACCCTCCCGACTTCAATGTCACTTAAGTAACGCATTTTGGACTCAGAAGTGGTCAAAAACTACTGTGTTTTGAGACTTTATTTACATTTTGGCGTCTACGAAGAATATGAGCAAACGAATCTCCGTAATTCACTTTGTCACTACAAGTCTAGAGAATAATATAACAAGAAAAAATCCTGTTCCCATCATTTTGTTGAACAGTGTATGACGAAGTCCTTTCATTCTTGTATATATTTAAACTAGAAAAACTTTGGTCGTTTGCTGCTCACATGTCATACGTGTAATAGCTTGGTGTAATAATGTCTTCCTATGAAGAACCACATAATATCAAACCTCAATATAGTTTGTTAAGCCATTTTGCAGTCTTCAGCAATTTAATTTACCATTTTGACAGCTTACAACAGTATAGAGCCTTCAAAACAGCCTGTCTGTACCTTTAACCTGTCTTTAGCCACTCAATTTTTCATCGCTTATGTTAGCAGTAATAAATTCGAACACCCTGTAGTTTAGCGCAGTTACCTCGATTTGGGCCACCCTTTATTTACTGATCCTTGCACATGGCTTTAGTTCCGCAACGCTGGTTTCAGGCGTGTTAAAAATTCCTGTTGGAGCAATTGAGAGAGCCTCGTCTTCCTTGTCACACCAACATTATTTTGTTTTATCCGGTGAACGATTCCGCTACCCGATTGGCTGTCGAGTCAGCTTGGGAACGCTTCTTTTGGCGCGAGTTCTTCTAACGTTCGAGATTCAGGGATTCAGCCCGAGCCATCGAGCTAACAAGTCGAATGGTGAGAGTTCGTGCGACGCTTCCGCGCTTGTCGCGCGGGCGTCGGCCTTTCCGTTTGTCCTGTTACAGCAAGGTGGTTGTGTGAACATTGAAACTGTGTTTGCCTTCCGGCAGTCTCCAGAAGGTCGTTCATTGAGACACAAGGAGCGTGTGGTGTGTCGTGCTGTGTACCGTTGGTACGTGGGTGCCTGTGCATATCGATGGCCGAGTTCTGCTTTATTGATGTAGAGTCGTGGTTGTCCCATCAATCCCTATAAAACGGGGATTAAACCTGCAGGACCTTTGGATTCCTAGGCCTCACTGTCGTTTTGTCCCATGAGAGGGACGCATTCCAGTTGACGCCCCTACAAGGCGGATTTCTGCCAGCATCTCACGTGCCGCCCATGCTTTCGCACCTACGCCGCCTCTGCAGGCATGTTGCTAAGTAACCTCTCGCCCACGCTCGAGGATCGTCTAGATACAGGTATCTGTGTAACCAATTTATAGCGTGTTATCTGTCATTTATGTGAACTGAACTTACATTCTGTGTTTGCTAATTTTACTATGCCTTAATCGATGTCAGCAGAACGTATTAGCTGTCATTTATGTGGCCTAAACCCAGGCTAATTTATTGTACTAACTAAATTATTGCATTTTAACCGCAGTTTTTGTAACTAATCAGCTGTCATTTATGAGAGCCAAATTTACATATTGTGCTTGCTAGTTTATTGAATTTTTGGCCGCCGTCTTCGTAACTAATCAGCTGTTATGCATGTGACTAACTCGTGCACACAGTGTTTGCTAATTTACTGTATTTTGGCCGTATTCATTTGCCGCTAATTACTTGATATTTATGTGAGCATTTGCTGTTATGTTGTTAACGTCAGACCAATAGACGAATATTTGAACAAAGGCCTTATTATTGTGGCGAATCTGTGTATGTTCTTTTCAGGATAAGTTTTCTGTGTAACGATTGATGTACGGCGAAGTTTGAGCGTTGGAGCGACACATGTAGGTCTGGCGACGCCGCCACAGTGGCGACGAGGATTGTAAGGCCGAATTCCCGTTCTCCCGAAATAATTATTCAAGTATTTTTCCCGAAATTGTAATTCGAGTTCTACAGCTTCTCGAGTACCTTCCCGACGTAGTACCCTGTGTACTTCCCGTTCCGTCGAACCGTCCAGATCCGGTTGCACGTGTATACCCCGAGACAGACCTGGTGGCGCCCTATTTACTTTTATCGTTATTTACCGCCCCTCTGGCCGTTGCCCTTAGGTGATCTCGTGAAGGACTCCCCCTTGCTCCACTGATGCTTTAACCGGCATTATCTTGTTGCGGCATGGGCAGCGGCCTAGGTGAATCTTTGTACCGATGTTGTCGAATATTGTCCGCGCCGGCCGTTTAGTTGTTGTATGAGCCGGTGCGGTGTCGTAAAACCCGTTTAAGACCGTAACAAGTTTACTGTGGTATTTATTCATTAAGGTAACATTCTTCATGTAGGTAAAGTTCAGAATGATAGCAGCAGCTAAAGTGGCGGACAAATATTACATACAATAAATCTATTTGAGTAACAGATTTTTTGCCTACGTTAGTAAAACAATGCGATGTCGAATTATCTAAGTAATCTTTAATAAATGCAGTTCAAAAAGGATTTTCATTCATGTTTAATAATTTCTTGCCAACGGGCAGTCTTTTACAACTTAATACCGGTAGCAGATGTTAAAGGTGCCTGGTAATTTGCATACTTCAACATTGCTCACAAACAAGAAACATTCTTATTTCTATTGCAGGACAATATTGAACACCCTATGCTAACCGAGCTCTTGATGCCGGTACATGACTTATTCAAAGATGTCCGAAGGAAGGCATTAATGCGACTCGAATATGAAGGTTTACATACCGTCGAAGCCATAATAACTCCTGGAACTCGCTACTACAACGATCCAGCTTCATACGCCATGGATCGCTATGCTTATTACGTGTGCTACAAGTGCGGCAAAGTAAGACTAATTCATCGTTTTTAAAAAATGCAAACTAATTAATCTTCACTGTAGGCTTATTATGGTGGAGAAGCTCGATGCGATGCCGAAGTGGGAGAAAACTATGACCCCACAGAGTTGGTGTGTGGTGCCTGCTCAGATGTGGCTCGTGCTCAGATGTGCCCTAAACACGGCACTGATTTCTTGGAATATAAGTGTCGATACTGCTGCTCTGTTGCGGTATTTTTCTGCTTTGGGACAACTCACTTCTGCAACCCTTGTCACGACGATTTTCAGAGAGTTACTAACCTTCCACGTAACGAACTGCCTAGTTGTCCTGCAGGTAACAAATTTTAAACATTATTAAGCTCTGGCAATAGTTTGGCAAAGACAAATTTTTACAGGTCCTAAAGCGAAGCAATTGGAAGGTGACGAATGTCCTCTTCATGTAAAACATCCACCCACTGGAGAAGAATTTGCTTTAGGTTGTGGGGTTTGCCGCAATGCGCATACATTTTAATTTGTTTTGGTTAAAATATAAAATCCAAATGATTTTGTGATTATTTAAATTTAAAACGTTCAATTTTATTCTGTGGATTATGCTTCATTTTTGTACCCTTTTAATGGCACTTTGTACATTATATATCTATGTAAAGTAACACATCTCATTTATACAACAGGAATTGTAGTGAATTGTATGCTGTGGTAATGTGTTAATTGAAGATGTAACTTGAAAATGTATACTGATCGCCTGTAACATGTCATTGCTCTATAATAATCTGCCACCATAATTGAAGTACCTAGTAATAAGTGTATATTCCGTTCACGTTGTTTTGGCATAATATGAAGCCATGGAAATTTGACATTTAAGCAGTCTGTTTAATTAGGTTATGTTTTTCTAAGTTTGAGGTTATACATAGCGTCATTTTTGTCAGTTTTACTAATTTGCAATAGAAAAATCCTCACACATGTAATTTAACACGAGCCTTGCCCAAAACAGGAATAACCCAATGAATCACCCAATTTTGATAAGTTTTTGTTTATTTTATAATCAAACAACACCACCTTGTTTTAAAAACGTGTATGGTTGCGGGAAATTCAGCAACACGGTAAATATGTTCGCATGGCAGGTACTTCAGTGACGCAAAATTGTGTCACGTAAAACCGTGTGTCCAACATTAAAAAAAAATCATGGCTTCCTATTACGCCAAAACAACATGAACGGAATATAAGTGTATTTATTAATGTATTGTGTATTGTCATAAAGTTCTTTTAAATGTCAGGATTATCTATGATATTTTTACTTTTAATAAACTTAATTATTGATTTGCTGTTTACTGATTGAAAAACCATCCTGTGAACATTGGCGTAACTAGGGTTTTTGGCTGGGGAGGGCCAGGCCCCCCCAACCAACCATCGTTAATACCTATACCTATGAAGATATGAATTTGCATAGATTACCCTTTCGCATAAAGTTATTTGTTTGTTTTTTTATACGGTTATAATGCTATAAGCCTAAATAGCATAACAATTATTTCTCGGTTCATAAACAAAATGCAAGGATGTATAGACTACCTATCGCAATTTAATGAAGTAGGTACCGTTGCGGCCAACTCAAAGTGCACGGCAGATTGTTAGCTTGTAATACGACATTCTAATCATAGACGTCGAGTTTTGACGTTTACGTTTGGCATCAACTGTCATAGAACTGAAAACTCGGAAAATTCCCAGACATTTGTCAGAAGCAGAGAAAATGCGAGCTATTACAAAACTGGAAGAGAACTGGTCGCTAAGTCGAGTCGCAACAGATTTGCATGTGAGCAAGAGCTGCACTTTCAAAATTAAAAATCGTTGGCAGCAAAGACTTCTGCAAGAAAAGTTTTTTTAACACCAGAGAACAAAGAATGAAGAGTACAATTTGCAACTGACTATTTGAATGAGATCGACGACTTTTGGAACACGACTGTTTTCTCAGGTGAAAACGAGGTATTTCAATCATTTACCAATTGACGATTAAGGGTGTGTAGACCACAAAATTCAAGATTTGAGGAGCAATATTATGTTCAACCCTTAAGGAGTAGTGGACAATTCTCTGTAAACGTATGGGGATGGATCAATGCTCACGGATCTGGGGCATGCTATAGAATTAATGGTCGACTGAATGCTGCCATCTGTAAGAGTGGTCTTTCCTAATCAATTTACTTTTCAACAGGCAAGATATAACGTAATTAATTAATTTTGTTTATGTTAACGTAATTGATAACATTGTTTTCACAGGATAGCTGCCCTGTGCATACAGCAGGGGTTGTTCATTGTTGGTTTGATGAGAATAATATCAATTTATTACCATGGCCTGCAAGAAGTCCAGACTTGCATCCCATCGAAAATGTTTGCGGCTATTTAACTACAAAAATTTATACCAGGGATTTTGCAGCAAACAAAACCGATGAATTATGGAAAAGAATAAGAAATGCTTGGAAGGAACTGAGAGAAGGATACAATATGGAAACATTGGTCAACTCTATGCGAAACAAACTGCAAAGCGTAGTAGCAATTGAATACTGATACATATTTATTAAATACATATTATTATATAGTTTGTTTACTTGTGAAACTTTGCTAAAATACAAACATTAAAAAAGTAATACCTATTCTTATAACCACAAGCAACGCCACTGGAGAAATCCCCATTTAATAAGCCAAAAAATCGCAAAAATAACCATAGTAACAAAAAACCGTGCACTTTGAGGTGTCCGTAACTGTACCTTTTTATTTAAAACATCACTTTCTAATTTTTTCTCAGTTACGGTTTAAATAAATAGTTTCTTGAAAACATCATCCTTTTCATTGCTATTGTGATCACCACAAAATTCCCTTTGCTGCCCAAAACACTACGAAACATAAAATTTTGGATTATACTCTTCAAAGTGGTAAAGTGACTCTTTAGACAAAGCAAACGTCCAAACAGTAAGTCACCGTAAGTATTTATTTATTTATTTATTTATTATTGAATAGAAAGCCGATATAACTTTCATCTGTGTTGTGTACATTTAACAAAACAAATATTCTATACATGATAACTTAACAAGACAACTAAGTTCTGCAATTAACAAAAGCAAAAGAAAAGAAAATACAAATCAACATGAAAAACATGAAAAAGCGAAAAAAGAAAATAATTTTAAAGAGAAAAAAAACAATCATTTTAAGTAAATTTTAAACTATAGGTATGGTATTTATGCTGTAGTCCTATTTTAAATTGTAGTTCTGACATAAACTTGAAATGCGATTTTATAATTTGGTTTTAACTAGATAGGTATTGGACTAAGGAAATTTCAATTTATAATAGCCATAACTACAATTTAACTAATTAAGATGACAACCAGTCAACATGAAACCTAACCTCACTGCAAAAATAATAACCAGAAGTTTATGTACCAACGCAATTCAATCTGGTGACAATGCTTGTTGCCAATGATTTCCCTAGACTGCACTTCCGTATGAAAAAAAGGGTTTTACTTAGAACTTCACTTGCAAGTGAATGTTGTGACACTAAACAATTTTAAAAATCAATAGAAAATTGAAGTAAACATATATTCACGTTTGTAATTATACTGAAACAATAAACGGGAACACTTGGTAATGCGAATTACATCAATTTTCAAAGAAAAAGCATTACTGGCGGTAGTATTCGGACTTCAACGCCCGCGAATGCGATTTCAATGCTTAGCGGTAGCCCGCAAGTTAACCGCCTGTTCGCTGCACCGAACATCAAGGACTCCTGGTATTGGTAACATCTGGCTGCTTTAAATAAAACGTCAATGGTAAAGACAGCGCCTTGTGCAAATTATCACTTTTCTCTATTTCTCAGCTAAAGCCAAAAAACAAAACATTTTATTATTTTAAGGTGCTCACCCCGCATATGTTGGGCCCAAAATATGCCCTTTATCGTCGAGAGTAAAAGCTTGAGCAATATAAAAAAATATTACTTTCATTTAAGTAATAGTTCTTGAGCTTGAGCAAAAATAGGCATCATTTTATTTTTTAATGCGCTCACCCTGTATATATTTTACAGAAATTTTCTCGGTTTCATGCCAGGAAGGCATATAATCGGCATGCAAAGTATCGTCTTTATCCAACAAATAGTTTTTGAGTTATACCGGCAACAGACAGACAGACTAAATTGAGAAAAATCTGTTTTTCGTCATCTATGGACCCTGAAACGTGGAAATCTAAAAAATCTCGGAAGGTGATTTTCTCACAATTACCACATTTCCTTCGACTTTTAGACTATACGTATAGTGAATTTGTTTTAAGGGGCAATGTAGTCTTACCGTTTCCATAAGGATTTTATTGTCACCTATTAGTTTTTAATGATACGCCACGCTCACACCATGTGCAAATACTGAGTAGGTAAAAATGATGTACACTCAGACCTCGCCGTTCGCGCCTTTGCGGTTCGTTGATTTGATTTTACGCGGGGCACATTTGTGCTCCCTTTTCTTTGCCGTTCGCGGATGGAATTGCCAACATTAACTGTTTCAACTTTCACACACTAACAGTCGGTCTTATGAAGACCACTAATCTGACGTTAACTTTAATTCACGGTTAAAATAAACAAAACCGCATAAAAATTTGCTTATTAATGAATAATATGTCATAAGCGCCAACGTTTTGATGAGCTTTTGTTTATTTTAACACCGATTTAAAGTTAACGTCAGATTAGTGATCTTCATAAGACTAGCCGTAAGTAAGTAAAGCAGACGTATGCGGTTTATGTCATGAACACCTAAATAACATTATTTATCACGAACTTGTAAACACACTTATCGAGCCTATTCCTTTGAATCTCTTATTACCAAATCGGACCTGAAATAAATTGTAAAATTATAACTTGAATAAACAAATGAACATTCGAGCTCTAGATTCAAGTAGCAGACCTATGTTACGTATGGAATTTTAGTTTGTATACGCACGTTTATCTTTGAATTTTTTGAGGTTGCATAGTATAAATAAATCTAGTTTATGGAATCTAACCCCGTTTTTATCATTTATGTGTTTACTTGCGCATCGCGGTTTTGCGCTTCGCGGCATTCTTCTGGAACGTAACCCCCGCGAACGGCGAGGTCTGACTGTATTCTACGGAGGAAGAAATTCTGTTGACCAAATGATATAAAGACTTTAGTTTACAATAAGTATGTCAGATATTACATGTTACATTCGCGGTTTTTATTAGTGATGCTTATTTTACAATAAAATTACAGTAGCGTGGCGTGTCCTTAGAAACCAATAGGTAACAATAAAATCCTCATGGAAACGGCAAAACCACACTGTACATTAAACTAGATTTACTGTATAATGGTTTTTGAAGCCAAAATAAATAATAAAACCGGAAGAAAATTTAAAAAACGTATGTGCTGGATCATCAACGACCCGCTGCGTTTAACTGGGTTAATAAGAAAACAACACTTTCATTTTTCTAGGGGGGGCCACACGTGACTAGTTACACCTATGCCTGTGAATGTAGCAAATGGGTCCCTGCAATTTATTTTTTGTTTGATTAGAGTTAGATTGGAGTTTCGACGGTGTTATCTAATGTACGAATATTCTAGAATGGTCGCATTCATGACATGGTTGCCTCTTACTCGTTTTGCTATTGAATTCATGTCCTGTTATAATATTCAGGGCTGCAGGGTGCATATGAGCCGCCCTTGTGCAAACTTAAAAAAAAATCACCTCCCCACACCTTGAAAGTCAGTCAAAGTAATTTAAAAAGTAAAAACACTTGAATGGGGTTTCAAGGTGAAATGTGAGTGAATTATGGCTCCGAAACTAATTTCCAATTTTGGACCATTTCGAGCAGTTAAATTCACAAATAGGGCGTGAAAGAAGAGCAGATTACAGTAGGAAAACTAAGAAAAACATTACAATAGTTAAAGTGATTTTTAACCTTAAATTGCAATTGATAACCGCTGATAAAATGCCGTGACCTCCGGGAGCCGATCTGGGAAACAATTCTGCAAACGCGTAAAGATAGGCAACACACATAACGAAATCTGTTCAAAAGGTAGCATAATCTGAAGGGGTTCGACTACGGAAGAAAAATGAATGGCAGGAAAACCTCACACTCACAGTAATACGGCGAGAGCGAGAAATCAGCAAGCGAAGACACTAAGAGAAAAGCAGATGAGGAACTGATCAATTTTGGTAAAAACAAGAAGACAGTCAGAACACCAAATCAAACTTACAAAACGGGAAAAAGTGGTAATAGCGGAAACGATGATCTGAAGATTACGTTCCGAGAAATGATGGGCGATATAAAAGACCTGCAACGTAGGGATGGCCGCGTGACGTGAAAACAGTCGTGTCACGTCGTGAACGTGACTAATATTTGAAAATCGTAACGTGAACGTGAGTGAAAATTTCCACGACGTGATTCACGTTTCACGTTAATTTCTCGTTAAATATTTAATAACGAATAAAAAACTGCAGGGTGCAGCAACTTTTAAACGTCATTAAATCACGAATTGTGCCAAACAAGTTACATTATGCGGCTTTATTTTTGGACCCTAATTATAAATCCTTAAAGTCCATACCTTCACATAAAAGAGAAGATATTCGTTCGACTGTAACGGAAATGCTAAAGCAAATCCAAATAAACGAAAATGCAAATAAAACTATAGAAGATAATGATGAAATACATAGCAAACGACTCAAAACTGGCATCAGCATCAGATTCTTATTTTTCTACACTTAGAGATAGCTTTGACGATGACACATCTAATTATGATGATTGTCGAAACATAACTAAATTACTATGTTAAATAAAATGCGGAAATGTGGAGATGACATTTTAGGATTTTGGAAAAAGGGTGTAAATACGCTACTGTTAAAAAAATTAGCTCGAGAAATTTTAAACATACCGGTAAGTTCCGCCTCAAGCGACAGAGTATTTTTTACAGCTGGGCAAATTTTAGAGAAGCGCAGAACTCGACTTAAAGCTGAAAATTAGTGATGGGCATAACCGGACAATTTTCATAACCACATTATTTGCATTCGAATGATATTAATAACCGAATGATTATTTGAATAATCATTCGAATAAATTTTGGCTCTCGATTCGTTTCGATTAAGTCAGTCGGTTTGCCGGTTGTCATATTTGAGTTCGCTCGATGCTACAGCGCAGTCCGTGAATGCCGGACTCTGATTGGTCCGTGGTGCGCCGCGCAATGCTTGGTCAATGCCTCGTTTTCCTTTATGTAGGTAATTCTGTAGGCAATAAGTAAAATGATTGTTCAATAGATCTAATACCTGCTTTTGTTTACACCCGGACTAGCTCTGATACGTACCTACGTCCTACTGTCAACACCTAATTGCAACTTAAAATTGAGTAACATTCCAAACATAATATGAACATAATACAATTGAAAACAAAATATAGATTATAACAAAAATACATTTTCATAGATCTTTTGAAGTACAGTCGTGTTCAAATAAATCTGGGACAATATTTTTTTCATATGTAGGTTCAGTTAAGAATTGAAGAATATCTTCATGGATTTCCTGCTATCAGAAAGAGTTACATTAAACTTTAACAGGTACTGAAATCTGTAACTCTTTCTGATAAGAGGAAATCCATGGAGATATTCTTCAATTGTTAACTCAACCTGCATGTGAAAAAAACACTGTCCCAGATTTATTTGAACACGACTGTACATCAACACAAACTGCAGCAGCTTTGCAAGAAAATAATATAAGCAGCGACTCCGACAAGTATTAAAAGACGACGAAATTCAAAATAACAAATAAGTACCGGGTGACTATAAATGATTGAAATTTTTTTTCTTAGGTTGGCACTGTTTATGTTGGTGGCACTGTAAGTCTATGTCAAATTCAATGTTCGCAGGTTAGGTTTTGCGTCATTCTATGTCAAAACTGACGCAAAACCTAACCTGCTAACCTCGCATTTGACATAGACTTACAGTTCCACCAACATAAACAGTGCCAACCTAATAAAAAAAATTTCAATCATTTATAGTCACTCGGTATAACTACTTATTTATTGTTTCATACAATTCAGCTTAAGTAGTTTCTGAATAGGATGATTTATTAACACTAAAACAGGGTAAATCTTGTCTGTTCATCTATAGATAGATAGATATTTATTGGTGCTAATATGTAACAAGTGCACTTACGTAAGTCAAAAAAAAAAGATTACAATAAAATTAAAACTAATAAGAATCATCGGTTCAAATTCAAACGTCATTCAAGAAGGACACGAAGTTGGCGACCAATCAGAGCCCGGCATTCTCGGTCCGCGCTGTGGCATCGAGCGAACTCAAATATGCTGCCGGTTGGCGGTTCACCGTCATCTGCATCGACATCGGTTCACCGTCATCTGCATCGACATCGTAACTTGCAGATAGCAGAGGAACCAAAACATAATATGTACGGTCGGCGCCTTAGAAATCGGGACACGTAATGTGTTCTTCTAGTTTTTGGAGTATTCTTGCTCCGGTTACTTCATTAATGTGAGATGGCATTTCATAATTGACAAACAATAAACAATTTGACGTAACAATTAAAACCATAATAACTGTAAAAACCCAGTTTCTACACTTAAAAATATATCATAATAGTGTGTAGTGCCCGATTTTTAAGACGCCGACCGTACATTATGTTGCATGTATTGGAAATTAAGAGGTATTTACTTATTAAGAAGTGTAGAAAGAAAGAAATATGGGGGACTGCTTGCTAATCGCAATAAAAACAGTTGTAAAACGTTTATCTTTATCGATCGGGCGGGTTAAAGGCGCCGCCTCTTGTTTTGAACCTTTGGAGATGTAAGCATGTAAGCAAATAAAAAATTGTTTTGTATCTTGATGCGTTTGCAGTTTTTAGGCGTTCAGGTTTCAGGTGCCCAGAATTTGATAATTTGATATTTTTATGATAGGAGGTAGGTACGCGATAACCAAATTGTGTTTTCAGTACAACCTGCTTTGTTTATGAGTTATGACGTATTTATATTTACAGAATTTTGAGCACTGCGTAGGTCGCTGAGATATGGCACGTAGTACCTTTGAATAGAGGTGTTATATTCAAAGCGTAGTACGTATCAGCATGAGGTTATTTTTCATTCGAATACTTGGAACGAAAACCGAGTTACATAGGTTATTGCAATAACCGGTTATTTTGCATTCGAATAAGCCCATCACTACTGAAAATGTTGATTACATGTTATTTTTAAATCAAAATTTTAATGTGTAGATGAACTTATTATTCTAATAAAAGTAATGTTTTGTTTTTTATACTCGGCTTAACGCTGAAAATGTTGATTAGATGTTATTTTTAAATCAAAATTTTAATGTGTAGATGTCTAAATGAACTTATTATTCTAATAAAAGTAATGTTTTGTTTTTTATACTCGGCTTAACGCTGAAAATGTTGATTACGATTTATTTTTAAACCAATTTATTGTGTAGATAAACTTATTATTCTAATAAAAGTAATGTTTGGTTTTGTATACTCGGCTTAACGCTGAAAATGTTGATCCTTGTACGTAAAAGTACTTTTAAACCTACGAATTAGAAGTGTTGCCTAGCAACCTATACCTTCTGTACTCATACTATATATGTAATACTTACACCATTATATTGCTAGCGGCTATGAGTGGGAAACTTACGAAGGAAGTGAGACAGACAACCAACTCTTCAATGTATAATGGTGAGCTGTGCGCAAGCGCGTCGTCCGAGTGGTGGGGAAGTCAACCAACCAAGTTTAAAATTCGCTTCTAAAGGCGGAGTTCGAATTCTCACGCATGCGCACGAGACGCGTTATACTCTGTGAGACTATGTCGGCGCCGTAATGTTTTCAGGCGTTCCGAGGCCCTACTAGCAATATATGTATAATACATATATGACTCATACCAATAGGGAAACGCCAATTCCAATGCCAGCTTTTGGTATTAAAAGCAATATCTTTGAGGACAGCTGCAAAAAATGTATTTGCGAGAAATCAGTATTTATCCCTTGTCGTAAGTTATTGTAGTTAATTTTCATTTTTTTTCTTTTTATGCCAACTATTCTGATTGCAACATATCACGTAATATATGTCCCGTGCAAAACATATTTTTAGTTCCCTTTAGGGTTTTTTTCATTGGTTAAATTTGAACATTCTGTTCTATCTGAATTTAAATTTTGAAATAAAAGCTGCGTGTCACGTCGTGAGTGGCGTGTCACGCCGTGAACGTGAGTGTACGTGAGCTTGAACGTGAAAGCAAGCGTGAAACGTGCGTGACGTGAGCGAAAACTCACTCATGCGCCCATCTCTACTGCAAAGAGACAAAAAAACCATCGGAAGGAAATTCGGAAAATGAAGGAAGAACTGGCAGAATTGAAAGCGGAACAACACACCTACTATGTAGAAGTGAAATCACTAAAACAGGAAAATAAGGAAATGAAACTGAAACTAGAAAGCATAAATAAAAAAGTCGAACGGTTAGAAACAGTTGAATATAACTTCGAACGCTTGGACAGGCAAAAACGTAAGAAAAACCTGTTGATAACGGGGCTAAACTCAGACGCAATTAGAAATGAAGAGACGAAAACCAAAATAGAATCCTTTTTAAGAGACAACCTGAATTTAGAAATTAAACTTGATTCGGCCAGCAAAATTAGCGACAAACATTGCTTAATAACCAATGCAAGTTTACAAGATAAAATTCAAGTGCTAAAAAACAAAAGTACATTGAAAAACATGGAGAACCACAAACAAGTATTTATAAACAATGACCTGACAGTGAAGGAGAGAAACATACAGAATAAAATAAGGAAAATAGCAATGGGGGAAAGAAAGGCAGGAAAATCGGCAAAAACTGGATACCAGAAACTAGTAACGAACAGTCAACTTTGGAAATGGGATGAAAAGAAAGAAGACCTAGTAATGATTAATACTAATAAAGCACCACACCAACAAAGGGAGACAAAAAACGATTAAAATACAAGATACCGGAGAAAGGCACGCATACCGACATGGCAACGAAAAAGATAAAAACGACTAAAAATCAGACGGAAAATAAAAATGATTGATACAACAAACGGACGAGCACAATTACAGCTGCAAAAAGTGGGCAATGGGAAAATATGGAAGTTGGGAACGTGGAATATACGAAGCATAAACGGGAAGGAACAAGAGCTGATGGACGAATTTGAGAAACAAAGAAAAGGGGGAAAGGAGTCAAAGAAATGGAAAAAGGGCACATACTACTTTTCAGTGGAGTTGAACAGAATTACAGGACTAAAGAAAGAGTTGGGTGCGTAATAAAAAAGGAATGTATTCAATATATGAAAAAATGGACCTTTATATCAGAGAGCATTATGAAAGTAGAAGCTCGGTTAAATGATAAAAGAAATACACCCATAGTGATAGTGTATGGGCCTAGCGAGGATGAATGAGCAGCTACAAATAGCTCATCTTTTGACCATTAATTAATTTTTTTAAATTTTTTAACAAAAATGAATGAAACAATCTCAATGAAGTTGTTTGATATTTATATTTAATTTTCTATGGAAGTAAGGGCGAGATGGTTGAACGGCGATCACTTTTAATAAGTAATTTTCAGCTTCTGCAAGCGAGACAATAAAAATCAAAACAAAATTATTTTATTGAGCTGAAATCTTCCTGTTTAACATGTACACTCACTACACTTCGGGCTTCCACTGGTACCTACAGCAAAATCGTAATTGATAAATTCTAAGGAGAATTATTAATTCTGGCAGACTGGAGCTTTCATGTATCCCAGCAAATTGTATTATAATGACTAAAGTTCGGATTATATGCACGAAAAAAACGAAATATATGCGCATATATATGCAGCAGTTTTTAAGGAAATATGCACTCAGCTCGACCATATATGCATCAGTACAATATGCAAAGGTATGACAGACATTTTTTAAGAAAAATTTGAAATAATTAAGGCCTTCTAATATTTTTATTCACACAAAATTTTCTTAATCCTAATTAACAATTATCAACTAAATAAAAATATACACTATTTAATTGAATCTATATCTAAACTTAAACACTATTAGCCAATTTACTAACTCTACTGTTTTTTTTAATACTTTACAGCATATTTCTGTAACAATTTATAATCAAATGCTGTTCAAAATTTTCTAACAGAAATTTTTGTCTTCTGTCTGAAAACATGTGTTTATAAATCGAAAAACTTCTTTCAACACCTACAGAAGTAATTGGGGCATTTTTCATTTTTATAATTATTGCTATATCAAAATCGAAATTAGTATTCTCAACTATTTCGCCTTTTAAGATTTTGTTGATAAGCTTTAATTTTAAAAATCCCTCATTTTTTTTGTATTACCGTTTTAAATTTTTCGTGTAGATTCACCAACTCTACCTTTAACTTTTTTACAGCACTTATCAAATTCTTCTATAATTTCAATTGATTCTGATAGAGGCCTTTTGTTTCCAGTCTGTGAATAGAGCTTGAGACGAAGCTATAGTTTGCCTTAATAAATGCAAGGTGCTGGGGCAATTCCGTACTTTTAACTAGTTTTTTACAATTTTCCAAAGCCGTTCTGGAATCACTGATTTCTAGAACTATATATTTAATAGCTGCAAAATTATTGGCATAAAAAATTGCTGCGTCTAACCATGTACCCCATCTGGTAATTATAGGTTCAGGAGGCAATTTAACATTAGGAAGTCGCTCCTTATAAAATTGGACTCTCATAGGGGCTTTTAAAAATATGTTTTTAACATTACTGCATTACTAATTAAATCGTTAACATCGGGAAATCGAATCCTAATATCTTCTGCTACACGATTTAGACCGTGAGCTAAGCAGGTTGTATGAAAAATGTTGCAATAAAAAAAATTGCAATTTTGAACTGCTTTTATCATGTAGGCTGCAGCGTCTGACAACATAAGTAAAATTTTTTCACAAGGTACACTTTCAGGTAAAAAGAAATTTGATAAACCTTCTTGTACAAATCGGGTAATTGTTAAATTATTAGTTCTTTCAAGTTGTTTCGAAGAAATGAAATATGATTTTCCTAAATAGCGTTCATGAAGAATTCCTATTAACAAATGGGCAGTATAACGGCCACATTTGTCAGTACTTTCATCTACGATTAAATAAACAAAATTACTGCTGACTAGTTGTCTAATTTCCAACATTGTTTGAATATAACAAGAATTACATAATTTTTTCTTAAGGTGCTCTCGTCAAGTATATTATGTTTACAATATTTTTGTAAAAATGATTTTAAATTAACATTATTTAACTTTGACAGTGGTACATTAAACGAAATTAATGCCTTACATAAGTCCTTATTAAATTCTTCTTGATCCGATTTCTTCTTATTTGTTGTTAAACATTGAAGGATGGATTGCTGAGAACAATTGGTTTGCTTCAATTTTTCACATTTTGCAACATGTGAAGGAGTTTTAGCGTGCTGATCCACCAAGTATTTTCTCTCGGAAGACACCTGCAACAATAATTTTAGAAATAAAAAATCTGGTGTGATAGACTCACACAACTTCCTTTTACAGTGATCTTATAATTAGTCAAAAATTTCATTTTTAATTTTTAAAAATTTGTCAAAAATTTTCAAGAATTACATATTCTACAAAAACGGTACAAAATAGAGCGTTAGTTGAAGAGACAAATTTTCTCTAGAATTTTAAGGTGAATTCGAAAATGTAATAATATACCGGGTGTTTTATTTAAAATAGGAGTTAATAAAAAAATAGAAAAAAAAACAAAAGAAACCCACTTTAGAAGTATTCAACTGGAAAATGACCTATCTCACATCAATACACATTAAAAATATAATAAAAATGTAAAGTTTAAAAAAAATCGTTAAAGCCGTTTTTGAAAAAATCTAAAAAAACTGAAAAATCACAAGAGTAAACACCTACTTCCGGTTATGAGATTTTCTTTAAAAGCTTGCTGTCTCATCTACATTGTACACAAAACTTATATATGAAGTTTCAACGCCATACCTCTTTTCGTTTTTGAGATATTCTGTTCACAGACAGACACACACACAGACAGACAGACAGACCAATGAAAAAAAAATGTTTTTTGGGATCAGGGGACTCTAAAACGTGAAGATCTGTTGAAAACTCAATTTCGATTTTTTGGGGTGAACCCATACTTCCTTTATTGTAAAAGGAAGTAAAAATGACTATTTTAAAAATTAAAAAAAAACACCCTAAATATCACGATATTGTTTACGATGTTGACGAACCACCCTTTGGCGTTGAATAAGATAATAAAATTTGAGAATTTCCCAGACAAGGTCGCATTTGGGGAAGCAGATGGGCGAGATGAGTGCGACCGTAGCAAGTAATTTTGTGGGTGGTCGGTATGTATTTCCAGAAATAATAATAAAAAAAAAACCAAAACTTTAATACGATTTAAATATGCAAGAATATGCAACTTTTGATTAAATATGCATGAGCATGCTCAAATATGCAATATATGCAATCACTAATTAGTGTTAATTAACTCTAATCACGTAATTCGCCCACATAATTGACTACATTTATATAATAATAATAATATTGGCTAATTATTCCTGATGGAATTTTGCCGCTTCATTTTCTGAAGCTTTAGGAATCCCTTTAATGGGGTGGATTACTTCCCTTTGACACTATTTTACTGCTTCCACTATAACCTAATGTGTGATTTTGCTTTTTCCACTATTTCTCTCCACACTGTTCTGTTTCCAACTTTCGCTCTCCACTGTTTGACTCCCATCTCACTTAAATCTTGAAGCACTTCACTCCACCATCTTATTCGTGGTCGCCCTCTTAACCTGTCTTCACTAGGCTTCCATTCTGCTATAACCCTTACTACTCTATTTACATCGCTCCTCGTAAGATGCCTCAGCCATCTGATGCGTTGTGCTTTTATGAACTTCACAATGTCTTCTCCATTCATTTCCTTCATAAGTTCGTGATTCATTCTCGGTCTGTATTCTTCCTCATCGATTTTCTTGGGTCCAAGTATTCTTCGCAGGATCTTTCTTTCAAACACTCGTAGTTGTTCCGCCTCTCTTTGTGTGGGACATAGGATTTCTGCCGCGTATGTTACTACTGGTCTTATAATTGCTTTGTACACTCTAATTTTTACTGTTTTACTGATTTTCTTATTCTCCATTATCTTCCTGTTACTGTAAAATGCTCTATTTCCTAGTAATATTCTTTCCTTTATGTCTTCTTCTCTATTATTTTTATTGTTTAATTGCACTCCGAGATATTTGAAAGACGCTACTTCTTCAAATGTGTATCTATCTATTTTCAGATCGCGTAGACAGTGGTTATCCCTTTGAAGTCTCATATACTTAGTTTTCTTTTCATTTATTGTTAATCCACACTTTTCAGCTGCTTTCTCTATCTTTTTGAACTTCTCTACTAGGCCTGTTAAAGTTCTTGCTACAATCACAACATCGTCTGCATAAGCGATCAATTGCACCTCCTTAGTTATTAATGTCCCCGTGTATCCTGCTTCTCTGATTATGCTTTCTAAGGTAATGTTAAAGAGAGTAGCCGAAAGTGAGTCCCCTTGCCGTACTCCAGCGTTAATCGTGAATTCTTCTGTAACATCCGTAGGAGTTTTTACTGCTGCTGATGTTTCACTTAATGTCATTTTTGTAAGACGTATTAGTTTAGAGGGAATTTTCATTTCATTCATGATTCTGAACAACTCTTTTCTTTTAACTTTGTCAAATGCCTGCTTAAAATCGATAAATAACATCTTTATTCCTATATTGTGTTCAAAGCATTTTTCCATTATTTGGGTCATTATAAATAACGCGTCTGTCGTCGATCTTCCTGATCTAAATCCCTGCTGATAATCACCTAGTATTTGTTTCGTATATGCTGTTAGCCTTTTGTGTATTAGCGTAGACATGACTTTATATATACAGTTCAGTAGGGATATTCCTCTATAATTGGAACAGTCTTGAGCATCTCCTTTTTTGGGTATAGGTATTATGATGGCTTTTCCATTCTTTGCATTGTTCACTATGTCTCTTACTTCGTCATACGTTGGCTGTAATGTTATCACCTCATCTACACTTTCTTCTAGGCTTTCTTCTTCTGTTGTTTCCTCGTTTTCCTCATTTAGTAATTTCTGAAAGTGTGCTTTCCAAATTTCACTGATTTTATTTTCCTCACATTGTACGTCTTTCATTTCCCTTAAGGCTTTGCCTCAACCAGCAATATTCATGCGCAAGCGGCAAGAATGCACTTTCAGCTCTTAACATACAATATACTATTACGCACATTCGAACAGCGATTGGTGTTCTTATTCTTAACTAGGACTTTTTTAATGCTTTAAAATAGGTAATTTCTCGAAGAAATGCTTAATGTGCACATAAACGAGGCTTCAGGGATGTTTACTGACATTTATAATTCTCCGAAAAAATGTATTAGCTCTAAAATGAAATCGGTAACTTCTCGAAGAAATATTTAATATGTATTAACATATAAACGAGGCTTCGGGGATGTTTTCTTTCATAGTAGTTTTACGAAAAAATTTATTAACTAGCACTTTTTAATGCCGTGAAATAAAATAGGTAATTTCCCGGAGAAACTATTACTATTAATGCATGTTAAAGAACGTGATCAGGTAGGTTGCTATCACATGTTTTTCCATAAGGTTACTTTGAAAACAAAAGCAGACCTCTTAATCAGGTTGTTTTAACACCTCTTTCATATATTAAATGCGTAACAAATGCAACTCCTGATGTTACGTCTGCATAAGCCCTGAGCGCAATGCTCAATTCTCAGAAATAAAGAAGTAAGCATTCAGTTTTGTTTGTTTACGTCAGCTTTCGCAGCTCCTCTGTGTGCGAGGAGTACTCACCACTCCATCTGAAACCAACGGATACTCTCGCTCAACTTTCAGGTATTCGATCGGAACTGCTTGTGACGGACGACGGCTTTACAATAAACGAGTACTCGGTAACGAATACAAAGTAATGGATTTGGATACTACAACGAAAAGTAACGAATAGTTACAAGTACCAAAAAGTTACGAAAGCTGACATCACTAGTGTAGAGGGGTGAAGGTGCAGTACATTTCTTCAACTACCCTTGTCTCTCGCTAATGTATCGGCTTGTCTCCAGTTTAGGTCTTTTTCTGTACCATTTTGGCTATTTCCTTGTTCCAAGTTTTCCTGCGTCTCCCCCCTTTTTTTATTTGGAAACGTATCATATAAATTGTCTCCTATACAGTTTATCTGGTGGCATATGGAACATGGGGGAATATCAATGGTAAAATTTTGCCAAGGATCAACTACCTTTGCACAGTCTGTGCTGTGGTACCAAGTTTTAAGCGTAGGTAGTATCAAAATAAGACAAAATGTTCCTATTGTTACGTTTTTACGTTTCGGGGCTATTAAAAATTATACAACGCTTCTTGTATTAAACATTTATTTACAACGATTAATTAGTATTATTTACAAACAACACAAGAATTATCAAGGCAGAACACAAATGACTTAAACTAACGAACTATTTCTAACAACGACACATTTATTTATTTATATTGCACTTAACAGTAATGATTTATATGGTTATATTTATTTGTTATTTATTTCACTAGAGTTATATACACACGGTTTATTTATATTACGCGCTTTGAGTTTGATGACAACTGGATGAGAACTGCCCGCTATTCCTGCGGGCGTGTATTTATATATCACGAATGAGTCATTCTAGAACAATCGAGGCTTTACTCGCTTTTCCGGCAAATGCATCACGCATTCGCGTGTGTTGACCTCGAGCGCGTTCTCGAAAGCGTGAGTCATCCGTTGCACCTGGCTCAAAGGGGCGTTCTGGATCGATCCGGAAGGCTGCACACGCATTAGTCAACAAGGCCGCTGACTTCATTCGTTGCACCTTGCTCCAAAGCCGTTTCTTGAAGTCTGGAACGCTGTGACTCATATGTCCGCAGCGGCTCGGCCCAAGTTCGTTACACTATAAACATACTTTGAAAAATTAATTATACTGACCCAAGAAAGCTAAAGGGGAAAACACATTGCTACAAATAGATTTTGCTCCTGAAAAAGAAAATTTCAATCTTTAGGTTTGCTTTTCTCGAAAACTACTACCTACTCTTAGCGATTCCAAACAAGAGTACCTTTTGTATGTAAACATTTCGATTGTCTAACCAGAAGTGACGATAATTTTGACTATAAAAAGTTATGACATAAAACACCCCCCCACCTTGCATAAACTATCCCTTATGAACCTAATACCAAATGTTTTCATTGTCATCTAATTCAGCATAAAAAAATTATGTACCTAGATACTAAAATATTTTGCTTTATCTGTACCATTTTAATTAAACAAGATTCTTGTTATTTTATTATCCTTCTCAGGGCTGTAGCTCCCTTAAGACGCATTTCATAGGAACTTTTTGTCTTATTTTGATGAGTACTAGCAATAATCCATTCACTCCTTTTTTGCATGAAGGGTAGCCTTAGATTTTTTTTGTTAAGTTGTACATAAACAGAACCATACTTTTTATTTTGTTGTATAATCTGCATAACCTTCAAGAAATTTCTCTCATTTGACAGAACAGAATATTCATGATGTAAAGAATACAAGGTGAAATGTTCCCAGATATGCGCAGTTGTTCAGAAATTAGAGGGGAGATGTCAACCAATCCCCAATACGACTACTCAGGAAATCCATCATGGCCGCGATCGTGATGTAACCATGGCTGCGATCGTATATTGTTGCTGGCACGGTCAGTCGATGTCAAATTCGAGGTTAGCAGGTTAGGTTTTTTCGTCAGTCTAACACAAACTGATGCAAAACCTAACGTCAAATTTGATATAAACAGCGTTTTCTACAATACACTTCAGTACTACCATTCGTGCCCTTTGTGGGTGCATTTCTTATTGGTTGAATTTGAGGTTCCGCCCACAATGCATCCATTCTGCGGAAAGTTACACCTTGTATTCTATGCACCATGAGAATATTGTTGCCAGATGGACTTCTTACTTTGATAGTGCATGTGGAGAAATATTTAAAATCTCAAGTATTGTAAGACCTTCCATGTACTTCATTAAAAATGTTGCTAATTACACAATTATTGAAAGTGGATACATACCGGGTGAATATTCCAAAACCGAACATAGGCAATTAACATGGGAAAAAGGTTTTTCGCAGATTGCTGCTCCCCATTTTAACTTAGAGGGTTTATAATGACACCAATCGAAAGAAGATTTTTTTTCTCATCTAATGGTATGCGAATTAGTTAATTTTTCAGTTGTATTTCTTTATTATTTTATCAAAAATTTGGGATAAATCTGATTTTAAAAAATCATATCTTGCCATGACTCTATGTCATTAAAGAAAATTGGAAATCTTAAAATTATAGTGGCCAACGGCATAATGAATCTGGCACTTGAATGACGTTTTGAATCTGTTTATTGTCTTACGAGTCATGGCTCAACATGATTTTCCGAATTGAATTTATTGCGAATTTTTGATAAAATAATGAGAAATACAACTGATTATTGAACACTATAATGAACGAACCAATGAAAATTGTTGAATTTGTCAGAAACGGCCAATCAAAATTGACTGTCATTGAAAACACCTAATGTCACAGTGTTTTTCACGCGAGCCCTATTGGTTTCAATGATTTCAATTTAGTGAGTAGCCTTTGACTGACATTTTACCAAAACGTCAAAGTCAAAGTTTGCAAATCAGCGTCGTTCTAAAAACTCATAATAATCGTGTTAGAAGCTCCAGTATCGAATTAATTGTGGAAAACGTTAAAAATGTGTGCTGTCAAACACGGTAAAAGTCATCTACCCATATTTTTGAATAATCTTTCCAAATACCACTCAAGGCAACATTTTTTAAGAGAATTTTCACCTTTTGTGGTATTACCCTTGAAAATTAACTAACTCGCATATCACTAGATGAGAAAAAAAATCTTCTTTCGATTGGTGTCATTATAAACCCTCTAAGTTAAAATGGGGAGCAGCAATCTGCGAAAAACCTTTTTCCCATGTTAATTGCCTATGTTCGGTTTCAGAATATTCACCCGGTATATAAAAATTACTAAGTTCCATTTTCTATTTTGCTTAAATACGGCAACTTTGCATTTGTGCGTGTTTTGTCATGTTTTCTAACCTAAAAGTATTTGGTAACCATAACCTCAAATGTAAACCTCGTTTAGACACAACAAAGTAATTTTACACAGCTAAATTGAGGAAACTGTCATGGCCAACCTTCATGCCAAAAAGATGTAAACTGAGTTTACGCCTAAAATTTGGTATCACCTTGTCTGAACACCCTGTGTAATCTGAGTCAAGTAGGGATAGTACCAGGTCCTTCCCGAGATTCTACAAAGAAAACCGAGTCCCGGGACTACAGCCACCACAGGCAAAGTCTCGGGACCATGTCAACATGTGTACGAGTATATGATATCAGAGAATTAGGACGGGTATTCGCCGGCGTCTGGCGTATTACTCATGGCTCATGCACATTCTGCATTATTTAAGTTTTGCATAGACAAGAAAGGTATTGTATACCTACCAGCGTGGCATCCGAGAGAGCATTTTCAGGGGCAGGATATTTTTCTTCGAAAATCCATTCGAAATTAGGGGATGCGTCCTTAAATGCCCCTGTAGTTCTAAGATCCCATTTTATGTCAAGATAGTTTATTTCTTAGTTATTTACACTGGTTTACTATATACTATTCTACCAATATGTATTTAAATACCAATGAGAAAATTATATTACCAATATTTAGATAAAAAATACTTTATTGTGTAGGTTTGGAGAGTTTCTGGTCTACATTTCCCCTCTTGACCAAAGTTGTGAGTTGGTACTTGCCTTTTTACTTCCTTTTACGATAAAGGAAGTAGGTATTGGATTCACCTCAAAAATTCGAAATTGAGTTTTCAACAGATCTTCACGTTTTAGAGTCCTCCGATCCCAAAAAACATATTTTTTTTCATTGGTGTGTCTGTGTGTCTGTCTGTCTATCTGTGTGTCTGTCTGTCAGTGAACAGAATATCTCAAAAATAAAAAGAGGTATGACGTTGAAACTTCATATATAAGTTTTGTGTACTATGTAGATGAGACAGCAAGCTTTTGAAAATCGCATAACCGGAAGTAGGTGTTTACTCTTGTGATTTTTCATATTTTTTCGATTTTTTTCAAAAACGGAGCTAACAATTTTTTCAAACTTTACATTTTTATTGCATTTTTAATGTGTATTGATGTAAGATAGGTGATTTTCCAGTTGAATACTTCTAAAATGGGTTTCTTTAGTTTTTTTCCTTATTTTTTGATTAACTCTTATTTTAAATAGAACACCCGGTTTATAATTACATTTTTGAATTTAGCTTAAAAATTCTAGAGAAAATGTGTCTCTTTAACTAAGGCTCTATTTTGTACCGTTTTTGTAGAATTTGTAATTTTTAAAAATTTTTGACAAATGCTTAAAAATTAAAAATACAATTTTTGGCTAATTATAAGATCACTAAGTATAAAACGAAGTTTGTGTGAGTGTATCACACCAGATTTGTTACTTTCTAAAATTATATTTCAGTTTCATATTAGGACCGTAATAATTATTTATTGGGCTATTGGACTCCCTGTGATTTATTTTTCTGATTGCTTAGTATGTCCCATCTTCGCATTTTATTTTTAATTTGTTGTATATTACTTACTCCTATAATATTTTTTCTAGATTGAAGTAATTTGTAGTATCTGTTTCAAGGCAGTATATTACAAGATTTCTTTTTCGCTACTCTCTTTTGATTCAACCTTTTTTCTTGTTCTGCTATTTTTTGGATTTGATTTTGTTGTTTTAGTTTTAAGGCCTTTCCCAGTTTATCATTATTTGTGATTATTTCTTTTGAAGCTCAGTTTTGATTTTAATGATTTGGTTCTAAAGTTGTTTGTTTATATTTTACTACAATTTCGATAGGTAAGTACTTATATTCGCTTGAAGATATTGCGTATCTCATAAATTGGTATGGTATGAAAATTAAATGACAAGTTGACACTGTCACGTTTAATCTACATCAGAAGCCTTGATTCATAAAATGAAATTTTTAAAAATAGTACCAGGTTGACTAGAATAATTGAATAATGGGTTGCATAACTTTGTCCGCGGCATTAAAAAAGAGAGTATACTTTTTCTTGATATGCCAGGTTCTCTTCTATTGCTACACAAGTGATTAACTGGTGTCTGTCTATTGAGACAAACTTGAATTTGGTTTGGCAGAAGAGCATATCTAGTTTGTTTGATCTCCCTTATCTACTTTTTTGCCAAAAGGCTTTTTCTTAGTTTTACTAGTTGGATCCTTAAACTTTTTTAGGTAGTTCCTAGACACTATCTTACGCACTTTCTAGTCTACTATCATTGTTTTTCTTTTCATTTTATGTATCTTACCGAAGTAATACATGCTGCTAAATAAACTGATTATTGCTGGCACATTGCAGATTCGTCATGCGAAATTATACAATAACGTTGACACACCTTATATAAACAGTTTTTTCCAGCAGAGCTCTTCAATATGTTCGACCACTCTTCACAGGGTGCCACTGCAATCACAGTTTAAATAAGGTTAGTAGATAGTTTAAAGGGTTTCTTCAACATGTGGAGCAGAAAACACCAGCTCAGTGGCGAATTACTCTTAAATGAAGATGCACTAATAGCCCACTAAATGCAGGTATGACGTCGGGAATAATTAAGGGAATGCTGGCTTGGCCAGTTGTTAGAACACTACAATATTTTCTCAAAAACTCCACCTCTTCTTCTTGTCCTTTCCCCCTTGTGCTTCCAAACTTTGCATTTTTAAACATTTGAAAGCAACTGAGTAGGAATGATGCATTTTTGTTGTTTTAAGCCTTAATTAAATGATGTACTACAAAAACTTTTCTATTCAATTTTGTGTCAATGCCAACAATTTTGTCTAAATTTTCATGAATGCTAAAAAAGCTGGATATTTGTTGTGATATTCGAGGTTTTAATGCTCTAGCTTGTTTGAAACTAAGGATATGGAAATATGTTGGGTATAAAATAATACAATAGAGCTGTCTTAAAATGCTCAGAAATGTGTGAGCACTGTTATTGATTGTCAAGTTACAACTCACATTCTTTTCTAGAAGAAAATTACACTCTTTTATGGAAAGAAAACGCGGAAATAGTTGTTGCTTGGGACTACTAAAACTTTCAAATTCCAATTATGTCTGTACTGTAAAGAATTAAAACTGTATTGTATTGTAACAATTTTGTCATTTTTAAACAAGATACAAGGAACTGAACATAAAATACTGTTTATCTACGACCACTACTAAAAGTAGGCTTTTTAACACTCGCTTGTTTCACTAAAAGTGACGTTTTATAGTTTACCGTGTTTAAAGAAATCAGCTGTTTACTTTTAGCACATGTGCTAAAAGTGAAGGGAGGTTCAAAACTACAATTTCGAACTGCAAGTGAAGTTGTAAAGCTATTCTAGTTGCTTCTTGCGTTAGAAGTAAAGCGTTTTTGAAATAATTAAAGCGTTATGTAGTGAATACAGTCATATGTGGAGTATCAATAATTACATTTCGTAACTCAACCTTGACAGCACGGGCGTGGCCAAACAATCGCCAGCGGCGTAGCCTACTATTCATTATGACGCAGCATCGCAGATGCGAACCTTTCTTAAATCGATATTTATGGATTAATAACGGTAAAATTAAGGTCGTAGATAAAATATTGTATGCAACGCGTGCTAAAAGTCGTTTATGCGCGAGACATGTCTCGCGCATAAAAGTCGACTTTTAGCACTTGTTGCATAAATAGCTATTATCTACGACCACTACTAAAAGTAGGCTTTTTAACACTCGCTTGTTTCACTAAAAGTGACGTTTTATAGTTTACCGTGTTTAAAGAAATCAGCTGTTTACTTTTAGCACATGTGCTAAAAGTGACGCGAGGTTCAAAACTACAATTTCGAACTGCAACTGAAGTTGTAAAGCTATTCTAGTTGCTTCTTGCGTTACAGGTAAAGCGCTTTTGAAATAATTAATGCGTTATGTAATGAATACAGTCATATGTGGAGTATCAATAATTACATTTCGTACAACTCACCTTGACAGCACGGGCGTGGGCAAACAATCGCCAGCGGCGTAGCCTACTATTCATTATGACGCAGCGTCGCAGATGCGAACCTTTCTTAAATCGATATTTATGGATTAATAACGGTAAAATTAAGGTCGTAGATAAAATATTGTACGCGTGCTAAAAGTCGTTTATGCGCGAGACATGTTATTTTGTAATTTTCATGTCTCGCGCATAAAAGTCGACTTTTAGCACTTGTTGCATAAATAGCTATTTTTAAATTTCATTAACTCCTGTTTTTCCCGTTGTAGTGACATACTATATTGAGCTTGAAAGCTTAAGCAATCCAGTTTTTGAAACATACTACACAAACCCAAGGGGGAAAAATGGCCAGTCGGTTTTCATAATGAATAATTAAGGAAACCTGTTTTTGAACAAAAAATTTGATTTCTAATTGATGTTTTAGACCCACACCAAAAAATAAGAGGATTTAAAGCGAAAAAAGATATCTATTATAAGAAAAACCACTCAACCAAAAGATAAATAACCATCCCATTTTTGTCAACAGTTTATACTCATATTAAATTAGAAATGTTTTCATTGTTAACTTTGACACCTATCCTAAATTAACACCAATAACTTTTATTTTTACAGTGCTACTATTTTCATAACATTTGAGATCCAAGAGGAAACAAACGTATAATTATGTTTGTTTATTACAGCTGGGTATTGTCAATATGTCTTTAGGAAAATTAGTCAGCCATTTTTTTCTTCTTTATAAATTTATTTAACGTTTCGTCAGCTTAGCTGACTTCTTCAGATATACACAATATATTAGTATATAATAAGCTAAAAACTAAAATTAATTTTAGGTTAGATAGTTAAAACAATGCATATTTATTCTTACCTCATGTAATATCAACTGATTTTTTTTTGGATTATAATGTTATAAATGGTTAAAACTAATAATTCTTACAATACTGATTGGAAAGATATTTAAAATGAATGTAAAAATAAAATTTTCACTATCTAACCTAAAACTCATTTTCGTTTTTAGCTTATTATACAGTGTCCGCCAAAAAGTCGGCAAAATATGGGAAAAAATTTTATTTTTGATTTTTCAAAAAAACTTTTTCGTCAATAATTTGTGCTTGTCTAAAAACCTATTTAGCCTCTATCATATATACCGAGTGATGTTTACTTGTTTAGAAAATGGAGTTTTTCGAAATTGTCAAAGTCCAAAAAGTGCTATTTTTCGGAAATTAAGCAATATTTCAATTAGATTTTTTTAGAGTGTGTTATTTTTAGCTAACTAAACAATCTCAAGGCCAGAAAACCCCTAACTTTTTAAACTTTTTAGACAAGCACAAATTATTGACGTAAAACGTTTTTTTCGAAAAATCAAAAATAAAAATTTTTCCCATATTTTGCCGACTTTTTCGCGGAAACTGTATATTAATATATTGTGTATTTCTGAAGAAGTCAGCTAAGCTGACGAAACGTTAAATAAATTTATAAAGAAGAAGAAATTGGCTGACTAATTTTCCTAACGAAATACAAACGCATAAAGCACATAAGTAGAACAATAAAACATTAGACGTTCCGTTCTTAAGAAACGTATTTGTTACAAACCCAAGAGGGAAAAAAGAATAAAGAAAGAGGAATTTAAAAACATATTTTTACCATAGTAAAACAATTCTTTGTTTAAGGTGACGTTTAATAAATTTTTAACTTTTTTAATGAACTGTAATAAACAACAAAAAGATAATAATTGGTGAATTTCAACTTTTAGATTCCATGGACTAACGAACAACAGATATCAACAACATATCATCGCACCAATTAGTTATTTAAAAAAAGAGGTAACAAAACAAGAGGAGATTTATTTTTTCACATATATAATGTGTACTATGTTTTTTAATTTTAGATAAGAGAATTCATGTGTCTTTTTAATTGCGTTATTCCAAATTTTAATTTGTCTTAAAAACTGTTTTTAAAAAGTCTGAAGAAGCTATACTAAAACAGCGAAACGTAACGTGAAATAATTTGTATTATTTGCAAATTTTATTTTGACATGTTTGACACAACTAATAAGTTTGCTTATAACTATTAGTAACGTAAATATAAACAACAAAATTAGCTGAAAAAACTCTTCTACCGAAAAAAGATGCCAAGTAATGTCGTGTTTTTTCACACTTATTAAATATAAATATTTTTCTAGTACATTGCGTTAGGATTAAACAAAATTTTCATTGTTACGACCATTGGTTACGAAGATATAAAGCAGTTTCTTAAAGCCTGCGACTGTGAAGTTTGGTGGGGTACTGAGGGGAATCACAGGGGAGGAGTGGGAAGCTTGGGAAAAATATATCTCCTGTAGTGGTCTAACAACTGGCCAAAATTCTAAATTAAACTAAACATATTTTCATATTCCTAGTGTCAAACAAGCTAGAGCATTGAAACCTCGCATATCTCAACAAATACACATCTTTTCTTAGTGTCCATGAAAATTATTGGAATTGGTCCAAAATTTAATAGAAAAGGTTTTATAGTACATTATTTCTTCTTCTTTTCTTTCTTTCTCTTACATGAGACCAGTGGCTTGTTTATTCCACAAAGTTGTGGTTCTATGTGCCCTCTTAACTCGTAAGTTGGGCATGTGGCTAGCCTTGTCCGTCGAAATTGGAGAAGATTTACCTTGTTAGGGGTTAATAACTACCACAGGTGTTAGCGTGGCAGCCGTGGAGCATACGATTTTTTAAAATCCGTCTAGAGTCTCCGGGAATCGAAACTGGGCCGATCGCATGAAAGTCGAGCATATGCTCGCGGGGCAATCCGCTCACCTTTGTACATAATTTAAAGATAAAAATTTTAAAAATGCATCGTTCCGACTCTTGGTTGCAGAGATATAAGGTAGCTTTAAAAAGTCTGCAAATGCAAAGTTTACAGGGCATAGTAGGGAAAGCACAAGGGGGAGCGCTGGGGACTTTTGGGAAAATATATCTCTCTTGTGTTCCAACAACTGACCAAAATAAAGCTTTTTCTTAATTTTTGCCGATATTTCACATTTTTTGCTTTTACCTATTTCTTGGGCTATAATAGCTATTTGTGCAACAAGTGCTAAAAGTGGACGTTTATGCACGAGACATGAAAATTATGAAACGAAGCCGAAGGCTGAGTTTCCTAACATGTCTCGTGCATAAACCACTTTTAGCACGAGTTGCATACAATATTTTTTCTACGACCTTAAATTTACTGTTATTAATCCATAAATGTTGATTTAACAAAGGTTTGCATTTATGACAGTTATAATTTATGTCGTAATAAAGAGATGGTCTTGACGCGCAGATGAATGTTTCTGCAGCCAGTAGCTGTCAAAGTCAGTTATCAAAGGTAATTATAATAGTACACATTTGACTTTATTCATTACATAATGCTTTAATTACTTAAATAACACTTTACCTCTAACGAAAGAAGTAACTAGAATAACTTTATAACATCACTTCCAGTCCAAAATTTTAAATTCCACACCAGCTGTTTACTTTTAGCACATGGGCTAAAAGTAAACAGCTGATTTCACTTTTAACACGCTCAATTATAAAACGTAACTTTTAGTGAAAAAACCTAGCACTAAAAGGCATACGTTTAGTAGTGGTCGTAGAAAAATTAATATATATATCAGAGCAGTGGCATCATGCAGTAATGTTCGCCCGAAATAATCTACAATAGAATATTATGCAACAAGTTTAGAAAAGTGATGTTTTACTGAACGAGTATGGCTGATTTGAGTACGAGCGTTACCTAACCTGCTAACCTCGAATTTGACATAGACTTACAGTGGCACCAACAATACACTTCAGTACTGCCAAACGTAGAACGAATCGCTGTGCTATGCAGAAAAGTGCTGCTAATGCAGAAACGTACCACATTTCTCCACGATTTTGAATGTAGAAATGTAGTACAGTACCAAATCGAATGCGATAAAATAGTTATTCACAATATGGCAATTATAAATGATAGCGCAGATAACATTTTCCAAGTAATGTGATTGAATAAATTAAAGTTTAATGCACTAAAATGAAGTTTAATTTAAATATCTTATACGAGGGATCGTTTTTATTAATCAAACTGCATTGACAAAGAAAATACCATATTAGAAAACAATAGTCTCGGTGACCAGGGGCGGCGAGTTATACAGTTTCAATCGGGTGCCTTATACTACACATTTCGGAAACTTCAGGTTTTTAAAGAAATAAATAAAGAGTATATAAATCCACTTGTATTGATTTCTTTGTAACCTTAAGCGCAACTCCGGTACATCTTCAGATCTTGTCTTTAAAAGCCTGAAATAATTCGAATTTTCATCGGAGTGGCCTCTAATGGCAAGACCCTCCGTTGCTAAATATTTTAAACTAGTAATAAACGTGAGCAAAGCAACTCTAGCTTGTTTCATTTGACTTTCTTTTTCGGTATTAAAACTAGCCAAGACATTAACACCACGTTCACTACACACCACAATACCAACTGCTTGGAAATGAAAATTTGAACGTTCATGATCTTTAAACCGCTCTATTGCTTTATTCCACGAAGAAAAACCATTAACACAAAAACTTTTATAGGCATTTTTGTTGGACCCAGTAGCGGCCTCGAATTAAGTTTTTCTGTTTTTGCTGCCTCTAAGCATGTCCTACAAAATACTCCGCCTGAAGATTGTAATCTATCCAGCTAAAGTGATAAGATCACTTATGTAAAAATTTCCTTGTGGATTTTCTTTTTGTGTCAATATCTGCAATTAAAAAATTCTTGTAATTAATGAAATAACTAATAATAATTTCTAAAATACAATATTGGTAAAATTAAGTTTAGTTAATCCCAGCATAAAGTTATGTAGTTTGTGATTAAAATTACATTGAACTATTCTAAATAAATAAATAACTAGAATACAATATTTTAGATTGACATATCGAAAATGGCAATATAAATTACAATGTATAACATACCATTTATTTTATCGAGGTTTGAACATGATGGGTTTTGAAGCGGCCTTCCATCTCCGGCACTAGTCGATTTTTCCTGCTTTATCAAAAACTTCTCCATTGTATAGGCAGACAACTACATAGAGCGAACAACGCAAATGCTACTTGGCAACTGAGGCGTTTACTTCAGCTAATTGCAAATATCCGTCATGAAATAAGCAACATTGAATTCTTGCAAATATTTAGGTAGTAGTTACCCTAGCCGGTAACTAGTCGATAAGCCTTAAATTGTACTTACGGTCCCAACCAAGACAGGTAGTACGGTCATTACACCCCCTGGCTGATGCTGGTTAGCACATGCTGCTTCCATTCCAAATAAATAGTTTTGAAAGATATTATTTTACTGTTACAATTAATTCATCGGGTGCGTTGCACCCGTAACAATTTGTGATCGGGTGCGGTCGCCCCCGTGCACCCGTCTACTCGCCGCCCCTGTCGGTGACAGTTCAATACTAATAAACTATATCAGCCTGGCAACAAGTTTTATTACTGCATAACAATGCACATCGCACAAACTCACAAATCGAAAACAAAAGCTCCTACGACTTACTTTAGATTTATAGAAATCGATCGCCCACTTTATAATTCATATTTGGTTTTTATTGATGCTTTCCGTTTCCATTAAAAAAAAAAGATCCAAGGAGTGCAATTTTGGATTGCATAATGAGATAATGACTAATGAGTTAACCTTGAAGAAAGATCTGAAGATGACTTTACTACCGATTTAAAAGTTCTATCGAATTATTTTGAGTCCTGTATTCTTGAGCAAGGAAACTATATTGAATAATATATTTTTTAGCGGTGTGGCATCAATTATTTGCAAGTTATTAATTTCATTAAGATTACTTAAGATAATCGCAAAAGTTTGTGGCATTCTAATATTATTTGTTACATGGATTTCGAGTCGCATAACAATAAAATAAAGTACCCAATATTAACATCGTAGTCTAACTACGAGCAGTTAGCTCATAGCCGAAAGTCGGAGAGGGGTCGCGGGCAAAAGGAATTTAGTAAGTTTGCCTAATATACGTTCTAGAATCTCCTTGACATACTTCTGAGATAGTGGAGATATGATGAAGAAATTAGCTGCCAAGGAAATAACACAGCTGATAGTAACCAGAAAATCTCTAGCACATTTTCAGTAACAAATAGGCGTTTATTTAATGACACATTGCGAGGAGATAAGCGAAGTGTTCCTCTACTACTTAAAGGAAAGGTGTAGAAAAAATAATGCGCAGTAATTCACAAGTATACCGGGTGACAGTGAGACTAGGGTCATGCTTATATCTTCTTTATTTATAAATCGATTTGGATAAAATTTTATACCAAGATACTAGATATAATTTCTGATTGGTCGATAGACATAGTCAAAATGGCTGACTTCCGGTTTTACCGGAAATAATAGCAACTTTGATTTTTTAAATGGAACACCCTGTATATTTAATGTTTTTCTGAATCTACGAGTCAAATTACATATAACAGTCTTACCAAATTTCAATTTTTTTAAACAAAAAAATTATTTTTTTAGTTTTTATTTTTTACCATAGAAGGCCTTGACTTGGAAAAATCTATTCTAATTGACTCTTTATAAATGAAGTTAATAACAAACCCTTAATAAAGGAACAAAATTTGCTAAACACGTTTTTTCGAAAAGTCACTTTTTTTAAATGGAACCTACCAAGGGCCATCTTGCCATTAAACAGAAAATTTAATTACCAATCTAACGATATGCATCATGCACTAGTTTATCTTTATCTAAAACTGAAAATTAAGTAATTAATTATTATTTAAAATATTTTTCTGTAATAACTAATAATACCTAAGCAAATTTGGCAACACTGTTGTATGTAATTTGAGTCGTCAATTCTGAAAAACATAAAACGTATAGAGTGATCTGTTTAAAAAATAATTAGTTCATTAATTTTCAGTTTCAGATAAAGATAAAGTAGTGCGTGATGCATATCGTTAGATTGTAATTAAATTATCTGTTTAATGGCAAGATGGCCCTTGGTAGGTGCCATTTAAAAAAAGTGTCTTTTTCTTAAAAAACGTGTTTAGCAAACTTTGTTCTTTTATTAAGGGTTTGCTATTGACTTCATTTATAAAATAGCTATTTTTAAGAGTTGCTAAAGTCAATTAGAATAGATTTTTCCAAGTCAAGGCCTTCTATGGTAAATGATAAAAATTGAAAAAATAATTTTTTTGTTTAAAAAAATTGAAATTTGGTAAGACTGTTATATGTAATTTGACTCGTCGATTCAGAAAAACATAAAATATACAGGGTGTTCCATTTAAAAAATCAAAGTTGCTATCATTTCCGGTAAAACCGGAAGTCAGCCATTTTGACTATGTCTATCGGCCAATCAGAAATTATGTCTAGTATCTTGGTATAAAATTTTATCCAAATCGATACATAAATAAAGAAGATATAAGCATGGCCCGGTATAACTAAAGCGGGTCCAAAATTGTTTAATACTGTTCTGCAAATTTTAAAATTGTGAATCGCACTTAAAGACAACCTAAAAAACGATATGCCTTATTAATATTTCAGCGTACCATGGCCTTCATAGAAAAGTGGTACAGCCAAATTTGAACCGATTTAATTGGACTGTAATATGACATTTTCAAACAAACTCCTCTCATGTGACACCGACATCCTTAACGTCAAGTTAAGACAGCGCCTAAATGAAGCACAGAACGCAATAATTCGAACCAGATTGATGGATGGGGTGAGCATAAGGGTATTTGCTCGTGAGCTGGGCGTTAACAAGAATATGGCCATACTCGCCAAGCAAAAAATCCGAGATACTGGAATAATAACAAGGTGCAATTGCACAACTAAAATTTTCAAAAATTAGATTTAGTTTAAATAGGATTCGACGATGCTTTACATGCTATCACTCTCGTTTCTAACATGCGAGGTAATGGAGTGTTATGTTGAGAATGCGGTTGGTTAGGTTTCGCCATTTTATTGTAGGCATGTCAAGTTTTAGAATATTAAAACAAAAATAACATTCTCAGAAACTAGCGACGAAGGGTTTCTAATCTCAGAGTCACTTAACGGGATTTCGAAGTGAATCATAGTTCAGGTATATGTATTGTTATAGTGTTTATAACTGTATATATGGCTAAATCAAAATGAGTTTTTTTATCCGATATACCACCCTTTCGATAATTTATCAATCACACTACTTAATTATTTTGCTCCGACTAACCGTTAGGTTCACAAATCTCTAATCCCAGGGTTGAGTTTCTACACAGTTTAACCTTTACGCAATTGAATAATGAATGCTCCTTAATAAAATGTTAACCTCAAATAATGGTAGGGAATTTTGCGCTCAATTCTACTTTTAATGCAAGCAAGCTGTTGGTAATTACGTAAATAACAATGAAAATAAATGCAACTCCGTAACTATGCAAACCTGTTTATCGGTAACCAGAGACTCCGTTTGATCCAACGCTGTCTCGATCCGAATTTCAAAAGGACGCCAACCTGCTTCAGAGCCTTTTTGGCCCCCCCGGATACTGGAAACCGCCCAAAATGCGCTTTGCTCCAAGGTGCCGAAATCTCCCTCGGCTGCGTTTCTTGGGGCCTTGCTGCTTGCCTGCCTTCGCTGATACCCCAAAGTCGTCGCTATTCGTCGTACCTACTCACAGGTTTCGTTTGCTGCTCCAAATCGCCGCTGCACCTCTCCAGATCGTAGCTGTGTGTCGAAGTCAGGAGTTTTACTGCTTCAATCTTGACTATTAACTGTTTACCGGAAACACTGCGCATACACAAACTAGCCCCCGTCTGGATAACAATAATACAGCCAGATGTAACACAAAATGACTTTAATTGTACAAAGATTTACAACAATTTTATTTTTGGAAGCCAGCACACAACCTTTTGCTTGGCTTCGCTTGGGTGAGCTTTTTTTTCTTATTTACAAGCGTTGCTTAGTAACTTACTACATTTTATTATTTTGTAAGTACACATACTTGATCTTATAAATTAAATGTTTGTTTTTGTCGAATTGTCAAATATTATTGCGCTAACTTCACATGTTTTAATTCACATAATTTTCACTTTTTTGGTATTATTAAGCACTGTCGCTTTTAAATTGCTGGCGTTACAGGTTGCTTTATGTGCTTAGGCATGTTACATAATTTATTCAGTTTATTATTACCCGTAACTTCATTGACCACCAGCCTAGCATGTCGCTGTGAATACAAACTAACTGCACTTTTTCTCTGTGACGCTTCGCTACCCGTTTTACTAACACAATTTGATTAGCATGTCTTACGTTTCTTCAAATATCTGAGCATTCACCAAAATCATAGTAGCACTTATCATATTAAATCATAATATTGTATTAAGTTAAAGAAAACCCTGCCGATATCGTTTTCGAAACCTATTTGCTATTCTTATTCTAATTAAATTATAAATTACTTATAAATTCCAGTTTATAAATGTATCAATGTTTAATTTTGATAATACTTCTATCTGTAGTGATCAATAAAGTACCAATTCTGTTCATGCTTTATTTCCGTTTAATTAACATTTATTTAATAATAATAAAGGAGCCAGAATATCCATTGGTAGCATACCATCTCAGTATATCCATCCATTCAGGCTTTACATCTCCGGGGAGATTTATCCGCTCAAAAGAGCTTCCCGACCTATTTCTTGGAGTGGATTAATCTTATTTACCTTATTTTCGTTGTTTCTATAACTTTGCATTATTTACTAATCTCTTTCACTTTTTTCTGTCGTCCTTCGCTGTCAGGTAGTGTAGCACCACATCTAGCCATCGCAGTTTCGGTCTCCTTCTTAATTTGTTCTTCAATGGTCTCCATTTTGTTATCAATTTTATTTCGTCGTTTTCTTTGCTCCTTGCTGCATCTTCCAACCACTATATCCTTCGTGCGTTTATATACACTAGTATATCTTCTACTTTCATTTCATTCAATATTTCGTGATTCATTCTTTGCCTATATGGGTTTTAGTTCACCTTCACTGGCCCTAAGATAGTTTTCATTAACTTCCACTCGCATCTACCTAATTGGTCTGCTTCTTGTTTTGTGAAACATATGTATAGATACGTACCTATTTTAGTTTTCCTAGCCACTTTACTGCCTTTTAAAAGACCCTTGTTTGCATAGTATGCTCTTAGCCCAGCTTGTACTTTTCCACTTCTTTCCTCGTTTTTTCCTTTATTTGTTGCTCGTTCTATTGTTACTTCTAAATAGTTAAATTTATTTACTTCTTCCAGCGTAAAGTTGTCAATTCTTATGTTTTGATTAGGTTTGTATTCGCTCCTGTCGTGTTTAAAATAATGGGTGTGGCATAAATAACTAACTGTTCTTAAAATTGAATAGTGCGCTTATCACATGTGCCATGAAAAAAAACAAAAATATTAGTTTGTTGTCAGTGAACGGGAGTTTTTTGATATGGACCGTTTGGTCAATCATCACCGTATTTTTGTTGTTGAAACGTTTTTAAGAACAAATTCTGTAATTCAATGTCAACGTGATCCGAACTTTCTGAGTAATGTTCTCATGACAGAAGAATCCTATTTTTATTTATCTCGTTATGTGAATAAACAGAAATTACGATAATTGGTCTAACGAAAACCCTCGTTTAATTCATCAAAAGCCTCTTCATTCTGTAAAAGTAAGTGCTTGGTGCGGAGTATTTGCTTTTTGGAATAAGAGGTACTATTTTGAAAATCAAAATGGGCAATCTGTAACAGCCACTTCTGAACGGTATGTACAAATGATAGCAACGTTTTTGATTCCACACTTAAACCGCATTGGTAGAAAAAACCTCTGGTTTCAACAAGACGGGGCCACTACGCATACTGCACGTAACAGTATACAAACACCCCGCAGACTGTCTCCCGGATGTCTGATCTTTCGATTTGGTGACCTAAACTACCTAGCTCATTCACCGCGTTATCGATTTTGTCTGTTCTCGAGCACAATAATGTGTTGATCGTGACGGTGGCTATTTAAGTGATGTTATTTTCAAAACTGAACCCTAATAAATCTCCCATTTTTTGTTCTATGGTTTTATAATATTAAGTTTCAATAAAGTTCATTTGCCCGGTAAACGTTTTGTATTAAAAACTGTCGATTATTTATGCCACACCCATTACTTCGTTTTGGTTTCGTTTATCCTTAATTCTATTTTATTTGCCTCAATGTTTAATTTTTTTTTAATTTTTGCCATCTTACTTTCTTTTCTACTAATTAATTATCTATTAATTATCGGTCCCTTATAGTCCATTTTTTATTGCATCCCTGTTTTAGTAATGTGTTGACTATGCAACTATCCGTATCCTCTTCTATAGTTCTGACTCTAGCTCTTGTGTTCATAAGTGTTGGTTTGATTAATCTTACCAGTTTTTGAGGGATCTCAATATGGACGGGCACCAATTGAGCACTTTATTACCCCAGGTAAAAATGTATACCGTTGCCGAACCCACCAATTGAGCACCAAGGACCAAACGAAGACCGACCAATTGAGCACTTTAGATTAGCCAATTGCGCACTGTATTACTAGTTTGTTCATTAAGAAACTAACAAGTTATCAGGTGCTGAATTAATGCAAACAGTTGTCTTTCTCAGCCAAATCAAAATCAAAAATTCATAGTAGGTATTTTTTTATTAAAAAAAATTATTATAAATAATTATGTTAGTGTATATTCAGAAAAATCATAATTTATATTATTTCATTTATCGAAATAATAAATGAGTTTCGAAGAAAAATATGATTTTGATGATGAGCTTTCCCAATAATAAACCAGTTACAAATTTGTTTTTAATGATATCGTTAAAACTTGATTTATGTGTTAATAATAATTATACATTGAAATACAGAGATTAACATTACAAACTGGACATAGGTCAAAGTGCTAAATTCGCCTGTCTCAAAGGGTCGCTTTGAAAAGGTACCTGATCTACCTGGTGCTCAGTTCGCCGATCTACATTTATTACATCGAGAGCTTGGTGCTCAATTGGCGTGGACCCCTCAATATTATTTAGTATTTGCATGAGTTTTTGTCTGTTTATACCGTTAAATGCTTGTTTAAAGTTGATAAAGATAATGTATAGCGTAGGTAATGGGTTTTCTCCGTAATTTGTTTTATAATATGTATTGCACCTATTGTTGATTGTTGATATACTCTACTTAGTAGACTTGTCTCTCTGTATAATTGTTAAATTTTTCTTTATCACCTTTTTTATATATTAGTGTTATTATTGCCTGGAGGCTGGATCAGGTTTCTGTTACTTGCACTGGTTCTTGTCTCTAGCGTTCTGAGCACAAAGGTGAGACTGCACCATTATTGTTTTACGACAATGTAGTCATGCCACTCAGAGAGATGATATTTGGTAGTTACTCTGAAGCGCAGCCTCATGCTTCAAAAGTTTAGGCTTGGAAGGGTAGAACCACGATGTGAATGAATCAAACCTTAATAGTCGATTGATTTATTATAAAAATAAAGTTATATTTATACAGATATATTTGCTTAGGAACTACGATTCAAAGTGCAAAGTGTTTTAAATTTACTGTGTCGCAATAACATTTCATAACATACATCAGCATTCAGCGAGTTTATTTCTTCTATATCTCCAAGTATGTTACACTGAACTCTGATTACTAGGTGGTGCATTTACGCAAAGTTGCTAACTTGCAGTTGCGGCATTTAAACTTTGTGCATGTGAAATCAGAATTGCATTTTAAACCTATGAACTGTAATGAACTGTATTTCGTAAATTTTGAAAGGAAATTTAAGTCTGTTTAATTGGAGGTTAAACATACGGAATCTTTCATTTTTTCATACTTCCTTTACTTTTAGTCATATATTTTGGTCGTAATTTGCTCTTCGCCGTATTTTATAATTTCCTTCTATATTTGATCATTCCCTGGTGATTTTTCATTTTTCTGCTTTCTTATAATTGTCCTAACATCTTCATATTTAGGTTTTAGTGTGAAGTTTTTTCCTCTATTCTCTTGTTCTGTTTCTTTGTCTGATTTTACTTCGTAATCATTTCCTGTTTCGTTCATTCCTCCACTTCAGATTTTGTTTTCGTCTATTTGTATTTTTATGTACATATTTTTCGTATTATCTCTTTTGCCTTCTTCTTCCAATCTGTCCATTTGTTTATTTAGCCATTCATTTTTCTTTGGTTTGATATCTTATTTGCCTGCTTCCTCTTGTTTTAATATCTTCGTCTATCTTGTGCCAATTTATTCTTGTCCAATTTTTTACTGCCTTGTCTTTGCTTTAAGTTTTAGTTTTTTCTTTATTACAACCAAGATCGAAAGGCGCGCTCCACCTTTGTAGCCCGAATCTGGGGAAAGTTGAGCATTGTACCGCTAGACGCAAGCGTATAAAGCGCAAGCCTCCGCACCCCAAGGTAAAATGAGGTTACCGACAATACATACATACATACATAACCAAGAAATGATCGGAGTCTGCATTGCTCCTCTGTAGGATCTTACATCTTGTACTGTTGAGGAACTTGTTTTCGTTGCAAGTACTGGGTGCCCCATAAGTCGCGCTACAATTTAGAATTTAAGTTATTACTTATGTGGCCTCGTTAATGTTGTGTCAGACAATTTACTTGTTATCAACTCGGATGTTAAAATTATTCAGACAATAAAGACTCCTTGATGTGGCCCCATTTTTCCTTATCTACACAAACTATCTTTGGACAATAAAGAAAATACTTTAATTCATTGGTCGACAAAAAATCGTCTGATTATTTATTATCCAATGGCAGTTAATTAACAAACTTGAACATGATTTGAAATATAATAATTGCTAAAAAGTAATCATCTAATTTGAAAGAATTCCGATCATGTTCAGAGAAATTTGTTTATATTTCAAATTCAAAGTTCTACTAATTTACATTATAAAAATATTAAATACTGTCCCTTTTTTTATTTAACTACAATTTCATGAACTTTGGCCTCAGATTAATAGAAATAAATTCGTTCAAAATGTGATAAATGAGAAAATTTTACAATTCTTGCCCTAAAGTTACTTTCTAGGCTAACAATGTACCGCTTCCTTAAACGAAAAGTGAACACTGCCTGGGCTAGCTCATGAACTCTCGGTGGAATAATGGCGTGTGTACGGACTATCAGTGACCCTTAGGGTTACTCCTAATAACATAATATATTATTATTTAAACGTGTCTCATTGTACTTACAAAATGACGGAGGATGGGACCAGAAACCAGTTTCAGTACATATAATGCTCGGCTCACCCTCTAAAATATGCGCCCCTCTACAGGCAAACTGTACAAGACTTCCCACGGCATATCTGCCCCCATCCATTCCCGCTGCCTCTGGGGTGGCGAACACTGAATTGCTGTTTTATAAATACATAATTTAGTTCTTATGTTCTTTAGTGAGTGTAATTGAAGGGTATACGTATGAACACATTTGGCAAGAGGCCCAGACCAGTTGCCATCGAGTTCGCATTCCACGCCAGGAGGTCTTACCAGTTGATAGCCCCAAGCGCAGTTAAACACTGCACGACCCCCGTAACTTGAGTTGTGCTCAACTAGCTTTAGGTTTGGTTCTTCTAGGCCTCCAGGTATGACTAGTGAAGGGCAACGGACTAGCTCACAGGTTGGTACTGATGATGACCATTTTCTAATGACAAATAGAGCATAATTAGATGGTTGTAAAGATTTGATTTGACTGCATTTTATGCAGTAGTAGATAATATCATATTCATATAAGTTGTGTGAACTGAGGTAACATATGTAATTACAAACCTGTGAAAAATGAAAAAAAGGTTGTCATATCCCTTTCAAATGTTAACGTTATTAAATATGATGGTTTTTGGTTGCCTCCCTTGAAGAGGGATATAGGCATTGGAACAGATACTTCATCGTCTTTACATCATCTCCCGGGCAATGGCTGCAAACAATCAGCCAAATCAGCTAGGGTTGCCCAAAGCATTAAAGGATAGTTGTTTCATTAGGTATACCTGTTGGTGAGGCATAAGAACTAACAATTCAGTAACAGGGACATATTCACATACGAAGATAGCTTCAACGATTTCAGTGCAAAGACGGAGCAGCCACCTGTTCAGACAGACTTTGACAGTAACAACAATTGCCATAGAAGAAGATTAACGAATATAGTAACAACCAAACAAAGCCAGAAGTGTTATGAAGATCGTTCCCATTAGACAAAATAATTCTGTTTTACGAATAAATTTTTCATAAAAATTATGCAAGTAGGCATTCTGACTACAAGAAATGAAATGATTTTATGGCTAAACGGATAAGGCTAAGAAGTATAGAGCATCGAAAGGGATTTGGTAGGTAATTCTGGATTGTGAGTGAGCAATAAATGGCAAATTGTGGTTGTCACAATTTTATTGGGAGTAGTGATAGCTCAAACCACTTTTTATAATATTTATGATAGATCACTTCAGACATAGAAGCCTTCACCTACAGCGTAGTAAGAAATGACGGAAGATTCAATATTCAATAAATAAAGCTACCGGATTCCGACACTGTAAGTGAAGCGTATTTAAGGGTATGTAACTTTTATTATCATTTAACGGTAAATTTTGAGGTAAGTTGACGCGGAGGAAGTGAGTTTTGAGTACATACGTATTTCAGACATTTTGAAACGATTAATCACTCACGATTTTAGCGTTATAAACTGATTGCTTAAAAGGAATAATTTAACACGTTTTAGTTGGATATTCTAAGGCCTTAGCAAGAACTGAGTATATTTGCGGCCTTTGTCGATGAAAACGCTGAGGAATGCATGTATGCACTTATATTTTGATTCGATGTTATGTCCAGCGATCGTAATAGGGAATATCCTGGTATGTTGCATCTTGACAAATAGGGCTTCTAAGCAGGATTTGGCTGCTTCATTTTGTAGAACCCAAGGACGCCACGAGCAAGGAGAGCAGTTGACTGCGGTAAAAAGCGACCTAGTGCATTCTGGAGTTTCTAGTCAGCTCGCACGTAGAAGCGAAGAAATGGGAGGCCCAGTTATTCCTTGAGTAACTGCAGAATAACCTTAAGAAAGCCGCATGGGAACCACCCTAAGTGTGAAAATTTAACTAGAAGAGGCATTCTGACCAAAGCTGTTTACAGCCGTTTGTGAACAAAACAATGCCGTTAGCGGTTTTCATTTGTTTAAACAAGAGCGGTTTTGGCCTGCTCCTTTAATTTCAGATCCTGCCAAGGCGCTCCGTGAGAAATCAATAAACGAGAAACTCGACTGCTTATTAACGAGCCTACTCAGGGAAAGCCAAGCAAGCTCGCTTCGACCAGAAAAGCCTTGCAAGTACCTTATCTTTAAAGTCAGGCCCTTTACGCCATAATCCTGAATTCCTTTACTACATCATTTAAATATAAGGTGGTCCGAAAAAATATGCGAATTGCTAGAACGCGGCGTTACATCAATAACCTGAAATTTGGCTTCTAACTTTCAATAGAATTATAACACTACAAATGACGTGACAAGTGAAACTAAATTTTAATATTTAAGGTATTCTGAATACGACAATTTTACCAAAACTAACATTCTAACATATCCTAATTAACTTATAGTAACTATGTACATACTCATATATTAACAAATTGTAGTGAATAAAATCATTCTTTCTAGCTGATTCTTATTGTGATACAAAATCGTAATTTAACATACGAGTTGCAAAGGTGTTTACAACCCATCTTTATTTAGATTGGAGTACAAAATCATTTGACCAGACCACTCCTAAGCGTTCAAAAACCATGAAACGAGTCTCTCGGAAAATATAAGATTAAGATTGTAAGCTTTTCAATTACTAAATTTAGCTTGAAAAGCCAGAATGTAGAGAGTTACTTTTAGCCTTTCTGTCTTATTACTTAGAGCCTTTATTAAAGCAACACTTGTACCTATGCCCGTTAACGTACGGAAATCATTATAATTCATATAAAATGGTGTCCATCTGTAGCAGTATATAGGCAACCCGCCTAACAATCGTTACGCATTACTCCATAAGGCCGAACCTCTTTACTGTTTTTACTCTATGGTATAACGATGGTGGTTAAACGGTTCACATTTTACAAGAATGGAATAAAAATTAAAACTTACGGTATAGCCAATCGAAAGTTCCACCTTAACAATTTATGTCGGCTTTATAAATAACAATTATACCATTCACAAATTCCATATTGTAGTATAGATCATGTATAACTATGAAGATGAGTCAATTTGAGCAATTAAGATTAATTAGGTAAGTACTACCCACACCCACGTCTCTTACACCTTTTTATTTGCCCTCATTCCATACAGGGCTCAAAAATTGTTAAGAATATTCCCTCGTGCATAAATAATACCAAGTCCTTCCTTTCGAGTAAACAAACAATCAGTAATTACTCTGCTTCATTGTATTATGCATCTCATTGTTGCCCAATACGTATGCGAGCGAGCTGTAAATTGAAACAAATTGTCAATTAAGGCCTCTTTTGTTGCGTATTATTGTTATCGATTCTACTTATAACCTTCAAAGTAATTGTTAATTAGTTCACAACTTTTATGTAACGCGTGTGTCACGTTCAGAAATCGCAGAAACTTATTATTTTATCTTTTTGTTTCGAATTGCTTACAATCAAGAAGTATAAAGGATCCTAAAGGGACTACTCATCCCTTATAAAGCTGCCAGAAGAGTAATAAAATGTCGATATCATCTTCCTTGTCTAGTTAATTTAACGTAAAAATTGTTTGCATAAGTTCAAGAACCTAACGCGTCCCATTCGACTGTTAGTTACTTCCAATCGTTGGAGAGTTACGAGGTTTGAAAATAAAGTTTTTGAACTCATCACGATAAATATGCTGCGTACCTAATTGCCGAATTTCACCCTTTAAATCAGTTTTGAAAATGGTTTTGTGCAATGGCCTTCAGAACTGCCGTCGTATTAGGTACTCTATATGATTAATGCATCAAAATGCCTTCCTTTCACTAATGGCCGACAGCGATAGTTTTTCTTTCTCCGACAAACGTTTTGACGATTTGTAAACTGATGTTTTCTTTGTAGCATTATCCTATAAACTTGTACTAGCATGCCTCAGATTTCACTTCCACTTTTGCCAAGTCGAAAAGAAACTTAATGTGGCTCTAATTCAACAAAACTCACATAGACAATCAAAAACAGATTTCCACAATAATAGGGTTGTCAAATGTCAATGTGATGACGTCATTAAAGCATAGTGGCGTTGCTATACACTGCTGTCACAACAACCACGCGGCAACGAGTTTCTAACTTTATTGTCAAACCTCGTATAGTAGCTATACTACACGTTTTTCAATTGTTTTTCACCAGTAAACTCTGCCCTGAGCTTCTGTAGTAAGAACATGGCTGATTTAAAGTGCTGATTTGGTTAGTTGAACCACACATTATTTTGGAGATCGCTCTCAGAACTGATCCCTTCTTCATATTAGTTGCATCTTCTCTCATAATATGAGGAAATTAGCGTATTGAAGTTGTTAATCGTCGTTTAATATTAAGATCTTCCATTATTGAGTTGTTTCTGATGTTCTATCCATACATTTAATATTTTGTGGGCGAAACATTTCTATGAAATTAATTTTTATATTTTTGAACCCATAACTCGCATTTATGTGCCAGTCATGATAGGAAAAACTAGATATTTAACTTAGTTTAACACTTACTTGCTTTGATATATTGTTATCCTTCAATTTGGTTTAGCGTTTTTTATAGCGAGATGAGTAATTTTATACATTTTTCTAATTTCTGGCTCTATTGATTCGAGATAGATATATTGATTGGCGAGTTCATACAAATTTATAATTTGCAAGTGTGGTCTATTGTTTACTCTATAATCATTATCTTCTTCTAATACATGTACTACACTTTCTGTTCCCATAGCCTTATGAAGAATTGCATCTTTTTTCGGTATTAGCTAGCAAATAATGTATGTAACAAAAGTTTTGAGTAAAGTTTCGTATTATTTTTTTCGATTAAAAATAAAGCAATCAACTTACCATTGGATATGGGGTATCTGTCAAATGTTCTCTACAGTTTGACTATATATTTGTGCTTGGAAAGTATTGCAAAATGTCTTACAAGCTGGAATTGAGAAAAAGCATTTACAACTTGGTTGGGCATATGCCCAAACGTAACATTGTCGCCATTTATAGAAACCAAAATTTTTATGTGGCAACAATTTACCGCGTCATTAGGGAATGTGAGGAAGGTTTGTCGTGTATGAACCTTCCCAAAATGGGTCGCTCTCGAGTTTTGAATCATCCAAGGCTTCCGAACTTGATTGAATTTGCAAAAAATAGAAAGGGAGTTTCAACGAAAAAATTAGACCGAAGATTTCAAGTATCCCATATGATCATCCAGAGGGAATTATAATTATTGTTAAATCTTAAGTGAATACGTTTGTGTAGTATAAATTTATATAAAACAACTATAGTTTGTATTATTAGATTTAAAAAAAAATCTCAAAATTTTTGTTACTTACATTAGCAGCATAATGGGTTATTTATGTTCTATTTATTGATTGACTTTTCCTTTTCTCAGTTCTTAAGAACATAATTTATTTACCAAATATATTAAAATGTTTGAGAGACCGAATACAATATGTATCACCCTTAAACGAAGGGGTTGACAAGGATTCGGTTAGCTCTTTTAACTCTTGGCAGAATATGGCGTGGTGTAAGGATCAGGCTAAGAAATGCTTCAGGCTTTTACTATTGAACAGTAGATTAATAAAAGAATTGGGCGCCATGTCGTTATTTACAACAAATAAACAAACCTAGCTAGTAAAATAAATCAACACCTACCTTGTAAGCTTTGCTACATACCTCAATCTAAATGTAGTAATGCTAGCAACAACAAATACTAACCGTAACAGTCAAAAGAATATTTAATATCCATCACAAACAAATCAACGTTGGCGTCACATGTAATTGTATATCGGGGCAAAACAGACAAAACAACATTTTAAAACAACTTCAAATCGAAGTAGCATTTGAGAACTCGCTAGTTATAGCTTCAATTACAACTTCAGGCTAACACCCGTGCAATCGCAAATTACATAAACATATAACGCCAAGGGCGCTATCTGAGATACAGTATATACGCTATTTCAGCGATTTCGAATTATGTAAATACTCGCCCTTTAGCGATAACAATTGAGTCAAAAGATGGATTTGACACGCTCAGTTTCAGTTGCTAAGATCTTAGTAAGAATTGACATAAGTTTGCGGCATAATGCCTTTGTCTATAAAAACAGATCTGATAATGGCATGTACTTACAGTTTAATTAATGATGAAGTCCAGCGATCGACAGGGGAATTCTGTTTGTTGCATTTTTCCACGAAGACTCAAGACCAACTGACTGCGTGATTCTCAGAATCCCAAGGTCGACGCTCGAAATAAATTAGCATCAAGAGGAAGAAAATTCCTGGCTACGTACAGGCACAAATTCGGAAAACTGGTTATCTCAAGGAAGAGCCAAAACGTTAGCTTCGGGATAGTAATTTTAAGCCTTCGTAAGAGCTCAAACAGCTACTTCCTTTGTGAGTCAATACTAGCGGTTTCTAGCCCATAATAAAATGCCTAAATATTGGAAAATTAGAAAACGAAATTAGACACAATAACATTCTTACCGATGATGTTTACGGCCTAATTTAAAAGACGCATCGCAGCGATTTCGATGAGCGGAAGCGCAGAGCAATCCAGCCAAAATAACTCAACGGCAGAAAATAGCGTGGTGTAAGAATCAGGCTAATAAATGCTTCGGGCTCTTACAACTGAACAGCAGATTAATAAAAGAATTGGGCGCCATGTCGTTATTCACAACAAATAAAACAAACCTAGCTAGCAAAATAGATCAACACCTACCTTGTAAGCTTCTCTGCATACCTCAATCTAAATGTAGCAAAGCGAAGAACAACAAATACAAACAGTAACCGTCGAAAAATATTTAATATCAAAACAATTAAATCAGAGTTGGCGTCACCCAACTTACACACACAGGTATATCGGGACAAAACAAACCAAACACATTTTAAAAAACTTTAATTCGAAGTGGCATTTCGGAATTCGCTACGTATACTTTAAATAACCACTACAGGCTAACACCTGTGCAACCGGATTAATAATAATAATATAATATACACGCTATTTCAGCAATTTTGAATTATTTACATACCCGCACTTAGCGGTAATAACAATTGAGCCAAAAAGGTTGAATAAACTCGCTCAGTTTGATTTGCTAAGATCTTAGTAGAACTGAGTTGCGGCATAATACCTTTAACGATAAAAAAGTAGATGCTGATAAGGGCATGTACTTACAGTTTAAATTAAGATGCATTCCAGCGATCGGCAGAAAAATTCCGATGGCTTGCATTCTTCTACGAAGACTCAAGGCCAATTCGACTGCATGATCCCAAGGTTGACGCTCGAAATAAACTAGCATACAAAAGAAAGTATATTCCTGGCTATGTACAAGCGCGAATTCGGGAAGCTGGAAACGTTAGCTGCGGGATGCTGAATTTAAGCCTTCGTGAAGTGAGCCAATACAAGCGTGTTCTAGCCCAAACTATACGAATTTCAGCCCAAACTAAACAGCCTAAATATTTGAAAAATAGTATTAGAAGAAACACTCTTACCAGCGCTGGAAGCGCGACTGCAACCAAAGCTACAAGCAGCTTCGCTTGCTTGAAAAACAAGAACGCTTCGAAAAATTAATACTAAACCAGATATTGCACTTTTGGCACAGCCAACGTGGATCGAAAATGCGACGACAAATTCAAACGCAAAAATGTGCAGGTGTTTTACTCTCTGAATGCGAGCGCCTGTCGCGATAAGCTTGAATACTTTTGCTACAAAATATAGCTATAAGGTGGTCCGAAAGTCGGTGTTAAATGCATTAAGGCGCTTTTGAAACAAAAATGAAACGGGGCGTTTCAATGCCATATTTCTGGTAAATGCATCTCTGACGGCCATATCATATATTATTCAGGAAATGATGGAAATTATAGCATCTAAAAAGTTAGATCAATTATTGAATACTTTGTGCGGATTTCAGAAAGAATAATACAATTAAACAATAAACTTCGTTACTACGAACATAATATAAATATATGCTCCTCGACGAAGCCAAACTCATTCTTGAGTTACCGAATTAATTAAAATTTCATTAAGATCTTAAATATATTTTAATATTACCCAGTTTACAAATGTAACTGTAACTTATTGGTTTGAAGAAAGTCGTCTTCTCAATAATTATTATTGATCAGTAATGGTCGTACCTGGACAAGAAATGCTAATAATTAGGCTATCCGTCCACTGGCCCGACGCGACTGCGATGCGATTAGGATGCAACTACGACATACCTACGATGCGATCACGACGTCAACTCGTGCTATGCACATCAAAGCCATTAATACAGCAGATGAGAATACTTCTATATGTTATTCATTTAGCAGAGTTTCCCATTTGGACTTTGCTAATGGTCTTGGAATTGAAAAAAAAGTTGGATGCTGGTCTGTGCTGACCATTTCAGAAAATGAACAGATGAACACCACCTTTGATTTCCTTATCTAGAAAGATAATGCTTATTGAAAATGTACTGCATTGGCATATGAGGTGTCATTTTACACATTTTTTATGACTTTGAATACGTTAAAGTTCAGCAAAAGGTGAAATAATATACGGTGTGTTTGTTACGTTAATATTGCGCTCTCTTTAGATTTTTCGCATAATTCTACAATTTTTGGTAACTTCATGGGAAGCGCTCTCCGAATCTTAGCTCTGTCGGAGTATTCAAATTCCGCGCGCTTCGAGTTAGAAATTATTTGCGCTAATGGCGGCATTGGGTCGTTGTTGATAAGATTTTTATACTTGGCAAGTTTCCGGTTTCGAGGAGCATCTTCCTTTGGTTCTGCCTGCCTGAAGCATGTGTGTTTTGTAGCCGCTACAATTTGTAATGTCGTCCTAGAGGGTAATTTTGGAGCTGTTTTGAATAGTTACGCTTGTGCGGATTCTCCCTTAGGAACGATGAAATTTGGGCGATGTTCTTCGCCTCGCTTTTAAGCGGATTATAAGGTTGTAGCAAACACGTGCTCGCCCGTATGGGGTAAGTTTTCGTTGGTGTTTTGAAGCTCTACTTAGGGTTTTTCTAATCTTGTTAATAGCGTGACGTGCCGGGCTCAATAACAGAAATTCTGCAACTTGGCTGCTATAGAAATACTCCTCGGCGTCTTCGTGCGAGGCCCCTTTCGGCCAGTCCTGTAGCATCATAATTCTGGGACTAATCGCTGGTGTCCAGAGCAAAGTTTTACGCTGACAAATTCGAGAGCACACCAAATGCTGGGCGCACCCATAAAGCCCCTGTGGCTGAGTTGAGCTGTTGCGTAGACGTCACCAGGCCCCGGGTCTCCATACGACATCTTAGGTACCCGCTGGGTCAAGCCGCACACTAGCCAAGTAAAATGTCTAAATAACTGTACGTATTGTTTATGTATTTTTAATTGTGCAATTGAAATATTTGGGACAGCATCCCGCTGTTGGCTGGCAAAGCCTGATTTGTGATACTCTGTACTATTATGTGATTTGAATTGAACCAGATCGGGTTAAGTATAAGTAAACTGTGATAACTTTAACCTGTTAGTTGTTTTATTTAGTGGTTGCCCATTTGAGCCTTTTGCAGCTATACTTTCGAGAATTATAGTAACCTAGATTGCGAATCATCTGTAGAGTGTCGAGGTTTCTGGCTGTCTTTGTGGTTCGCTGGCGCCCTGGTTTTCCATCATAACTTAATTGACCGCACGCCTTCTTCGACTTGAGCTAGTCGCGTGCCAGCCAGATACCTTATTGCAAATTGTGTAGAAATATAGCCAGCGAACGGCCGCGCTTAAATATAATAACAAGATTCTGGCGCCCAACGTGGGGCCTGTTTTCTGTAAATGTGCTTTGCACTGTCGAAATTTTGAGTTCTTACGGCAACACTAAATAAGGCTCTCTATTTTTTTTTCTCTTGTCAGTCAAATTTTAAAGTGTATTAGGTCATATTATATAGTAAATTTATCTGTATTTCTGCATGGGTTACATATATGTGTTTATTGATATTAATTAGGAATTATTATCGTGCATGATTAATTATTAAGATTTGTGCATGCCTATATTTAAGACATATTATCAGTATTTCTTGTATTTAAGATATATTATCAGTATTTCTGTGGGGCATATGTACAGGCTTGTGTTCGGAATAACCGAGCTGGGTTATAAAATTTTGAACTGTCAGTTAATAGCAAATTGGAAAGATTTGTTACCGAATTTTGCCTGGTATAGTTTGAGCATAGGCCCACCAAGGCTTTTCCAAATTTTCGAGTACAATCAACGCTGTTTATTTAATTTAACTAGCGGAAAGCTCTGCTCTGTTGTGACCCTTTACTGCGGTGATTATACGGAAGAGTTAACGTGCTTTCATTTACTTTCTGCGTCTTTGAGTAAAATCACCATTTACCATGGATATTGATAGGCTTCTCGTAGACGAATTAGACTATGAGCTTAGGATTCGGGGTGTCACTTGTGATGGCAACGTTGGGGATAAACGTAAGTTGCTTCGAGCCCGAGTTAGACTTGAAAAATCCGGTAATGCTTCGTTTCCTGAGGTTGAACTTGGTGCGATGGAGGAACTTGATATTTGCCTTCTTAAGCTAGGGAACTTAGTGGAAGAGATCGCGGCCCTTGAAAGTCTTGTTAGGGGTAGTAATGATTTTAAACGCATCCAAACGCGACTGTTGCATGTATCCCATCGTCTTGAACGCTTGAGTCCTCCGGGTTCGTTACAGGCCCGCAAAAGTGAATTGTATAATCGGTGCTTAGGAGCAATGGACGATTTGGAAACTAAATTAACTCCTCTTAGTGAAGCACAGACCTCTGGTGCCTCGGGTGTAGTTAACTTGCTAGATTTGGATGACAGTCAATCTCAGGCTGATGAGCTAGGTTCGAATGGTGTACCCGACCATCCTCAGGGTCAGGCCCGAATTCTCTCTGAGATTCCTTCTCAGGTCCGTTTTAGTATTCCGAACGCTAGTAATCCACGAGTATTTCATTCACCTATCGGTATGAATAGCACACACGTTTTCGAGTCCTCGCCTCGGTACAACAATTGCTTGCCTATAAATAAATGGAACCTTTGCTTTGATGGTCAATCGGGACTCTCCAGCTTTCTGGAGCGGGTCGAAGAGTTACGGGTCTCTCGTGGTGTTTCTAAGGAACAACTTTTTGTCTCAGCTGTCGAGTTCTTCACTGGTCATGCGCTAATCTGGTACCGTTCGATAAAAGACACTGTGCAGAATTGGGATGCGCTAGTCAAGGCCTTACGTATAGCTTTTCTTCCTTGCGATTATGAGGCTGGGTTGTGGGATGAGATAAGGAATCGCACTCAAGGTGCTGATGAACCAGTTACCGTGTTTGTTGCTGTTATGGAAAATTTATTTCGTCGATTGCCCTCGGTACCTTCAACTTGTACTAGGCTTAGCCTTATTCGCCGGAATTTATTGCCCCACTTCCAAACACAACTGGCATTAGAACCGATTTCATCCATTCCAAATTTGCTGCGGGTTTGTAAAGCAGTGGAAGATGCACATCTTCGTGCACAACGGTTTTGCGGGCCCCCAACTAACGTTAGTCGCATGTTGGAACCCGACTTGGCATATCGGAAACCTCGAGTCAGTCCTCGAATTCATACGGTAGCTGTTTCTTCTGATGAAGGGGTTGCTCCTTCCCGAGATAATTCGGCTCGCGTTGTAAACTTTGTTGGAACTCCAGAATTGAGATGTTGGAATTGCGATCAGCCTAATCATCGTGCAGTCGATTGCCCCGCGCCTAGAAGGCGTCATTGTTATCGGTGTGGGAGACCTGATGTTACGGTTAGGACATGCCGTTCATGTACGGGAAACGGGAATCAGCGTCGTTAGGAGACCGGCTGGCGCGCTGCGATGAAATATCTTCGGTCAACTCTTGTGAAGGTTTTGATACAGGCTCCAGAGCCGTTTTGAATTTTATTTTGAGTCATGCAGGCCCTGATGAAAGGCCTTATCTACAGATTTCGATTTTTGGAAGAAAGGTTCTCGGGTTATTGGACTCTGGTGCTTCTCGCACTATTCTTGGCATGAAGGGTTGGAATTTACTGAAAGGGCATTGTCGCCTTGAAACGAATCAAGCTCCTACTTGTGTCATTGCCAACGGCATGGAGTGTCGAAGTTTGGGAAGCGTCACTGTTCCGATCTGCTTACGTGATAGGGTTTGCCTTATCGATTTGATAGTTGTGCCTTCTGTGCCCCATACTTTAATTTTGGGAACTGATTTCTGGCGTCGCATGGGTATCGTACCTGATCTTCGAAGCAATGAGTGGACATTTTCAAAAGATGATTCAGTCCCTGTGATAGAGGCCATTCAGGCTGTCGAACATTTAACCTCGATTCAGCGCGAACAACTCGATAACTTCGTTAGGGAGACTTTTGAACGAATGGGAGATAAGCTAGGCTGCACTCATTTAGTTGAGCACGAAATTAAGACTACGTCACCACCTATTAAGCAACGGTATTATCCCATTTCCCCTGCTCTTCAGAAACAGGTGGATGTTGAATTGCAAAAGATGTTGGAGGACGGAATAGTGGAGCCTTCGACTTCTGCTTGGTCGTCACCTATTGTCTTGATCAAGAAGAAGGATGCTAGCTACCGTTTCTGCGTTGACTTTCGTCGTCTTAATAAGGTCAGCCAACCTGACGCATACCCTTTGCCTTACGTATCGAGTACTTTGGACAAGCTTCGTGATGCCCACTATCTCACTACTCTCGACATTAAGTCTGCATACTGGCAGATTCCTGTTGCGGTTTCTTCACGTCCTTTGACTGCATTTACCGTCCCAAATCGGGGTTTATATTAGTTTTGTCGCATGCCCTTCGGTTTGCATACGGCCCCGGCGACTTGGCAGCGTCTGATCGACCGTGTAGTCGGCGCCGATTTGGAGCCCTATGCTTTTACTTATCTCGATGATATTGTGATTTGCACTTCCACGTTCGATAAGCACCTCTCTGTCTTACGCGAGGTAGTCTCTCGCCTTATGGCCGCCGGCCTGACGCTTAGTAAAGACAAATGTCATTTTTGTAAGCCGGAGCTCAAGTATCTCGGTTATGTGGTTAATGCCCAAGGGTTGTTGGTTGATCCGGAGAAAGTGGATGCTATTACTCGCATACCTACTCCCGTCTCGGTGTCTGAGGTGCGTCGTCTGGTTGGCATGGCATCATGGTATCGACGGTTTGTGCCAAATTTCTCCTCACTGATTGGTCCTTTGACTTCGCTTCTTCGGAAGAACGCTAAATTTTTATGGGATGACCAATGTGAGCGAGCCTTTCGTTCTATCAAGGAACATCTGATTTCGGCCCCAATTTTAGCGTGCCCAGATTTCTCGGTACCTTTTGTAATTCAGACCGACGCTTCTGGTTATGGTGTTGGCGCGGTTCTTACCCAACAACAAGCTGACGGGGAGAAGGTCATCTGCTACATCAGCCGATCGTTGTCGAAAACTGAGAGGAACTTTAGTACTACGGAACGAGAGTGTCTTGCGGTTCTTTTCGCAATCGAGAAACTTAGACCTTATATCGAAGGAACCAAATTCACGGTAGTAACGGATCACTATAGCCTTAAGTGGCTTAATGACATTAAGGACCCCGTGGGTCGCATTGCTCGTTGGGCTGTTCGCCTTCAACAGTACGATTTCGATATTGTGCATCGCAAGGGCAAGGAACATGTCGTGCCTGATACGTTGTCTCGAGCCGTTCCTGTTGTTGATGTTGTTGAGGTACCTCTTGAACCTGTTCGTGACCCTTGGTATAGGCGCATGTGTCGGCACGTTACCGCCAATCTCCGTAAATTCCCTCAGTGGAGAGTTAGTGAGGGCCAGCTCTATAAGTACGTTCGGTCGGATTATCCTGACTTAGCGGATGATGAGGAAGATCATTGGAAGGTGGTGGTCCCGAAATCTCAGCGTCGTGAAATCATTAGTCAGAATCATGATAGCCCTACAGCCGGCCATGCGGGCGTTAATAAAACTTTCCATCGTATCGCTCATAAATATTATTGGCCTAAATTACGGTATGATGTTGCCGCCTATGTCCGTCGTTGTGAAACGTGTCAACGAACTAAACCTGAACAACGAGCTCCTGCTGGTTTTATGGGAGGTCATTCTCTGATTTCGAAACCCTGGGAGGTTATCTGTGGTGACATTGTCGGACCCCTGCCCCGTTCGTCGCGTGGGTATGCCTACATTCTGGTTGTGGCAGATTGTTTCAGTAAATTTGCGCTGGCTTTCCCTTTGCGTGCCGCATCGGCTAACGCGGTCTCGCGTCACTTCGAGGAAGATGTTTTCTTAATGTTCGGTGCCCCGAAGCGCATCATTTGTGATAATGGCGTCCAATTTCGTAGTCGCGAGTTTCAATCCTTAGCCAACAAGTACGGTTGCAAGATCTCCTTTACGGCCAACTATCATCCTCAAGCCAATCCTACGGAGCGGATAAATAGGGTGTTGAAAACCATGTTGACGGCCTATGTGTCTGACCATCATCAGGACTGGGACAAATATCTTCCCCATGTAGCTTGTGCGATGCGTACTTCGGTTCATGAGGTTACGGGGAAAACCCCCTATTTCATAAATTTTGGTCGAGAGATTGCATTGAAGCATGAGCCTACCCCAGATGGTGGAGATCCTGAATTTCAGTTTGATCGCAGTCGAGATCTAGATACGCGTGCTGCCTTTTTGGGCAAACTTTACGCTGATGTTAAGCGCCGATTGGGAAAGGCGTATCAAAGTTCTAAGGCCCGTTATGATCTTCGTCGGCGTCCCTTGGAATATGTTCCTGGACAGCCTGTGTTGCGTAGGAATTACGTTCTGTCTGATGCCGCTCGTCAATTCACGGCTAAACTCGCCTCTAAGTTTGTTGGCCCTTTTTACGTCAATAGGAAGTTCTCCCGATGGGTCTATGAACTGAAAGATCCAGATGGACGTGTTCTGAAAGGTACTTGGCATGCGAAGGACTTGAAGCCCTATGATGACTCCGCTGTGACGTAATGTCTCTCTCTAGTTATGTTTAGGGTGGTTGGTTGGGCATTTGTAGGGTAGGTCACTATTAGGAAACGCTTTCATCTTGTTTTCTCCTCTTATACCGTTAGGGTGGTTGGTTGGGCATTTGTAGGGTAGGTCACTATTAGGAAACGCTTTCATCTTGTTTTCTCCTCTTATACCGTTAGGGTGGTTGGTTGGACATTTGTAGGGCAGGTCACTTTAGGGAATTATTTCATCTAGTTTCTCCCTTATCAACGCTGAAGTAGTTTGTTGGCAGTAGTTCAATTTTGTATTTGGTTTTGGTACTGTTGGCACGTTTGCATTTTGGATTTGCTGTAGAGCATCGTATTGTGCGAGGTACTACGCCTTGATGTTGAGTTGAGTCTGGTGGGGACTGCTGTCTGCGTGCACTGGTTCGGTTGTTGATGAACTTCTAGTGAGATCTCCACTTGGGGATGTGTTGTGTTTGTTGGTGTTTGCGTTCGTTGAGAACACTTTTGAGTTTGGTTTGGCGTTTAGTAGTGTAGCCTTTAGGGTGGTTGGTTGGGCATTTGTAGGGCAGGTCACTGTTAGGGAACATCGTCATCAAGTTCTTCCCTCTGCTGCATTGTAGGCCAGGTCACTGTAGGGGAGCGATTTCGTCTGGCTTTCCCTCCTGTGGAGTCTCGGATGGTTCGTTTGAGCATTTGTGGTAACTCATTTTGGGAAGTTTTGCTGCCTAGTTATTTGTGAAGCTCTCCAGAGCCGTTGTTGTCGATGGACGTTTTGAGTGTACTGCTGTTCACGCTCCATAGCTTCAGTTGTTGGTTGGTTGCTTGAGACCTCCCGTCGAGGATTTATTGGTGCTGTTCGTGTGTTGGCCTCCAGTGAGAATGAGTGGTGGAGCTGGGGTTTCTAATGTGATGGGTGTGTATAGTTCCGTGTTGTAGTTAATTTTAGTCGGTTGGTCCTTCATTCTTCGCCTTCATATTTTCCTATCATATCGTTGCTTTTTTTTTTCTATATCCTGTTAGTGATAGCGCTCTCGAGAGTTTGAGTTGGCTTCTTTGCGTGATTTGGATGGATCTTGTTACGCTTCATTTTATTCCCCTTTGATCTGGTGTGCATGGGATCTTTTGTGGTGAGTGGATCTTTGTTGCGAATGGGCTAAAGATTGTAGAGTTTTCCTCTAGGCCGTTCGGGGTGCTGCAGGGTCTCTCAATCAGTGTGTGTGTTGAGTCGCGTGAGTGTTGGCTCTGCCTTTCGCTTTTCTGGTGTCTGTCGCCCTCTTTTCCCGGGGTTGCCTTCTCCCCTTTTCGTCAAAAGAAGAATCCTAACCGACGTTTTAGGGGAATTTTTGGATTTTTGTGGGTATGGGTTGCTGGATTTAATCGTGGGAAGGGTTATTGGTTTTCGGTCTAGCAGTGCCTTAACTGTGGGGTTTTGCTTCCGCCTCGGGGTTTTTTTTTGTCAGGAAGTTGTCAGGGGGGGTGCTTGTGGGGATGTGGGGAGATGTTGGACGGTTCTTGTGGTTGGGATTTCTTGGCGACGGGTTGTCACGGGCTGTTCACCGGCGCAGCTTTACCACCCAGCAGCGACGAGCAGTCTCGATCCCTGTCGTGGAGAGGGTCCAGCCGCGGGTTCCGCTCGGGATCGCTTCCGTCTCTCCAAGTGTTGGTGTATTGTGGTGCGGGTTATTAGGGTTTTTACGTGTTGGTGGTTATTGTGGCCTCTTGTGTTGAGGAGGTGTTTTGGGCCTTTCGTTTTTTTGTGGTTGTGCGGTTGTTTCGAGCTACTGACGGTTGCGCGACAGTCTTATCGAAAAATTTCTATGAAATTTTCCTGTTTTGGTAAGGGGGGAGTTGTTACGTTAATATTGCGCTCTCTTTAGATTTTTCGCATAATTCTACAATTTTTGGTAACTTCATGGGAAGCGCTCTCCGAATCTTAGCTCTGTCGGAGTATTCAAATTCCGCGCGCTTCGAGTTAGAAATTATTTGCGCTAATGGCGGCATTGGGTCGTTGTTGATAAGATTTTTATACTTGGCAAGTTTCCAGTTTCGAGGAGCATCTTCCTTTGGTTCTGCCTGCCTGAAGCATGTGTGTTTTGTAGCCGCTACAATTTGTAATGTCGTCCTAGAGGGTAATTTTGGAGCTGTTTTGAATAGTTACGCTTGTGCGGATTCTCCCTTAGGAACGATGAAATTTGGGCGATGTTCTTCGCCTCGCTTTTAAGCGGATTATAAGGTTGTAGCAAACACGTGCTCGCCCGTATGGGGTAAGTTTTCGTTGGTGTTTTGAAGCTCTACTTAGGGTTTTTCTAATCTTGTTAATAGCGTGACGTGCCGGGCTCAATAACAGAAATTCTGCAACTTGGCTGCTATAGAAATACTCCTCGGCGTCTTCGTGCGAGGCCCCTTTCGGCCAGTCCTGTAGCATCATAATTCTGGGACTAATCGCTGGTGTCCAGAGCAAAGTTTTACGCTGACAAATTCGAGAGCACACCAAATGCTGGGCGCACCCATAAAGCCCCTGTGGCTGAGTTGAGCTGTTGCGTAGACGTCACCAGGCCCCGGGTCTCCATACGACATCTTAGGTACCCGCTGGGTCAAGCCGCACACTAGCCAAGTAAAATGTCTAAATAACTGTACGTATTGTTTATGTATTTTTAATTGTGCAATTGAAATATTTGGGACAGCATCCCGCTGTTGGCTGGCAAAGCCTGATTTGTGATACTCTGTACTATTATGTGATTTGAATTGAACCAGATCGGGTTAAGTATAAGTAACCTGTGATAACTTTAACCTGTTAGTTGTTTTATTTAGTGGTTGCCCATTTGAGCCTTTTGCAGCTATACTTTCGAGAATTATAGTAACCTAGATTGCGAATCATCTGTAGAGTGTCGAGGTTTCTGGCTGTCTTTGTGGTTCGCTGGCGCCCTGGTTTTCCATCATAACTTAATTGACCGCACGCCTTCTTCGACTTGAGCTAGTCGCGTGCCAGCCAGATACCTTATTGCAAATTGTGTAGAAATATAGCCAGCGAACGGCCGCGCTTAAATATAATAACATGTTCTCCGATGTGGTACCGCACTATTGTAAACTTACCAATTTTGTATTCCTCAACAAAAAGTAATTTTTGATAAAAAGTTTTGCTTGTTTTGGGACTCCTAAACAGTTGTTAAACTATTGATAAAATATACAGGGTGTTCTAAAAATTAGAAAGTGTAGGATTGACCTCAAGTAAAGTGCCCTTATTTTTAATTTTTCTAAAAAATGGTATTTAACAAAGCTGTGTCAACACTGCAGAAAAGCTTAAATACGCAGTTTGGTTAAAAATGACAGACACCACTTTTCAATAAGCAAATTAAATTTTCGGGGTACAGAACTCTATACTTTCTTATTTTTAAAAGAAAAGTTTATTCTTAATAAAAAAATTTGGTGTGATGCACGCACACAACTTCCTTTTACAGTGATCTTATAATTGGCCAAAATTTTTATTTTAAATTTTTAAGCATTTGTCAAAAATTTTCAAAAATTACAAATTCTACAAAAACGGTACAAAATAGAGCGTTAGGTGAAGAGAAAAATTTTCTCTAGAATTTTAAGCTGAATTCAAAAATGTAATAATATACCGGGTGTTCTATTTAAAATAGGAGTTAATAAAAAAATTGAAAAAAAACAAAATAAACCTATTTTAGAAGTATTCAACTGGAAAATCATTTATCTCACATCAATACATATTAAAAATGTAATAAAAATGAGAAGTTTGAAAAAAATCGTTAGAGCCGTTTTTGAAAAAATCGAAAAAAACTGAAAAATCACAAGAGTAAACACCATACTTCCGGTTATGCGATTTTCTTCAAAAGCTTGCTGTCGCATCTACATAGTACACAAAACTTATATATGAAGTTTCAACCTCATACCTCTTTTCGTTTTTGAGATAGCTATTCTGTTCACAGACACACAGACAGACCAATGAAAAGAAATATGTTTTTTGGTTTCAGGGAATTCTGAAACGTGAAGATCTGTTGAAAACTCAATTTCGAATTTTTGGAATGAATCCAACACTTCCTTTATTGTAAAAGGAAGTAAAAAATAGTAAGACTGATCTTTTATTCATAATTATTGTCACAAACTGCAACGGCACCAGCGTCATCTTTGACGTGTTTTTCTGCTTTGTTGATATTTTTTACATCCCCGGTGGTATCGAATTTATGAACTAGAGTACGTCTAGCGAAAATACCACTCCAGGTTGTTAGCGCTGCTAATTCAGCGAAGCGATGTCAAACTATTGACATCCTCTTCTGCATTACTGATTTGCTCGCAGTAAAGTGAATACATATATATTTAAGAGTGTGTACCATCGTTAAACGAGGGGTTGACTAGGCCTCGGCTAGCTCTTTTGACTCTCGGCAGAATATGGCGTGGTGTAAGGACTAGGCTAATAAATGCTTCGGGCTTTTAAATTAAGCAGAAGGATTAATACAAATGGGGCGCCTTGTCGTTACTCACAACATATAAAAACAAAACTAGCTAATTAATTATACGCCACCTACCTTTGGTGTTCCACTGCATACCTAGATGACTCGTTCAGCTAGAGGGGTTGCAGAAGAAAACACAAACAAATAATAGTAGTAGGGGCATTTATTTAAACCCAAAAATCGCAGTAACACGTGAATTATTTGCGTTAGCCCTCAGGCCATGTGAAAACAATTAAAGTTGTAGGACTATTGCCTATCAAATGAATTAATAAATCACAAATAGGAATTAATTTCCAAATATTCAAGCCACAAAATGCTAATTATAGCTTAAATTACAACTTCAGGACCTCGAATAAGACATACTTTCCTCTTTCTTCAATTTTAGTAACAATGACTAAATACTTGGCACTGCTAAATTATAGGTTATGTTTAATCGTGATGCGGCACACCTGTGCTATCGCATTGGCATAAACGCACAACGCCTAAGGCGAGACTCATAAGTTACAATGCACATTATTTAAGAAATTTTGAATTATTTAAATTCTCGCTCATTAGCATTATAAAAGGTTGATTAAACACGTCCAGTTTGATTTGCTAAGATCTTAGTAGGAACTGACATAGTTACGGCAAATGCATTTGTCGATTAAAAACCGAGCTGATAATGACATGTGCTTACAATTTAACTTGATGTTGAAGTTTAGCGATCGGCAAGTGGAATCCTGTTGCTTTGCATTTATCCATAAAGACGATAAGCCGGATTTGGTTGCTAAATTCTTAGAATCCCAAGATCGCCACTGTTAGAAGACAGCTAACAACAAAAGGAAGCGGCACATATCGGGAATTCCCGGCTACATACAGAAGCGAAATCGGGGAACTGAATTAGCTGAATTTTAGCCCTCATGTGAGCCCACAGTTGCTGAATTTTAGACTTTGTGCGAGCCCATAATAGCCCATACTAGCCGCCCTAAATATTAGAAATTAGAAAGCGAAAATAAGCTTTTTACCGAAAGTGTTATCGGCCTAATTGCATAGAAAACGGCACCGCAGCGGTTTCAATTATTGGAGGCGCAATGGAATTCACATTAAATATAAAGATCAGTACGCAAAGAATAAAAATAGATGAGCTTTGTTACCTGCCCTGAATGCGCACCTACGAAAACAACGCCTAGCGGCTTCGTTTGTTAAGCAACAAAAACGGCTTCAGTTTAGCCCAACAATTAATACCTGCGGAAGCCTGCTTCTCGAAAATTCAATACTCATCCAGCTATTCTGCTGTTTAAGCGGCCTACTCGAATGGAAATGCGACAAACAAGCTGCGACAAGCAAATTGCAGGTGTTTAACTCTTAGCAAAAACGATTGCTGCGATAAACTTGAATTATTTTGCTACAATAATTAGATATAAGGTGGTCCGAAATAAGGTGCCAAATACATTAACGCGCTATTGAATTGAATTTGAAACGGGGGGTTATAAGTGTAGTTTCAATATCTTCCTACTTAAATAATGAATTATTTTGCTAAAGAAACAGTGAACAATGTACTGGTTATAAAGAGATTTTCCAACTACTGTGTTCGTGTTGCCAAATTTACATTTTAGTTTTTTGCTTATAACTATAAAACGAAAGCAGATAAAGTTTTTTAAACATTCTTCCCAGGTTGCATTAGTGGCCACCTACAACGTGTTGTAGAGGAAATGCGTCGTTTTAGAATCACCCTGTATATATGTATATTAAGGCAAATCGACATGTTGCTATTCTTTAATTTCGATTTGCAGTACTCACTATGTACTTTTATGTAAAAGTTTGAGAATTCTATATAACTAGTATAAAATCATGCGGCAATTAAAAGGATGTAGGTAGAAAATGTGCAACAATTTTTGAGGTTCCTGGGTTCACCCACACCTTCTGTGGTTAGGCGCCTGTTGTCATTGCACTATAATTGGTAAGTGTACGTAATTATCACATTAAACAAACAGGAAATTTAATAACAGCATTTCCTAGTAGGGATACTTAAAACATTAGTCTTATTCAGATTTCCACTAAGCCATGACAGATAAAAGTGATAATAAATTAGGTGGAAATCATACAACAGCAATACCCTTCTAAATTTTCCCCAGTTTAATATTTTGTATTGATGTGTATTATCATATTTTCCCATATTCGTATCTCTAATATATTAGATCGATTCCGCACTGTTTAAATAAATGATAAACATTTCAATGGACATTGGAGATAACTCGTTCCTTTTGTAGAAATAATATGAAATGAAGTTAATCAATAACATGGCATGCAAAACAGGATGCAGATGCAACATCAATTTGAGGAATTGAGACAGCTGTAGTTCCTAGTTCAGTGGTTTAGTGTCGGTTGATTCACATTGCTATATAATTAAGTGTTGAAAACTTCAATAATACTGTGAAACGACACACTATTTGTATATATTGTGATAAATAATGAGGTAAGAATAAATTGCTGATATAGGCCTATTTGCCCTCGCCTCATTTGCGCCCACCGCCATTTTCGGCCCATTTGCGCCCCAGAAAAATACCAACAGTAATTTAGATGTAATTTGAATCTCATTAGTGCGGTGGTCTCCTACTTGCACAACAGTTATTACAAAACACAAAATTTTACATTTTTTCCCTTAGCTGCCCTAACTTCTATGCCTTTCAGTTGCTGCTTCAATTTTTTGTGTTTATTTGGGATTTATTTTAAAACTTTGAGAGTTGCTATACTGCTGGTAAATTAGGTAGGCCGACATCAAATTGCTACGTACTCCAGATTAACAAATAAGCTATAAATAATAGCTTGTTATAATTATTTTATTCGTTCATTTATTCCAGTATCAAAACGGTTTACAAAACTAAGAGTGTAAAAAAATTATCTCTGAAGCTTTTCTGTGGCGTTTTAATTTTGTCTTACTTAAAAATACAAATATATTAGCAAATCGAACTTGTGGCAAGTCAAACAACGCTATATGAGTAGGTTCGAAAGAAACAGATTTAATTTTATTAGTTTTACCTTATTATTATATTTTTTCTCTAAACGCTTCCTTTGTTAAACATTTAGTTTTAACGCGCCCAACGACCAAGAAATATGAAGAATTTCAATTGAAACATTTTAAAATATATTCAAACTACTTAGGGTTTTGGCTTGTGTAATAATAAATAAAAGTAAATTTCGGTTACTTTAGAATGTAATAACTTCTTCCTTGAGAAATAAAAGCTATTCAGGAGGAACTTTGAAGTAATAAAATTATAACGCCCTAAAATTCTTTTCCATATTTCATTGACTTTACAGTATTTTCGAAAACCTTTAACATTATAGCGTATGGTAGATTAAACATATTTCTGCGTTGAAATTAAGATTTTCAGTTATTTGTGCATGTGGGTTGCCTATATAGTTCTAGTTATTTTTTAGTTGCGATTCACATTCTCCTTTACGATTTTTTTTGTATGTAACTGGAACTCCAAGAAGAGCTATTTCGGGTTTCTAGATTTGGAAATTTTTAGTTTTCAGTTTATTTGTGATACTGATTATCGCCTGTTTAGAGTTTCAGTTGCCTTATTTTACTTCCAACATTTATGCTGTATTTTCTATTTGTCAAATAGTAAACGGCAAGCTTCGCTGACACGCGCATTTATTTGGCGATTGGGGCAAAATTCTTATTTTTATATAGGATGAACAGTGTATATTTATGATTGCTCTTATATTCGACGAGACCTAGTCGACCAACGGAATCCACGATCTATTATATTTAATAGCTTTTGTATACAGTGGCACAGAAACTACTGTAATTATGCGGGGGGGGGGGGTAATTTTTTTTGAGTGCTTTAATATAACTAAGCTTAATGTTTGACTGTTTCATAAACATCTAATTATAGTATTATTTAGCTGCCACTTTAGTCCATAAAGTAAAACGGCCGCCTGTCAGTGTGTCTAATATAAATGTTATTGTAGATAAAAGGAAAACTTCTGTAGTGCAGTAGAACGTAAAGCTTGGTATTCAGCTTGTACATAATCAGATTTTGACTCGCCCTATTTTTCCGCTACGCTACGCTCGCTCTGACATAAAACAGACTCGTTCAATAAAGTCCTACATTATGTATGTACATACTTGATACATAAATAACTATAATAGTTACAATTAAGCTAAAATGCTTTTTAGTCAGGTATTGAATGGTCATAATTCATAAAGATACAAAACCTGAAAGGTATACTTCATTTTTACTTTCTTTTACTTAGTAAAATATAATAATCGTGATTTTTTCGAACTCGACATTTTTGCAGAAATATCAGTTTTCGTGTCTTTTCGCCCAGAAAAAGTGGTTTTCGAAGTGATATATGTCTGTCAGTTTGTGAACCTGTCATTTCATGAGTCTTATCAGTCTGCGTGTGACCTCTCTACAGCCCAGATGGTTTAATTGATCGGCCTCAAAATTTATATTTTTGTTTTTAATATAAATACGGAGATCCCAGTTATTTTTGGTTAAAGTTGGCTAACCGGAAGTGATACTTTAATCTTCTGCTTTTTTCTGTTTTCCAGAAGATGTTATAATTGTTTGATAAAAATAAAATTTCATAGAAAGAGATGATATTATGTGTAATTATATACAACTTTTGTTCAAAACCTTTATAAGAAATACAGTTTTTGGAAAAATCGTAAAGTGGGACTAAACATGTTTAAAACTGTTATATATTACGTAATTATCTATAACTTTTGTCAAAACATTTTTTTGTTACTCTAGTTTTTGAAAAATTGCAAATTTAAATTTTTACAAGCAGTAAAAGAAAGTCGTCTGGTGGCTACACTTCATTTTTACTTCCTTTTACGATAAAGGAAATATTGGATTCATCCCAAAAATTCGAAATTAAGTTTTCAACAGATCTTCACGTTTTCGAGTCCCCTGAACCCAAAAAATATGTTTTTTAAAATTTCATTTAAAAAAGTAGGATTTTTTAATTAATTTTGGTGTGTTAAGTGCCACTTTTATTACTTGGTGAAAACAAGTCACTTTGCATTTAATTTAGGAATGAATGATTTTAAATAAACGTTTCCTTAGTTACCAGAACTGACCAACGCACTTGACTAGAATGAAGGTAAATAAAATTTATAGAAAATAGGCTTGGATTAGAATATTTAATGAAATTTAAAAAAAAAATTATAGACAACTCGTGTTAGCGTGCTTTTCACGCGTGTGGATTATTAACTTGTGAAAAAGTTGCACTTCTAACACTTGTGGTCTAAATAACTATTATCGCAATTCATTTGGTAATATACTACATTTCTACATTCAAAATCGTTTAGAAATGTGTTACTTTTCTGCATTAGCAACACTTTTCTGCATAGCAACGGCGATTCGTTTTACATTTGGCAGTACTGAAAGGTATTGTTGGGCGCATTATAAGTCTATGCCAAATTCGAGGTTCAGGTTAGGTTTTGCGTCAGTTTTGACACAGACTGACGCAAAACTTAACCTGCTAACCTTTGAGTTTTGACACAGACTGACGCAAAACCTAACCTGCTAACCTCGAATTTGGCATAGGCCTAGAGTGTCACCACACAATACACTTCAGCACTGCCAAAGGCATAAGATCAACTAGAGCTGCTTATTGTGCTTTAGTACATAGAAATGAGTTCTGCTCAACTTGGTTATATTTTGACATTTAGTGTCACTTATATGTAAAAATGTAATATTTTACATTTCTTATGAAATGCGATATAATAGTATACTCAACACGTTAGAAAACTAGTTTTACTGAACTTGTATGACCGTTTAAGTACTCACTAACTCTCGTACTCACACCAGCCATAGTTGTTCAGTAAAACATCACTTTTATAAACTTCTTGGGTAGTATACTATTTCAACTAATTTTTTCCGTGCAATAAATAGATTGTAAAAATGCAAAGATGCAATCCAAAACAATATATTTTTTGTGATTTTTAAATAGGGTTCTTGTGTATGCAGTCCAGTACGTATGGTTGCATAATAAATTTATAGGTTAGGTTTTCTGTGATTTCAAATCATAGAATTAACAGTGGGGTAAAAGTCCGAATTTTTTCGGGGCAAATGTAAGCGCGAACTTTTACCCCATGGATGCGGACTGTTACCCTCATTTTTATTTCAGAGTCGATAAACGAACATCAGATCGAAAACCGGTTACGGAAGTAATGCTTCAAGAAACTCAAGAAAGAAGTGCAAATGGGGAATCAATGCGAGCTATTGCAAGAAATTGTGAAGGAGACGAGTCATCTGAAAAGCACGTTTAAAGCGTGGTTATGGAGTGGTATCTCTAGGGCGCTTTAAAAGTTTTTTTAGCAATGAAGAAGAGCAGGAGCTAGCTGAACACTGCAAACAAATGGATTTATTGTTCTACGGTGTAACGAGAAAGTTGTTTAGAAAAATGGCTTAAGAGTTTGTAGGGCGAATCATATTGGCCATAAATTTTATAGTCAAACGAAGTTAGCAGAAAAAGACTGGATGGACACAGGCTTTAAAACACATAATTTATCGCTAAGAACACCTCAAAAAACCAGCCTAAGCAGAATTATGGGATTCCTTTCCCTCCAAGTAGTATCTATCACAGCGTACAGAGGTGGGCGAACTTAAATTAATTCTGGAATTAAAAACGGAAATTGAGGAAATGAAAAGTCGTAACGAATCTAATTCCCAACCTCGTATTACTTCGGCATTCAAGGAGGATATTATAAAAGAAATTTCAGAACGACAACGGCGTGCGCAAAATATCATCGTGTATAATGTTGAAGAAAGCAACCCTAACGGTACGGATTCGCACATCTCCGAAGATCTAATCAAAGTTAAATCCATTATCGGCCAGGTCTCTAAAATATCGACTGAAGATATTAAGGTTTACCGACTAGGAAAATCGATACAAGGCAAACCGCGCCCATTGAAAGTTGTTTTGAAATCATCCGCGGAAGCACTGGAAGTTCTCCGGGGTAAATCTAAGCTTAAAATATCTAAAAGTCGTTACTCAATCAGTAGTGATGATACTCCCATGCAACGCGAATATATGACACAACTGCGATCTGAATTACAAGACAGAATATCCAAAGGGGAAAATGATATAACTATACGGTACGTTCGAGGCACGCCAATGATAATTTCCGCAAAAAACTAAGAACAGATAAAATTACATCTCTTACAACTTTACCTACACTAATATTGATTCATTGAACTCCAAGTTTCCCGAATTCTTAGCTTTTGTTAATGTTCATCAACCTGCTTGTTTTCTGATCACAGAGACGTGGTTAATGCCCTCATTACCCCACTCGTTATACGAAATACCTGGTTATTCACTATATCGTGCTGACAGAGCCGATCGTCGTGGTGGTGGCGTCTGTATCTTCACTAATAATTTTTTCTTCGCTTCTTTCAAGTTACAGCATATTGATATGCCCATTCCTAGCACAATAGATGGAATCTGTTTATCTTTTCAGAACTGCACTTTTAAATTCACTTTAGTCTGTATATATAGACCGCCCAGTTGCAATATTAGATCTTCTAATAATCTTCAAAACGATAAAGATCTATTTGATCTACTTACCAAGATGTCCATTGAAACTACAAACTTAATAGTAATGGGTGATTTCAATTTCCCTTCCGTCAAATGGCCAATAATGTGTCATCAATCAGAAAGTGATGCGCATTCTACTTTTTATCTAACCGATATGATTCTGAACGGTAATCTTACTCAGATGATTACCTTCCCAACTCGATTTCGAATTAATCAAACTCCTTCTACATTGGATCTGTTATTCACTAATGATACGGATCTTTTTTCTAATATTTGCCATTTGTCTCCAATTGGTAAGTCCGATCATGTTGTTATATGTGCCACTCTACAAGTTGTTTATCAAAGCTTGGACTCTCGTAATAAAATTATATACAAAACACGTATTAAGTACGACAACGTTACTGACGATCTCAACTCCATCAACTGGTGTCAAGCTATGAGTTCTCTAAATGTTCACGATTCTTGGTCGCTTTTACATACACAATTATCTACTTCTGTCAAAACTAATTCCACCTTGAAACCTATCAAAGTAAATCCCTCTAAACCGTGGCTGGAAAGTAAGATATTCGCAATGATATCGACTAAAAAGCGTTTATGGAATAGGTATCGTAAAACAAAAGCCATGGAAGACTACCATAACCATCGACAATACTCGAACCACCTTATATCAGTGATCGATCTAGCAAAAAAGAATTACGAAGATAAAATCGCCAATTCCAAGAACTCAAAGCAATTTTATAAATATGTACGGTCATCCCTTTCATCTACTGTTCAAGTTCCTTTAGTTAAGTCAAGTGACGGAGCAATTGCAAAAAATCGACACGAATGCGCAAATATACTTGCTGATACCTTTTTATCTGCCTATTCTGATGTACCTAATCTTGTTATTCCGCCTATTCAATTTCCGAGGACTACCAGAAGCTTAACCGATGTTAACTTTACTCCTGAACTAGTTGAAGAAAAATTATCTACACTGAAGTCTTCTACTGCGCCAGGCCTTGATCATCTATCTGCTGTGTTGCTGAAAACTTGTTCGCATGTTATTTCTGAACCTCTAGCAAAAATCATGCAAAAATCCTTTGCTGAACATGAACTTCCAAATTCGTGGAGGAGTGCAGTTGTCACACCCATATTTAAAAAGGGAGACAAGCTAGACTCAAATAATTATCGCCCCATTAGTTTAACGCCAATTACAGCAAAAATCATGGAGTCCTTAATTGTGGACAGAGTAGTACCTTTCTTACTGAATGAAAATATTTTACCTGCTCAACAACATGGATTTACTCCTGGTAGATCTGTAATTACCAATCTCCTGGAATGCATTAATAATTGGACAATGGCTCTAGACAACGCATCCCCCATTGATGTCATATATTTGGATTTTTCTCGTGCCTTTGATCGGGTACCTCACTCTGCCCTCTTAGCCAAGCTTGAACAGGCTGGTATACGCGGCAATCTATTGTCATGGATACAGGCTTTTCTTCAGGATCGATCATTCTGTGTTCGTGTTGGAGAATGTTTATCTGACATCAAACCAGTGTTAAGTGGTGTTCCGCAAGGGTCGGTGCTCGTTCCTATCCTTTTCGCAGTGTACATCGCAGACCTTCCACATATTTTGCGTAGTAGCTCTTCCTATTATGCAGATGACACCAAGCTGTACGCCTCAGTGAAGCAACGAACTCTTTTGCAAGATGATCTTGACTCGTTATCGGTATGGTGTAATGAGTGGTGTTTGCCGTTAAATATTACAAAGTGCGTAGTGTTGCATTTAGGAAAAACTAACCCACTGCATAATTATTATATTTCGGGAAACCTGTTACTTTCCGTTACCAGTCACAAAGATCTCGGCGTAACAATTACCACCGACCTATCATGGTCTGAACACATCTCAGATGTGTGTAACAAAGCCAACAAGCTTCTGTATATATTACATAAAGCATTTAGGAACGTCTCCCCAACTACATTTGCCAAACTATATCGCACATATGTTCGTCCCATTCTGGAATTTGCTGGTCCTATTTGGCATCCGGACTTAATTAGAGACAGAAATTTATTGGAAAATGTACAGCGGAAAGCAACTCGCCTACCATATGGTCGCTTGCGACCATCATACTACGAACGGCTTGAAGTTCTACATTTAACCACCTTCGAAATGCGACGCTCTCGAAGTGATTTAATTATTACTTTTCGCGCACTAAATAGACTGTTCTCTTGTGACGTCCGTTCTCTCTACATACTTAATGCCGATGACCGTCTCCGGGGCCACCGTTTGAAATTAAAAAGAGAGTTAGCAAGATTAACGTGTAGAAGATCGTTTATTGTAAACCAAGTGTTTCATATGTGGAACAATCTACCTGCCGATATAATCGACGCTCCTACGATTAATACATTTAAAAACAGAATAGAAATTTTTCTTTCCGTTTTTGTTAATAATTCAATTATGTTATAATTTTAAATGTAGATATTAGTTGTCTTATATAATTATTATTTTGTTTAGCGTTACAAGTTATGGGTATAGTTTGTAATTCAGAGCTTCATAGGGCCTTTCCTCTGCTCTGCGTTTATTTTAATAATAATAATAATAATAATTTACAATATGGACGAGACCGGTATTACCACAATGCCAAACAAAATACCAAAGGTTTTTGCTGCTAAAGGAAGTAAACAAAATTGCATCAACTGAAAGGTAACAATTAATTACCACAGTTTACTGTTTTAGTGTTGGTGGAAATTATATACCACCAGCACTAATATTCCCTAAAAAGCGAACAAACCCTATTCTTATTATTAGTGCACCGCTTGATTCAATAGTCTTTGTCAGCGATTCAGGATACATAAACTCAGAACTTTTTATTGAATATATGAAGCATTTCCAGAAAGACGTGAACGCTACTAAGGAGAACCCGGTATTATTAATCTTGGACAACCTTTCTTTGCACTGTAGTCTTGATGCGGTCATATTTTGCAGAGAAAACAACATACATCTTTTAAGTATTCCGCCATGTTCTAGCCATCGAACACATTCCTTGGATAGGTTTTTTCAAAGTACTAAAGGTCTATTATGGTGAATATTGCGACCAGTTGCTAGTAAATCACCCTAATGACAGTGACCCAAAGCAATGTAGCCGAAATATTTGGGTATGCTTAAAATAAAGTACGCATTATTGAGAAAGCTGTTACTGCTTTTAGATTGTGAGAAATTGTGCTTGTAAATAAGTTTCTATTTACCGAGGAAGATTTCATACCAGCAACTCTAACGGATCAGAGTGTTCCTCAAGAAACAAGGAGCAACCAACAATGGGAAGCCCAAGACGCATCTTCAAGTGGCGATGATGTCCCTTTAAAACTGTTGGTGTGGTCTAAAAAACCATGTCTGCCTGCTCTAAATTGTGATATGTCTCAAAATTCGACTCCATCTGCCCCAAACTGCTGTCTCAATAGTTCTACCAAAAACCCAGATAACTCCCAACCTTCTACCTCAACATCTATGGGCAAGTCTAAAAATCCCCAATTTTCCGAGCAATATTTTAACACAATAATTCACAGCTTCCAACCAGTTCGCTGAAAAGGTTTCTACACGTCTCCTGAGGAACTTTTCCCCTATTCCAAAATTTCACAAGACCGTGAACACAAGAGAAAAAGTAAGAAATCTACAATTCTCACATCAACCCTTAGCAAAGAAGAGTTAGAAAGTGAACAAAAAATAGAAAAGCAAAGAAAAGCTGATGCAAGAATGTTAATAAGAAAGGAAAAATAGCGTTAGCAGAATTAGATGATGAGAATCAAACCAAAAACAGTCATCCAGCAAAATATGCTTCTGTCCAGTTTGCCAAGAAATTTATACAGAACCTCCTGTCGAAGAGGATTTAGTGTTCGAGGTGCTCCTTATGGTGGCATGAAAATTGTTCGTGTTATGAGGGCGGTACATTTTTGTGTGATTTATGCTCCGACTGAATATATTTTAAATTTCTTTATATCATTTCCTATGGTAATGTACTACATTTCTACATGGAAGATCGTTTAGTAATGTGGTATTTTGCACCATAACAACCATTACAGCATAGTATCTAACTGTAGACACTGTAAGTCTACGTCAAATTCGAAGTTAGCAGGTTAGATTTTGCGTCAGTTTTGACACAGATAGGCGCAAAGCCTAGCCTGCTAACCTCGAATATGACAGAGATTTACAGTGCCACCAACAATACACTTCAATACTGCCAAATGCAGGACATCAACTGGAGCTGTTTATTGTGCTTTAGTATATAAAAACCAGTTCTGTTCAGCTTGGTTATTTTTTTTACATTTAATGTCATTTTTATATAAAAATCTATTATTTTACATTCTACATGAAATGCGATAAAATAGTAGGCTATACGCAATTCGTTAGAAAAGTGGTTTTACTGAACCCGTAAGGCTAGTTAAGTACTCGCTGACGGTCGTACTCAAACCAGCAATACTTGTTGAGTAAAACTTACTTTTCTAAACTTGTTGCGTAATATACTATTATTTACTAGCAACATGATATTGTACATTTTCGTCATAGAAACAAAATATGAAAAGCTACTCATAACTCCCAAGGGACTTGTCAAATTATTTCTCCCTCAAACTCATGGTAATCATGCAACTACAAATAACGTTTTAGCAACCATACAATGACGCAATCCTTGATGTTACTTACATATTCTAATTTTAAATGTTAATATGACTTTTGAAATTTCATACTATTCTTACTAATATGCTAGTAAATAAAATATTGTATGCACCACGGGAGATATTCATGTTCTTTACCTTCGGTTGACTTACAGACCTCAGGGAAAAAACATATTCATATCTCCCTTAATGCATAAATATCTCTTTTGTTCTACTGCATCGAAAACATATCAATTTCGGCAGCGTTTAAAGGCCGAAAACTCCCACTTTTTTATACTAGTAACTTCTACTTTTCGGTAGTAATAGCGTTAGCAACAAAAACTAACAACGATTTCCACTGGTCGAAATCAAAATAGACATTCCCATTTTGCGGTATGATCATGACCTCCTCGACTTTTCTCCATTAAACTGTCATTTTATAATTAGAAAAAAACGCTTCTAAAGCGGTAGAATAAAAAATTATGTATCTAACTTGTGCGAACGCGAACTTTTAGACTCGCTTTATTTATGTGCCTCGCTCGCTGCGCTCGCTTGGTTATAAACTGCGGCTCGTCCAAAAAAGTCATTAATTTCGCACTTGTAACATAGCTATTTGTAGGAATTTTAGTTTTATTTTGTGTTCCATGTTAATTTTTCATAGTAAATAAACCGTAAAAACCTTTAATTGGGTTTTATTTTAAGAGAAGTGAAAAATGTGAAAGACAAAAACATGGGGACTTTTGCCCGAACTCGTGCGTATTTTTACCCTATACAGTGGGGCAAAAGTCCGATTTGACAAATGTCTCAACTTTAAATTTTTTACTTAAAAAATGAACTTCTCAACCCTGGAATTTTACAGACAGATGATAGTAGAATTTCATAAAAAATCTAGTGTAATACACGCACACAACATCCTTTTATAGTAATCTTATAATTAGAAGAATTTGTTTTTTTAATTTATAAGCATTTGATATGTTTTATCGGACTTTTTCCACTGTCTAGGGTGGATATCACATGACGTTTCGGGAGTTTTGATCTACTCGCTTCTTCAGGTGTTCCTGGTTAGTCCTGAGAAGGACTGCTATTGTACGTCTGTATACGCAAACTCGTGCCTCCCCCGGGGTTTGAACTCGGGACCGCTGATCGCTGTGATTACTAGTATGTCACTCTTACCACTAGGCCACCAGCTCGGTTTTATATTTTAGTTATAAACTTATATATATATCTTACCGCTGTATGCGCAGTAGACTATTTTTGTAAATAAGTTTAGGTATAAAGACGTACAATATCAGTCCTTCTCAGGACTAACCAGGAACACCTGAAGACGAGAGTAGATCAAAAATCTCGAAACGTCATGTGATATACACCTTAAACAGTGGAAAAAGTCCGATAAAACATATCATAATAGACCACTGCCAAAAAAAAATGATATATTCAGAGAACAATTTAAGCATTTTTCAAAATTTTCAAAATTACAAATATTTACAGAAACCGTACAAAATAGAGCGTTAGTTGAACAGACACATTTTCTCTAAAATTTTAAGCTGAATTCAAAACTGTAATAATATACCGGGTGTTCTATTTAAAATAGGAGTTAATAAAAAAAGAAAAAGCAAACGATAGAACCCCATTTCAGAGGTATTCAACTGGAAAGTCACATTAAAAATGTAAAGTTTTAAAAAAATCGTTAAAGCCGTTTTTGAAAAAAATGGAAAAAATCTGAAAAACAAAAGTAAAAACCATACTTTCGGTTGTACGATGTTCTTCAAAACCTTGCTGTTGCATCTAGATAGTACATAAAACGTATATATGAAGTTTCAACGCCATACCTCTTTTCGTTTTTGAGATATTCTGCTAACAGACACACAGACAGACAGAGAGACCAATGAACAAAAATATGTTTTCTGGGTTCAGAGGACTCTAAAACGTGAAGATTTGTTGAAAACTCCATTTCGAATTATTGGGGTTAATCCAATACTTCATTTATCGTAAAAGGAAGTCAAAATAATGATACAATTTTGTCGAAAATTAGCCTTTCTGTAGCATTTAATAAGTTATGTGCGTACTTTTATCCGAACTTACTCTGGTTCGTTTAATTGGCACCGAGCGCTCTCTGTCAAATTATTTTGTACTTGCTATTGGTTCATAACTCTTTTATATAATATTTTGAATTTAAATTATTTATCTAAATCAATTTTTACCCAAAATTACTGTACCCAAATATAGTATGATCAAAAATTATTTTCATCTAGTATGGCTATGGATAGTTCCTAATTTATGAATGCAAATATAACTCAATAAAAAATTAAATGTCAAGTTGCATAAATTAAAAACCCATAGCCATACTTGATGAAAATAATTTTTGATCATACTTTATAAATTGAGATGTTAATAGAAAAAGTAATCACAATTCTGTCAAAATCCGTCAGCTGTACAATTGAAAAATCACAATTTATTGGTCTTAACAATATTTTTCTTGCTAAATATTTCATTGGCGCTGTAAAACTAATCGAACTTGACTTAACAATAACTTGACGTATTAAGTAAATACCTAGTAAGAATTTAAATTTGATAGGTTTTCTGTGGTTAATTGTTTAATTATTTAGAATTTTCCAATGGCAGTAAATTTAATTGTGTGTGCATTTCGATTATTCATTCGATTAGCTGTGCATATACTGCGCTGGTTTTATTGCAAATTTTGTTTGTAATTTGAGCAGACCCACTAATAGAATTAAAAATATTTTAATCACAATTCTTTCCTTTTCGGTTTACATCTTTAATATTTTTCGAATGAACAATTATTTAGATTTGAAATGACATGCAAAACCTCTACTGTGTTTTACCAAAGAATATAGATCTATATTCTTTGGTCCTATAGTGGTGACGGAGAACCATTTTCTGCAACTATGAAATCCTCCTTCTTCCTGGGCCTCTCTTTCCATATACTTTGCCCTGTAGTATAAGTGGAAGTAGGCCATAACGTTGCTGGTTCCTCATAACGTGGCCCAGATATTCGAGCTTGCGCCTTTGTACATTAAAAAGTATTTCGCACTTTTTGTCCATTCTGCGTAATACCTCTACGTTGGTAATACGGTCCACCCAGGAGATTCTCAATATTCGCCGGTAGCACCACATTTCGAAGGCCTCCAGTCTTTTCATAGATGCCTCAGTCAATGTCCAGGATTCAACCCCGTAAAGGAGGAATGAAAACACGCAGCATCGTAGTAGGCGAGTTTTAATTTTTAGTGATAAGTCACGGTTTTTGAAGACGTTCTTCATCTTGGTGAATGCAGTTCTGGCTTTCTCAATGCGCTGCTTGATCTCAACTGCGTGGTCCCACTGATCATTAATGTTTGTGCCCAGGTAAGTATAGCTATTAACTTTTGCTATCGGTTGTTGATCAACTAGTAGAAATTGTCCAGGTGATGTTTGGTTTTTACTGTCAACCATATATTTTGTTTTTTTTTAATATTAAATTCGAGTCCATATGTTCGACTTGTTTCTGACAAACGTGAAATAAGGGTTTGCAAGCTATCAAGACTGTCTGCGAAGATGATTGTATCATCCGCATATCTTATATTGTTCAGGCGTTCTCCATTCACAAGGATTCCCTCGTCAGCATCTTCCAATGCTGTTTTAATTATTTCTTCTGAATAGATATTAAAAAGCAAGGGGGACAGTAGACAGCCCTGGCGCACACCACGTTTTATTATAATGTCTTCTGTGTATTGATTGTCTATGTTGATGTCAGCTGTTTGATTATAGTATATATTATTTATAATTCTGAGGTCCTTGTCATCTAAAGTTCTAAACCAATAGATTTCAGTAACGAAAATAGCTTACCATGTCTAACTCTATCGAAGCCTTTCTGGTAATAGATTAGCCCTATATATATGTCGCAATTAACGTCCCTGCAACGTTGGAACAGAACTTGAACGGCGAAAAGAGCGTCTCTCGTACCTAGCTCATCCCGGAATCCAAACTGAGTGCGAGAAACGTGTGCCTCACATTTTTTGTATATACGTTTGTGGATAATTTTTAAAAATGGTTTTAGCAATTGGCTCATGAGGCTGATAATTCTGTAATCTTCGTATTTTTTCGCTTTGGATTTTTTTGGCAGGGTTATAAAAGTGGACAGAGATAGGTGTCTATAATGCAGAATACCATAATAGTATATTATATAACAATCACTCAAAATGGAGTTTTAGGGGACGAATCGTCTTTAATGAGAGGAGTCCCCAAAACTATTTGCGTATGTGACGCATACATGATTTTTTGGTATCAACTCTGCAAATTGTCTGCTATAAGTCAGAAAATGTAAATTATTTTGAATTAAAAAAAATCACTTTCTAATGTGTTGTGAAGTTACCTCTCAGTCCGCTAAAACCCATTAAAGTACTCAACTCAGTCCACTAAAATCTATTAAGGTATTATTCCGCTAGTCCGCTAAAATAGCATTTTGCGGACTCAAACGACTCAAACGCAAAGCGTGTACCAAAAAATAGTTTTTAAACTTATTTAATTAAACTCGTAGAAAAAAATCATGTGTATAATGCGTATACAAAGTTTTTTGCGGACCTCGTGCTCTTGTAACCCTCCCTACAGTTGCGTTGCAAACTATGCACTCGGTGCAACAAATTCTACTTTCTATGCTTATTACACAAATAACTATTTCTTGATTGGACGAAAAATGATACTTTTCCAACGTGTTTTCTGGAGCAAACTGCATGATTCCGGTATATTTACGTCGTCGCTGAAAAACAAACAATAATAGTACACGCAAATGTACTCGTGGCAAGGACAAGAAATAACAGTATGGGAATAATGAATACCTAGAATATTTAAAATTTTGTGTTTATTACAGAATTGCAGAAAACGCGTATGCAATATGTTGTAAAAGTGGGTGCTTTTGTCATTCATCGTAATTGTTCAACTCGCTCCGCTCGTTGAAGAACATTTACGACGTGTGAAAAACATCACATTTTGTAATTTATTTCATAAATAACTGTTATAAAACCGCCGAAGTCATCTGACATGGCATAATTGGCTGTCACCAATATTTAAATCGTTTACACTTCCAATCGTCCCAATTTATCTTCGTGCATCAACACTGAACTAAATAGAAACTATTACAGTTCTGACGTAGAAGGTAGTTAAGAGTTACAGTGTATGTGTTGATTTTATGGGTCACAGATTAATTTTGCAAGTAATATCAATTTAAAAGCATTGAGCTATGAATTAAGACAATAAATAATTTACAAGTGATACTTAAAAATGGTATAAGTCGTAGTTGTTAAATTTGGTGAAAATTGGTTTTTGTTTAAAATTTAACTAATTTTCCTTGGCTTAGTAGAAAAAGGATACTATCATTATGGTTACGCATGTTATTTGCCTATTAAAAGTTGCATCGCAGCCAGAGATGACCATAAATAGCTTTGTCGTCGACTAGCATCACAATGCCATCTTTAATGTAGGGAAAATCATGCATAAACACCTACTTTATGGCACGAATGCCATAAAGTTGTCATAACAACAAAATAAACACAAAGATCAATCAGATTTATTTATATTAATATGAATACTACAATTGAAATTTCCTGATATTGTGATACCCGACATAGATGTATTAGCGGTAGAAAGAACACCATTACTCGTTGAAGAAACATTGCTAATCTGTCCACTAGCAGCTCCAAGGGTTCGGGCCAATCTTGTTTTTATTTTCTCGCGAATCTGCAATATATCCCTCAGCAACTGCATCACTCTTCCAATCTCCATGTCTTTTGAGGGTTCTAATATCAGCACCGCTATCTGCTAAAATCGTAGCGGATGTTCTCCGAAAGGAGTGACCCGTATACTCAGTAGCATTCGAAATTTTCAGATACGTGGCGATCTTTCGAGGAATCTGGCCAAATGTGTTAATGCCAACCGGATTGCATGTACATCTTCCGCAATTATAGAATAAAAAGAACTTCTCAATTTTCACATGTTTTGGTCTTAAACTAATGTACTTTTTAATAAGATCAGTATAATTCACTGCGCCATCATCATTCAAAATTATAAATATCCTAGTCCTGTGAGTTTTTGTGTCCCTGATATAAACAACCAGCACAGAGCCTTCCTCCTTAACATCAACAACGCATAAATTATGAAACTCTGCACGTCGACAAGCCCCAAACAAACCAAAAATTGCAACCACCTATAAATAACATTAGTATGACAGAAACTATGATAAACTTTGACATTTAAAAAAACAAATCGTACCTTCATAAGCAAGTACTTGTCATTTGGCGCATTTACAAAAAAATGTATTAATTGTTCCTTTGAAAACACTGCAGACTTCTCTGGTCCATAACCAACCGAATAGTTCTTCAGGAAGGCAGTAAGTTTAGGAAAATTACTAATGTCAATATTGTCCTTTATTCGTAACATGCATTTCAACTTCGAGAACAGACACCATAACGATGAAGACTTGTAAATCTTCGACTAAAAATAAGGTACGATGAATTGGTAGCTAATATATCTAACTCAAAATGCAAATAACTTACCTGATCTAAAAAATACGCAAGCACAACCTTTTCTGTAACTATCTCCGTATTTTTGGCTCTTAGCCATTGCCAAAACTTGTCATACTCTTTCTTATAAATCTCTTCCGACTTTTTAGGAATCAGACTCAGCTCAGCTTCTGCAGCTTTTTTAAGAATTTCATCACTTATTAATAAAGGCTCGTGACAATCATTCATTTTGGCCGAAAATGTGTTTGCTAAACAAAAATTGTTACCGTAAGCATAAACAATAGCTTAGCAACCACATTATCATAGCAACAACTACGTCATAGTTTTGTATACATGAACTGCTTTTAAAAAATAGCAGAAATTAATTTCTTTCGAAATTATTATGTTAGTCGACGACAAAATAGTATATGAAACTCGTTTATAATAGAGGATTATGGTATTCGTGAAATTAGCGCATTCGCTTCGCTCATGCGCTAAAATTCACTCATACCATAATCCTCTGAATTATAAACTAATATTAGGTGCGTGTGTCGTTTAAAAGCTATATCTCACTTTGTCACTTGAAATATATTGCTTAATTTTGAAGTAAATATACACATAATAATGTTTGAATTATATACGCACACGAGAAACTACTGACATTTCATATAACATAACATAAAGCTTTAATCTAGAAGTTTTAATTATCATAAAAGTCTTTTTATTATACCTGCATCAGAATCGCCGTTTAAAGCACGCCTGAGCGTGCGAATACAGGCGATTAAAGCTCGCCGAGCTTTAAAGGTTGTCAAGGAAACGACTGAATGCAACAACGGACATGGACGCGACAAAAACGTAAATAATTCTCGTAACTATAGTAGCAATATTATTATGCCCTCTCGATTTATCACGACAAAAATTATTTCTAAGTTTTTAGTGCGTAATTTATTTCCAGTATTGGAGGTATAATAAAAAATAGCGTAAAGTATTCGTGGATAACTGGTGTTTAAAACACTTGCTCTGTTTCGAGCACTCCGGCTACGCCGTCGTGCTCGAAAACTCGCGCGTGTTTTAAAGACCTTGTTATCCACTCATACTTTAATATACTATTATTTGGTTTGGCATGTACAAAATGAATAAAAACTTGGACAATACTTGGATTCTTTTAAAAATACCTGTATGTTCAACTGCATCATAAATGTCTTGTTTATGAAACAGTTTTGAATCCATAAAGTAATACTTTATTGTACTAGTACAATAATGTTAAAGTACAGTGGACTGAACTGTCACTGCCAAGTAAATGTTACAATAAATGTGCACATAACATACCCTATTTGAACAAATTTGAATATTAACAAGAAACAGTGTTTGTAAATGTAAATCAGTGATCCATTATTATTGTAATGAATATTTCAAACAAATTTTTTGTTATCGTAAGTGTTCATCATGAAAAATCTATCAATATCCATCAAGGCACTCTAACGTCATTTTTCTGGTACATAACAGACGTGAAATATATGAACTCGATTTTTTTCGATTTTAGCAGTCGAACATAAAACTTTGCATGGTACACGTACATAATGCTCTTTAGTGGACTTGCTTCTTTATAACGAGTCCGTAACGGTCGCTCGTCCATTTAAATAGGCACGCCCACTAAAATAAGGCATTAAGTAAGTACTTATATCATAAAGAGCTATTAATATGTTGGTATTATAATCATTTAGTCTATTCTGTTGTTATTTTATCACACTTTGTTTGAGTACCTTACTGTGTTTTGTCTTGAACAGTCCTGAAACCTTTTTACCATATTTACATTATTAAACCGTCATGTTGGCCGAACGTTTTAATGTGCCCGAGTTAAGGTTGGGTATCCTAATATGTTTATAAGACTCGGTGGTCTAATTGTAACGACACCATGTGCAAGTGCAACTATTTCGAGGAAATCTAGGTTCGAATGCTATTCGGGTCACAATTTAACGCTCTAAAGCTCATGTTTAAATTATGTACTCATATTTATTTTTTTCGTACTCCATGAATCTTAAAATGTAGTTCTAGTTACATACAACGAATATTCACTGAGTATTGGGGAAAGGGGATGACATTCCACTCAAGGTCAAGTCGTTGGCGACTTCCTGGCATTGACGTTGAACTGGAGGCCAAGTGGTAGAGGGAGGTTTTATCCTGAAATTAAGGCCGAGTGGTGGCCAGGACCACGACCTGGACCTTGAACTCAAGGTAAAGTGGTGCGGGGAGTGTTAATCGTAAAAAAATCTGTCAATATCCATTAAGAAACTCTAACGTCGTTTTGTTTTCTATCACAGAACAGACGTCAAATTTCTAAACTCGATTTTTTTTTAGTTAAGCAGTCGAACATAAAACTTTATATGCTACACGTGCATAATGCTTTTTAGTGGGCTTGGCTGTATATATTTAAAGAGGGAGCCCACTAAAGTAAGGCATTATGTACTTGTATCATAAATAGCTACTATATAGTCCCATAATAGTGTTGCGTACTTTACACTATAATGAATGTTTTCCAGTCTAATGACACCTCTTTTCTTTTGTGGAACTCATTTATTAATTGCCTCAGGATCTGCAATCCTGTACTTGGCAGGTACCTTATTATTTCCTGAACGATTTTGTCAATTGCTGCTACTTTACCCAACTTCATTTTGTTTACAGCAGTCATAATTTTCTTTTCCGTTATCTCTTCTTCTTCTTCGATCTTGTAAGTCTTTGGTTCTTAAATATTGCTTCCATTTTGGTTTCTTCTGTCCTACTTTCTTTCTTACTTCCTATTTCCTCGTCTATTTGTTTTTGGTATTTCAGTGCTGTCTCCTAATTTCTTAAGTTGTGTTTTTTTCTTCAATTTTTGACGTATTTCTTTTCTCTAGTCTTGTGCTTTAGCTTAATTTCTCGCCATAATAGAAAGTGGTTTATATTTAATTCAGATCATCTCATTACTCTTACGTCCTTGATTGATTTGCTTGTCACTTTTTTCAACAATAATTGTCTTGTTGGTTGCACCTTGGTAAATCTACGTATGTGCGACTACAATATTTAAGTTTTCACATAATGTAATTAATCTTTTGCCATTATTATTAACTGTTTGTTCTCCATACTTTCCAACTACTGAATTTTCCTCATTTTTGCTACTACCCGCACATCCATTAAGGTATGTTACTATAATTTTTCTTCTAAATATTTCTAGGATTGCCTCAACGATATGATAAAATACGTTTTTATTTTCCGCACTGTCGATGTCGTCTTAATTTGATCCGTAAAATGCGGCAATACATATATTGACTTGTTTGGTCCTTATGTTTTACTATAATGATTCTGTGAAATACGAATTCCCATTCCTTACAACACTTTATTAAGTCTTTCCTCCAATACAAGTTACCACGGACTGGGCTCTTTCATTAATATTTATAATATAATACAGTTTTTTTTCTCTTATAGGTATTAATAATGTTGTTGCTTATTCCTTAGATACGAGTAGAAGTAGTACAACTTTATTCTAGAAATGGTTACTATGGTAGTATTATTTGATTTAGTATATTTTTTATCTTACTCGATATACGAGATAATGGTCAGTTGGTGATTTTTTTATCTTATTTAGTACTAGTGAGTCACCCGAACTACGCTTCCGTTCGCTAATTGAAGAGAGATTCATTAATATAAATTTAAAAAAAAGAATGCATCGGCCGGGAATCAAACCCGAGCCTCCCGCGAGGCAGGCGAGCATTCTACCCCTGGACCAACTTGGCTTGTTTAAATAATTTGCTACTACAATGATATATGAACATACAGAATCACCTGAGCTAATAGCACACGGCGACAGCAGCTGTCGCACCGCAGCCTACGGCGACAGCGCATCGCACCCCTGCTTAGAGGATTTAATTAAATTAAAACGTTTTCGTACTTTTTGTAAATAAAAACCAGCCTACGATCTAAGTCTAAAAATTATCAAACTTTTAAGCCATCATACAACTTAATCGGTCCAGTATCTTCGGACGAGATAGCTAACAAAAATACAAACATACAAACAAAGAAATAGAGCAACGATTTTATGTTATAGGATGTCTTTCAGACGAGGGAAGTATTGTAATCACGAAAAACTCACCTTCCGAGATTTCTTCAGATCTTCACGTTTCAGGTCCCTAGATGACGAACAACAGGTTTTCTCAATTCCGTCTGTCTGTCTGTTGGCGGTGTAACTCAAAAACTATTTGACGGAGGAAGATAATATTTTGCATACGCATTGTATATATACCTGGCATAAAACCGTGAACATTTCCGACAAATATATACAGGGTGAGCACCTTAAAGAAAATAAAATGTTGTTTATTTTTGCGTTAATTTTGAAATAGAAGGAAGTAATAATTTTCAAATAGGCCAGGCTTTACACTTGCCGAAAATAGGACTCAACAGATACAGGATAATGTCACAAAAGAGTCGAAGCGTTTCAACAATAAGACCGTTCTGTTCAATAGAGACGCGCGCCGCACTCGTTTCAATGTCTCGATAGCGCAGACGAAAAGTCGATGTGGTTACAATCTGTTACGCAGATGCGGCGAAGTTCAAATCCCCCCCGCGGGCTACATTTTTTTATTTGAAAATGTATTTATTAGAAACATGAAGATATTTCTACTCCTAACTTAATTTGATTTTTAAAATTATTTAGTGTCACAATGTCCACGAGGGAAGTTCTGGGTAAAGCCTTTTATAGATTTTTGTTATCTTACTCGATATAATAATGGTCAGTTGGTGATTTTTTTACTTTATTGGTGAAAACATTAATATACTACAAAACTTACGTTAACAATATCGTATTTTATTTTGCAAAAATAAGTAACATATCACAAAATAGAACCTACGCGAAATGATTAATTACTGCAGACATTCAGTTCTGTGTTTCCTTGGACAAATAAACGTTCAGAGTGCAGTCCTTGCAATTGAAGATGCCTCTTCCAAAAGGAACAACAACTTTTCAATTTTTTTTATTTTAAAAATTTATTAATGTACATACCTATACATATAAGAGAAAACGCTGTATTATACACGTAAAGAAAAGTTGGCATTATCTGCTCGTGATTCCTTTCAGAAACACATCACTCGCAGATAATGAACAACTTTTCTTTGCTTGCATAACAAACTACTATTAAGCAACTGAATTTTAGAAAAATATTTACATCACAACAAAACAAACGTTTAGATTACAACAAAAAGTTGCTCTAAAGCAATAATATACATTACATTACGGCACAAAAAATATTTTGGCCTTGTTTCCAGTTTTTCATCTTGGTAGTTTGCATAAGTAAAACTTCAAGCAAAAGCTTTTATAAGTTTAATTAAAATTTGGTTTTTGTTGCATACGGATCGATACTTCTTCACAAACAGGTTTTTTGAATTGTAAATGATTACTGTTTTAGCATATACTCGCATCTTGTTTTTAGAACAGAAATGATGAAACATTTGCAGGTTCTTAAATTCGATTTACAACTAAATATGGTGCTTGAACTTGCATAAAACATGTTTTATGCCTTATCCTTATTTATCACTGTTAAATTTATAAACTGTTCTGCCTGCGTTTCTTGTACAACATATTTTTTTTAAAATACAAAAGTAACTAACTATAAGACTTCACGGCTTATTTACAGTATTAATTATATTGGGTCTACATTGTGATACGCAGCGAAAATTATAGAGGAATTTCAGTAGCGTCTTAAATACAAAGACGCAAGTTCTCCAGCGTGACGTCAGCACAGAAGGCCGAACGTCGGTTAAATTGCATAAGCGCAGTGTTTATATGTGTTTATAACTCTAAAACTTAAGTTTCCTGTGGAAACGGGGTTCCCAGTAGTGAGCTGAGTCGTATCCCATTGGTTTTTTTTAAACAAAGTTTCAAAACAAAATCCATAATTTTGAATACTTACTAAACTCTAGTATATGTACTTAGTCCGAAAATCTGAAAATTTAATAAATCAAGTTTTAATGTACGTAATAAATAGAAAACTCGAAAGGTGGTTTATTTATTTGTTTATCGGTTTCAGGATATTAAGCCTTTGTTTACATATACAAAAGTAGGCTGGTAACTAGATCATAACTTATCTGTAGGGTTAAAGAATATTACCCTACATGGCAACCATAACCATATAGCAACCGATAAACTATTGAACAAATCACGGATGTTATGAATCATAACTGCCTTAGAAGTTTTAAAATCCTCGCTCTACGAGCTCGGATTTCAAAACTTCTGCGGCAGTTATAATACTCATAACATTCCTAGATATGTTAATAGCTATAACGTACTTACTTTTCTACCATTATTTCGTTTACTCAATCGAGTATTATTCATTGTATCACAATAATATTTAATCTGCACGTTTTTGGGGTGATTAACATCTAATAGCTTGCAGGAAATCTTTAATTTCATTTAAATTATTTTCAAATTAAATGTGTTTTGAAATTATAAAATGGCGTGGATATTTTTTGCCAGATATAAATATTGTAACTTGTAAATTGTTATTTATAACAACAGAGTAAGTTAGAGTCCGCCCAACGTAAGATAGGGACAGGAACGTCACAGTTCGGCTGCGCGGATTTTTGTTACGTCACGCGCCTCAAGAATTGGCAGTGGCGTACACGGATAGAAGGGAACTCATCGCGTATCCTAATCTGCAATTAAATAAACAGGCCAACTCATCACCGGTAATTCCAGATCATTTTAAAACTATCTTTTAGAGATAGGTGAATTCATCACCAACCAACGGCTTTGATATAATTCCTCGTCTAATGGGTCTATTAAGTACCTACAGCAATATTAAGCTTTTGGGTGTTTCCGAATGTGATTGAAATTTTGTTGCAGAGAAAGTTTAGCATGGATGAACACTTTAATAGTCGATTTTATCTTAAGTCAGCTTAGGCAGAAAATGCTCATTGTAAATGTTTACAAATAGGTAGAAACTTTCGGCTTGGAATGTTGTTTGAAAATAATTATCAATTAAATGTGTACCTACTTATGTATAGCTTTATTTTGCATTAATTTAATAAAAAGTGTATCTACCAATTTTCGCTTATTTATTCACTGGGTAGAAATTTCATATCAGACGTGTGGGTGGACGTATAAATTATGTATGAAGAATAGATATGCTTACCGGTAATTTGCAAGAGGTATTTGTAGCCCGTTTTCACCTTCACGCTGCATAATAGTTATTTACTATACAAGTGGGATAAGAGAATCATTAATATACGTGTGTGTAAGTTACAAACGAGTGCGTAGTACGAGTTATGTAAGCAGACAAGTATATTAATGATGCCTTATCACACATGTATTGTACAAAATTTTATCTACAACTGCCTAAAATTGAGAAAAGTACATTAAGAGAAATGTCAGATCTGCCATTTTCAACAATATTTTAGTAGGCAAATGTCATTATGTCATTCATTTGACAGTATTTCAGTCAGGTAATGAAGCCATTACACCACTCAGTTAGGTAATAAAGCCATTACATAACTGAATGGTGTAATGAGCTTCATTACCTAACGGAAATAGTGTGAAATGAGTGACGTAATGAGTTACTTATCCTACTGGAGTAGATAGACGTAATTACGTTATTAATAATTTCGTGCCCTTGAGTTTTAATCGTATTTCCCTTAACACCAATTTTTTTGTCGACATCTTTAATAACATGAAACACAAATGAGAACAACTATCAACAACTAAACCCCTTGGTAACAGGACGCCTATTTAAGAACGTGCCGTTGCTAAGTAACCATGCCCCATCAGGATAATCGCCAAACCACTGCGCACCCTGGCAATGATGACTTGCCTGTCCCTATCTTACGTTGGGCGGACTCTACTACGGAGCTTGGAGTATATATTATCTTGAATATTGTAACTTTTTCTTTGTCATTAATTTTGAACCAACCCTTTGGAAATTTTTAATGAATTTAGAACAAAGAGGAACATGTCCTTTTCAGGTGCCAAACATTCTTTAGTACTTAGTTCAACTGCCGTAACAAAATTTCCACGTTTGATCGATATTAACATCTCATCCCTACTTTTACGACTTATTGTGGGTTTTGGGAAAATTTTTGAACAATTGGGAAACTGAGTTGGTGTTGCATCTGACTGGATGGTCTGGGATCTAGGATCTTGCTCCGTTATAGTCCTTTTACAATTTTCTTTAAGAAATAGCTATTTAAGTAACAAGGAATGTAAGGACCTATTAACATTTGAGGTAGGCAAGTACAATCCAAGGCGAAGCCGCGGATTGTTGCCTGCCGAAAATGTTAATAGGCGATACATTCCGAGTTATCTTATTATATTTTTCCCGCTGCTTATCGAAATTTTCCTAGATTTAAAAAAAAATCGTTTGGTTTGTCACCTGTCACCACGATTAATTTTCGTGAGTCGTGTTACCTGTGAGTGTCACATGTCACATAAACACTTGCAATTGTAAACAAAACGTGTAAGTCTGCATCCTGCGTTGCTAATTTTATTATCCTAGGAACTTAATAATAATATTAAGTTCCGTTGTCAAGGGAAAGCAGCAAACCAATATAATCACCGACTTACCCGTTTTGTTACTAAGGATGTATGACTGACTTACATGATCAGCAGCGGGAAATAGTATATTGTATGTTAAGAGCTGAAAGTGCATTCTTGCCGCTTGCGCATAAATATTGCTGGTTGAGACGAAGTCGAAACCAGCAATCATGCAAAAGCGGCAAGCGCACTTTTAGCTCGAAACATACATACTATTTTTTCGACGACTGAGCATATTATTAAAGGAAAATATCAAATTTCGTTTTATCGCAAAAATTAATTGACAATCAAGTTAACATTACTCGCGCAGTCTATATGACATGTGACGCGATTATTTCCACAAATGACAGGCGTTGTCAAGGAAACATTCGGACGTGGCTACCTATTTTGTTCACGCGGAAACCCAAAACGCTCGGCGAGCGGCAAAAAGATGAAAACGCACGCTCAGCGGCAAATGTCAACTTTCTGTTGTCAAATGACAGTGAGAAAAATCTACTTTCGATGTCAGTCGTCGAAAAGTGTAATTTGCGTACCTTTTAAAAACCCCCTACCATCGAAACACTGTTGCTCTAGAATCTAGATGGCCTTTTTTCTCCAAAAGCGAATTTCATTCTACCCAAGCACTCAACTTCACTCAAACCACGCTTAACACCATAAAATATCATAGCGCGAAAATGCTCTTGGCTGACATTCATTTTGACTGATCTTTAGAAATTATTATCGACACGAATGGCATTAGCTTTCTAGATCATATGTTGCATAGCAATCTGTATAGATTGGATTGAAGTGTTTAATAAAAGAAATAGGTGTCTTCTAAAAGGTCTGGGTTTTATGTAACTCACAATATATAGATTAACCCTCGTAGCAGTAATCCATTTTTTACGTAAAGCTTTATCCTACGGAAAACTAAACACATGTATATTACTTATTAGCGTTTTTGTAGTTGCCTCGAAAACCCAGGTCCTGAACATTTGGCATAACTATTTAACTATCTACCTACAAACACTTGTACAAATATGGCATATAATTGCAATAAGCTGCTCTTTGTGCAGCGACCACTGTTCTCAAACACTAGCAAATGCGATGACCATTCATTGAATTCACAACGATCTGCAACGTTATTTATGTGTCTATCTGTACAAAACTAATCGTAATTAACCTACACGCACCACACAAAAAAGTAACAAAAGCACTAAGCACTTGTATATTGAACAAAGCTCGATTATAATTGATAATTCCAATAAACATAGATTACAATGTGCACACAGTTCGCGGCGGCAGTCATAATTAACTGGCTTTATTAAGCCGACGTTACGAACTCGTGACGTCAGACACTTCCGGCCTCGTATTTAAGACGGTACTGGGAGTATAGACCCGTAGCGTCATAAAATCTAACTGCTGGAAGGTTATTAAAAATAAATTAATAAAAAATACCATTTAAATATTAAACGGCTATAAAATATTATATATCATTTGTTATATTTATTCAGCTAATAAATATAAGTACCTATTATTAAATAACAGCAATTTGAAATTACAATTGATACAGACTTTAGTCACGTGTTATTATTGAATTTGTTTGTGGATATGCTTAGTCGAATTCCAGTTTAGACAAATGAGACTGTTTTACTTTAGTGCTTACCTCTGGTACTTCCGAAAAATATCAATTAATAATATGTATGCCTCAACATATTAGTACTTAAACGTTAAATTAAAAAATAATTTTATTTGAAATGTTAAGGTTATAATTAGTAACCATAAAAAATTCTAATATTTGATGTAAAGTATTTGTTTTAATTTAACTGACAATTGGTAATTCATATGATACCGAACTTTGTTTTGCCATATTTAACACAAATGTTGATCGTCTAGATACTCTAGATAAATACTAATAACATCGAGCATCACTGACTCACCGGATGTTACGAAGAAACTTAAATTTTGGTTTCCATAATATACAGAACAACGTGTAGTCATACATGTAGATTAAATGATAACAGCTACTTAGAATATTAACGTACTAGAATTAGATTAAGTTGTTTGCTATGACAAATATAAATTAAGTTTCACCAAAATTACAACAACAATTTGGCAGAAACAGATTATTCAATGAATCAGTTTTTTATACAGGTGAACAGTAAAACCGATTTTCAATTTTAGAATTTTGATTTCGCACAATGAATCGAATCATTTGAAACTGAGGATTTAGAAATTGAAATTGGTATATAGTAGAGCAGTTGAATATACACAGCCGCCCCCCGTCTAAAGTTGTTAATAACGTGTATAGGTATACAATACTAATAAATAAACATCTCCGTAGAACTAATAAAACACTTAAATTGATGGATTTTTTTTACTTATCTTATCAGATAAGCTGAGATAGCGGCAAAGGTGAAACAACTTTATTAAACCTAAGAATTTAATTAAAAGGTAAATAATAAAAACAATTCTTTGTTGTTTCATAGTATGATGGCATGCTAGATTTCGCATTTACCGAATTATTTTTTAATCGTTACTTCAAATTAAATACGGAATATTACTTGAAAAGGGTCGGTTATATTTTAATTTCTTATGATTATGACCAAACAAAATTCTGGTGGTTCGACCTAAACCTGAAGGTCACTTCACGAAACTGTCGGCTAAAGATGTGTAAAGATATTTAAATGTACATCTGTAGAGGATTACGGATTTATATCCCTGCAAGCAGGAATAATTTCTAAAATAAGAATTAAGATGACGTTAATACCTTTAAGCTTTCAGAGATCATCACCAAATGGAGGAAACGGTTTCTAAAATATGTAATAGAATTGCCACAAAGAAGTGTGGGAAAAATTACATTTCAATATTGTTTAAGCGTTATGAAAAAGCAGTGCCAACCGTTTACATCATATGTAAAAAGTGTAACAAAAATCTGGGCTTCTATTTCAATGGCGTATGGATAATGGTCCCAAAATTGGGTATTAAGAGGGCTACAGCCAGGATAATAAAAACATAGATGTTATTTAATTAAGATAATTCAGATAAAACCAATTTGGTGTAATTTGGCATATCTACGAGTTTTCGTGTGTTGAAGCAGATCACTTTGAAAAAGACTTAGTATAAGGTTTAGCAGGGGTTAATTATACAAGGGCGGGATATTTTTTGTTGTTATTTTGTGAAGTCGGAGTTTCCATGAATTTTAGTTGGACATTAAAAAAAACTTAGACTTTTCTACATAAAAAGGCATTCTTATTTAAAATTACTGAGAATAGTAGTTTTCGAGAAAATTAAACCTAAAGGCTGACGCGCGTCGCCATACAAAAGTTGGCTAATCAATAATTTTACTCGCCTTTAATCTGTTTTAAATGGATAACATCAGATTTTCCTGGAAAATTCAAGTAATCTTGGAAATAGGACAAGTCTTGAATTTATGCACGATGGTGCTCCACCTCATTTTGCCCGAGTCGTTAGCGAATTACTTAAACCACGTTTTTTGATGACGATTGGCCCAAAAATTTAATAAACCCCAGCAAAGAAATTACAATTATTAAAAATTACACAATTAACTATAAAATAAAGTCAATAACACAGTACGACTTAGTGCACTTCCAATAAGTAAAAAATAACTTCTTCCAAGTCTTGTATCCTGAATTCAGAAAAAAACAGTATTGAACGAGGTAAGCTTTATAGGCAAAAAAATTATAATACAGACTTATCAAACCGGGACTTAACATTTATGGACTAGTTGCAATAAATAAAAATGCAATGCAAAAGTCAACACACATTTTATAAAAATATAACATCATCAACATAAATGATTCTAGTCGATTATCAGATTAAGTACTCGACAGCTTATTTTTAATGAATTTTAAAATAGAAAACCACCGCTCACAAGCTAGGTACCTGTGAAATGGCCAATGAAAGTACATACTGATAGGCCAGCGTCAATGTAGAACAAGGCCCTTTGGATATATTATATTCTAAAATTGCACCATAACAGCAGATTTCTTAGATTCTGTGCATGATTTTGACTCCAACATCTCCTTTGATGTTTCACGAATTACTTCATTGCTTTCAGTAGTCCCTTTTTCCTCAACGTGTGATTATACTAATAAAATGTCTTCTGAATCTATAGCAAATCGAGTATACTCTATTTTATACGAATCTAGAATTTTATAATTTGTAAGTCTTCCAATTACCACAAGGCTTGTAGCCGCGGAGCTGTGCCTCATATAGCCACGCAGCCACTACATTACATTCAACAGCTATTGTTACCCACTTCTGTTTTTTTAAACAATAACCCTGTATCTGTTGGCTAAAGTCTGAGCTATGTGCAAATTAATACTTTTATTTATTCCTCAGTTAAAGCAAAAAATGGACAAAGTTTTATTTTTTAAAGGTGCGCACCCTGTATATATTTGACCGAATTTTCTCCGTTTCATGCCAGGTAGACATATAATCCGCAGGCAAAATATTGTCTTCATCCAACAAATAGTTTTTGAGTTATACCGGCAACAGACAGACAGACAAACGAAAATTGAGAAAACCTGTTTTTTGTCATCCAGGGACGCGTCTTCAGAAAAATGTCAAATAAGACAGCTGTTTCATTTAACGAATTCTGTAAGTAGTTAAAATGAAAGCACGTATTTCTCTAACATTCTATATTATTAGTGCATCGTTTACGATGTTACCCGAAGTGTGCATAGTGTAACCGGCTAGTTCGTGTCATCTTGGTATTTAATAATCTCCTTGTTAGATTTAAGCCAATCTGTATTCCTTACATTGTAATAATTAGCTTAAAACGTTTTATGCATTTAAATATGCAACTAGTGTTTCGCGCGTGAAATTGTGCGTACAAACTAGCTGATGCAGTCGTTGCTTGAGGTTATTAACACAATTCAAGCAAGTGGTGGGCGGAAATAGAGTCGCAGGAAGCAGTCGCTTGCTATCAGGAGATCGGCGCGTTAGTCCAAACCAAAGGGACGCTACGCGAAGCATTATAAATTTCGATTAAGAGTTTATGTGTTGACCTGCGCTAGGAGCAGTCGACGCCTCGTCAGCCGAAATACAGCCTCTAGAGCCGATAACCACCTTGGAACCAACACCGAGGTACCGCTAATTCCTCATAGCAGGAAGTCGATTTGCCAGTTTCAAGGAAGCAGTCAATATAAATGTACGAGACGCATTTGGAACACTGTAACGCCAGGTTAGTTACTATAAATAATCCCGACGAGTAAATGCATGATCCAGGGAACTGTGGAAAGCAGAAATATAAATAATTAGAAAGTGATTGTAATAGCTCAACGAGCAATTACGCGCCCGAAAGAAACAGGCGTGCTGCTGAAATAGTGCGGCAGAACTAAGCGCTCGCATAATCGTGTTGACACATCGCGTCTGCCTGATTTCAAGCTACCGAAGGCAGGGCCGCATTAAGGGAATCTGTACGCCTTGTTCGCACGATTGACAATCACACTTTAATTTAAGGTGTATCTAAGCATGTAGATTCAGCATTAAGCTTGTGGAGGGCACTCGCATCTGGCTCTCGTTGTGAGCGCAAATTGAAGGCATTATTTCATTGTTTTAGACATTTTGGGGCGCAAAGGGGCAGCAAACGGCAAGAGAGCCGGACGTACGAATACAGACGTTGTTGCTTTATATATTATGCAAGGTACGAATGCAGTGGAGTTCTATCGTATGTGTGTAGTTGGCTTTACTGGATGTATATTAAATTTAGTACTGCTTAAGTTGGTCAGTGGGCTAAGTGCCAGTGGTTCCCCCAACTATCGCATTCTCGCATAGGCACAACAATATATTCTCGGCTCCACTGCAGCATGGACATTATCTTGGGGCAACGTTCATCGTCAAATTCCCGCATCTTTGTCGTTCCAGCGACCATCTTCGTGGGTCAGTCGTGCCTTAGGTCTGGAAAAAGCCCTTTCATCATACAATGTATACCTTCAGTTACCTGGAGCTCTCTAGACTTCACTACTTCAAGCTGCACACTCGCTTTGACTTCAGATCGGTATGGTTGACACTTCATTCAGTTAAATAGTATTTGTTTTTTCTCCATATCGTATACAGAGCTTGTATATCCTTTACATTTTTACCTCCCCTTCTAGTAGCTAGAGCTTACTTATCTTTATAGTCGAAAATAAATAGAATAGTATTATTCTGGGCATGTGTTACTCGATTGTTCGCTACACCGAATCCAACTTCAGCGCTATTCTCCATCAAGGAGGGCCTCGATTATTGTCAATAGACAGGTTGGATTTGTAACAGTGACGCCACCTCAAATAATAGCAATCAGCTACCGCTGCGGCCGAATATTTTACCCTGTAGCCTTGTGTATTCAATATACGTTATTATATGTGCGATGCGTTTGTTTGTACTCTGTACAACTGCATCCAGGTAATCTTATAAACTAATTAAAAGTTAGCAGGTAACGGCAAGGTAAGTAGGCAGCTTCCCAACTTCAACGGCACCCCCTTCGCTGATCTCCTTCCCTTCTGAGTTAGGAAACGCCAATCATCTCCTGGGCGAGAATTAACAATCCAGTGGCGCCCGACAAATAATAGTTGCCTATTTTCTGCATTCCTCCTAAATTCATTTAGACTGAAACACCCACACTTTTAGAATAGAACTGCGCCTGTGTCCCACTGTAGCTATATGGAGACACTTTTGGCTGATTACTGGTAAATCCATTATAGATCAAGAAATATGATAGAACGGAAGTAAGTTGTCACAAATGAAGGCCGATGAAGGGGGGGGGGGGACAAGCAGCCAAGGAAGATTTTAGAGAACTACTTCAAACACGAGACTGGCAGAGACGACTGAATGCGATAAATAGATGAGGTTAGAACCCGAGTTGATCTGTAGCGCCATAGAATATAGAGAGAAGTCTAACTAAAACAAACAAGAATGAATTATTTCTAGGGGAAACAATATCTTAGAAGTTATCGAAAATGACAAAGGACGAAATTGGAATACAAATTGACGAAGTGATAATTTACAGACTTTTGAACTTATACTTATTGTACTCTTTCTATTCGACCCTTAATAAATTATATCATATCCACAACATTTTCGATGAACAAAATAATGTGAGAAGAATGAAAATATTACAAGGGCCATATTCTTCCTTAACCAAATTCACGTTCTTTGTAAAATCACTAACGCTACTGGAATGTAGATAGAACAAATATCTTTCAGACCGAGTTTCTATGTTAATACACATTGCAGATAGCAGATGGTATACTAGAATAATTAAAATAACATTTTTGTGGAAGAATTCCTTGGACTTAGTAACTTTACTTTTCAAACGCACATTCTTTGTTGCAAGTTTTAATTTCAGATCGTTCTTTATTTTTTAGTTACGATATCGACGTATTTTTTTAAAAAGTAACTATCATTTAAAGCTTTTGATAGTGCCTAGATGTATAAAAAAAATTTTTATTTGTAAATCTTCGAGCTAATTGCAAAGTTGGGAGAAGAAAACTAAACATCGAGTAACACTGAAACTCAGATATTTATTAGTTACTAAAGCGTGATTAGGCGAAACTAGGTTAATTTAGTAAAAATCTCTCTGTAAAAATCGTGAGAATTGCGAATATTGGCTTAGACATAATCTAAGTAGCATAAAGTGGTAGATGCATTTTAATACTTTTTGTGTGCATGCACTTACAATAACGGCAGTGAAGCACACAATTTTTCACAATTACTTTATTATTTTAGAGACCAGATTTTATAAATTATTTTAAAATATCGATTTTTATTTTAAATATGTCCTTGACATCATAATTAGAAAGGGGGCAATGTAAATGTGGAATTGTAAGTAAAACACAAAAGGCGAGAGTTCAGCCAGAAAAAAGTATCAACCTAGGAATTCATAGCGAATTTAGGATAGCAGAAGCAGTGTTGATCTGAGACGTTTTGAAATACAAAACAATTTGTTCGTCTTATCAATTTTTGATTAGCTTCAACGTTTAACTTTTGAAAAATTGCGTTAGTGTTTGCTTATACACAGTTATAAATAATTTGATTGACAACAATAGTATTGAATAAAACAGATTTAAATTGTATTTCCAGAAGGAATTCTGAAGAAAAGCGCAAAAACAAAAAATAAATAAAGTTTTTTCTAAAATACACATTCACTAATACATATAAATTCGAAAATAGAGCAACATTCTTCTCAGACGACTGCGAGATCTCTTTTAGACTCTGAGCAACCTAGAACGTTTCAATAAAAATAAAATGATTGATACCTTAAATGTCTGATGAGAAAATATCTTGTGCATATAAAAATCGCCCAAAAAGTCTCCTAATTGTTAGGATTCTCACGTTTTCTAAATTAATTACGTAGCTATCAGTGATATCGCACTTGCCTACATTAAGCGCCTTCAAAACCGGATCAGAGATTCCCGCATCCAAAAAAACACAAACGGACCCACCCACAAATTTCAATTTAACTTTCACTACTATTATTATTAGTACTATTTTAATTTATGATGCTCTCAGTAATCACCATTGTTCTTAACTTAAATTTTTAACAAACTTTGATTTTTTTCTATTATTGATGTGACATGCACTTTATGTTAATTTATTAAAAATGGAGTGGAATAAATAACACACAATGATTGTAGGTGTTTAATATGGGATCTTTAATATTTAAATATTAATCGGATTAAATAATCGTTTTCATATAGTTGTTCAATATTTTACTGCGCATTGTGGAATGACTTCGATATTCTCAAATCGTATGTTGTTTCGTTCCTCTTGCATTTTTTGTAAATGAGATCTTAGAACTTAACCTTTTTGAAGTTTTATGCAACAAACCGTTTTTAAATGTTTATAAAGATAATTTTTATGCACCCTAAATTCTTTATTATTTATTACTGTCGCTCAAAAAATTGAAATTATAATGTGTGAGTATAAAATCTATCGAAATAAATTGTTTAAGAGGCGGTACCCTAAAACGTACCACTTCTTGATTAAGACAAGCAATGAATAACACTAATGTGTGCGTTATAAAAAAATGACTTGAACAGAATGATACAGTTTTGTGAATATATAAAAAAATTTGTAAAAGGCTTTACCCAGAACTTCCCTCGTCGACATTGTGACACTAAATAATTTAAAAAATAAAATTAAGTTAGGAGTAAAAATATCTTCACGTTAAATAAATTTTCAAATAAAAAAAAACGTTACCGATGGTCGAATGGGCAGGCGGACCGCGTATGAAGTCCCAACGTTTTGTAAAATATTACAAGAGAACGGGCTATTTCTACCTGAGCTACGGAGCACAGACTTTTCGAATTCCTGCGTTGCAGCTGTATTAAGTAGCGCACTATTTTTTTGCTCCTTTTTGTATCGTACAACATTTATTCTGTATCTATTGGGGCCCATTTTTTGTAAGAATAAAGCCTGCGCTATGTGCAAATAATTACTTGTATTTATTGCTAAGTTAAATAAAAAATAAACAAAATTTAATTTTTTTAAGATGCTCACCTTGAACATATTTGTCTGAAATTTTCTCGGTTTCATGCCAGGTAGATATATAATGTGTATGCAAAATATTGTCTTCCTCTGACAAATAGTTTTTGAGGCAGAAGAAATTGAGAAAACCTGTTTTTCGTCATCTAGGGACCCTGAAACGTGAAGATCTGAAGAAATCTCACAGGTGATTTTTTCGCGATTACAATACTTCCTTCGTCTTTTAGATGAGGGAAATAAAAATGCAAGCAAAATAAATATTATGTAAGTAACGTAATTAATTGAAGAGATAAGGTGAAGTGGAGTGAATGCAGAATTCAAATTGAATCCCAACTAAAATGTATCAGAATAATATTCAAAGTTAAATATTTTGCATGTATATGAGTTTCTATAGTGTCTGCCTTGAAAATACATGATCTTCTTCTTTTTTTTAAATGTGTGCTGAAAGTGTGTTAGTAACCACACGAAATATGATTTTACGTTTTTATCAATGACCGCAATCAATAAACAAACATGTCGATCGTCTTGGCTACTGTCAGACAGACAACGGTGCACAATTTGAACATTTAATTTAGTTGTTTTTGAAATTATCATTGCAATTAAATTTAGTATTTTGCAATTTTAATTTCTTTTTCTTAATTTTTGGTCATGTGACTTATACTCAAAAATCAACTTAGCTTAAGTAAAAAATGCATTCTTTCATATTCCGTAATAAAAAAGGCGGTTGCCATTAAAAAAAAAACATCGATGCCGTCATACCTCCTACGCGGATCACCCTGTACGTATAGATTTTATTTGAAAAAATGCGTAACTAAAAATAAAAATCGACGGGTCTCAGGGTTTGTTCCAAAAGTTATTCCTTGAATTTTTAACGAATTTATCCACTACTTTACGAAAGCACTGTATTTATAAATCTCGGTCATGGCAATTGGGGCACAGAAATCCACGAGAAGAATTGTATTTTATACAAATTTCAGTCATTTTTTATTTTCTTTTTTTTGCCAAATCATATTTTGCTAACTCGTCACGTCGTATTACCGTAATTATTCAAAACTTCGTGTCGGCGCCACTGCGTTTTTGGTGCTAAGGGCATAGCCCCCGTTTCCTCCCCATCTAGATCCGGTACTGGCAACATTGTTGCGTTTGGACATTCGTTTCGCAAAAATGTTATATCTAAAATGTTTAGCCACTGACGGATCCAAGCTGGTGTCAATGGGGTCAATTGACACCCCCTTGGGCCTCTTAAAAAATTTAATTGGATAAAAAGTTGACTACTTTGTTTTAATTATTTATAAAACGCGCTCTTATAGCATCCGCTCGTAATATTTAAATTTGAATTTGCCGAATGCTTTTTCAACATTCTTCATTTCTTTTTAATTCCAATAGGCGCAAATTTGCCCTCACCTCCCAGCGTTAATGGGGTTTTCGTCGCTCTTCGATGTCGATTCTGTGACCTGTCCAGTGTATACCAGTTTACCAGTCTCCACTAGACAAAAGAATGAACTGCACCTGGTGCACAGTTACTGGCGCATTTTCAAATTTTGGTAATAATATAATGTGTTCATTCTTTGTTTTAAATTGTACAACTAGTTAGTCAAAGTTTAAAAGATCCAAAGCCTGCAAAATTTTAATTTCATATGTAAAACAGTATTTTATAACATTTCGCGTGAAAGCAAAAACATACATACTTGATTTTTAGGTAATTGGCATTTATACAGAGATCCCAAGCGTTACACAAAATACGGCATTTATATAAATTGAGAACCCTAACGTTCCCCGAAAAACGTGCGTATTTCCTTTCACGAAAAAATATTGCATGTGAAAGTAATTAAAATGCATTTTAATATTAGTTATTTGGATAAATATACTTGGCTTGTGTATTCGTATATAAAACAAGAAGTTTTTGTCGTTTTTTCTTGAAATGAAGCATGTTAAGTGGCTCAAATTGATTTTCGTTTAATAAAAACAATTGAATTTAGAGGTATCAAGTAACATATCAATAACATCTCATTAAAAGCGCTTTTAAAAAATTCACACAGGGCCTTCCATTTGAAAAAAACGAAATTATTAAATTTGTTAATATTCAGCACCATGTATATCAGTAATACCCAGAACCACCATTTTTAACTAGAAAGGTAGTTCACGAAAAGCATACTTTTTTGGTAACGTTTTTCTTCATATATTTTTTTTACTTGCAGCAGCCGCCTGAAATTTAGCATTATTTGCATAACATCGTTGATATGTATCTCCAAAACAACTGATATTAGACCCATACAACTTGATATAAAATTACTAGTATTTCAATGTAAAACTTGCAAATTACCTAAATGTAGAATATTCCATTTAAAAAATGTAAGTTTGATTCGCTACACTTTTTTGAGCCACCCTGTACAACCAAACTATTTTAATAATGTGCACTACCTTTGTACTTACTACTTTTATCTACATAATATTTCCCCTGCATCACAATGTGAAAATAGAAATTTTTTGAATTTTATGACCAAGAATTTAAGCGAAGTTGAAAAATATGTGGTCCTAAGTTTAGACGAAATATATATTAATGCATCGATACAGTATAAAAGTAGTAAATTGATAGGACAAGCTGCAAACGATGTTTTACAGGAATCACGTACTATTCAAACATTCATGGTTAATTCAGCTTTTGGCAGTTTGTTACGCTCATTTTGTCATTTTCTCCTATAATAGTTGAAATAATTAGTCAGATTTGGCAATTTATATTTATTTCCTAAAAATACAATATTCTATCTATGGTTAGGCAACCCAAATACCTTCAGTTTCAAATTCAAACAAAGTACAGCACTGTGTTTATCAGTTTGGCACAATACATCTGCACTCTTTATAGTGTTCCTTCCTTTTTTCGAATTTTGGAACACTTTGATAACTTGAGATTGTGAACTGATTTGGCCAATTTTCATTCTTTTCCATCGATTCGATCGCTGAAGTTTGTGCCCTGGGCACCTTTTGCTTCATTCAGCTTTGGTTATAGCTGATCCTCATAGTTTATGCAACTCTCATAGTTTTAGTAATATCTTCCACCCCCTGCCCCCCTTCAATGGTTGCCAGACCCTGTATATAGTTTACCTTTATTTTAGTAGCATTTAATCATACAGGGCATTTCCATAGTTACCAATGATATCAATAGATTAGAGCGTTTATTTTACGAGTTAACATACGAATTTGTATTAGGTACTTGCTAATGAGAAACTTTAATTTTGTTACCGGAATGTAGGTATGCAACTAAAAAGTAGATACGTAGGAACAACTTGTGTGTTGTATCTTTTCTTCAGTGGTATACATTAGGATAACTTTTAATTGTCTTTTTGACAAGTAATAATTCCTATGTTAACTCGTAAAATACACGCTCTCATCTATTGGTCCCATTTGTAACTATGGAAATGACCTGTATGATTAAAAGGTGGCATAGATACGAAACGCTTATGTTAACTATTAAAATAAATTTCCTGTATAGCTAAAATGGCGGTTCAATATTTTTTTTAAATATAGTGTTAAAATAACTTGTCTTTTATTTGTTGAAATCGAAAAAAAATCAAATATTAAAAATCTATTTTTATTTTTTACCTCTTTTATTGTATATATCTACCGGTGGCCCTCGAACTGCGCACCGACTAGCGACAGGTAGTTTAGTCATTAAAAGGGTTGTTTAATCTTCTACTGAATTGCGCACGGTGCCTAGAGGTAGTTAGATCGTAGGCAGTCATTCAAGTAACCATTTTTTTATTTTTGGCAAATACACATAATAGGAAGAAGCAAAGCCGATTTTAAACATTTGCGGACGCTTTTTCCCTGAATTAATAGATACAGTGGCGACAGTGAGTTTAGTCTTTAAAATGGTTATTTAAGTTTGGTTACCACGAACTGCAGTGAAGTGTTAGTGCAGTCCTTTTGAGATGTTCCGCTTTAAGTGAGACTACAGTTGTAAATAAGAGTAAATCCATTGCAATAGCATAGAACGTGTCTATGAATAAATTTAGAATTTCAAAACTACACGAAAAGTGTGCGAAATAATCATAAAAATCAGTGGCGCAACTAGAATTTTTGTGCCCCGCCGGAAAATACTATAAGTGCTCTAGAACGTAAGAGCATTTCCTACTTAGCGAAATGGATCACTTAGCCCATTGAAAACAGAGTTTAAAGTTTTTTGACAGTTTTCGAAAAAAAGCGTTAACGTTTTTGCTTATTATAATAGTAAAATTTGAAGATTAGTTATTTTTATAACACTAATTTAAAAAAGAACATACCTATACAGAAACACAACTACAGACTGAAACAATTTTTTGGCTTCGCCCAATTGTTTCGCCAGTTATTCAATTATTTCAGGCTTAACCTGTATATTTTTAGTTGAATTATAAATCCTTTGCATTTCAAATTCTTCAATTTTCCAAAGCAGCTTATTTTGTACCTGTATCGAGTTCCTTTCGTTTGCGCGATGCCCTCTCGACCCGCGCTATCTCTTATCAGAGTGCGAGTCTTCCTTTGGGATCGAATTGTTCATACCTCGCACTTGCTGTCCTCGCTTTGGCCCGCCCCCACCGGCGTGGCTAAAGTTTGTTTGTCCAAGTCAAATTACGTGCACTCAACCAATTTCAATGAGCAGTGTATGTTTCCTAGGGCTGATTATGATCAGGTACGATGGCGCTTTTCTGTTTTATTATCTCCATAGTAATTAAATTTTTTCTTAGCTCTTTATTACCAGTTTCAACCACGAGTTTTTCTCGGAGGCCAAGCCGCTAGCCTTATCGCATTTTCGACACCTGCTGGCGCTCTGCTTAGTTGCTGCCGTTCGAGGGTGCCTTTGCTATAATTTGCATCCACGGCGATTTCGTCCATTATGGTAGCAGTTTACGTCCAGCTTATGTTTCGAGGTTAGTTAGTGCTACTCCGGGATTAAATCTCAACTTATCTTCAATACCTGGATTTTACTTTTATACATTTTAAACCAGTAATTATTTGGAATTTAAATTCATACGTTTTGCCATTATTAACATGTAACGTTCAATTTCATACATGCTCTTACTTTTTTACATTTGAATTTTTATGCTTATAGTTAATTATGCTCAGTATTTAAAGCTGCAATTTTGATGTGTATTGACCCTCTGTAAAAGGTACAGTCACGTTTTTTTATTTTCAATAGCCTAAACAGAAGGATTTATTAAATGACTGTGATAAGCTTATTCCACGAATGATTTGTTGGTAAAGTTATTAAAATAACCCGAAAGGGGTTTTTTGATTTTATGCGTGTCGCAATCTTCAGTTAAAGTACACAATTTTGTTATAACATTATTTGCATTTTAATTATCCTGATTATTTATTACTGGCACTTCAAGACTTTTTATTATTTATTAATTAAACGTTAGTCACTTGTAGTTTATTTTCTTATTATTTGAAATCTTTTGATTACTGGCGCCCATTTCCTTTCCTTTTTTGAAGACATTCCAGGGCACACAGCTGATGATTTGAACCTACGATCCAAGGCCGCCGAAATTTGAGTTAGCTAGGGCCATCGCTGTGAGTAAAGAATTTTCAGAGCTGCCGTGGTGTATAAACTGTAGGAGGGTTGATCTGCGATTTTTACTACCATTGCTTAATTTTATTAATTAATCGCAGGTAGGCTTCTTTATTGTTATTATCATATAAATAAAGGAGAACGATCCAAACGTGTGTGTCCGTCACGACAATTGCAGACGTGATGTCCCCCATTTGCGTTTGCATACATTTCGCAGTTGCCTCGATTTCGCGACCGGGGTGAGTCCCCGAAGGCCCCCTTGGAGAGGGGCGGATCCCCTAGGGCCCCCTTGGAGAGGGGCGGATCCCCGAGGGCCCCCTTGGAGAGGGGCGGACCCCCAAGGGCCCCCATTAGAGGGACGCAGCCCCGTCAGCCCCCTTGGAGAAGGGCGGATCCCCGAGGGCCCCCTTGGAGAGGAGCGGATCTCCGTGAGCCCCCTTGGAGAGGGGCGGAGGTTCGGGGCCTCCTTGGAGAGGGTCAGAGTCCCCTTGGAGAGGGGCGGAGCCCTGGGGCCCCTTTGGAGAGGGTCGGAGCCCTGAGAGCCCCTTGGAGAGGGGCGAAGCCCCGGGGCCCCCTTGGAGAGAGGCGGAGTCCCGTGAGCCCCCTTGGAGAGGGGCGGAGTCCCGTGAGCCCCCTTGGAGAGGGTTGGAGCCCCGGAAGCCCCCAGGAGAGAGGCGGAGCCCCGAGAGCCCCCTTGGAGAGGGGCGAAGCCCCGAAGGACCCCATTAGAGGGGCGGAGAGTTATTTGAGCGGAATTGTGATTAAATCGATGCGATTTTAGAAAAGGACCCTAACCAATTTGCATTTCTTTTTGAAAATGATGAGCAAAGCTTAAAACTACTTCTCAGTGGTGACACATAAAATGTGCTACGCAGCGCATACGAAAATACATCAGGATAGACCGCGCAATAGCGCGCGCAGCCCCGTTTATACTTAAGATAAAAGTCAATACAAATCTGTACACTAGACCTCACACCTAAACTATATTGTATGCATTGTATCGAGTGGGATTGCATGAGTAACTTTCTTATCATTGAAGATGGAGATTTGGTTAAATGGGCAATGTTTTGTAGTTTCATATGCTGATTTAAAATCTGTTTGAAAAAGTCGAGCCAGTCAGAAGTTATTAAAAAACGAAAAACAATTAATTTTACCATTTTACCAGAAATTTGATTCTCTTTGATAATGAATAATATTTTAATGTAAATGAATTAAATTTCAATGGTTGCCTGACTAAATTTAAGTACATGAGCTGTCAATTTATGTTCCTGTAAATGTAAAAAAAGTAAAATAATTTACATTTCGACTATTTTTGTCATTCTGATGAACTTTCTTTAATAACATTTTTCCACAAAACTAAGCCCACTATGCTTTTTCAATTTTTGATCGCAGTAGGTTACTAAAGCGCTGTAAAATATTTATAAGTTATAAAAATAATTATTTTAAATGGTGGTATGATTGCCCAACATTTCAAGTAGATCAGAAAATAAATAAAGAGGATACAGGGGTGTGAAGGTGAGAAGTGAAACACACTGTATATGATAAAAAATATATTTGATTTTACATGTCGCTATATTTCGTTTTAACATTGCATTACAATTTATTTCGCGTTAATAATTCTTCTAATGAGAACTGCAAATGACAGTAGCTCGATAATTAATTACCTTTTAGTAATATTATTCCAACGTTCCAAATTCCAAATGTTTAACTTATTTTCGTTTTCTAATGATAAAGTTATTTTGAAATTGGCGCTAGAATAACCTACAGCGAAAACAATTTATATATACGGGCGACCGGGCATGGTATATCAAAAAGTTACTAGAAACAATTAATTTAATTTTTAAAAAGTTGTCTAGATCAGAACTTTAAATTATGGGGGAGCTGAAAGACCTTTAGACGTCAGTTACGTTACACATTGATTTACTAAAAATTAAACACATGCTACGCGCGGTTTTGGAACCGGTCACCCGGTATGTAAATACTTATGATATAATCTAGGCAGGTAAAGACAAAAATGATTGCCCCCCATCGTAATCCTTTGTGTGCAGTTCGAGTTATAGTAAGGGTCGACCCAGGTAGGCAAATATGTTGAGCGCAATTCAAGTGTTGGATTATAAGGGACTAATGGGTTTGGTGCGCAATTCAGTTGCACGGATATCTACCATCCCATAGAAGGCATTACCTACCGAAACTATTAGTTTAGTCTTACTGCTCAATCTACAAAAATTAGTTGACACCCCCTTAGGAAGTCACTGGATCCACCTATGGGTTTGGCAAGATTAAAAAACCACTAATTAAGATCCTTAAATGCTTGGAAATAACAACGACCTTGAGATTTGGATAAAAATGAAATCTGCTGAACTCTCGGCAGATTTTACTTGCACTTTCTGCGCCCATGATGTGGAAGCAGCACGATAAACTGTTCGAATCCGGCACTGGAATGGGGCTAAATGCTAAGATGGGCACCATCCCCCCTCCAGATCAGCGTAGGCGTAGCGACTGAGCAGCCTCGCCGCGTGCTCGTTGATATCACCTCGTGTTATCAGTACACCGCGGCAGGTTGTTATGGTACTTCTAATGGAGCGGCAAACAGCTCAAACAAGCTAGAACCGCGGTACACTTCGGACGTAGCTTTGCTGGTCCAACGCAGTGAATTTCCAGTGTTTGTACTGTAAGTGCTAAATTTTCGGATGAGTCACCTCAATAACATCGGAATACCTCGATATCGATGCCAAGGGCTAATCGTGATTGATAAGCGCGCTACGCGGCGATTAGATTAATCCATTATTATCAATGATAAATACACTGCGTCACAACTTCTGGCCAAAGTGTTCGCGGTACTTTGCAGACGGCCCTCAAAGGGCAGAACTTGGTGTGTTTCCAAATAAGTGATAATGCGCGAAAAGTGGAATAAAAAGGATGCTCCTCCGCCAAGCGAAGGCCAACCGGTAAGACTAATTAAAAATCGCATTACAGGTTTGGTTTTGCAAACACTCGTCTGTCTCTTCTGCAAACAGTTGGGCACTTTGTACGCGATTGTATAATTTATTGCCGTCATCGGATCTAAATAACAAGTCTGAAGTCTAAGATGTAATTTGCGGCAAATTAACGGGCTGAATGAAGTAAGCGGTTTTTATTTGATGCTCGTAGCGTAGTTGGCTTATTATTATAAGAGCGAAGTTCATTGTTTCAATTGGTGGGACGCTGCGTTATGACAGATTATAGAATCAATTCGCGCCAGGATGTCGGAAAACTACGAGGAGTCCGTTGGCAAATTGCGCATTGTTTCAGCTAGCGGATTTGCTAGAAAAATCGAGCCAATCATGCACACACCAGGAAATTCTTCCTACTCGTTTTTGAATAGAATGGATTATCAAAGAATGGAGTGAGTGGGCAACGATTAGATTCTGATGTACCATCTATTGTAACCTTCAAAAACGGCTCCGAGCAACGACAGCTGCCGGATTTGCATTGCTGAGATGTTCTTAGAATCATCTCGTATAATCCAACGGTTTTTTGCTATACAGGAAGATATGTATTGGTGAATTGACGAGATACTCACCACTACCCAATTACGATCTTCGTTGCGACTTCGTCATTGAACTCTTTTAAATCTGGACGAATACCATAGCTACTTCAAGATCACCAAACTAGAATCGTTGATAGCAACAGTGGAAGCAATAAATTGCTGCAATGGAAGCATCAACTCGATGAAACACCACACCCAGTTTGTTATTTTTCTTCAATATAATCACGTTGTTGTAATTTTGTCTAATCGTTGTGTATGGTGGTCTCTCCATGGGCATGGTAATCAGACAATAATAGTACTTCAAAATTCTGCCGTTTCTGTTGATGGCAATACTCAAAATTTGCGAGGGGATGGTGACTTCATATGCCCCACTCCAATTTTGGGCTTCGTGATACTAAGAAAAATCGAATTTGCCTGGTTTCTACTATAAAATATCAGGTTGTTTTGCCTATTATGTTCCAATATGTTTCTTTTCCATTCCTATTAGGCTCTAGGCATCTGCTAAGGAAGGCCATTTTGATTTGTCGTGGGCTTTTTGTTGCCACTCATCTGTTACACTTTACCATATCTTCCTCCACTACTCTTTTCTATGTTTTCATTCGATTGAATATTGTCGATTTGTTGTCATGCTGTCTGGGAACGTTGTCAATCCATTGCCATTCTTTTAAGTATTTTTCAAATTTTGTATTAAACCTTGCTTTGTTTTGTATCCTCTCTTTCCTCTTACGATCTTTTGTGCCTTCCTAAAATATAAGGGGTTGTATAACATATGGCTAAATTTGGCAAAAATGATTGTTAAAGAATGGCAATTAAAATTCACATTTGTCAGTCACCCTTCACCATATTAAAATTGGCGAATTTCCCTCTTCTAAAATGCAGTGGTCTTCAAAGTGGGATACGCATACCCCAGGGGGTATACTATGTGACAGAAAAATATGAAAATCTATTCAATATTAACAAATATTAACTTGTATTTTTAAATTACACGATCATGAACACTAAATAGATAGCAAAGCTTTTTAGCTAAATGTGAAGGCACTGAAAGCTGTTAACCAACTATATTTTAACGTATTTATAGTGTATTTCACTTGAAATGAAGACACCTAAATCTTCTATCTTTTTAAGCGTAATAATTTGGAATTTTTTGTGGTTCATACGAACTCATAAAGGGACTTACGCTACTTATTTAGAATATTTCCACCTCTGTATACCAGTCTACTGTGATTGAAGTTACCGTAGCGATCAAAGTAGGCTCAATATGATTTCAAAATTTTTTTAACGTCCTCAAAAACCTCCAGATATGAGTTTTCGTTGTAAAAAACACTTTTTTAGGAGCATTAGCAATAAATATGGTCAAAAATAAAATAACATAAACCAATAGTTTAAAATTGTTTTTGGATAAAAATAAAAAAATCGTGTACTTTTTACTTCCCTGTTCTAAAAGAGAAGAAAGTATTGTAGTCGTGAAGAAATAGCCTTCGGAGATGATTTCTTCAGGTCTTCACGTTTCAGCGCCCCTAGATGACAAGAAACATGTTTTTTCAATGTTAAATAAAAGTAATATTGTACAAATAACTCAGGTTTTTACTCTTGACAAAAATATGCATTTTTTGAAGCCTACAGATACAGGTGAACATCTGAAAAAATTTCTTCTTTTTTTCCTTTTGATATTTTTAAATTTTTAGTTTCAAACCTTTCATTGCGAGGGAAGTTCCATAAAATACTTTACGAATTTTTATCTTATAAAAACTATTAGGTGATTGTGTTTCTACTATTGTGACTTTTGTTTCAATAATTGTACAAACAATGAAATCGTTAGCACTTACACTCCATTAGTAAAAGTTTAACACAGAACTAAAATTCAAACTTTGATTTCAGAATCTTGTTTATGACGTTGTGGTCAAATTTAGTTGCTTTTTGTAATAAATGCCTGTAGTTTTATTTTTAAAGTTTTTATAACATAGTTTTGTATTTGATAAATTTTAATGATCGTGGAGAATATTTGGAAATTTAGTGTGATACTGATATGCTGAACTTCAAACAATATTGTTAATCATTTTCGTAGATGTAAATGTTCTTTTCTTTTAATAAAGTCATTATTATTATTATTATTATAACAATTTTCAATTTTTAAATAAGAATGGCCAAGACCAACAATTTCATTTTTTGAACAACTTTTGAACGACTTCAACAGGTTAGTAAAAATTGAAAATCACTCAAGACCCTAACAAACGTTTAAAAAACGATAGAATTAAAGAAAATGTTTATTTTTACTCCATAAAATTGTTAAATTTTGGCCATATTGCGATTATTATTGCTTCTAAATATTTTTTTTCATCTCGTTGTAACAACAATTTCAGATCAAATCCAGATTTCCTTGATCGCTAGTATAAGTTTCGAAAAATTCGCATTTTTAATCAAATTGGGGTGCTACGCAAAATTGGAAATAATTTAAATAGGTAGCTTAAATTCCTTTAGGGGTCTTTACAAGCCACCACAATTTTATATCATTATGCTTAAAAATAAAAAATGTATGGAGTGTTTAAAAAAAATTCATTCGCAGCATGCCATGATCAAATTGAAGTTTGCCATAACTTGATACATATCCATTGAAGCAAATGAACTACCATAAGTCAGAGAGAACTAGATATCTTGATCTTGAACTATTTTCCTAAAAATATACAAAAGACTTAAAAAAACAATTTTTAGTGACTGTTATGATTAGTACAGTCATTGTTGTGTAAATGCCATCTTATTGCTTGATGCAAGTAAAGTTACTGCAGTGTAAACTTTTGCCTGTCACAGTGATAAATGTTTTCATAAAGAAAATGCAATCTGATATTCAGCTATAGACTTAACTTAAGACATGATTAGATTTTTTGTCTTTCTTTCCAAGGCGTGCCCTAAATGATTTTTTTCTTTGGAACACACGATACGTGCATCTTATTTCAAGTGAAAGACACCGTGTACATACTATTATTTTTTTTGCCGGTGGGGTATATGACCAAAAAAAGTTGGAGACCACTGTTCTAACTAATAATTGAAGAAATAAAACGCGAAGCCTTAATGTATACTTGTATAACATGTTTTGTGTCAGGAAAGTGGTAATTGTAGTAAGTACGTGAAAAAACTGCATATTACAGTCATACTTGTATTTATTGATGTTGTTAGCTGCAAAAAAACTACTACATATTTAGAACAAGTTTTAATAATTAAGTTGTATTTTGCGCTGACAAATAACAATTATGTTTCAAGGTTTTTATGGTAAATAGTAAATACAAACGTATTTTTCTACATTCGTATGAATTCCATGAGTAGGGTGATTTATAAGTACCGCCATTAAATTTAACGGTAGTTAGAATACATGAAACAGAACAAGTATATATCAAAAGTTAATAGTATCCCACAAAAACTTAAATATTTAATTATTTAAAGTTTAAACCAATTAATGTCACGGGAATGAATTTCTATAAAGTTACGTTCGCCAAATGGTTGCGGTAACACCGAATTTGGATAAAATGCCGAAACAAAAAACAGTTGTTATTTGGGTATTTCAATCACATTTGATTTTATCTGATTTAGCTAATAAGGACACACGAAAACCTTTTCAAAAGTTTTGTACCAGACACTAATGCATTTTTCTTCATAAGCGATTAATTCTTGGTGCAGTGTACTTATGAATCACCCTATAGATATGCCCATATTAGTGTATTATCTGTATCTCATAGATATATTTCGATTTCTGATATGATGGTGTTATTCATTATTTATTTCCTATACAGATTACAGTATTTAGTTGAGACACAAATAGTCGTACATCATATTCATTTTGGGTTGAATCAAGAGTAGCCTAATTTTAATTAAAAAGGGCACGAGTTTGTTAGCACTGCCTTTAAACTATGCAGATGTTTTGTGATGAAAGTCACTATTGGGAAATTGGGTAACTATTGAAAGATGTAAAATATATCAAATTTAATGTAGAATTCCTACTTCACAAAGAATGCCAAATTATACTGTTGATTGCATTACCGATCTGTAAATTTTACACTTTCCAAAACTATAGGTCGCTATCCTACTAAACACGACGATTATATTTCATAAGGCACGAATTTAGCTTATGCTAGAAGCTAGACTGTTGCCTTCTTGTGACGCATCTAGAACAATTTATCACTCAATTTTCTTTTCGTTAACATATCGCAGTGTCTTCGACACTTTAAATATAGTATGATCAAAAATTATTTTCATCTAGTATGGCCATGGAATACTCCCTAATTTATCAATGCAACTATAACTCACCTAAAAAGCAAATTTCGAGTTTGACATTTAAGTATAAATGTAGTGGTATTCATAAACTAGGAAGTATTCCATGGCCATACTAGATGAAAATAATTTTTGATCATACTTTATATTAAAACATTAGCACAATGGAGTTTTGTCGGTTTTAAAAACAAAACAACGTGCAAAATATAATTAATGTTCAGAACTTTGGTGTTGTTTCCAAAAATTTTAAGATTAGAAAATCTCAAATAAAATTTACATAAAAATCGAAAATTTTAGTCGACTGAATTATTGGCGATAACTGTAATTACACTTAGCAATTACATTTACTTGCTTTTTATTAATTAGATTTTCATTCTAAGTAAGGTTATAAATCCATCATATATTTAAAGAGCAAAATATTAATCAAATACGAATCGATTTTGTCGAATTTCAAAATTCCACCATTAATGTAAATAGGCAATTTGTCAGTAAAAGAAAGTTATTATTATAAAAAGCATATGAATTAAAAAATCCACTTACGATAAAACACATAAACGTCATATTTTGAATTATAGTTTGCATTTTTCTAATTAGTAATTTAAAGTGGTTTGTCCGCACACATAAACACGATGAAATAACTTTATATTTACTATTTAGCATAATAATCCTTGAGAGATTGTTACCTCTACGTCAATGAAGTATAACAGCTTAATCATTAAAACTTGTTTTAAATTTATGTTTGTGCACAAACTAATGTTTATTAATTAATACTTTATTTATTTACACTTTGAAGCTTTATTTCTTCAGTAGCATACATGACACGAAAAATTTTAATTTAATAAAATAGCTATTTATAACTAAAATAAATTGCATAACACACGGGTTATATGTTATGAAATATATGTGCTATTTCAGTAGGGGAGTCTGGGGAGGCTTGATACGTATTTTTAAAATCAAACTTTTCATATGAAACTAATGCATTCAAAATCATGAAATTCTGTAGAAAATAGAATAATACTTCAAAATTCTACTATACAAATATTAATGCATAGATTAAATATAAAATCCGTTAAATCTGTTTTTATTTTCTGAAACTTGTATTCAAAGCTGCCTATATAAGGGAGGTATGAGGCAGGCATATGGGAGGAACGATACATATTAGAAGTCATGAGCTATGGCACTACAAATTTAAATTAACATTTTCAAACTTTTTAAATCTTATGGGAAAATTTAGCTTCCTTTTAACTGTTGTAGTACCTACTACATCACATGGGGCAGGTAATTTTACAGCTGATACATCTGCGACATCTTCAACTTCAGTAAAAAGTAACCAGGTAGCATACGCCTCACAAAGTAATAGTCCCCCCTTGTTTTGATATCCAAGATTTGTACAACATAATAATTCTGTTAGTTCATTGTTAACACTTTAACAAGAACAACATCACCCTTTGCAACGATTGAATTGGCATAATTCTCTCCAGCTAGTTCTCCTTTCATTTGTGTTTCTATATCTCTTTTCAGAAGAGCCTGTATATTAAACCGTTGACAAAACAATTTTTCTTTAAGTTTGGGAAAACCTTGCTCTTGACGCTGTTTCTATCTTTGTTCATCTTTTTGGATAGCGTTCTTTTCTTCTTTTTCCACTTGAAAGGCATTTTTTTTGCAGAAATACATTTATCTAGGGAGCACTGATATGTGTAAGGTCTACACATTACCCTTTTGCTGTGACGTAACAATTTTCTCTCTTTATTTAACTATAAGAAACTGGACGAAACAAAAAAATCTGAAGTTTTTGGTCAGGTCCGCTTTAAGTATGGCTTGTTTTATAATACTGTCAATCTGACATTTGTCTAAAATGACAGTAAAATAACGCCCAATAACAAGCAAGCAAGCAAGCCTATAATCTTATTTTAAGCATTAGGGACTTCTTCGAAGGAGAGAAAGGTTTGTTCAGTAAACATAAAAACGCAAAGTGGCCTTTGATTTCTATAATTTCATGAGTGTACTTCCAAAATTCATCTTTGTCTAGGAATGTACTTACAAAAAGTTACTAAAACAAATAGGTTAGGGGCGTGACATTTATTTATGAACTGTCATAAATGTTATAACTAACTGCTTTTTAGGATGTCAAACAAACACTCCGTTGGATTTTTATTACATTTTATAAAAGTTCCGGCAAGAATTTCTAGAATAATATGTACTTTGACACTGAAATAAATGAGATTTATTAATTGTCATTGATTGTCATTTTTTTTAAATTCAAAGTCGCCTTTATGCAGGTATGGAAACTTTTGCAAAACAAAATACAGAATTCCTAGCACAGCAATTGTATGTATATGCCAACTTAAAGAAATAGTTAATGTTTTTGTGTTTAGGGAATGGCCTATATCTATGTCAAGATTGTCTTGGTTTGAATAATGTGCTATTTAGAGCATCCCTTACATTAAAGGTTAGGTATATATCAAATTCTTTTTAAAGTCTACTACCTGCCATCTAAATGATACTTTTGAATTTCAGTACAATAGAAGACATACGTTTTAAACGCTAGGTTTGGTTATTTCTGACGTCACAGAAAAAGGGTAATGTGTAGACTTTATGAAACCTCCCGAAAAATATGTATCAAGCCTGCCATGGTTAAAAAGAAATTTACTGGTAACAACATAACCTAACCTTTGAATACGTGAATACACACATAACACAATTTTCTTTTCAGTACATACATCAAATTTTTGGCTGATATCAGAATTTTTATAAAAAGTTTCGTTATACCGCGCAGAAATTATGATAAATTGGTCAAAAACACACGTTTCTTTAGAGATCGCGCACGAACGATCAAATTTACATAAAATATTTTTAGACACATCCTTGATATTTGTCAACGATTTGTAAATGCCTTTTCGAAATTTAAACAAATCTTTTATTTAAGATAAATACGTAAAGTGAATTTTTATACATATAGAAATCGCTATTTCCGGAATTTAAGAGAGCTATTTAGTAGTTGCAGTGGTAGTATCACACTTGTACTTAATGTCGAAAACAATTTTTTAATACTTTTGAAGAAATAATTTAACTCCAGCTCCACCCCACATTCTTAATGTACTCGTCAGTATCGATATCCTAGTTTTTCCCTAATAGCATTAATCTCAAAATGGTACAGGAACATATCTTCTTGTTTTCTCTTATTTGATTTAGACATGGTGCCTATTCTTTTTTAGTTTCTTGTGGCCACTTGATCTTATTGTATTCGGATTCATAAACGGATAGCCTATTTATATGTCGGTTGCCCGTGTCTATTCTGACGACCAACATACGTGGGGATATGTACCCCCCCTCCTTTTTTATGAGTCCTCCTTCTTTGCCCAGGCTTGGGACCGGCAACATTACCGCAGAGCTATTTAGTCCACTCAGTATTCGTGCAGGCGGAGTTACAGCAACATATATACAATGAAATTTCGTCTTTGCAATACAAAAGATCCTTTATAAAAACGTGGAATTTATTATAGTTGCAGAAAACACTGGTTACTGTAAATACTTGAATATGAACAAGAAATTAATAAGCCATATACCAAGAAAGTGTAAACAGCCTTATTGTTTGCAATTAATAACTTTAATTGCGGTTTACTGTCACTCTAAAAACGTTGGCTTATTTGAATCTACCTTCAAACAGCCACAAACCTTGTTGCATGACTGATGCCAGTTATCCAGCGCATTATTCCACTAGGTTTTTTGGGAACTCCTAATTGCACGGCTAAGCTATTCGAATTTATTTCGATGAGGTGTAAAATTAGTGCAGCCACATCAAAGCCGATCTAATCTGTTTAACTTAATAATTGACATAGCGATAACAGACACCCTTTGCAAGGTTTCCCTTGAGGGCGTTTGCTCTTGGCCAAATTTAGCAAGGACCTTGCTGATATTTAGAAATGAGGTTATCGGAACTTTAATTTCGCTAAATTGTCAATTAGTTCGTTTAGTGTGGTTTACTGCTGGAAAAAATTGTATTAACAATGAAGAGCATTATCGCGAGCAACTAGCCACACAATTAAGGATTATAAAAGGTGGCGTGTTCGTAGTTTCCCATTATTCCTAAAGAATTCCCCATCAGAAAGTTTTTCCATATCTTTAATGCCATAGGCCCATTTTTGGATGCTTCAGTGCTGATTACTTCTGCGATGAAAGTGACACGTGCAATGTAATTAAACAGTAATGAAGCTGAGAGAATACAAGTAGTACTACTATTCAGATTTGTTTTGCATCCAGTAAAACACTGCGGAAGATTAGCTTAATGGTACGTAAAATACCGAAGACTGAAGAGTTCTAAATAGCAACTATTTCAATTCAAAGCAATAATTGATGAAAGTGTATGTTTAAATATTAGATATTCGAAAATAAAGTTTAAAATATTAAATTTAAAAAAATAGATATTATAGCTACTAAGCAAATGGGGTATTTCCAGTCAAAAATTGCTGAGCAGGGTGGAATCGCATTTTTGTACCAAAACATCGATTGTTGCGTATTTCGCCACACTACAAAATTCAAATTATTAAGATTCGAAGGTTTTGGAAAACGAATCGGAAATTAATAAGTAAAACTTGTTTTACTGGAGAACAGGAACAGGTAACCTCCAGTAAATTACTTGATCCAATAGGAACTCAATAAAATGGTTTCAGAGATTATTTTATTGATTACATAAAAATTATCATACAGCTTTGCAGCAGTAGTTTTTAAATTAAATTTATTGTTGCCAGAAACGATAATTGACTGAGAAATTACACTCTGAAATGGAAAATTATTATTAAGTAAAATGTAAATGATCAAAAATTAATCTCATAGTATGGCTGTGGAAGTGCAAACCAACGCCTTTAAAATTGGCTTATATACTTATATTTAATTTAAACTGCCAAATTGTGTTATTAAATATTCTTTTTATCCATCTTATTACAATATTATATTGAAATAAATGAATTTGCACGTAAAAGTAATGTAATTGTCCAACAAATAAGCTTGCGCCGGTCGAATAGACACTTCATCTTAAATCTAACCTAAAAATAAAATATACTGGAGTCAGTTTTAAAGTCAGCAATTTGTTCTTTCATAGCCATACTAGATGAGATTAATTTTTGATCATACTTTAGTATGTATGTATATATAAATTGAGTTTCTTTTTAACGTAAACAGAGAATGTCTAAATTGCAAATCTGTGTTGTTGATTTAGTAGTTACGCATTATAGAAATCTCGATATTAAAGAAAATATTACAGAATTTGTAAATAGAAACAGATTTGAAACTAAAATTATACGAATTCCATGATTAGAATTAGATTTACTCAATATATTTTTAGAGTATAGAACTACATCTTAAATATAATATACACAAGCAAAGAATCATTCATCTTAATTTAATGATGTACATAAAATACGAGAAAGATATTTATTACTATTATTTTCGGGGATCGGACAATTTATCGCCGCCGATTGGCCGTCGGCTATTCACCATCGGCGATTCGCCGTCGCCAATTCGCTATAGTTCAAATTTGTGTTCTATCCGATTCGCCGTCTACCGTATTCGCTATCAGCGCGATTCACCGTCGCGAAAATCTGTATTTTTGAAATGCTTAAATAATAAGGAAGTAGTCTCTATTTTACTTCTGAATTTTAATTACCAATATTGAGCTGTTACCTTGCTAGAACTCTTTCTAATTATTACTAAACCATTCGATTGTTGTTCGACAGATCGCTGGAACTTATTTTGGTGGTCGTATTATACGTTGTTGCTCTATTTCAAAACAACAAGTACAATTGGACCATTGCAAAACGATAAACTCTCGCGTGCATTAGTGATAACATGTGTAACATGTTTTTTGTATATTATTTATACTGAATTGAGAGTAGTAGGTATTTTTATTCAGTTAAAACTTTATCCCCCGATGGCGACGGATTGCGAATTTTCCGACAGCGAATTGTACTTATGGCAAATCGATGGCGGTGCGTTTAAATGTTTAAATATTCAATAGCAGGTAAAATCCAATAGAACATACAATGAGACTTTAATTAATAATTCCAATACAAATATTACAAAATAAATCAATAATTAAAAATTTCTTATTTTAAAGACAATCAATCAACAGGAATATATGAATAACAATCATAATATATTAACTTCTAAATGATAAAAATCTAAATCTGATTTTACTATAAATAATTTATAAAAAATTACACAAACTGTCGAAATATAGCTTTCTCGCAATCCCGTCTACCCCAAAATTTATGTGAAAGGACTCGTGTAGCAGCATAACTTTTATGAACACATCCACTGTTTTGGCGGCAAAGGAAAGTAATAAATTAAGAAAAGTCGAGTGTATCACGTCAAATGAATGTAAACATGTTAACTTAAGAACGACACAGCAGTTTGTGTAAAATATCTGCAAAGAACTGAAAAACTATCGTGTCAAGGTGGCGATACGGCACATCGCGGAACTGTTGAGCCTGAGTGCCCGAGTTCGAATCTCAGTCCCGGCAAGACGTGTCTAGGCTTTGCAATAGTCAGTTTTCGTCCCTTTTGCTTTGGAATTAACATTTACAGTTATTAAACGATATTAAATGTCAAATGTTTTGAATTAATAGCTTTTTATAGATACGTTGGTGTTGTATACTTTCTTTTAATTGTCCCAAAATGTATTTTTGAGAAAATTGTTGCATTTATGAAGTCCAGTGGAAAATTTGTATTCGAATATCTAGATGAAATTTGGATCGAGCAAAATGGATTCATAATTCGTCGCTGAGTACATGAATGAGATTTAAAAAATAATCCATCCAAAATTAGAAACTAGAGAAAAAATTGACAGTATTACATGCAGAGACTTGTTTTGATTTTTTTGAAAAGTTGTGACCCAATCAGTAACGGTATAGATTCTCAGAAGGCAGCCAACGGGTAAGTTTTTCAAAATTAGCCGATTAATCAGCTCCAGCTTTCTGCTTTAGATAAACCGTAATCTAACTGTGTGTTGATTAAGGATAACGCTCGTATAGTTTGGTGTTATTGAGTAAACCACCCACGTTTTCCTACAGGAAAATTTATGACGTGATAGTCTTTCAAAGTCTACGTTTGAAATGTGGCAGAATAGCTGTAACCGTGACGAAAAACTAACTTTAGTCTAAAATTATTCTCATTTCATAATTTTATTAGGAGAATCTGATTCAGATTATGTTAGGAATACTTATTTTAAGTAGAAATATAACCAGCAAGTCTTCTAGTTTCATGTTACCTACGGAGAGTGTAACGAAATACTTAATTGAAAAAATGTACAAACAACATTACAGAAAATATTTAGTGATTATGAGAATAGCATATTGTATTACCGAAATATTTCTGATGTGAACAATGACCATAAAATTTAATATGTGCATTAGTTTATAACTATACTTTTTGTTGAATTTGCAGTTTCAGCACTTTTTCAAACCATACAATTTCAGTGTATCAGATAAATAATGGAAGTTTCTTAGAACATTCGTTCACTCGCTTTCTACAAAAAAATCTTGACGAATGTCAGAACAGCGGTGTGTGGAACAAATTTTCCTCAAATATTTTCCTCAGACAATGCGCCTTTCTCTCTGAAAACAATCCCATAAGTCGAAAAGGTACCACCCAATTTCTGTACCAGCTGAGATAAGCTGACTGCTTGTTTGTTATTCTAGCTCGGAATGAAAGGCAGTTTTGCTCCAGGATTGTTTCTGTACATAAACGTGGGAATTTAAAACCTTAATATGCATTCATAGTCGGGGAATTTACAATTTAAATTTCAAACTTTTATTGCAAGCCTATAAATTCATCCCAGTTGTTCTTGGTTACACAACAAAACGGGTGATTATGTTTTTATTTGTATGGGAATAATTTGATCTCTTGATGATAGTTTGGTAAATGGGAAAGTGTTGGAAATAAGTGCGTAGAAATTGTATGTTTTCCAAATATTTCGCATTATAAAATAGTGTTTTGTATTTAAATATATTTACATAATAGAACTGAGTAAGCAATTTTGAATTGCCGATGTTACATCAGATATCTTCATTATTTCTACTATAACTAATTGACAATAGCTCCTTTATAACTGTGCTTTTCCTTCGATCAATGTCACTTCCTCCTTGTTAGTCTCGTAATAATTCTATTTTTTATGATTCAGTTATATAAACGAGACGAGTGTTTTATTATGTATTATTTTCCACACCAACTACAATTCATAATTGGTACCATGATGCAGGGCTATCGTCAGGGTCAGTGGCTCAGTGCTTAACCATCCTACTCATTCAAGGGTTGCGAGTTCGATCCCCGGTCTGGGGAGTGTTTAAAAATTTAAAAAAAATCAGATAAAAACCTCGACAGAATGCCATCTTTCGGTGTGGGTCCCATGTTGCTACCATGTGTAGCATATAAAAGCTTCCTTGCATGACCACAGCAGTCGTTGCGTAGACGTTGTATATAACGAACAACAACAATAACAATTAACGTGTACTCAAAACAAGTGATATCTATTATTGCTTCATATTAATAGAACTGACAGGTTAATTTGACACGTGAAAATTAATTTACCCGAGTTAAAAGTTAAAAGAAATTATTTTATCTGAAGTGTACTAGGTTTGATCAAAAATTACCTCGATTGCTCGCTCAATTTAGTGTTTAGTTCGTTGCATCACATCCCGCCTCTGATATTAGTAGTCGTCTCAATAATGTAATTTTTTTTATTCTATAGTCTGTAATTAGGAGGATTAACTAAACAGAAATTTGAATTGTATAGCTTTAATGTTAACAATATTTATATTTATAGAGCGTAGTGTATATTTTGTTTGCATTGCATTAACTATAACATTTCCTTTGAACAATAAGCCAGTATGAGCAATTTAATTGAATATAAAATTGAAAAACACAGAAGTGAACATAAAACGTAAATTAATGTACAACTTTTACATTTACCAACGACTCCATTATGATATGGGGCGTTATCTATCAACGAAAAATCTAGTGATTGTACATTAGAATACTGAATCTGATCATAAGGGTCTTTCCAAGACATTTTGGTCCATTTTTAGCTTAAGTGATGTGCAGTTCACCATCATATCCTGGTTAGATAGTTCTTTGGCTACCATGACTTTTTGTGTCTTAAAGTAAAAAATTGCTTAAGGAAATAAAATGGAAGGCTAATCTAAGAGCGATTTCTAAAAGTTCTTAGATGAAATTGTTTTCAGAAGTGGAAAAAGAAATAAGCAGTGGTGTACAGCTGCTCATTTAAAATCGCATCTTTTATTAGTAACGTTTTATGCTTTTAGTCAAGGCACTTTTTGATCGAGCCTCGTATTCTTCATAATTGCTTCAACTTGTAAACACATGGAAACCGTCATACTAGAGCATATTGACTATGGTGAGGTTAAAATGTGAGGGTTGATTGAGAATTTATTGTTCAAAAAGCCAGTAACAAATTTCTTGTCCTTGTAGCTAGCTTTCTCGGACAAATTCCAGAATAAATCTGCTTTTCACTGCCACTAACTAAACAATGCAGTCCAAAAGAAATTAACTAAACCTATAAAAGTAAATTTAAGTTTTATCCTGTGATAATATATGGACAATTTGCTGTTTATTAATATTCTGAACTATTTCATATTGGGGGTCTAGGACGAAAAACCAGACTTAGTGAAAAAACAGCGAATAGACTATAAATAAAAATGTGCACAAATTGCAGCTGGCAGTGCAGTACAAAGAAGCGGTGTGTTGTTATTTCGTTTTAGTTTAGTTGCTGTTTTGAGATTGCGTGTATTGTTAACATTCCTAATAGCATGAAAATACAATATGGGGTATTTAGGTTGTAGGCATTAGCATGTACGTTTCGCCGCCGTGTATGCTTCGTAGATATAAGGTTAACTACGACTTTTGCACTTTTTTATTTGTGATCCGTTGGTAATTTTTTCATTATAATGTTTATAGCTACATATATAAATAGCTAACATGGCACTGTACTATAAAGATAGGAATTGTAAAATATTGTCTTCGTCTGCTTTTAATATACAGAGAGATCAAAAATAAACATGCTCGCGGGAGCCATTGCAAACATTACAACTTGTTTAATCTATAGCATGCTTTTTAAGACATAATTGTAATTTTTTTTTAGTTTTTATCCGCTTGTTATTTTAATGTTACCTATCACTTTATTCTATAAATTTTGGTTTAAACTACATATTTTTACGTATTTGTGTAGCTTATTAGAGTGCGTTAAAGTTACATGGACTAATAATACAATTAATTGTAGTTCAAATGTAGCTTTATAAAGTGCAGTGTAGACACTGGTCATATTTTTCATGGGCACCCGCGACCAATTTTACTTTTGATCGCCCTGTATTAGGCATAATTGCCTGTTTAAAAATTCATTACCACCTCTCATTTCACTGGGTAGATATCATACCAGCCTAAAACATCCTTTCCCCGTAACAAAGGCGGCTCAGACCGTTTGTGGTGCCGCTCTGTTTACACGTGTTCGAGCAAGCGGTTGAAGACAAAATACTCGCTAGATGTAACAAAGAAATGTTACTTAAGAAAGGGTTGTTAGTAATCCAAATACCCGCATAAAGAGGGGCTATGACACAACGCCCACTGGTCACAAACCCCAACTCAGAATTTGGTCATAACGCCCAACTTCGATTCTGGTCACAACGCCCAACTTGGTCACAACGCCCAATTTTGATTTTGGTCACAACGCCCAACTTGGTCATAACGCCCAAAAGCGATATTGGTCACAACGCCCAACTTGGTCACAACGCCCACCGACGCCTGTTATAGGAGAGAGCTATCGACGCCACTTAAAGCACCGTTTTGGTCATAACGCCCAACTTCGATTTTGGTCACAACGCCCAATTTCGATTTTGGTCACAACGCCCAATTTGGTCACAACGCCCAATTTCGATTTTGGCCACAACGCCCAACTTGGTCACAAAGCCCAATTTAGATTTTGGTCACAACGCCCAACTTGGTCACAACGCCCAATTTCGATTTTGGTCACAACGCCCAACTTGGTCACAACGCCCAATTTCGATTTTGGTCACAACGCCCAACTTGGTCACAACGCCCAACTTTGATTCTGGTCACAACGCCCACTTTTGATTCTGGTCACAACGCCCAACTTGGTCATAACGTCCAAGTTTGATTTTGGTCACAACGCCCAACTTTGATTTTGGACATATCGGCCAGGCGGCAGAGAAAGTAAGAAAAATGTGTATCTAAAATGAATAATAATAAATTAAACTTTTAAGATGAGGTAATAGGTAGGAAAATTTTCAAGTTCCCGTAAGTAGTATTAATATTATTTATTTTTCATAATTCAGTGGCGTATTATGAGAAAACGGATTTTCTCCCATTTCAGTGACATATGTCGTATGGGATCGAATTATTAATTTTCACTACTTTATAGCAACAACTCACAATTTTTAATATTTCGTAGTTTTCTAGTTGAAAACTTGTGCCATTTAGAATATACGTGATTAAACAAAGTTTTTGCGTTGTTTTAATAACAACGTTTGATTGACAGAATTAATCACGTATGATTGTTGCTTATAATATTATAGTGTCCTTCATATATCCATTCATCAGAACATTTTATTGTCCATTAAAACCTCTGCAGATTCCCAAATTAAAAATTCATTTGCAAAAATTTTAATATCCTACTTCTATACAAAGGAGGTTCGAAAATATGAAAATGATTGAAGAAAAAAGTACTCTTATTTTTCAAAATACACAAAAATTTTAATTGGAAGTATTTGTTATAACATATCTATTAATAGTTATTAAGGTACCAAGGGGCATTATGAGTAAAATAAGAGCCCAAGATTGTTAGTGTACTAACCGAGGGCCTTTGGCCCGAGGTGTGTACAACAATCGCGGGCTCTTAGCTCATAATGCCTGTGGTGCCTTCAAGGTTTTATGTCCTACCAATTTTCTTACCTAATTCATATTCATATTCAATTCATATAATTACTATGCTATGGTATTTAAGATTGATCTAGTTAGCTGATCTAAGTTAGATTTGTGACATTAGATGAGCTGTCATTAATTTTCATTGTGACAGTGGTGCATAATTTTTGAAATAAAGGTTGTATCCATGGAAACAAATACTGTTAATTTTTCATAATAACCCTAGTGTTCTTATGAAGAAAATAATTGCCCTGGAGCGTTATTTTGTATCTAAGATACCTTAAAATAGAGTCATTAATTTTAATTAATGTACTGGTAGGACATAAAAATTATAATTGATTTTTACCTAATTGTTATTTGGTCCGTTTGTTAATAAATTATTTAAAAATTTGACACAAAAATTAAATTTGCTTGCACTGATTCCGAATCACGTCATATCCTGGTTGCTAAGTGAGGGAAAACTCAGGTTTGACAATACTCGTTTATCGTATCCGTTGATAAGTTAACTTTGAAGTATTTCATTTGGTAATACACAGCGTGGTAAGAAAAAAAATTGGAGAAACCAGAAAAAAATGTTTTCGGAGCAAGTAACTGTGACTTTATGTTTGACACCTACTTTTAACCTCTTTAAATAATATTTTTGTCTATTTTTGTTTTTTGACAATATCTCACTTATTTATAATAGTTATTTAACCAACAAGTGTGTTAATGAAGGCGATTAATAATCGAAACTGTTTAAAGCACGAACGAGCGATAGCGAGTGAGTGCCTTTAATAGTTGAGATTATTAATCGCCCATTAACAAACGAGTTGATTACAAAATTTTTTCGTTGACCGCAACATCTTTTTTTGTGGCGAAATATTTGATTAATACAACTAACCTCCATGCAAAATATCATCAAAACGCCAAAATCACAAAAACAGTTAATTAATGAAAAAGAGTGTATTAATCAAAAACAGTGTATTAATGACGCCTATTAATCCATCCTTTTTTAGGAAAAATAATTAATTAAAATTGAAATTAACAAGCGGTCAACGAAAAAAATAGATAAAAGTAATTTGACGTTGTTCTGGCACCTTTTCGATACGAATGCAGTGGGTAGTCAGTAGATGAAATTCATAGTTGTAGGTGGTATCGTGAGTAAGAGGATTTTTTTTTGGTGGCGGAAAATGTGAACATAAGTAATCAAATGTGTGTGAATACAGTTTACGGACTTGGTATGCGTTAGGCATAAACAGACCTATATGCGATTAATATCTAGTATTCGCAGAATCAAAAAGTTTTGTTTTTAGAAAACACTGAATTCTAGGATACTAGATTTTAAATCATATATGTCTACTTCTGTCTAACCCATACAAAGCCCATAAACTGTATTCTAGCTCAATGGACTGCCTATGTTCACACTATCCACCACCAATCTGTATAATATAACATATACTGTCCCTCATAAATTTGTAACACATGGATTTTTTTATCATCCATTTATCAGAGTGTTTTATTCCTGATACAAGTTTCTACATCTTCTCAAACTAAAAATGCACTTGCCAAAATGTAAATATATTCGTTTACAGGGGAGGTTCAAAAATATGAAAATGGTTCAAGAATAAAGTACCGTTATTTTTCAAAATAGACAAAAATGTTATTTAAAGAGGTTAAAAGAAAGTGTCAAACATAAAGTCACAGTTACTTGCCCCGAAAACATTTTTTTTTCTGGTTTCTCCTATTTTTTTCTTACCACGTGTATTACCAAATGAAATACTTCAAAGTTAACTTATCAAGGGATACGATAAACGAGTATTGTCAAATCTGAGTTTTCCCTCACTTAGCAACCAGGATATTACGTGATTCGAAATCAGTGCAAACAAATTTCATTTTTGTGTCAAATTTTTAAGTAATTCGTTTCACTCTGACTACGCAGTGTACAGGGATAGCAAGTTGCTTAAAACTGAACACAAAAACGTCAATCATAATAAATCCGCCTTTTGTATTGCAATCGGCTTATTTGTTAATACCTTGTTGAAGTAAACCCTTTTTGTCGCTTCTGCGTCAATTTGAAAAGAGCAGCATACAATATACCTGAGTGCGGTCTACAAGCGGCAAGGCAGCAAGCGAAGTTTGCCTTTAAATAACATTGTCGTATGTTCTCTGTACTGCATAGTCAGAGTGAAACGAGCTATAGAGAATCGTATATTAATGACCCTTATTAATGAATGATTTTTTATTAATAAACGATTTTAAAAATTTGTTTATGTTGGTGGAACTGTAAGTGTATGTCAAATTCGAGGTTAACAGGTTAGGTTTTGAGTCAGTTTTGACACAAACTGACTCAAAACCTAACCTGCTAACCTCATATTTAACATAGACTTACAATGTCACCAACATAAACAGTGCCAACCTAAGAAAAAAATCACAACCATTTATGGTCACCCGGTACCATTAATGTCAAAACTTTAAGTGTCAAATTCTTTTCATGGAATAAAATTAGATTCTCTTCAAATTAATAATGTACGATCAACGGAAAAATATTGTAACTAACTCGTATGTTAATCGGCGATTAATAATATCTACAATTAACTCGCTCGCTAGCGCTCGCGCATTAAAATGTCTCGATTATTAATCGTTCTCATTAACATACTTGTTTGTTAAATAACTATTAATAGATATGTTATAACAAATACTTCCAATTAACATTTTTGTGTATTTTGAAAAATAAGAGTACTTTTTTCTTCAATCATTTTCATATTTTCGAACCTCCTTCGTATAGAAGTAGAATATTTACATTTTTGCAAATGCATTTTTAATTTGAGAAACTGCAGAGGTTTTAATGGACAATAAAATGTTCTGATAAATGGATATATGAAGGACACTATAATATTATAAGCAACAATCAAACGTGATTAATTCTGTCAATCAAACGGTGGTATCGTAACAACGCAAAAACTTTGTTTAATCACGTATATTCTAAATGGCACAAGTTTTCAACTAGAAAACGACGAAATATTAAAAATTGTGAATTGTTGCTATAAAGTAGTGAAAATTAATAAATCGATCCCATACGACATATGTCTCATAATGCCACAGCTAACTATGAGTTCCATATAAAAAATACAACTTTATATGTTATAATCCGAATTTAGAAACTTTTTGGACAACGCATTACGCCACTCAATTATTATGAAAAATAAATAATATTTATCGGTTTCAGGATATTAAGCCTTTGTTTACATATACAAAAGTAGGCTGGTAACTAGGTCATAACTTATCTGTAGGGTAATGGAATATTACCCTACATGGCAACCATAACCATATAGCAACCGATAAACTATTGAACAAATCACGGATGTTATGAATCATAACAGCCTCAGATGTTTTAAAATCCTCGCTCTACGAGCTCGGATTTCAAAACATCTGCGGCAGTTATGATACTCATAACATTCCTAGATATGTTAATAGCCATAATACTACTTACGGGAACTTGAAAAATGTTCCTACCTATTACCTCACCTTAAAAGTTTAATTTATTATTATTCATTTTACTTTCTGTGCCGCCTGGGCGATATGTCCAAAATCAAAGTTGGGCGTTGTGACCAAAATAAAACTTGGGCGTTATGACCAAGTTGGGCGTTGTGACCAGAATCAAAAGTGGGCGTTGTGACCAGAATCAAAGTTGGGCGTTGTGACCAAGTTGGGCGTTGTGACCAAAATCGAAATTGGGCGTTGTGACCAAGTTGGGCGTTGTGACCAAAATCGAAATTGGGCGTTGTGACCAAGTTGGGCGTTGTGACCAAAATCGAAATTGGGCGTTGTGACCAAGTTGGGCGTTGTGACCAAAATCGAAATTGGGCGTTGTGACCAAATTGGGCGTTGTGACCAAAATCGAAATTGGGCGTTGTGACCAAGTTGGGCGTTGTGACCAAAATCAAAGTTGGGCGTTATGACCAAAACGGTGGTTTAAGTGGCGTCGATAGCTCTCTCCTATAACAGGCGTCGGTGGGCGTTGTGACCAAGTTGGGCGTTGTGACCAATATCGATTTTGGGCGTTATGACCAAGTTGGGCGTTGTGACCAAAATCAAAATTGGGCGTTGTGACCAAGTTGGGCGTTGTGACCAGAATCGAAGTTGGGCGTTATGACCAAATTCTGAGTTGGGGTTTGTGACCAGTGGGCGTTGTGTCCAGGCCCCCATAAAGATACTCTCATGGCTGGCCAGTCATATAACAAAAATTAGGACGTCGCGTCTGCCTAATTAATCAGCAGATAGATTCACGTAATTATATTAAAAACTATACCAGGCATGCTAATTTTGTCATGTTTGATATCGAAATACGCGGATTTTGAAAACCAAGTTTTATGCGGCCGCTGCAGAGTTCGGGAAGTTCGCCATTGCAGCCTTATCGGTGGTCGAATGTTTATAGTTCCCCCCGAGCTACTTCTTCACCAGGAGTTCGAACCTTTCGTTCACCCGGCACTACACACCTTGAGCAACCTCGGCGCTCGAAACTCCTTGTTGATCCTGAGCTCCACAGCCCCGTCCAGGCGGAAGCAACCGCTCGCACCTTGGTTGAGCCTCTTTTCGGACCCTCGCCAGCCTCGAGCCCAAAATTACCGCTGCTCCGCAAGAGAACTAGAGAAACCGGGACCATTTAGCGTTATTTGTAATAATTGTAAATAGTAAGCCTATATATACCGGGTGTCCCACGAAGTACGGGCGATCGTCATGTTGAAAAATACAATGGATCAACTAAGGCTTTGCCTGATATGGGAAATGCTATGCCTCCCTTTGCCGGGAAAACAAAAATACAAGACATTATGAGATAAAAATATGCCCATATGGTTGATCATTTGTGCTTTCTTGATATGGTAGTGTCTTATGGTACCCACTTCGTTGTAAATATCCCACTGACCAATAGAAGTTGAGCTATTGTATTAATCGAGCCTAACACCCCCTGAGCGTATATTGTGTTAGATATCTTGAGGTTCTTTTTTATATAACATAGAAGGAAGACAATGAAATCAATATAAGTACATGAAACAAGACAAGAAATGATTGGTGTACATGCAAGAACAGCAAGAAGTGCGTATGGCAAATCAACATTAAGTTGAAAACATTGTTAAGACGAGCAACAACTGTAAGACCAGCACGAATGTATCTTTGCGAGGCAACACGAGAAACTGGAAAGGTGGAAAATGCGAATACTGAGAAGAATGTATGCAGGAAGAAGAACCAACCAAGACATACAAATGTATGGTCAACCCATAGGTAATCACCAATGCTATAAAAGCACAAAGACTGAAATGGCTAGGACATCTACAAAGATGAAACGGGGGAGTGAGATAAGGTTCAAAGAAAATGAAATGAGATGGGAAGAAATAGCGAAAGACAGGACTGAGTGGAGAAAAGTACCAGAAATAGTGTATTTATTAAATTCTGTTGAAACAACTTTCTTCTTCAGAGTCGCATCCCTCATTACTGAAGATTCGTGATCTCATGAGCATTCGTTTGTGATGTCCCTCCAGGCGTTTCGGTCTTGAGCTTTTACGCTGGCTTCTTTAAGTGGTTTATTGGTCAGCTTTTTTATCTGGTCAATCCACCTCAAGGGTGATCGACCTCTGGGTCTTTTTCCGTCAACCTTGCCTTGGACGATTAATCTTTCTAGACTAGTGTCATTTGTTCTGGTCACATGGCCGAAATAAGATAAAATGCGCCTACGACATTCTTTGGAGAGCCTTTCGGTGACATTAAGCTCATTTAGTATTGAGGCGTTCGTTCTTCTCGCCGTCCATGGTATTCGGAGCATGCGCCTCCAACACCACATCTCGAAGGCATCTATTCTATTCCTATCCGAGGCGCTCAGCGTCCATGTTTCTGCTCCATATAGGAAGATGGAATATATTAGTGATCGTACCAGTTTCATCTTGGTGGTTTTGGTTATATGTTTGTCTTTCCAAACCTTTTCCAGATTTGTCATGGCGTTTCGAGCGATTGCTATTCGTCTTCTTATTTCCTTTTGGCAACCGCCTTTAGAACTTATGAGTGAGCCTAAAAATATGAACTCCTCCACACGTTGTATGTTAGGCAAGCGATTTTCGGGCTGCGCTGCGTTACCCCTGTCTACAATCATTATTTTTGTTTTCGTAATGTTGATTTCGAGTCCTAGGGCCCTGCTTTCCTTTATTACTCTTTGTACCAGTTCTTCCAACTCTGATTCGCTTGCTGCTATTAGTGTGGTGTCGTCCGCATATCTGAGATTGGTAATTTTTTGTCCGCCAACCGAAAATCCTCCTTCGAAGTTGTCCAGACTCTTCCTTATGATGTATTCGCCATAGATATTGAACAGCCTTGGTGAGAGTATGCATCCTTGTCGGACGCCCTTTTGGATCTTGAAAGGCTTGGAAGTGTCATTGTCGAGCCTTACCACTGCTTCTGAGTTCTTGTATAAGTTTTGGATCAGCAGGCTTAAATGTTCGGGCACCCCCATTTCTCTCAAGACTATCCAGAGATGTTTCCAGACGACGTTATCGAATGCCTTCGAGTAGTCGATGAAGCATAGGAAAAGAGGGATATTAAATTCTCGAGATTTTTCGATTATCTGCCGCATATTGAAAATTTGGTCCCTTGTGCTTTTTCCATTTACAAAACCCGCCTGTTCTGGGGGTATTTGATATCCCAAGTATTTCTGAAGCCGTTTATCTATGATCTTAAGTAGTATTTTACTGGCATGAGGAATTAGGGATATTGTTCTGTAATTTTGGCATTGTTGTTTCGAGCCTTTTTTATGGAATGGTATGAAGATTGATTGTGTCCATTCTTTAGGCCATTGTCCGGTTTTCCAAATCGTGTTGCATAGATCGTAAAGTATTGCTATTCCCTCGTCTCCCATCGCTTTGAGGATTTCCGCGGTGATATTGTCAGGTCCCGGGCTCTTGTTTGTCTTTAAGCTGCTAATGCATTCTTCCACTTCGGATCTTAACAATTCCGGTTCCATTTCCAAGTCTTCAATGTTGTCATTTCTTATGCCGTCGTTTATTTCCTCTGTATTATTATATAGGTCTTCGCAATATGTTCTCCATCTGTCTATTACTTCTTCTTTATGCCATAATAGTTTTCCGTCTCTATCTTGTATAGTGTAAGTTTTAGGTTTAAATTTTCTGGATACTAGTCTTACTTTATCGTGAAGATCACGTATTTCGTTTGAGTTCTGATGTCTCTCAATTTCTTGGCATAACTCTTTGATGTACTCGTTCTTGTCTCGTCTGCATTTTCTTTGTATTTCTCTGTTAAGATCTTTAAATTCTTGTTTTTGTTCTTCTGTATATATGCCTTTATTCTTTACTTTTCTACGGAGTTCTATTACTTGAAGTGTTTCTTGTGTAATCCAATGTTTGTGACGTTTTTTCGGGCTGGTCTCCGCTTTAGATATTGTATATACAACTTTCAAATGCACCAAATTGTTTACTGAAATCATTAACAAGCATAATAACAGTTGTAATCAACTCCAGTCAATTATAAACAATTGATGAACGTTTGGAGGGTGTGGCCACTTGTTCTGTTCCCGCAGGTTATTTAATGGTGTCATCATGACTGTTATTTTGTAAATTGCTTAATAACTATATGCTACGTCCTTTATGTTTTTAAAACTAAAAAAAAAAATCTGTGAGTGAATTCCACCAATGACGTCATTGCTCGATGCCTGGATGTTCAGATTTTTTTCTATAAATTACGCATAAACCTTGATATCATTCCGCCAGTGGATCGTTTCAAATAAAACTAACCGCACGTTATTTCAACAAAAAAACTGGTTTTTGTAGTTTTTATTCACAAGTATAAACGTGACTACCTGACTGCTGACGTATTTGATAACTAATGAACTATTCTGTTCCGCTACGGATAAACGGAAAGGACGCCGCGCTATCAAGGTAACAACTTGTTGGTAGATGATGATGGCACAGTGTAATGTCTGCGGAAATAAAACAATAACACTGCGGTTTAATTAGCTATCAATTATTTAGACTTCTCTGCCTTTAAGCCTCGCTAAAAATCAATGCACACAACGTGCACTCCTGAAGGTTAGTTTCGAAAAACGCGTGTAAAGTAAAAATTGAAGGTTGAAACTTAATTAACGTAGCTATGTTAAAGACGCGTGTTAATTATTATCGGCAAAGTATTGCAACGTTACTTAAGAGTGTGGGTGGAATAAATGACAAATATTTATTAAATTCGCGCTGCGTGCTGGTGCAGAATTGCATGTGAGTCACAGGAATTTCTTTCTGATTGCCAAATACCTTCCATTAATCAACATAATCCCGCGTGAACCACGTGACCTCCTAAGTTTTTTTAATGTGTGATTCACTGAATAAAGTGAATCTGCAGACGAAATAGCAAGTGACGACTCCGATTCTGCTAGCTCTTCAGACTTTCAACCTTTCAGCAAGTCGTGCCTTTGTTATTATTTATTTCTATTTTTATGGACGTGATTTTAACGGATGATAGCGATTTGCACATAGTGACCGTTACAACTGTAAACTTTCGGTACGTCATCGTAAAAACAATTCGCGATTTCGTTTTTCGTTTGCATTAATGCGGATGTTACATTTGACTGTCGTTTAGAAGCAAGCAAATCAAATCAAAAGCGGAAGATTTTTGGGTAGTCAGTCGAACAATGTTTTTATACTGTGGAACACATTATAAGTACAATTTCAATGAAAAAGTTGTAGACCTATTATTAGGGTTGCCTGATTGTTATGTTTAAAAGAATTGCCCATTGGCAAATGTCAAGGCTACTGTGGTCTAAATTTTCTGAAAACTTATAGACTTTGCTGTAAGCACGTTTAAAGTGTAAGGGAGAGGGTGGATGATTCGGCCACTTCTTAAAAAATAATGAAAAACATCGTTTTTGATAATATTTTCGTGATGTCAGTAATGGAGGCCATAAAACATATATCTGTGTTCATAAAAATACCACATGGTAAGCTGATTACGTATCGGTTTTTTTCTTATAAAATGTTTTCTTTAACTAAGCATATGGCCGAATGTTCCCCGCCGGTGGGGTAGTTTCGTCCAAGGGGTGGGGTACATTCGTCCTATAGAAAAACCATGAGCAGATAGCATATATGTTTGTTGTTTTTTTTTTAAATTCACTAAAAGAAACTCTCCTTCTAAAGGATCTCTCACGATTTGTTCTATGTCTTCAAAGTTATTTATAAGGTTTTCTTCTTCTGAATTGTCGTCATCTGAACACAAAGAAATAGACACTGAACTTTCTGAATTATTGTCCTCCTTTTCTTTAAAAACTTGTCGATTTGCTTTTTGCTTTTTATTTTTCAATTCTTTCTTCCTCTTGCGTTCCGTCTCGTAGCTTTCTTTCTCATTGTATTTTGGTGTAAAAGTAAACACTCTTGACTTAGATTAATATTTTCTTTTTAACTTTTTCTTTTGGACCTGCAATTTCGGAAGTGGTCTTATTTCTTCCAATGTCATATTATGGCTTTCTGTTGATATTAATGGTCCTATGTGTTCTAATGTCTTATCGTGACCCTCTGTTGGTGTTGATGGTCTTATTTCTTCTAAGGTCCCATCGTGGCTTTCTGTGGATATTGATGGTCTTATTTCTTCAAATGTTTTATTGTGGCTTCTGGGTGTATCATTGTCTATGATAATCGTTTTTCCCAATAAAACGTTGCTTTCATCGGTTTCATGCTGCTCTAAATTAGCTAAAGGAACATCTGTAACGATACTAGCAATGAAATCTTTGTCACTGAAAGCCAGTCTGTTTAAGGGCCATATGCCAGGCTTTGCAAAAGAGCTTGTTATGTTTTTAATGGTAAACGCAGATGTATATGCGGCGTTAACAAGATGGCCAATATTTCTAATCGTGATTATCTTTCCTGGATGTGAGAGCAACCAGTCATTAAATGCAAAACTCAGTGCATTTTTAAAGGGTCCGTAAATTCTCACATCAAGTGGTTGCATCCGGTGTGTGGCGTGGGGCGGGAAAGATAGTAAAGTTATTCCGTTTTCCTTGCAAAACTTTAAGCTTCCACTGATATATGAGATTCATGATTCTCAATCAATTGTTTGATGTATGTACGCTGGTAAGTCCATAATTTAAGCTTGACGTTTTCTTTATATAATTGGTCAATTCTAATTCTTGGCTTTTAGTAAACACTTGATTTACTGTATACCTGCTTGAATATAGCATGATTCATTTCCTGAATAGGAATGTAAATCAATAATTCCATTGGGAGCTTTGGATTTTATTTTATCTATTGTGGACTGCAAAGTTGATTTTTTGATTCAATATTGCCTTGTAGCCTCTAATAAACCACATGCTTTTCTGGTTACATCGTATTGCCTGTTTTAAGGCGTCTTCATCAATATTAGGTCTACTTGTTTTACATTTATAAGTTCGTGGCATCTGAAATAAAAGTAAAAACCATTTATCTATAATAGCATTTTAGGTGGGGTAGTTTCGGCCACTAGCCGAATCTACCCCACCCCGTTTGGCCGAATGTACCTCACGGTACATATTTCGTTTGATGCGATAATAAAACAGAACCTCATGCATTTTAGGTTAGGTTTGTATTAGAGATCGTTAATATAAATGGTTACCGTTTCGCTCACAAAAAAAGGAAACTTGATATTTCACAGCGTGTAGGAAAAAAATAGGTCTAAAATTAATCAAATTACTCACCTTACAAATTTCTTATGGATTTTCTGAACATAAAACACGTGCACACACGGGGCACTTGCGTACTCACAATACAACATGAGACTGTTTCACACCTTTGTTAGCTCTTTATTCGCGCCAAATTTGAAACACTTCGCTAGAAATGCGATCGGCCGAATCTACCCCATGGCCGAATCATCCACCCGCTCCCCTACAGCCTATTGGTGCTGGTCACTGAAGATTTTCTCAAAAAACTTTTCCGGCGAGCAGTTGAAAATTTGCCGATAATTTACCGAAGGTTTGTTACAAACTTGCTAGTAAAGTGCAAATTTTTTGCAGTTATCTCTTTTTTGCAAACATTCACAATTTACTAGAAAAAGTATTACTGCGCACTGAAAGCACATATAAATTTTCTGAATTTTTGCTAGAAATACATTGTACATTTACCGACGATTTGGTACAAAGTAAAATAAAGTAAATATTTATTGCAAATTGTTGACATTTGCTGGAAAACTGATTGTTAGTAAGTTAATTTGCTGCTCTTTTTGTGTTTTTTTTTAAACTTCTTCCACTGCTGGAAGTAGGTCCCTTCGACTTTTTCCAATTTTCTCTATCTTGTGCAATATGGAACTAATTTTTTCCTGCTGTGATCTAGATCAGGGCTGTCCAACTTCAAGGGGCCCAAGGGCCACTGTAAAAAATTTGAAGGTTGTGAGGGCCGCATCATAAAATGTCTCATATGCGACTTTGTGAGTGATTTGTAATAAATATAAAACATATATTTCAATACTAATTTTTATTTATTCAAGAAGCTTAGGTTACATTACAAAAAGTACTGAAACATAAAAGAGATATACAGGGTGTTCCCTGAGGTAACCAACAAACTTACACCATAGGTTCTAGAAGTGATTCTAAACAAAAAAATGTAAATTCACTTTAGGTTAATTCCTTTCCGTTCTTGAGATACCGACAAAGGAAAAAAATTACATCAATTAATGTAAATTTACATATAGAAATGTTCACCCCCTTTCTAAGGGCGTCAAAGATTTACCCCTCGGGTTAAGCTCAAATCGGAGAAATATGTTCACTCAAATATATGTTCGATTATGTAAAACACCAGATAATAACCAAAACAAATATGTTTTTAGCTAGTTTAGCTAGAACGATGTCTGGTTTCGTGGGTCGAGCTGCAACCCAATGCACCGGCGAGTGTTGCGGGTGCCTATTGGTAGTCCGCCAGTACGCACGCCGATTCTTCGGGAAATGGGCTGAGTAGGTCTTTTGTTTCTGCAAACTTGACCTTCCACTCAGCAGTGATTTTAAGCTGTAATTTTCCGGTGAATTTAGCGATTTTAAGGGCTACCTGAGGCGGGCGTTAGTGCCTAAATCCTGGTGCAGAGGTTGCTGGTACCTTACGACGGCTAGGCGTCGTTCTTGGAGCGAACGCGATGTCAAATCCTGCAAAAGGATTTTTTTCGCCTTGAGCCGGAAAATGATGTTGACATTCTCCCGGTAGGGAATTTGCGGGCTGTGGAATCGAACGTTGGAAGTCCAGGAATTTGCCTTTTAATGACCAAAAAGGTGTCCTGCAGGTGAGTTTATGAAGGGCGGCTACAGGACTCTAGCCGCTCACAAGCGGCGTAGAGGCTGCGATTCCTACAGGTTACAGGTTTAATTATTAGTAAAATGAGGTTATGAGGAGTATTTAATCTCTCTGGGCGCCGGGATTTGCGTTTAAAAATTAGGCGGTTCGAAATGGCTTTTAAGCAGTTAGTCCTGCAAGACAGCGTATTAAGACAGGGTTAAAGCCTCAGGGATTCTATTTCCCAAGAAAGTTCAACAATCAAGGTAAAATCGAATTCTAGCGGTCTTGCTCTTGCGGAAAATTTGAACTTCTCGGGCTGACAGTACAACACGTCATCTCCCTTGAAGCCTGGTCTGGTAAGGGTTGGCGGCCTACTCCGTTAGACAGTTTAGCGTGTCAGACCGGAGAGCCCACGTAGAAAAGGAGAGAACAGGATCAGGACTGGTGGACCCAAGGGGGAATTCGATCCGCGGGCCGCAAAAATATCCTGGCGGGCCGCATGTTGGACAGCCCTGATCTAGATGTTATCGGTTCATCGTTTCATCGGTCTGCCGATACTTCGTCTGTTGTCCCAAGGCCTTCATTTTAGCAGCTTGATTACCCACCTGTCATCATTCACCCTAGCCACATGTCCGGCCCATTGCCATTTCAACATTGCTAGTCTCTCCGTTATGTCTGTTATTTTAGTTTTTCTTCTAATTTTCTCACTTCTGACATGCTCTCGTAAACTGACACCCAGCATTTGTTTTTCCATGGCTCGTTGTGTACATTGAAGACATTGTAGACTGCTTTTTGTAAGGGTCATGGGAAGTATGCAGCTGTCATACACTTTCCATTTTCAGAGCCATTGTATATAGGAGGGTACCGCCATTCTTTGATCCGTGAAAATGCCGCCATGGCCGCCATTTTTTTTCCAATCAGCAATAACTGATTGAGTTATGTCTAAAATTTTACTTGAAATTGGCAAGACTGTACTGTACGTCTATGTCAAATTCGAGGTTAGCAGGTTATGTTTTGCGTCAGTTTGTGTCAAAACCTAACCTGCAAACTTCGAATTTAACATAGACTTACAGTCTTGCCAATTTTAAGTAAAGTTTTGGATAGCCAACAGACGTCACGTTGACGGAATTGTGCTACAATCCTCAAAGTGACGCATATGTCAGAGGAATAAAAATGGCGGACGTGGCGGTACTCTCCTATATACACTGGCTCTGTCCTTTTTAGGTTTATGGGGACATCTCTGTTTTTCAATATCAAACTCAGTTTCCTAAATGCAGCCCAGCTCTGGCCAATTCGTCTAGGTATTTCTGCTGTTTGATTTTCTTTATCTATTCTGATTTTGTGCCCCACAGGTATATACTCATCCATTTTTTCAATTTCCTCTCCTCCGATCGATAGTTCTTTGTTTATGTTCTGAGTACTGATGATTTTCATTTTTTCGATATTTCTTTGAAGTCCTACTGTATGTGAAGCTTGATTTAGTCGTTCAATCATGATTTTCAATTCGTCAGGGTCTTCACTGATCAGTACTACATCGTCTGCAAATCTTAAATGATGTAGATATGTGCCGTCGACTTTAATTCCCTTTCTCTCCCAATTTAAGTCCTTAAATATATCTACCAGTGCGAGGGTGAATAATTTAGGTGAGATGGTGTCACTCTTTTTTTTTAACTTAATGAAAATGTACTGCTAATTCAGTGAAAATTTATAATAAACATACATGTAAATTAAAATCTACTGAACATTTATTACTCACTATCCGATTTTTTCCGAAAATTTACTAAAAATCTGTTGCCAATACAGAAAATGTCTGCTTCAAACACTTGCTGTCATCCTCAGACTATGCCATTTCCCTGTCCAATGGAAGTTTGCCCAAATTATTGTAATCGCTAAGCCTGGAAAACCACCCGCACAATCCTCTTCCCACCGACCAATCAGCCTTTTACCCTTAATATCTAAGGTATTCGAAAGACTACTGCCAAAAAGAATACACAAAGACGTAGATCTAGAACGCACTACCAATTCGGATTCCGTCAACATGATTCAACGATCCACCAAACCCATTCTTAGACATCAAGCAAGCTTTCGACAGGGTATGGCATACAGGCCTATTATTCAAAATTAAACTTCACTTCCCAAGCCAATTGTACTTGTTATTAAAGTCATACCTAAGCGATACGATCTATCAAGTTAAGATCAACTGCATTGTGTCTAACTACCACAAGATTACCTACCTCTGGAGTCCCGCAAGGCAGCGCGTTGGGACCCTTACTGTACCTGCTGTATACCTCTGATACCCCTACCGTAGACAACACTATAATTGCAATGTTTGCCGACGATACGGCTATTCCCTCAATCAAAAATCCGGAAACAGCAACGTCACACCTGCAAGATCAACTCAACACTCTTCAAGACTCTTTTGGCAAGTGGAGAAGAACAGTGAACAGCGATAAATCTGCACACGTAACGTTTACCAATGTATGCATCACGTGTCCACAGGTCATATTTAACAACGCCCCAATACCTCGGAAGACCGAAATCAAATATCTCTGACTGCATCTGGATCAGAAATTAATTTGGAACACGCATATCAAAACAACAAGAAAACAAATAGATCTAAAAATAAAACAAATGAACTGGCTGGTCGGAAAACGATCCCAACTATCCTTACAAAACAAATTACTCCTATATAAAGTAATACTAAAGCCAATATGGACATATGGAATCCAGCTGTGGGGATGCACAAAAGCATCACATACCAAGATCCTACAAAGATGCCAATCAAACATCTTTAGAACCATAACAGATGCTCCGTGGTACATCACAAATGACGTGGCGAAAGAGATTAAAAGGCTTGCAAAATCGTATATCAATAACTTGGTAGGGCATGAAAACCGACCCGTGAATCAACTGTCTAATCAACCGCCCGTTACTAGGAGGCTAAAAAGAAAATGGCCACAAGACCTACCTCTAGATGGCAACCAAAACTAGTAAAATAAGTATGGGGTAACGGCACTGGCCGAATCCCCCTCATGCTATATAAATAACTTTATAACATTCACTTATTACTCTTGTAACGAGTAAATTGTAAATAAGCAAAGTTGTTAATAAAAAAAATCACTTGCTGTCAACCATTTGAACATGTACCCATGATTTACTGAAGATTTGTTGCAAATTCTCTAATGATTCTATTGCATACTTACTGAAAATCTACTGCCAATTCAGTGATTTTTTTTTGTTACAAATTCTTTAACGATTTATTGCAAACTTAGTGCAAATTTTTTACAGCCCGATTGGATTGTACTGCAAACACATTCACAGTTTTGTGGAAATTTACTGAAAGCGTATTTCTATGCACCAATGTACCTACTTTCAAAATTTATTGACGATTTACTGCAAAATTGTTGAAACATTGTGGAAACCCAATTGAAAATTTGCTGCAAACACTTCTTTATTTTAGGAATGTTCCTGTTTATTCTGCCTCTATTACGTGGACGACGAGAACCAACTTTGAGTCCATCTCTTGGGTGGTTGTTTTGGTGGTCTTTGTCCAGTTGGTTTTTGTGTTTTACATATTTTGACTATTCGATTGCCATGAATCCTATCTACATGGTCATTTCATTCCATTTTCCTCTTCGTTGTCCGCTTAACCACGTCTCGAGTATTACAACGTTCTCTTATTGACACATTTGTTTGCCGATCTCGTATATATATGTTTAATATCTTCTTCTTCTTCAACCTTTGTTCGATCCATTTTTGGATGTGGGTTTCTCCACATCAAGCCCGCATGTTTTTTCACGTTGTCCTCCCATCTCATCTGGGGTCGTCCTCGCTCATTCTTCCCCAGCCAGGAGCGCCAATTTGTTATTTGCAAGTTCCATATGTCATCATTATATCGTGCGTTATGGCCGGCAAGCTGCCATTTTAATTGTGCCACTTGTTTTCTTCCGTCTTTAAGTCTCGTTCTTTCTCTTATCATGCTGTTTCGTTTTCTTTCATTTAAGGTTATGTTCAGTATTTGTCTTTCCATTGCCCTTTGTGTCATCTTTCCATTGCCCTTTGTGTCATCTTTCCATATTACGCTTGGTCAGCGTCCACGTCTGGGCTCCATAGGTTAAAACAGGCAAGACGCATGCGTCAAACACTTTTGTTCTAAGGTGTTGCGGGTTTTTTCTGTTTTTTTTAATATGTGGCTTAGTTTACCGAACGCGACGTAATCTAATTTTCTTTTCCTTGTGATTTCTATTTCCTGGCTTTCTTTATTAAATTTAATACGTTGGCCTAAATATATGTATTCGTTTACTTGTTCTAATGTCTGGTTATTTGTATTTGTCATTACTTTCGTTTTTGAAACGTTCATCTGCAATACCACTTGCTTGGATTGTTTATTTAGTTCTTGGATTCATTTACTGCAAACTTAATGAAAATTTGTAGTAGCGAAGAGTGTGATACTTTACTGATGATTTGGTGTTAAATGTAGAAGTTTTGTTGAAAGTTCGTTATAAAATCTTAACATCTGACAACCCCATCTATCTATAGTATTTTAGATTTTCTATTGACACCATAAGTGAATTTTACTGTTTTCGTTCATCTAATAGTTTTATTTTAGAAAGAAAGAAAGAAATTTATTTAGCACTTGGCTACTAAATTCTACAATTTAAATTACAAAATTAAATTTACAGTATTCAACTTACTAAGTAGACAAAAAATATAATATACTTAACTTACTAATTCAAAATATAACTATCTACTAATCGAGTAAATTCGTTTAATGTTAAAGGCGCTTTAATGTTTACAGGCAGAGCGTTAAAAAGACAGACACCCTCATAAAATAATGATTTTTGAAGTTTGGTTGTTTTTACTTTTATTACATTGTAATTTTCTTTTGATCTTATATTATATGAGTGTATTTCTGATCTTTATTTTAAGTATGAATTTCAATTTTTTGGCAATAAGTTGTGTTCAATTTTATAAATTAAAACTAAATTTGCCTTATCTATACTCTGCCTAACTGTGAGCCAACCTAGTGTTGTTAACATATAATTAATTGGTGTATATCTATCATAGCTTAACAGTATTCGCATAACTTTATTTTTTTGCACTTGAAGCTTATTTATAACATTTTTATTACATGAAATAAAAAAAGACATACAATAGCTAAAATGGGGAAAAATGATGGTCTTATAAATATTTTTTTTAGTTCAGGCAGATAGATGTACTGATATTCTTTTAAAAACCCCATTTTTTACCTAATTTCTTAGATAGATTTGAACGTGATTGCAAAAATCTAGCTGTGGGTCTAGAAAGATTCCTAAATATTTGATTTCTTGTACATATTCAATAATTACTTTATCCAAATGAGTTTCTAAATTCCTATCACTACATTTTTTACAATTTATCTTACTTCCTAAAATCATACATTTAGTTTTTGGAGCATTCAACTTTAACTTATTTACACACAGCCACTTATATAGTATTGATAGTTCATGATTTAACCTTGTAGTAATTTCCTCAAAGTCAGTCCCAGACATAGAAATAAGAGTATTATCAGCAAAGAGACTAATGAAACTGTTTTTTAGGATTTTATGAATATCATTGATGTATATTATGAATAATAGAGGTCCCAATACACTGCCTTGCGGAACTCCCCATTTATTAAGTTTCTTTGCTGATAGTCTATCTTCTATTTTTATACTTTGATATCTGTCTTTAACATAATTTTCAATCCATTCCAGAACCCCAGCACCGACACCATAAAACTTGAATTTGTTTATTAAAATGTCTCTGCCAATAGTTTCAAATGCGCGTTTTAGGTCTACAAATACGCTTAAGACAACATTGCCCTTGTTAATGTTTTCTCTCCAAGTTGCAGTCACGTGCTGAATAGCAGACTCGCATGAGTGACTGCTCCTAAATCCGGATTGACCTTCAAAAAGTAAATTATTTTCTTCAAAGTAAATTATTTTCTTCAAAGTAGGACCTTATTTGGGAGCACACTATCGTTTCTAAAATTTTGTTTATAGTCGGTAATAAATTTATTGGTCTGAATTCCCCGGGAGTACCCGGCTTTGTCACTTTTGGTATTGGTACTACAACACTGGTTTTTAAGTCCCGAGGAAATGTACCCGACTCTAACGACACTGTTATTAAATGCAATAAAGGATATCCGATCACGCAAAAGGTATCCTTCAACAATTTTATACTTAAATTATTGTCGCTAGTGCATTTGTTTTTAAGATTAAACACTATTTTTTTAGTTCTGATATATTGCTGGTCTTAAATTTCAGAAAACTTGTTTGTTTATCTTCACCGACTTGCCGGAGCAGCACCATCCCAGTTTACCTTCTCAATACTATCAATCACTTCTTTTAAACTATCCAAATAAAAGTCATTAAAATTATCCTCAATCTCCCCACTGTATGATCCAAAATTAACCCCCGAGAAATCGGTGATTTTTCCTCTGCGTCCCAATAAGTCCTTTAGAGTCTTCCACATTTTTTTCCAATTTCCTTTGCAACCATCAATCTTAGACTCAAAGTACGCTCTTCTTTCGGAGCGTAGCTTTGAAGTGACTGTATTTCTTTTTTGCTTATAGTCTGCCCAATCTTCCTCTTGCTTAGTTATACAGAATCTTCTATATGCAAGATCTCTTTCTTTTTGAGCTTTACGCACTTCTTCCGAGGTCCATGTGTATCTTTTCATCTGACACTGTTTCACCGGTGTAATGGTATCAAGAGCACTTTGTATATTATGCATCAGGTCGGCATACGACACATTTACGTCTGCAGATGTATTATTCCAGTTTTTTCCTATAAGTTCTAAAATTAAAGCTGGGATCGTATTTTCATTTAGGTTCCGATATTGTCTAAAGAGTGTTCTTTCTTGAAAATCAGTATTATTTATCCAAAGTTGAGTACCCACAATCTGATGATCACTTATAATAGGAAAGTTTCGTGGCAATTCTGTGTCATCAAAATCATTTGTAATGATGTGATCCAAAAGAGTTGATGAGTGTTTGTAACCCGTGTTTCTTTTGTTACATTTTGTCTAAAACCAGCAGCCTCAAAAACTTCCCTACATTTTTTTGCCTTGCTTGTATCTGTCAACAAGTCAACATTTAAATCTCCTAATATATAAGAAGTATTTTCTTGAATAATGTCTTCATTCAACTTTTCTTGTAGCACTTCTAAAAAATCATTGGCTCTAGAATTAGATCTGTAGCATGTACCAACTATAACTGTATTTAGATCAATATGAATTTTAAGGACTAAAATCCAATAGGTATTAGTTACTGACTCATTATATAGTACCTACTTCATATCTAAAGCAATTTTTAAGATAAATTATACCCCCTCCCGTATGTCGGCTGTCAGAGTAACACACCACAGCTTGATAATCAGGAACATCAAACTGCATTTTCAATATCTGATTTCACATGTCTCCGTGACACACATGCATTTTGTTGTTTTCTTGAGCTCTCTTATAACAAACACAGTTTCTATCAAATACAGTATGGTTAAACACAATATTTGGTATTTTTAAGACTTGAGAAGGATACTTACAATTTGTACATTCGAATGAATGTGACTGGCAATCTGTACTTTTATGATTTTGATTACATAAGGGGCATACAATTTGTTCGCTTTACAGTGTTGCGCTTTGTGACCATACTTCTAGCACTTAAAACATCGCAATACTGCGATATATTCAAAAACTAGAAAGCTGTCCCACTCCAAGAATACTCTCTTGCTATTTACCAAACATTTAAAAATGTCCGGCGACATTTCTAGGATTACATTATACAACTTCTTATTGTACGGGATATATTTTTTAATAAACTCTATATTATCGGAATCCAATCCATTTAAACAGTTTTGACTTTTTATGCTCCGCAAAAACTCCTTTTTTGCGCTACTAGTCTCAGAACGCACCGTTATTGGTCTATCTTTAGGTCGTGAAGTTGATTTTCTCCACCAAGGGAGAGAAAGTAAAATAAACAATTTTCACCGTGGTAACTAATAAATTGCTAAGTTACCAAATATGACTATTTTAATTTTGACGTTTTAAAGAGCTGTATTGTCAGGTTGACAGTTAAAATATTTTCGAAATTTGTTGGGAATTTAGGTATTAAGCCGTTTGGTAGTGCAAAAAATAGTATATACACCACGGTAGCGAATCGTCTTATAACCTTCGCGCTTTAGATACTTCGCGCTGCGCGCTCAGTATCTAATATGCGCTCAGGTTATAATACTGCGCTTCGATACCTTAATGTATAATATACTATTCATCATTCAAATATTTTTCATGTATACCAACAATCAGTAATTTGTTCTCTGAATGTCATTTTTTGGCAGTGGTCTATTATGATATGCTTTTCGAACTTTTTCCACCGTCTAGGGTTTAAATCACACAACGTTTCGGGAGTTTTGATCAGGAACGGAAGTAGATCAAAACTCCCGAAACGTTGTGTGATTTACACCCTAGACAGTGGAAAAAGTCCGAAAAGCATATCACAACAATCAGTAATTTTGGACGAATTAAATTTGGAATGTCAACAACATAGTTGTCTGATAACTCGGCCTTTGCTTTATTCTGCAGTTTTTCTAAGGATTCCTTATCTTCGCAGTGAATAATAACAGAACCATGGCTCACAGATTTTAGTCTTTTTATTTCCACTGATAAAGCAGTTGGATTTATTTTCTGCGTGATAGCATTTTTTTTATTTTAATGTATTTATCGTCTTGCCTATGTGCTTGTACACAAACTTTAATTAATGATAATTCATGGTGAATAATTAATGGATAACTCGAATTACAAATCGCTTACACAAACGAGATTTAAAGAATTAGGGAAGGCGTGGAAATCCCTGCGGTGGATTTAATTAGTTCTGAGAATGGCCACCTGGGCCGTAGTATTCAAGAAGCGGCCATTATAAAGGTATTCACAAAAAAATTGGAACATTTATCATTTTTTAGCGCCGTGTAACGTATATTTTGGACCGTCAATTATTTATTCGTCGGTATGTTAATTTAGTCCTAGAAGTTACAAGCTATAAGACCTACACGAATCACGATTCATGAAAGAATTCTATTATTTTTAAGTAAACAAAATGCAAATACACTATGCTTCAATGATCAGACTTAAACTAGTCATTAGTCAATGTTCTTTAATTAGTAAGTAGCGTACAAGATGAACGTAAATGGTATATTTTTCATTTTTAATGTTGATTATCTTGAAAACGATACGAATCCAAATAAAAAACGAATACATATTATGTAAAACTGCTTAAAATCAACAATTTCCTCGTAACAAAAAGTAATAACCGAATATAGATTTAAGCTTCAAAAAGATGATTATAATATAGTGGTAAAACCTTTACTATTCGTACCTTGTTTGATAAACCAAATGTAAAATCAATATTTAGTTTTTATAAAAATTGTTTCAAAACAGTTACAACTACTGGATAATCAAAATTACTCATACTGTGGCAAAATGGGCAAAGAAACAGTTTTGAATGATCAAATAATCGATTTTATTTGTAAAAGACAACAAATCGTCCAGTTTTGGTTCAATATTGCTTTGCTGTTTACAATTACACATACTTTTTGAATGCTAACCACTAATTGTGGTATTCGTACATAGCCGAACATTAATTTTGTATATTCAAATTGTCTGATTTGATAAACTCTCTTTAAAAATCCACCCCGATGGCGCAGTGGGTAGAGTGCCAGACTTGCAATAAGCAAATCACCGGTGATTCTCCATTTGAAAATTAAGATATTTAGAATACGTCGAATATAAAAACTTGCCAAAGAAGTTAAAGATGAGCGTACAATTCCGGCTTAAAAAATACACTGAACACTTACGCTGTCAAAACTAAATAAATAGCAGCCGTCCAGCCGTTATCTCAACAGAGATAGGAATGATTGCGATTGCGATATACATACATAGGTATTATTAAATAAATTAACTTGTTATTCTACACATTGCAAGGTAGAATTGTAGTTGCTCCTCTGTGCAGTTGCGTATTAGCTTTTGGGGGCTTTTCATATTTTTAAAATGGTTTTCCAGTTTCGTCAGCTTGAATTGATTTTCGTTCGGATGACGTTTCCAAAGTTGTTTTTAATACATCAAACGTAAAAATAGCAATTGCGGGTATTTTATAGCATTTCTACTGAGTTATGTAGAAGACGAGACACGCACAAAATCGTTTGCTGATGAATAACTGTTTTTTTCTTCCTCTCAATTTAAATTCTATGTGCGCTGTCAACGGACGCGTGTGCCTTAGATGGCAAGTACTGCCTTATTAATTCGGGGAATCCTAAAAAGGTCAGACATTTTCAATGTCGGTAGACATGAATGCCGGCTAACTATCGAATCTTGATATGGGTAGACGGCTTATAGACGAGTTTTAAAATGGATTTCGAAGAATTCCAATAAATTCCTTTTTTATGTCTAAACACTTTCTCTAGCCCGTATTAAAAATAGATAAAGTGGACGCAATTAAATATTGTAATACTTAATGGACCCCTGGTGGTAGCCTTTGGCAAGGATAGTCATTTATTGATTTTACGAGTTGTTTTAGTAACATCTTTATTGTATTCATGGGCAGAACACTTATGGATATGCATAGAGCATATTGTCTATCGGCAGTCAGTTAAACTCTGTGTTAGTGCTATTTTACGCAAGTATATTCGTTAATTTACAATTAATATGTACAATCATGTGTGAAAATGATAGTTTAGCAACTGTTTACTAGTAATCGTAATATTTTTTAGATCGTTTTTCTCACCATACCTCTTAAATAATGCCAAGTACCAAGACTTCATTCAACGGTTTACTATTTTCGGGTTTTGTAAACAAACTTCCCATTATTTCTAATAGGGATATTATCACAGAAAACAATTACTTATTATGCATATTCGTTGTATTTTTTAAAACTACGAACACATTTCATTTAATAATAAGGAGGGTTCATTACTGCCTTACTGAATGGGACCACGGTCGCCCACACGCTTCGTTTAAACACACCCTTATTATTTCTGAGATGGTGGTCTGCTGTGCAGCAGCCCTACATTATAAATGTAGTAAAATGTCAAAATTCCAGTGACAGTAGTGAAATTGTATGTAAATAATTTTAATTATAATGAAATAATGCAGTGTTTCACTGTACTTGGGGACACGAAATTTCAAGTAACTGAGGCAGTATATCTGATGGAAGAACATTACATTAACTTTCTTACCTGGACATTTGGTTAGGTTAAGTGGAAGAACAACATTAGTTGAACTTCGCCTTTTTTCTGTATCCGAGAAAACAAAGTCATTTATTATTATTATTATTATTATTAAATGCGGCATACGCTGCGGCTTACAGTTTTATATAGTATTTGAAATAAAAGTTTAGGTAGCTACACAGGGATTTTAAATATTGTACGCTCCCCGGCTACCACGCTAACACCTGTGGTAGTCGTTAAACCCTAACAAGGGAAATCTTGCTCAATTTCGATCGGCAAGGCTAACCATCTACCCGGCTTACGAGCAAAGAGGGCTCATAAAACCACAACTTTGTGGAATTAAAAATCTTGAATTAATTTTGATTTTGATGGAATTAGTATTTAATTTAAAAATAATTGATTTTTTTTCTTTCCTTTGGTGTTTGAAGATACCTTTAAGTCATTCGTGCAGTTTATTGGCTGCTACGAAGCGTCTCTTTGTTAACCAAACAAGGGTGTTTTTCTTTTTTCTTTCCTCGTTATAGACTATAGCCGTTATCTTTACTCGTTATAGGCTATAGCCGTTACTATGTTTGTTACTATTGTAATAACTAACAGTCTCCTTCAAAGCACTGCACTTTGGAAGTCACAACCTTATTCCAACGCTCCTTGCACTTCTCGAGGCTATTTTTATGCTCAGATTTTGGAATATACCACGTTAGCTGCTTCATCGTGTTCTCTTTGTCAAATCCACATCCTAAAATCTCTTTCTTTTCAAGGATGATTTCAGTTTTAGGAACAGCCAAACAGCCACCGCTTTCTCAGAGAACTAATAAATCTTTCAAGGCCTTAAAATTCTTAGTTCACACTGTAACTTTATGGGCTATTCATGATGAACAATACCTTCGTGGCCAGCATTGTCTTGACATTGCTCCAACTTCGATACCCTTTTTTACCCTTTCATCTTCTGGCGTTTTCCCTGAGTCAGAGTCATGATTCACAGTAGCATAGCGAGGTCCCAATGGGCCCGAATACGAACTCTTCGTTAATGGTCCTCTCATACATGACCAGTAATTTTTAACCTCCCCCTCCTCACTTTAAACGCCCAATGGTTTTCACTGAAAAGAAAAACAAGCAACAATATTTTTTTCTTTGTGTAGAACCATAACCGAGAGAAAATGCTTAGACAGAATGACAGACTACAATAACTGACTAAAATAAAAACATTGTGCTATGTGATATTATATCACAATGAAAACATTAAAGAAACATCCTTAGTCTAGCAGGGTAATTATGAGACATTTTTGAAACTTTTGAGTTTTATTACTAAAGATTTCATTACTAAGCAGTTAAAAATATACAGACTTATGTGCAGTTTGATATTCTTGTACTTGACTTGCTGACCAAAATTTTCTTATACTTTCGTTTTGGGGAAAATATGAGACACTCATGTACAAAAGTCAGACTGTTTAACTTGCTTATTTTATACTTTTTTAAATATTGAAGGTAATAGTGAGATAGAGAGGGTAAAAATACATATAAACATATTATTTGTTCTTTGAGTTTCTTGATTTCAACCGGGAAAAACATTCACAAAATATGTGGAGAAAATTTTTATTGCTTGGTTGCATAAAGAACCTAATCTAAAGTAAATATGTAAGTAATAAATTAACATACTTCATGTGTAGTGAATTCAGTGGGAAATGTACTAAAATTTATTTTTACTGTACCACTGAAAGTAGGGGAATATAGCATGAGAAAAATGTCTTTCAAAACATCTTCAGTCGTCACCGTGTCTTTTATAATGCAAAGATGAGCAAGTACGCCAAGCAGCGGAATATAGCCAAGCGCGTAATACGTCTGGCTATCAATCGGATTCCGTCTGGTAGTGCAGGTTCGAATCCCACTGATTTAAAAATACAAAAACTATTTTAATTCCAATAAGGCCTCCTATAGGGAAAGGGGGGGGGGGGGTTCAGAAGATAGTATATCTATATTCTTGTTACTACAAATAACAAAACAACAGTCTTACCATTGTCAAAGGTAATGAAAATAAAAAATAAATACAATAAAATTATGGAAATGTAGCGATATATTACTAAAAATTCAGTTTAGGCGTCGTTGCCACTGCAAAATGATGGACTATACTACGTTTAACCAACAGATAGCGTGGAAGTCCCTCCCAGAAATAAGCGCCAAATTGTTATTGCTTAGCCGGTTGTACACAGCTCAACTTAGTTAAAATTAAACAATTTTTTAATTCTCTGGAGTTTTTAATTTATAACGTCTAAAACCGGTTTATGCACTCTACGCTGTTTCCAGTAATTCTAATTTTCCATAAATTCGTTAAATAAAGTATAGTCTATCAATGTTAAGTTTCGATAGACTTTCTTTTTCATTCCTAGCAGAGCAAAGATCTGGCAATCGCTGTTGTCTAACAGACTTACGCAAATAAATTTGGTCTGCACACTTTTGCGCATCGATAGCTACGCCACTCATGATTCATCGCCTACATGCAAATGTGCATGTTTTTGGAAAATGTTGTTACACAGGCTCTGCTCCACACGTTCGGTCATTGTGAAGATGTCTGAAATGTGACGGACATAGGTTCAGCACCCACGTCACTGCGTATGGCGTATCACAGTCGACCAAATAGCTCCAAATTTCAGTGCCATGGAAAAACCAGTTGGTAGGTGTTGGTCGGATACTTACCGGACACCTTATTCCATTTTTTTTTTTTTATTAACTCCAAGACTATTTACAATCTGTCCGAGGACAATAAGTAAATGAAATAACAAATATTTAACATATATACATAACATGTAGGCAGGTCATCCATTGATTCGTGCCTATATAAACTGCATCTTAATAAGACTTATTTTAGTTGATTGACACTACTAATGATTGTTCGAGACTGCTACACGGTATTAAAATCTAGTAACTATGTCCAATGGCTTAAATCGCTTAAGTCTGCGCGTATCATGTTGTTCGTCAAGGAGCCTGTGGGCTAACTGATTAGGATGCACTGTTAATTTTACACGATACGATGCACTACACTGTTTAGCTACCTCTTTTACGGTAGGTATTTTTAGGTCACTTCTAAGAATGTTGTTGGTTACGTACCATGGGGCGTTAGTGATTTGGCGTAGTACCTTTGATTGAAATCGTTCTAGTATTTCTATGTTGGAGTTTGCAGCTGAACCCCATAACTGTAATCCATAACTCCATATGGGTTTTAATATTACTTTATACAGAAGCACTTTATTTTCTAATGTTAACTGCGACTTTTTCCCTATTAACCAATAAAGCTGTTGAAGTTTAATATTCAGTTGTTTCTTTTTTGCTTCAATGTGTGGTCTCCAAGTTAGACGTCTATCGAGGTTCATGCCTAGGTATTTGGCTTCCGTGTTTTGAGGTATAGCTTGTCCATTCAAATATATTGGTGGGCAAGTCAGCCGTTTTGTGGTAAAGGTTACATGTGTTGATTTCTGCTCATTAACTCTGATTCTCCAGGTCTGTAGCCATTTTTCGATTTCGTTTATATTTTCTTGAACCATAGTCGAAGCAATTTCTGGATCTCTGTGAGATGCAATTACTGTGGTGTCGTCAGCGAAAGTTGCTACTACTGTATCTTGCAGTGCTGGTAAGTCTGAGGTGAAGATCAGATATAGGATTGGTCCCAGGATACTCCCTTGCGGAACGCCTGATATGATAGTTTTAAGACTTGTTTGTTCATCTTCGTATCTAACATAGAACTGCCTGTCTTGTAGGTATGAGTGTAATAGAAGATAGACGTTGTATGGTAAATGTTGTTTGATTTTATAGAGTAAGCCAGGGTGCCAAACCTTATCGAAGGCTTGAGACACGTCAAGAAATACCGCTGAGCAGTATCTTCCTTCTTCGATGGCGGAATTTATTTGACGTACTACTCGATGCACCTGCTCTATAGTTCCATGGTTCTCCCTGAAACCGAACTGATGTTCAGGGATTAGTTGTTTTTGATCTAATATTGGCTTCAGTCTTTTAAGGAAAAGCTTTTCGAATACTTTCGAAATAACTGGCAGCAGGCTAATTGGCCTATATGAGGCAACATTTTGTGGATCTTTTCCAGGTTTGACTATTAGAATGATCTCTGCTATTTTCCAAGAGGCTGGGAAGTAGTTTAACCTTAGGGCTGCATTGAAGAGTTCAGTTATGTTTCTTAATATGTTTTCTGGCAGCTCTTTGAGCACTTTACCGGTAATCTTATCCCATCCGGGTGCTTTTTTACTACTAATTTCTTTGTTTATTACTTGTCTAACTTCTTGTATTTTAAATTTTTGTAATGGAAGCTCCATTTGTAAAGGTGATTCTAAAAACGTGTGAACTTCTTTTTCTTCCTCCTCTGTAACTGTTCTAGGGAAAGGGCTGAAGGTTTTTTCGAGATGTTCTGCAAAAACGTGCGCCTTTTCTGTGTTTGTTCTAGCCCATTTGCCATTTTCAAGTTTTATAGGAGAATTATGTTGATGGGGACGCTTGATCCTTTTTGTTGCCTTCCACAAAGAATAATTTGTGTCTTTGGTTGCAGATAATTCTTGTAAGTGTTTCTGGATAGCCGTGTTCCTTTCTTCTATTAGTATTTGCTTTAATTCTTTTGTTGCTTTGTTGTAGCTGGTTCTGTCTTGAGGAGATCTAGACTGTTGCCATTTTTTCCTTAATTTTCGTTTTTCTATGATTTTTTCTTTGACGGTGCTGGAGCAGATTTTCTGTTGCAAATTGCAGGTCGTGTTTGGGGTGGCTGTCCATGCAGCTTTCTGAAGAGCTAGGGTCAATAAGTCGACAGCTGCGTCTACTTCTTCCTTTGTTTTGAGTGAAAAGTTAAAGCAGTTTTTGCTGAGTATATCAGAAAATAGAGACCAGTTTGTTTTACTATTACATAATGTATGGGATCTAACTTTATGTTCCGTATTCGCATCCAGAGTAGCAATTATGGGGGAATGGTCGGACGAAAGATCAAGACACGACTGAATATTTAGATGTGTAGTAGGTATGCCTTTTGTTATGCAAAAATCTAACAAATCTGGAATACGTCTTCTATCTGCGGGCCAGTATGTGGGTTCGCCCGTGGTCAAAGGTGTTAAATTATTATGTAGCATCGCTAGATAGAGCTGTCTTCCCCTTGGTGTTGGTGTGTTTGATCTGCAGCCCCACCATGGGTGCTTGGCATTGAAATCCCCTCCGCTAATAAACCTGTTTCCAAGTGTATCGAAATATTGTTTATATTGTTCAGTTGTAATTTTGTGTTTTGGTGGAGAATATACAGAGGATAACGTGATGGGTCCAATATGATCATGCACTGTAACAGTGGTAGCTTGAATAAAGTCTTTTGCGAAATTTTCATTTGCATGATGTTTTATAGCTGTTTTAATTATGAGGGCAGCACCTCCGTGAGCTTTACCGTCTGGATGTGGTGTGTCGTAAACTGAATAACCTGGAACACTTAGATAGCTTTTGCTGGTAAAATGCGTTTCGCAGATGAACATAACATCTATGTTTTGAAGTACTAAAAATGATTTTAATTCTTGGCTTCGTTGTGCCAAGCCGTTAGCATTCCAGACACCGATTTTTAGTGAATTAGCCATTATTAGTTTTGTTTATGAGAGCAGTGATAATATTTAATAGTGTATCCATTCTTTCTGCCAGTTTTTGCACTATTTCTTCTAATTTGTTTATGCGATCGTTGTGTTGTGTAGCCGGAGGCTGAACCGAATCATTTGCTAGTGGATTACTCTGTAGCTTTTGTAGATAAGGGTAATTTGTTTGTGTTGATGAAGGATTGATGGAATTTCCGGGACTTTGAAATGTAAGTGGGTTTTTCTGCGCTTGTACTTGCCTTTCTTTTAGCATCTTTTCTCTAAGAGTGGGGTATAGTTTCTGTTGAAGTTGTTTCCGCACAATGCATCCTTTATAACTGGCAGGGTGATTTTGTTTACAGTTGTAACATACTACGTCTCTTCTTTTTTCGGTCCACGTGCAATTGGCGGTAAGATGGTTACCTGCACATTTAACGCAATTTGGCTGCCTATAGCAATAATTTTTAGTATGCCCGAAGGCTTGGCATTTTATGCATTGAGGAATATCGCGTTTTTTGTAAGGTTGCTCAAAGCGAACAGTAGTGTACTGTAAGAATTCAATTTTATAAATATCCTTGTTATTGTCTTGTTGTTCTAATTCTACTATAAAGGATGACGTTGGAACTTTGATATTTTTATCATTGTTTTGTTGTGTTCTCAGTATATTATTGATTCTAATCACCTTGTGTCCCTTTTTTTCAATTTCAGTCTTGACATCATTTATATCTGTAGTTGGATGTATCCCTTTTAGTATCACTCTGAAACTTCTTTTATCTTTCATTTGATAGGTATAACATTCTGTGTTTTTCTTTAGCAATGCATCCATAATTATGGGATACTTTTCAGACTTTGATACTTGTATTTTAACTTGGTTATTGCTGAGGACTTTTAAAGAGTAATTATCGGCAGCTAGTGTATTTAATAAATTTTGTAAAGGGGCTATGTTTTCTACTCCACTGACAAAAATAGGAGGAGCCTTAATTGTTTTCTGTGGTCGCGAATTTAGTTCCCCGTTCGTGTCTTCTTCTTCGGCGAATTTTTCGTATGAGTTTTTCGTATCTGCAGGCTTAGTGAGCCAATAGTTTGAAGAGATTATTTGCTTTTTTGCACCATTGCTTACATCTGAGCTACCTCTTAATCTCTTTCTGTATTCAACTAATTTCCAATCACCTTCAGTTTGCATTGGTTCTTGAGAAACTTTATTTAAATTTTGAAGACTAACAGGCTGATGTATCTGGGATGTAGTAGGGAGATTCATAAGATTTGGAGCTTGATATGTTGGAAAGTTAGTTTGTTGCGGGTGTAGAATTGTTTGTTGTGGAAACTGATAATTTGTTTGCAGCATTGGTGCTGTATTTTGTGGTTGCTGTTGGTAATAGTATTGTTGTGAACTTACGTCAAGGAGCTGGCCAGCAGAGTTTATGTAAGAAGGTTGTGGGAACATTTTTGCACCCGGCCCGGAGGCCTCTGATATTTCGTTTGAGGCTTTTATGCTAAAGATGCACGTAAAAATACGCGATAACAAGCATACGGCGACCCCGAGGTCGCTTCAGCGTTTACACTTAATCACTTGAACTCGCAGCACAGAATCGTCGATGTTTATGCCTTGAAATTCAAACGCTAACTTTATTCCATTTTAATAATAAATGTCAATAGTTGAGGATAACTTCGCTAAGAAAGACATTAATATTACAACCATATAATCGGTAACAATTGTCGCAACATTTTTAAAATCTATGTGATACCAATATATTGTTCTATCATGTTTTTCAACACGTGTTTGAGCAATTGACACACACTCACACACAGATAGTCTATTATTTTCAAATCATCAGTGATAAATAGAAAAATAATTTCGTACACTTGAGTGTTCTAGGGATCAAAATAGTTACGTTTTATGTGGCGTAGGGTCCATTGGTCATGGAAGGAATAGTATTTTGTATTTTGTAAAATCTTCATATTTTTTCTAATTTTCCTTTGCTATTTCGAATGTTTTCGAGTAACTCTCATTGGAAAGATGCTATTAAAACATTCATTTATATGTTTTGTGTTTCTAGATAGGTATATTATCTTGCATGGGCAGTGCAATAACATGAAAACATGTTGATTCTTGAAGTGTAAATAGTAGCTGTGTATGTGGTTTTTGTAATACGGTTGTGTAGGGAAATATTTCTCAACAATACAATATGTAATTTTCCATGTACTCCATGGGAAATTCTTACGTATAACAAGAATACTTCGCCCATCTGCCTTAATGAAATTAAATTGTATCTTCCATTATCGTTAATAATATTTTCTATTTCAGGTAGGCCAAAGAATAGCCCTTTTCCCAGAGATGTATCGCCCAAAGCTGTTTTCGAAGGCGCCGTCCATGAAAGCCATTGACACATACAACAGCATCGCGACAGACAACTTCCACACATACGACAACCTATCGTACGCACCAGACGAGATTGCTCTCGAGTACAAACCCCCATTAACCCCAGCCAGCATGACAAACTCGTACGACTACGCCACCACTTTAAGTGCCAGCTCCACCAACGACAATAGCATCTACCTGCACACCCTGGACAACAGGGGGGCCGCCTACACGAACGAATACGACTACCCAACGCTGCGTTCGACGACTTCTGCGGGGGACAACGTCTCCGAGGCAGAAAGCAGGAAAGAAGACCAAGGCTCCACGTCCAAGCTGGTATCATCAAAAGCCCCTGCGGTGAGTTTTTTCGACCTTCATGTTCTATCGACCTTTTCTGCGCTGGATTCTAGTAAAAGTGGCTCTTGCGTCACAGAGTTACTTAAACGCGAATAGTTTTATCGCTCCGTCACCTGGCTGAGTAAGGAGGAATTTTCTGATTTTCTAGAAGTGCTTTCGACACGAGATAGTTATTTTTATTGGCTTGTTTACTGTCACATTTAGGACAATAAGACTTCTGATTACTTAGTGATAAGGAAATAGTTCAAATTCTCTGCGTCTTCGGTGTTTCTTAATGGATTTTTTTATTGTTTGCGCCAGAGGTGGAAATTATGAAACTCTTGTTTATTAGTATTTGAGCAAGTTACTCGTAGATCACTTTTATCAATTATTAATAGAATTGCGACTTGCAACACCTATTTTACAAGAAACGACCGTCTTGCAGTATTCCTACATTAACTATTTCCGTTTCTTTAAAAATATTTGAATTTAAGAATGAGACTATTTTTCTTTTAGCTCTTCGATGGCTGCAATGCCATATGAAGAGGATTTTTAACGAGCTTCAATTTGATGTATCGCACGGGATATGGCCGATAGAAATGCCGTAACGGTGACGTCACGGGTTACAAACTGTTATTTATGGACCCTGTTATGTTTGCCACAACCTTACCTGCATATTGACAATATTTTGGAATGGGTAGAAGCTCAAAGCTAGTGTCCATGTGGCGAACACTCGAGCAAATGCACATATAAAAACAGTATCACATCTAATTCTAAATACAAGAGGTCTAAAGGTTTTAGCTACGAGGAAGGGAGGTAAATAACATACAGAAAATAAATGATTTGTACAGGGTTCTCCAACTGGTATAACATATTTAAAATAGGTAGTCATGGAAAAACAAAACATATTTGAAGCTTTTCAGTTTGACATAATTACCCCTGAATACATGCAATTTTGATTGAAATTGACAGATTTTCAGTAGATCAACGTACTTTTGGGAAAACAGAATTTATTAAAATGGATGCAGATATACTTCAAAGAAGTTTTCGCAGTAATTTTATTGTTGAGAGACATCATTTCCAGAAAAACAATTTTACAGTGGGTGAGTGGCTTTAATACGACAGGCAATGTAAACTACAACTTTAAAGGTGGTGTTCGTACTATACGAACACAAAAAATATCGAAATATTTCGTAATGCTGTTTGAAGTAGTCCGCAGCGATCCTGAACTTGTCTAACTGAAAAATACAAAAGTACGTTAATCTAGTGGAAATCTATCCATTTCAATTAAAATTGCATGTATTTAGGTACAATTTGCCAAATATGTTTTTCTCATAGTAACCTATTTAAAATAGTTCAGATCAGTTGGAGAACTCTGTATAAGTTATACAGAATAACGTAATACAATGGTAACAGTACTGACATGGAGGCAAAACGAGTCTGCAGCTTGTAGTAACGAAGTTCAAAGTGCTCCAACCCAAAAAGTTTAACTAGGCGCGGTAGACATGAGAACCGAGCTGTCTTAGGAGAAGGTCGCTTGTAGCAGAAAGGCGGGAATCCGACTTGAGGCGCATATGACCTATGAAGATGGGTCGCGTGGACGACAAAGCGCAGGAATCTAGCCTGGGGCACGTCTGACCCACGAAGAAGATCGCTTGGATGACAGGGATGCTGGAACCTGGCTATGTAAGTTGACCCATGAAAATGGAAATTCAACGGAGTCGAAAAAACCAAGGGCCTCGCATTCAAGTCCGAAACTTAATTGGCGATCCGGTACTCGTCACCGGGAATAGCAGCAGCAGTTTGAAATTAGAAACATCCGGAGAAATACCGACGATGTCTCCACAGCAAAAATTAGCATCAACTACGATCGCATACATAGAAATACACGTCTGGTCTCTTTGTCCACTTTCAGTCTTCTCAAACGAGAACCTTCTTAAGCCACAATAACCAAACGATGAAAATGAGACGCCTAATTCGCTCCTTCGACGAGATCAACAGCACTGCTGTAATAAGAATTGAAAACACGTATTCCTCTAAATGCAAAATTAAGAAAGGGGTGAGACAGGGTTGTATCTTGTCCTCTGTCCTATTTAACATATATAGTGAGTATATTATGAGGAAAGTTCTGGAGCATTGGAATGGAGGCATCACTATTGGCGGTAGAAAGATCTCAAATTTGCGCTACGCTGATGATATTGTGCTGGTTGCAAAAACTTTAATACAAATACTAGACGAAGTAAGTGCGGAATATGGCTTAACCATCAACGCAACCAAAACAAAAGTCATGATAGTTGACAGGGAAAACGACACCTCGCCAGATTATAGACTATGAAGTTGTCAATAAATTTATCTATTTAGCATCCCTTATCTCAAGCTTTGGAAACTGCGAGCACGAAATACGCCGAAGAATACAACTTGCTAAAACAGCCATGACACAGTTAACCCCAATATGGAAAAACTCCAATGTAACACGACACACGAAGATCAATATCATACAGACATTGGTTCTACCCGTGTTTCAATACGCTTCAGAAACCTGGACTATCCGTATAGCTGACCGACGAAGGATAGACGCTTTTGAAATGTGGATCTGGCGGAGAATGCTCCGTATACCGTGGACATGTATCTATTCTAAATGAACTAAAAGCAAAACAAAGATTATCATCTATTATATACAGTAGAATTCTTACATTCTTTAGACATATGACACGCGGAGAGAATTTGGAAAAACTTCTAGTACAAGGAAAGCCCGATGGAAAACGTAGGCGTGGCAGATCACCAACTAGTAGAGTCCCTGTATATAGGTTACTAAGAGTTGGGCAAACAACGGGATACATTTTGATTGGTTTGGATCACTTTTTGCACGGCATGTGTGATAAAAGTGCGGTTTTTGCATATTTTGTAACAGGTTACGACTCATAGTTTCACACATGCAAATCTAAATCTTAACTAACTTGGCCGTATATTCCTAATAGTCAGTTCTAGAGATCCTAATAATGATCAATGCTCTGAAAGCTCTTCCATCAAAGGCAAGTTAGCAAGGTTGGTTCCCATAACCTCTTTGTTTGACATATGTCAAATATCTAATTTGGATCAAAAATGTATGTCAAAACAGGCTGTTTGCCCAACTCTTAGTAAACTATATACAGGATCTCTACCAACTAGATGTATAGACACTGTATAATCGGTATTGCAAGTTAATGTTGAGCAAGCCGTCAGATGCACCGCTAATAGACAAAAATGGCGTGAACGAAACGCCCGTTCCGCCAACAACTTGCCTTCTTCCTGTAGGTTATGTGCGCGAGTGAGGGGAAAGAGCCGACAGTGTCGCGTATTAACAAGCCGCGACGACAAGCAGAACTAAAATGTCGCCCCTACCATCGATCAGTGGCGCGAAAATCGAGCGGAAACTTAACATTTAAAATAGCCTAACGTAAGTTTTATAAAAACAATCATAAATTAAAATGACTTGATAACAAATCCTAGATAATTTATCTCATTTGTACTACAATTTATTTTTGTTTATTCCTTCTTAGCATGCTTTTCAAGCACAATACAGTCTTCATATCATTTGCTCAATTTATGGGTTTAGAAAGTTAAGGAAGTTTTATGATAGTGTATTGTTGGATGGAACCATTTTTAATAATAGATCCACCATCTTGGATATACTTTTTCTTCTTCTATTTAATACACAAATTGCTAAAAATTCGCAATAACATTAAGTAATTAATTACAAATACATAGTTTATTATTTTTAGTGAAAAATGCACATTTTATCGATATTTTCAAATATGTAGAAGTTATTTGAATTTTTTTCTATACTTCACATTTTTTATAGCAACTTCTGTTATAGTGTTCTAAATTCATAGCAGAAGGGATAAAGAAACAATAAATATTAAACACACGAATATTCTAGAATGAATACTTTAGAATGCCAGATTCAGTCATTTATGTGCTAAAATGCATGGTATTCAGTTTTTTTAAATAATATTTCTGGAAGTGAGCAATTTTCTTGTTTTTGTTTATTAATTACAGTTATATATTTCATAATTGGCAATTTTTCTTAGAAAACGTGTAATATAAAAATTTGCCAAAGAAGTTAAAGCTGACTAACTGGTTCCTGCTTAAAAACACTAAATGTTTCCGCTCTAAAAACAAAAATAGTTTTGTGCTTTTTATATTACCAATAACATATGCTGCATGATTTTTTTCTTTGGCTATTCATAGGTTTTGCATGATTAAATAAACTGACTTTTTTCTCACATATACGGACTGAGAATTAAAGAGTATTGTTTGTCAATTATTTAAAATCTTTTGTGAGCAGTCGTAACAACTTATATGCTTAAACACTATTTTGAAATATATGTATTACTTCATATGCATTTTTTTATAACACAGTCATCAGAAAATATCCATTGGCTAGCATTTGCCTAATATTTATCTTTTATTTTGAAATTTTCTTACTTGTGTTAAATGTATAAACTATAATATTGTGAATTAACAATAGTTTTGCTTTTTAGGAAACCATACTGTCAGGATACAGAAGTTAGGTAATCATGTAAATTTTAAAAAAGACTATGAAAATGCGTTTGTTCGTGCATCAGAGCTACCGATTAAACAATCCATCCAGTTTACTTCGTTTTTCGCATTTTGTATAATAATGTTCTATTTTACTAAATGCAAAATCTATTAATAAAGTGGCACTTTGGTGCATAGAAATGTCACTGTACTATATGGTAATGTCACTGTCAAATTCGAGGTTAGCAGGTTAGGTTTTGTGTCAGTTTATGTCAAAACTGACAGAAAACCTAACCCGTTAACCTCGAATTTGACATAGATTTACAGTGTGACCAACATATTATTCGTTTGAATTTCAACAGCCGCCTTTTTTAATGGACATGTGGTATAATGCTTTTATATAAATGTTTGTTTATAAATACTAATACAAAATGCGAAAAAATAGTATACACACTTCGTAAGAAAAGTAGTTTTACTAAACTTTACTTTGCTAAACTTATTGTGTAATATACTATTCTCTGAAAGTCAAGGATTTTTGCCGAAAAATGACATTATTTCTAGTAAGTAGCATGCTTTTTTCAGAGAAAAAATTTAATTTTCCAGCTTCTGTAAGCTAGGCGCCTTTCACAGCTCAGTTGAAAACTGAATATTTAGAAATACACAAATTTCTCGTTTCATAATTTTGATAAAAACCAAATGCTGATTTCTGTCAATTTTCGTAGATTTTTAGAATTACTTCATACCACTGTTTAGTATGAACTTGATACTGAGCAAAGTTTGCAACGCCTTCGATAAATGTTGTAAAACATCGAAGGTCTGTAATTCTAGAACTACGAAAGATATTTTTAAGAAATTAACACCGATTGAAGTACCAGCTTCCCCACTAGACAGGATTTTTCAAAATTGCAATCTACGATTTTAGGGGCGTATTCTCTAGGTCACAATAAACAAAAAAGTTCCTATGATGAACCGAAATCTAAACTTTTCGTTGCGAAGATATAACTGTTTGAAATTGTTTTTGTATATATTTTGTTATATAGTATATAGGGACCCAGTATATAGTACAGCGTGTCCGCGGATTGAGTTCACATAAGGTGTAAATGACAAAAAAAAAATCGAGTTAGAAGTTAATATTCTAGGAATCGCTCCTGCTTGTTCTCAAAACACGATTTTGAGAAAATTAATAAAATTAATTAATATACAAGGTGTTTTAGAATCGATTTTTAAGAAATGGCCAAGAGTAAAGTGCCTTTATTAGAAGAGATTACAAAAAAAGTATTAAGAAAAGTTGTTTAGAATTAATAGTAATGGCAGACTTTCAATTTTTAGACAAATCGGCCTACTTTGATGTTTTTTAAATATGTTTTGGCTTTTTATACCATCATGCTTTTTATTGTGGATGTAGGAGGCACTCTAACTGATTCATGAACTAAGATGTTAAAAAAATAATGGAGTGCCTCCTACAGCTACGATAAAAGGTATGTTGGTATTATAAATCCAAAAAATAATCAAAGTCCACCATCACTCTTAATTCTAAACAACATTTCTTAATACTTTTTTTTGTTATCCTTTATCTAATAGACTTGTCTGTCTGGGACGCTGGTCCGTCCGGGACGCTGTTTCAGCAGCCAAACCGTAAGAGATAGAGAAAAAAGTTATAAAAGTTATATGTTTGGAATGATCATGTCAGGTCAGGAACCGAATTTCAGTCACGTAACACTTCCGGTTTTCGAGAAATCACGTGATTTCCGTCCGTCCGGGACGCTGGTCCGTCCGGGACGCTGTTTCAGCAGCCAAACCGTAAGAGATAGAGAAAAAAGTTATGACAGTTATATGTTTGGAATGGTCATGTCAGGTCATGAACCGAATTTCAGTCACGTGACACTTCCGGTTTTCGAGAAATTGCGTGATTTCCGTCCGTCCGGGACGCTGTTTCAGCAGCCAAACCGTAAGAGATAGAGAAAAAAGTTATGACAGTTATATGTTTGAAATGGTCATGTCAGGTCAGGAACCAAATTTCAGTCACGTGACACTTCCGTTTTTCGAGAAATTGCGTGATTTCCGTCCGTCCGGGACGCTGGTCCGTCCGGGACGCTGTTTCAGCAGCCAAACCGTAAGAGATAGAGAAAAAAGTTATGACAGTTATATGTTTGGAATGGTCATGTCAGGTCAGGAACCGAATTTCAGTCACGTGACACTTCCGGTTTTCGAGAAATTGCGTGATTTCCGTCCGTCCGGGACGCTGGTCCGTCCGGGACGCTGTTTCAGCAGCCAAACCGTAAGAGATAGAGAAAAAAGTTATTAAAGTTATATGTTTGGAATGATCATGTCAGGTCAGGAACCGAATTTCAGTCACGTGACACTTCCGGTTTTCGAGAAATCACGTGATTTCCGTCCGTCCGGGACGCTGGTCCGTCCGGGACGCTGTTTCAGCAGCCAAACCGTAAGAGATAGAGAAAAAAGTTATGACAGTTATATGTTTGGAATGGTCATGTCAGGTCAGGAACCGAATTTCAGTCACGTGACACTTCCGGTTTTCGAGAAATTGCGTGATTTCCGTCCGTCCGGGACGCTGGTCCGTCCGGGACGCTGTTTCAGCAGCCAAACCGTAAGAGATAGAGAAAAAAGTTATGAAAGTTATATGTTTGGAATGGTCATGTCAGGTGAGGAACAGAATTTCAATCACGTGATTTTAAAAAATATTGTTTTTATTTAATACGCGTTCTGTTTGAAAAACGGTCTTTTTCGTTTTATTAAATGAGACATTTGTCTCACTGGTTGCTAGTCTCTTCTAATAAAGGTAGTTTACTCTTGGCCATTTTTAAAAAATCGATTCAAAAAACATCCTGTATATTAATTAATTCGATTGATTTTCTCAAAATCTTGGTTTGAGAACAAGCAGGAGCAATTCCTAGAATATTAACTTCTAACTCGAAAATGTTTTGTCATTTACACCTTACCTATGTGAACTCAATTCGCGGACACACTGTAGTATCCGGAAAAGGTATTTTTTAGCTTTTGAAAGATAACATATTTGACATATAGCATTGTGATTTGTTTTCTCCATGAGCTACTACCCTGACATTTCGCACAAAAAATTTTAGTGTCCAAGACTTTCTAAAAGGAAGTTTTATAACATTTCTTAAAACCATAAAATTCCGGATACTTTCTAGACGTACTATATTTTCATCATTCTTCTCGTTTTCAAGCTTAAACGAAGCACACGTAAATTTTATTTCATGGATATAAACTGTAGGATAAGCGCTTGCTTGCTTTCATTAACGCATCGAAGCAGCTTAGCTTTTCGACAGTTTATATACTGCAACGGAGGAAAGCGGCAAAAAAGGTAGGCCAAAAGAAACGATATTTTAACAAAGAATGGGAGCCACTTCAGCTTAGGCTCGAGCAGTGTCAGTTTGACGCCGGCTGCGATAGCAATGCGTGTCGAGTTTCTGATTACAACTTTCGCACTTGTTAACTGATTGAGAAACACCACCAATACCGTCTTAAAACACGATTACTTAAATAATTATGCTATGATCTATTTATTATACCCATAATTGTAAATTGTCGCTCATCTTCAAATAATACACGTTTATCACGCATGCATCTATGTATTTCAAACAGTGCATATGCAATGTTTTTGCCGAATTATACATGTAAACGAAAAATTAAAGAGATATATTCGATTCAGTTCATCATCTGTTATTAGCCTGTAAATTTTGATAAATGGTTTTACTGCTGCTACCTTTTGCCAGTCCATATGCGAAATATTTAAATTTCGGTATCTACGAATCTGTCTTTGTCTGTGAGGGGTGGAAAATGCATTTTATGTTCGATTGGCTCTCATGATACAAGTAAACATGTATCGTGATTGGCTCTAGTAGATGTCATAATTGGCACGAGCCGCCACTGATTATAATATAAAAACAAAATGCTTGAAAACAATTTTACTGCTAATATCTGACATCTTATTAGGATTGCGATTCGCTGTGAAGTTCTTGGAGATGGTAATCGCTTTTGCTATCATTTTTCAAGTAACAATGAGTACGCGACAATCAACCTATTTTAAATAAATGGTGAAGTTAGCTCAAGTACCTACAGGACAAACAAATAAATAACTTTAAAAACGTAACTACTATTTATATTTCGAAACCTTCCTTGGCTGTAAATATACACATACGAGTACATATTTGCCATTGAAATGTGTTTTTGCAATAAGTGTGTAAATCCAGGACACAAACCCAAATTGCCCAACAATAATTTGGTTATCTGCGGGAGCTGTTGTCATATATCATATTCATATTTACATTCAAGGGCATTTTCATTGTTGTTTCTATCATAACTTCGATTTCAGTTCGCAATCGCGAAAAATCCGCAAGGCCATCGTTTTGTTGTGGAAACCGTAATTATAAATATACAAGTCTGAGTAGCCCGCGCTAAATTGCTTCATCGCGCATACGTTTTGCATACTGGCTTAAGTCATTACTTCATGGCATGTTTTAATCATGGTTTATAGCGGGGTGGGCCACAGGATATAGATTTTTGTAAAGTTACTGTTGCAATCCTGCCGGTATAGCAATGTCCGTTTCAAACGACAAAATAAGACAGCCGGGACTTCACTGTAGTCATCCGTGATAATGTCGGTAATAAATATGTTATAGTCTTAGCAAGTGCAGTGCAGATGTCGTAACATTAGAACGAATAATGAATAAAACTGTAATGGCAGTCATCAAATTTTTCTGGTATTGCAGTTTTAAGGTAGTGATTGCGACTTCGTCGCAACCATCAGCCAAGTATAGCAAATATGCGACGGCTAGATTCTAGCTATATTTTGCTTTAGCTTTTAACAAAAAACAGTTTTATATACTTAGGTTGATGTTTGGACTGTTGGTGTGAGAATAGCCCAAATATAAACCGGAATTTACCTTTAGAATATTAGATGAATTTATGTCAGAGCACAGTTTGAAAGTGAATCTTTGTCAAGGCCACAGGTATAAAACGTATCGGCAGGGTTTCAAGCAGGTGGAAAATCTATCGCATCATATACAAAGAGTCGATGACATTATTCAATCCAATGATATAGAAATTGGTCGAAATAAGTCTCGGTTACTATGTGGAAAAAAATATTTACAAAGAACTTGGACAGAAAAAAGTATCTTCTCCCTGAGTTCCACGTCTTCTTGTCTAAATCAGAAGCGATGTTACGTTGTTGCATGTTATCCTGTTACCTACGCTTATCGCAGAGGCCTCTCGAAAAGGGAGCGCATTTATTATTCATTAAATTTATGGCTTTATAAAGTACAAGCTTTCACTGAATTCCATGGCGCTAAAAAAGGTTATTAAACAACGTCAATTAAAATCCAAAATTACTTGATATTATTCAACACTCTAATAAACAAACCAATGAAATTGGTCAATTTTTCAGAAACGGCCAAGAAAAATTGACTGTATTTAAAAACATCTTTAGTGAGTAGCCTCTGACTAACATTTCGCAAAAAATTTCAAAGTTCTAAAAATGAATAATAATCGTCTTGGAAAGTGAATTAATAGTGGAAAACGTTGAAAAACTTTGCCGCCGAACACAGTAAGATCGAAATCATTATTATTGTTGAATAATCTTTCTAAATATCACTCAAGGTAACATTTTTGAAGATATTTTTTTCGTTTACATAAAAATTATTGCAAATTTCTCTCGACAAAAACTGCTTAAATTCCAGTCGACCTGCGGTTCACGGATTTTTCACGCTGTTTTGGTTTCGAGAAATTTAAACGCAATAATTTGCATGTAAACGAAAAAAATCTCAAACTAAACTTTAACTAAACAAACGCTCACAAGGTGTCTTCCTTGGGTTTCTAACAATATTAATATGAAAGTGGTGAAAAAGCCTGATCTTGCGTTCTCCACGTGGTAGGACCCTTTTCAGCGACTCCTAGTTCAAACGAAGACTTCGCGCATGGTACTTTTCTAAGGTCCGTAAAAGAGCTACTAGATCTCTCAACGGACGTCTAAAGATAGTGATTTGACTAGGGAATGGAGGACTTAAAATTGCTTTCAAGGAAAGATGCTTGTAGGTGGCGACTTTAAAGATTGCGAGTGTCAGGACACAGCTGAAACGGGCGGAAATAATCCACTGGACGAACGGAAATATTGCATCTACATTTCACCCCAACGCCGGATGAAGCCGCCTAGCTCAAGCCCCAACCTGCGTCGATCCGTCTCCGATGGTGACAGGAAGAAAACTCTCTTTGCAAGGAAAATCACCGGAAGACCCACTGCACTCTGAAGCAAAGCACATGAACAAGTTTGAAATTTGCAAAATTTTCGAAACATTAATCAAATAAAAGGAGGCAACATGCTCCACACACAGGCGCTTACAATGACCTAATTTCAAGGGACAGCATGGTTATATTTGGAAAGAAGAGCTTTGGACCTACCAGGAATGGCAATTTGTAATAGTACCGCGAAACGGGACACAATTATTGTAGAGCGTTACATACACTATTAAGCAGTGATTAACGTGCATAGTAGTTGTACATTAGATATTGTAAATATCAATTATTTCTAGTTAGAAATTTCGAAATTTTTATAACAGTGCATAACGACATACTTTGACATAATTTTCAAGGGCATCCATTTTTTATTATGCAATTCGTCGAATATCTGCAGAGCTCTGGGAAATATTGCAATGTTACTAAAGGCATCAAACACGAAAAGCGTAAAAACGAAAGTAATTACAGTTAACGATTTAATTTGAATCGCATAAACCATAAAACGTCTGCAAAAACGCCGAGCGTTAACTTTATCTCATGCTTGTAACAATGTTGCACAGCCTTAAACGGTGGTAATAACATTTAGAATGAGGCTAATCATCTTTACAGCTGATAATAGTAGTAAAGACTTTACTTTAATGTAGTACCGAAATCTTTAAATTACAATTGAGCTGCGTGGGTTTGCCCAATTACGGATTTCACAATCTCGTTTGTCGTTAATCGATACCAACAATGGGTTTTTAAATTCGTTTATTAGTTTTTTACGTTTATATATGTATACATAGTGTGCGTAAAGGTTGAAACAAGTTCAATCAAATATTAAATAATCGAGATATGGATAACAGTTGCGATACTTTGCAAAAGAAAGCCTCTATAATAACTAATAAGTAATAATTTTACAGAGTTTTTCTTTCGAGTAATAATGTCGCTAAGTCTTTTTTTTAACAACAAATGGACAGCAAAAAAAAATACGAGAAGAATGCCTCTAATTAATTTTAGCATGGAGGCAGGGTCGTATTGAATTTATTTTATGACTAATCCATTGATAACCTAGACTCTGATGTTCGCAATCATTGCCGTGTCGATCCTCTATCCACAAGAGTTGTGCAGTGTTTTGGATTCCAACCCAGTATCTGACGTTTCTTAGCCAACAAGACTATTTCCTATTTTATATATACCTCTCTTCAACCTTCCATTTTCCCCTTTAGCATCAACTTTAGCCTTCGTTAATTGTCGTTGTCCTAACAGTATAGGTATGTTCTAAGGATTCTCTTCAGAACTAGCTCATTGGTTTCAAGCAGCGTAATCATGCAACGATGAATTCATATATCAAATGCTCCTGTGTTATTCCTGATTGATACTTCTAGGGCCCAGCATTTGATCATCATCTCATAGAAATGATTCTATCGGTTAGAAGTTGATTTATTCGTGTGAAACTGTTCGCCTTTATTTCAACTGATTGTCTCTTCAGTTGTAACGTAGCTGTAGGGAGTGGTTACATGGTTATATGTCCAGTTTAATATTGTTTGCAGGCCTTGAATATTATTGCAGATATAATTGCTGTATCATCAGCATACTTTATGAGATTGAGAAGTCCACTATTCACGTACTTGTTTTAAAGGTGTGGTCCAAGTATATGTGGAAGAGTGTTGCAGACAGAATTCGTCCCTCCCACATACCTCGTCTTATAGTCATTTCATCGTTTCATTGGTAAGTTTATTACACGAGAATTCTGATTCCAATATACGTTTTTGGTAAAGTGAACCTTCCCTTGTATCGCACCCTATAAACCGCCTTCTCAAAATCAACAAAGCAGGCAAACACATCTTTTCTTGGTTTCTGCATTTCAGTAACAGTACAGTCAATGCCTGAAGCCATTTGCGTCTTTTCACAACCTTCTTCGCATTCATCCTGTATACTGTTGTATGTTATCCTTACAAATATGGGACTGATCATTCTTAGTTTCTAAGACTGAAAATTTGGAGTGAAGTCATAACTGGTTCCACACTCCTTAAGAACGATTTTTTGCTTTAAAAAAAAGTTCCTGTCTATCGCTCGTTCAGTAACAGTAACGTTACTATTAGTTCAGAGTAATCCTTTTGAACAATTTTCAAAAAGGCAATCTCTCAGATTTCAGAAGTAAAATATGCAAAATAGTGCTTTGTTTTATAATTAATGCGAGTAATTTAAATTATAAGACAACGTTCTTGGAGAAATGTTCATCAACAATTATTGGCAAAGCAAAACTACTCGTAAAACGTCGTCAATGTTTAGTCAAAAAGTGAAGAACCCATAATTGGTCATCTGACTCCAGACTTTACACAGGGGGTCGATAAACCTGGCAACGTGAGTCACATGCAGAATTAAAATTATGAAGCAGTCCAGATAAAAATCACTCAAAGCCACACAGAGTGGAACTGTCAACTCAGTGAAGCAGAAGACGTTCATGTAATATTTTAGGTTGTATTTGACTGTGAACATAAAAATGTGTTGGAAAAAATCACATTTAGAGAAATAACATTCTCCACGATTAAAAATAGAAATTAAGATACTGTACTGTTTATAAGCACGATTGCACACGTAGGTACAAAGATAATAAAGCCAGCTTTGTTGATATACTGATAAAGCGGCTATGAATGGAAATATAATTCTATAACATCTTTAAACGCCATGAGCAGTAGCAAAAGACGAATACTAAATATTCATATCAGTTCAATTTGGAGTTGTAATAGCGACTGGACAATTGATTAAATTAATAATATTTTAAGTAATAAGGCATAAATGCAGTAGTAATATAGACTAATTGTGGGTTACTAATTGAAATTTTAAATAGCATTAATGTGGGCACACTACTAATATTTAAAAGTTCTAAAATAGCTTATAAAGGTAGTAACTTAACAATTGTACAGGTTTTAATAATATTCAGATTTTAAAAAAGTTCGCTTTGCTTTCATTGGATACCTATCATTTTTAATGTTTTAGAATTTAGAACATGTAAACTGGCTTTAAAAAATCTCCTCGACAACTGTAAAATAACATTTATCTTCATCCGTGTCGTTATAGCGTCTTAACCAAATTAATTTTAGTATCGTTAAGAGCTTCATTACCGCACTGAGTGCGGTAATGGATATTACCGCACTCAGTGCGGTAATGGACAGATATTACCGCACTCAGTGCGGTAATGAATATTACCGCACTCTTTTTATACAGTGAACCAGAGTTTATTGATGAAGATAAAATATTGAACAATACACGTTTGCTTATGGCACACAACGAAACTCGTTTGATTGCCGCAAAACTCGGCTCACCGCCTCGTTTTGGCAATCAAACTCGTTTCGTTAAGATGCTCATAATCAAACTTGTATCGTTAATATCTATTACATGATTTTTGTAACAGTAATTCAGTAAAGAGGTATGTTCGAGTTTTTAGAGGTCACTCAAATAAATATTAATTATTATTAAAAAATATTTCTCCTAAAAAGCGCCTTGTATCAAAAACGTAAAAACTATGCGTACACATTACTTCTCAGTAAATAATAAAAAATATAGAGGAGTAATTAACATTATATATTATTTTTCCAATTATAAATATTTAGTCTTCACCTAAAAAAATTAGAATTTTAAAATTAAGTCTTGGTATGTGAAATTTTGAAATAAAATGTTTGCTAAATTTAAAAAGAACAATAGATTTTTTCTGTCATGGATGTTGTTCAGTTACCTAAAACTAACACACCCTAAAAAAATTCATTGAAATTTTACTTAGTTTCCGAAAAATAGCACTTTTTGTATTTTGACAATTTCGAAAAACGCCATTTTCTAAGTAAAAATTACTCTGTAAATATGATAGAGACAAATTATTGTCTTGAAAAGTTTTTTTGAAAAATAAAAAATAAAAAACTTTCTCATATGGTGCCAACCTTTTAGCAGTCACTGTATACCGAGAGCAGTGCGATTATCGGTAATAATGTATTTAGGGCGAATGATTTTGCCGGTAATTTTTTTACGACCGTTTGGTGTTTTGGCAATATCACGAGACAAACTAACTTGATCAAATTCGCGAGCCGAAGGCGAAAGAATTTGTCAAAGTTAGTTTGTCAAGGGACTTTGCAAAAAGCAACAAATCTTGAGTAAAACATTTTCCGAGCAAAATTATGACCCCGAAATAGATTTTGTGGACTATTTCCTAAATATCGGGTAATTTTGTATGGGTACGCAATGAATATGACATTTATACTGACGCACAATGACAGTTTAAATACGTCTTTGAAATATCGCCTTGATTAAAAGAACACGTTTGGTGGTTGCCATTGATACAAGTGGCATAAATAAAGTGAAAAATCCCAAGAGAATAGTTAGATTTTTTACCACTACAAAAACACGTGATTGGTTGAACTTAGAAAAACCATGGTATTTTATTGGATAATAGGAGATGCAGGAAATAGTCAGACTACAAATGTTTCGTGCTACCGAAAGCAAATAGATTGTTATGAAAAAAATCATGAAAGCTACAATTAAAGATTTATTTGGTTAGAGTCCGAGAGAGGGAAAGCTCGAGGGCTTGAATTTTTGATAAATGTCATAATTTTAGCTTGAGTTGTTTTTTCTTAAACAGTTTACTTGAGTCTAGGAAGAAATTGTTTTAGAGATAATCATTAATTACTCGAGATATATTTGGGGAGATTATTTTAGCTCCAGCAATACTATTTTTAAAAGTGAAAAGTACAATTATGTATGGACATTTGAAAAATATGGGTAGATGCTGGATAGTTCAATAATCCGTAAGATCTTAAATTTTATTGACTATGAAAATCACGAGAGTATTTCAGCGACAAAATTTATGAATTTTCCCGGCTATCTGGTAAACTAAGCAATGACTCGCTTTCCTACTGTTTTGAAGGTTAGAAACGTACCTATTATTAACCGATTGTGAGTAAATGTCATTACGTTATTTTTTGACACTATTTCCGTTAGGTAATGAAGCAGTTACACCGCAAGTGATGTAATGAAAGTTCATTACATAACGGAAGTAGTGTGAAATCAGTGACGTAATAAGTTACTTATCCCACTGCAGTAGATAAACAAAATTCTTTGATAATTTTTAAAGTCGTCGAGTGTGTATTCGATTAGATTATACCGTGAATATCAATAAGACCATAACGGCTCATAAATCATAATCAATTTTCATGCTTATCCTAAAAAACGTTTAAAAGTTGGAAAGGCCATGACATTGACAGCTGACTGCAAAATTGAAAAAACCAAAACGATAGCACCATGGTGTTTTCACTTACTAATGCGTGGTAAGTATTATGTATAGGGATCTTATGCATTGTGAGTGGTATATACCGTAATCCTCCGAATACAACTCTTGCTCTGGGTTTGCTTCAAATATTTTTCATTCATCGATTACCCGTTGCTGCTATCTGCGCTCGTGATTATTTTAGCCACAGCAGCAACTTTTATTCAGAATGACAAATATTGTCGGCGAATCGCACCATTTTTTGCATTATATGTAAATAATTGGCTAAAAGACGTCAAAGTGACAAATGGTGGAAATAATTACAATAAATAAATAATTAAATTAAATAATGAAACTTCTGGATTTGATTTTGAATGTTGTGCTATTGCCAGTAATGTTTACTGCATTTTATAAATATAAGCATTTTCCTATAATCAAACAATTCTTGCCGAAAGCAAAGTTTTCTTCTTTGGAATCGTTAAAATTGTACCTTATACCTACGCCATTTTAAAGCATAGCCTATGGTGCCTATGTGCTATGGCACAACTTTTTCTGAAATCTTTAACCTTAAAGATGTTTATTTTTTTAGTAATAAATGGATACTCATTCCAATTTTTTTTCGAATTGTTTCATGAACTTTCAAAAATTTTATTGTGCTACGTGCTTATATATTTTAATTTTTCCAGCTATTTTCTATTCACATCCATTAAGGCAATTTTTATTTGTTTGTATCAGTCAGCGTCTCTTTTACCAATAAGTACATTCTTTACAGCTCAGTTGATAATAGAACATGTAGAGAAATAGTTATTTACATTACGAGTGCGGTATGTTGCATTTTGCAGCGGGAGATTTTAATTTTTAAACGTCAGCTGTGCATGAATAAGTTGTTTACACGTCGAGAGGCTAAAATAGCTATTTATGTTACAAGAAAGAAATTAAGAATTTTTTGGACGAGCCGCAGTTTATGTGAAAGCGAGCGCAGCGAGCGAAGTACATAAATAAGGCGAGTCTGAAAATCCTCTTTCGTCCGAGTTACATACATGCTTTTTTGTTCCTCTGCTTTGGAAGCGTTTTTCTTATTAAAAAAACGGCGGTTTAATGGAGGAGGTCGAGAAAAGTCGAGGAGTTCATGATCATACCAAAAAATTGCAATGTGTATTTTGATTTCGACCAATTGAAACACGAGTTTTTGTTGCTGATTATTACTGTCGAAAAGTAAAAGGTACTAAGTACGACAAATGGGTGTTTTAGGTTGCTAAACACTGCCGAAATTGATAACTTTTCGATGCAGTAGAACAAAATAGTTATTTATGTACCAACCGCATTATAAAGATGTTTACGTCCTTTCGATAGTGACAAGTTTACAAACCTGAGGGCTTCTGGCCCGAGGGCTATGATAATCAAGTAATGCCCGTCATGCATACAACGTTTTATTTTCCACTTTAAATACGCATATAAATTGAAAAGCTTGAAAAGCAGTTTATAACGCCCTAGGGTTTAAAGCGCGGGCGTAATGATAACGCCCGCACATTATGAGAAGGCATATGAACGGACGTTACCATTACGCCCGCTCTTTACGCCCTACGGCGTTATGAACTGTTTTAGAGACCTCGCATCACAGATATAAACGACAAATAATAGATCAGTGTAAAATAAAATAATATAAATATTTGTATTTTCGAACTTCTCAAACTGATTTCTTTCACACTCCGGGAGGTTTATCGAGTTACTACAGTACTTTTTTTAGCACGAGTACTGACTTTTGGTTGAATCGCTTCCTGTAAGGTAATTTTAATATAAAAATGTTAATTAATAAATGCAAAGAAATATGCAACTACAAACATTGTAATAGTGGAAATATTATTTTTTGCAGTACTAGTCTCAGAACACAACGTTATTGGCCTATTTTGAGGTTGTGAAATTGATTTTCTCCACCAAGGGAGAGAAAGTAAAATAAACAATTTTCACCGTGGTAACTAATAAATTGCTAAGTTACCAAATATGACTATTTTAATTTTGACGTTTTAAAGAGCTGTATTGTCAGGTTGACAGTTAACATATTTTTGAAATTTGTTGGGAATTTAGGTATTACGCCGTTTGGTAGTGCAAAATATAGTATATACACCACGGTAGCGAATCGTCTTATAACCTTCGCGCTTTAGATACTTCGCGCTGCGCGCTCAGTATCTAATATGCGCTCAGGTTATAATACTGCTCTTCGCTACCTTGATGTATAATATACTATTAATAGCGAAGACTGATTCCTCACAAATTTATTTCACACTCTACTTCGATATATATTCTGCTCAAGAATTGGGTTTATAACCATATATTTTAACTATCTACTGAAATGCACTTTTAATTATTCGTCAAACCATAAATACAATATGCTTCTATTTGGTATATGCAAATTCAGACAATCTATTGTGTTAATTTCTACATCATGTATTTTTTATTTCAAAAATTTAATCTTAGCAATCAATCAAACACTGTGGAGTATACTAGTAGGTATAGGACATTGTTAACACAAAATGTAGGCGAGCGTAGAAAGAACACCTCAATGAGAAAAACTGCAGGATATGCCATTTCAAAATATTGATATTTAGCATTGGAAAGAGTATACATTTGATGCCTCCATAGGCATAGTTTTTCCTTTACGGAAATATTTACAACGGCCTTACGTGGCTACTCACCGATTTGTAATCCTCAAACTTCAAAGTGATGTAAAAAGTGAAAATCGACGTAAATATATAAGGATCAAATTAATAATTGTTCAATGCCGGAATGCCAAAAAAGGAGAAGGAAGAATGAAAAAAAAGTATACCTAAACAAGTGCTAGAATGAAGACCGTGGGAAAGAAGAAAAATAAAAAGATCAAAAACCACATGATTGAATGGAACTGAGGGGATGTCAGAAAATAATTTAACCGCGGAAGACTGAAAGAACTGTGAAAGATGGGAGCCGTAGAGCGTAGAAGAACGCCATGAAAACTGCTATACATATATACAGTGTGCCCCTGATTTGATTTCACGATAGCTACAATAAAACAAAAAAAATCTGGTGTGATACACTCACACAACTTCCTTTTACAGTGATCTTATAATTAGTCAAAAATTTAATTTTTAATTTTTAACCATTTGTTAAAAATTTTCAAAAATTACAAATTCTACAAAAACGGTACAAAATCGAGTGTTAGTTGAAGAGACATATTTCTCTAGAATTTTAAGGTGAATTCAGAAATGTAATAATATACCGGGTGTTTTATTTAAAATAGGAGTTAATAAAAAAAATAGAAAAAAAAACAAAAGAAACCCACTTTAGAAGTATTCAACTGGAAAATCACCTATCTCACATCAATACACATTAAAAATGTAAGAAAACTGTAAAATTAAAAAAAAATCGTTAGAGCCGTTTTTGAAAAAATCGAAAAAAACTGAAAAATCACAAGAGTAAACACCTACTTCCGGTTATGCGATTTTCTTTAAAAGCTTGCTGTCTCATCTACATAGTACACAAAACTTATATATGAAGTTTCAATGCCATACCTCTTTTCGTTTTTGAGATATTCTGTTCACAGGCACACAGACAGACAGACAGACAGACCAATGAAAAAAAATATGTTTTTTGGCATCAGGGGACTCTAAAACGTGAAGATCTGTTGAAAACTCAATTTCGAATTTTTGGGGTGAATCCAATACTTCCTTTATAGTAGTAAAAGGAAGTAAAAATCATATAGTTTTCTAAGGAAACTTCCGGTGCATATAACTATGACGTCAAAATCCGTACCACCATAATAATAGAAAACTAAATGTTTGTAAACGGCAAAAAAGCATATATAATTAACATGTAAGGTTGGCTGTTCTGAGCGCAGTTGCACAATCTTCATTTGGATTAAAAAAAAATGTCTCAAAAGTGACACCTAAGTTATTTTTGAGAGATGTCGAATAAGCATTTGAGAAGGCGTGATAATGGGGACCCTTTTATACCGTTGAATGCCGTCAGGAAGGTAATTAAATAATCAGTATTTCAACAGTAAGCTCTACATTTCTGCCAATGAAATGAAATTTTGACTTCGCCCAAAACCGGCCACGTTCTAAATCTGTTAATTGCGTCGATATCTTCATGGAGGCTGCTATTCGAAATACGATTTATGAAAAAAGTATTTGTAAATACTTTTAATATAAAATATTTGGGAACACTAATATAGTCCACTGGTATATTTTGACATTTACATACACATATACTCCATTCACTATGGTCCCGGATTGTCAAAAATGACGTTTTATGGTAGCACTGTTGAATTTCGATTGGTTTTTTTGTTACTACTAGGTTGGACAAATCAAAAGCGTAATTTTGAAAATTTGCGTTTTTGTTACCTGGCAACTTTTATTTATTTTTGCTTAAGTCAGTGCAAAATATAACCTATAATTTATAGGTTTGACATTAGTAGCTCAATTAATTGTATCTAGTTACCCATAGCTTGACCATGATATAAAGGATTGTTTTTAATTGGATTTTGACATTGACAATCCGGAACTATAGTGAATAGAGTATACATTTTTGTACTAAGTACACACAAATCTTAAATTACAGTTAACCTAAATTCGCACCTTGCAGTCAGCCAAGATTGGACGCTCGTATTTTGCCTCCATTGTCTGAACATTTGTAGAACCACCGACAAACTGGGAATCACATTATCACGCACATGCGCATAAGCACCATTGGACTATATTGTAGTTTTGCCAAATATTTAAACCTATTAATATATACATTTTACCAAATTATTGTTTTCAGAGCAGCATGTACCTCTATAATTGATGAGAAAAACTGAAAGATTTTTTTACGGGCAGTCAAACGTCTTTGCACACAGTCTTAAAAAATATTGCATTTAAATGGCAAAAGGATAGGTAATCCTGCAAGAGGTGTCACGGAATTGAATGACTTTTGGTGTCGTATCAGCACGTAAAACAAGAAGCATTGTATCAATTTGTGTTTAGGATGAGCCGTGGATATTCTAAAATCGTACTGTAATTCGCTCTAGACAAGACATTGATTTGCAAACTGTTCAAATTCTGCTAACATACCGGCAATACCCCACAGATATGAGATATGATATAATGAAAGTTTATGACGTGCAACGGAAGTTTCTTTAAAAGAACTATACCGTTGTCATATTTTGCATACTGGGCTAGCTTGGCGCAACATCAATTCTTACCAAACCGCAGTTCAATTAACTAATTGCGTAGCTTGTTCACAAAATTGTCGTTACTGGTCAGATGAAAATCCTCCATTTAGAAGAAATTGCAAAAGATAGTAGTCCTATTACATACAATGGAGTCATTGAACCTTCTTTTCTGGATGTAATTTTGTTTATTTGGAAACATTGCAAAATAATTTAGAAAATTACCCCCCACACTTGACACTATTAATACGAAATTATTTTAATAATAAATATGGGGAGGGCTAAACTTCAATATAGCGTCCCCAGTCAGTTCACATATACGTGAAACTTTTGGTCTGGGAGCTATAATTTTAGGTTAGCTGCAGTTTAAGATTTGTGTGTACGTAGCACACAATGTTCTATCATTTGTGTGGAAACCACTGCTTTTCGGGGGTTTTATTGTTATAAAGCCAAATTATTTATGTGATCTGAGCCATACCGGTTGCATAAATTCCGAATAGCTGTCGGGGTTTAGAAGACGGGTTGAATTATGCCAGTTTGGGTGACGCATAGTTGAATAGTTTTTAAATTATATTATTCGACATTGTTATGATAGTGCTGACTCACCCTGTATACAATAACACGTATTCAAATAACTAAGTGAAGCAATAAAACGTTTGTTGAACGTACATCTGATTAGCAATAGCTCAAAATATCTCTCCCATTAAATGTAGTCCTTTAATAGTAATAATTCTGTGGTAAACGATTAACAAGGACAAAAGCAATTTATAATCATCATACATACATTAAATTCCATTCAACAGAATTGACATCTGGTAGCTTCTCGTGGTTACGCCGCTGTTGTCAACACATCAATTTATTTATGCACATATGAGCGAAGGACAAAATAGTTATTAATTATGTATATGCACCTCGGGAGAAGCGGAAACTACTATTTATGACCACGCATTGAATTATATATTATACAACTTTTGTATTTAAAAAGGTAGTATATTTTACTTGATAATGACGGAGCTTTTAAGTCGAACGAAAAATACTATCATCCTTGCTTTTTCTAATAATAGCATACGTAACAAGTCAGGAAAGACCATCTTTACAGGACGCGTAGCAAATTTCAAGCCGATGATGAAGGCGAGGCCTGAAAGCCTACAAGTCCTGTTTCCGGATGAGTTACGTACATTTTTTAGGCACTCGCGATTCGTAATTTTACCAAAATATTGGAACATTACATAACAAACAAGCATACCATCCTACAAATCTAGAGATATATACAGTTGATTTCCTTAGTAACCACAGTCAACAAATATTACAAACCAATCAAAACCTCAAACTTTCCAAAATAGGCCTGTCAAAAACATTTTCCAAAATATTTCTGTAAAGACATACTTTCCATTGATCAGTAATGCATGATTTTCAAGACGGGTGCCCAAAAAACGACGGAAAGGGCGACAAAAGCAATTTGAATGCTCAAACTTATCACGTTTTTACTATTTAAAAAGAATCCGCAATAAACAACCGATATTTATAACATAATGTTATCTAAAAAAATTATTACAATTTTATAGCATTTTTTCTTTCTCTAATTTGTATATACTTTTCATCAATCATAAATAACTATTAAGTACTTTTTATTGATTTTTATCCAGTGTTTTAGACGTGGGAATATGACTTTGTTGTGCCAATTGAAATTTTTTTGTATTGTTCACACACGATCAATAAAGTTTTTTATCAAAAATAGACGGAATTTTTGTTTCGTCTTTCATATTAAAAAATTTCAAATTGCAGCTGAACATTAAATAATAAACTTAAAAGTGAAGGTAATGACTAAAGCTGATAATTATATACACTCAAATGTACGAAAATATGCGCATATATATGCATACATTTTGTTTGAGTATATGTACCCAAAGTTATAATATATGCACATAATATTCTAATTTTTTTGAAAATAATGTAAAGATTTTATTTTTTTATTTCTCTAATTTGTATTCAAATACGTCATTCATTTTAACGTTTGACTATATAAACATGGACTGCCAACCCCAACTTCACGTTGTAAACCAACATAAAGATGAGATTTTCCCTAACCCGCCAGACTATTATTCACAGAACACTCGAAGTTCGACTCCTGAAATGGATTTAATGTTGGCTGATTCCTTATACATTGCTTCTATGGGAAAAGTGGGGTTTTAGCAGTCTGTGTTTATACTTTATATAGTGTAAAGATTTTAACAGGGACTTCCCCTTTTCTCTGCTTATTTCGATACGTGCACTGCACTCCAGCGGCAGAAAGTGAAAATATATATCTCAGTTGCACACAAAATTTTTATTAATAAATTTAATGAAATAGTAAATTTTACAAAAAAAAACTCAAAAAGTTCATACAAATTATCACTAAATATAAAGAAATATGCCAAATCCAAAAAGTTATACTCAAAAACGGATAAATATGCAAAATATTCAAAATGAAACATTGCTTAAACGATTTGTTTTCACATAATTGGTATACATATGCAAAACGTGTCTCCGGCATATCAATGCATTTGCCATATATCAGCTTTAGTAATGAGCTAGTTTAAAATATATATATATATATAAAATAAATTTGTTGAATATATTTTTCGTTTTTTTGCTAAAAAATGTGTTTTGGAGATGAAGAATTATTACATAATTACTAAGTTTAAGACTTGTTTCCCAACACCGTGTACATAATTGCCGATGTTAAACTACATTCGATAAATCTTTCCTAATTATGATTATTATATTTTTATATACATACTATGCTTTGAATTATAGTAATTATGATATCATTGATATTTTAAAAATAATTTCTTGGCCCGCATTTGCAGTACATAAGTAATTTTGAAATGTAAAAACGCAATACGTTGAATTAGAATATTGTTGAGATAATTCAAGTTTAAACAATATAATAAAAAAATTAATAATAATACTAAAACAACGCAAAATATCAAAATAACATGAAGATATTTAAAAAAAATTTGTAAGAGGCTTTACCCAGAACTTTCCTCGTCGACAATGTGATACTAAAAAAGATTTTAAATGAAATTAAGTTAGGAGTAAAAATATTTTTACGTTTCTAATAAATTAAATACATTTTCAATTAAAAAAAAAAACGTTACCGGTGGTCGAATTCGAAGGGTAGGCTGACCGCGTATGTAGTCCCAACGTTTTGTGGGATATTGCAAGGGAACGGGCTATTTCTACATGAGCTACGGAGCACCGACCCTTCGAATTCCCTATTTATTGCTAAGTTAATTAAAAAATAAAGAAAATTTTATTAAGTGCTCACCCTGTATATATTTGTGTGAAATGTTCTCGGTTTCATGCCAGGTAGATATATAATATGTATGCAAAATATTGTCTTCCCCCGACAAATAGTTTTTTAGTTTTACCGCCAACAGACAGACAGGCGGAATTGCGAAAACCTGTTTTTCGTCATTTAGGGACCCTGAAACGTGAAAATCTGAAGAAATCTCCAAAGGTGATTTTTTCGCGATTAAAAAGTACAATTTTTCGACATGCAATGTTCACGTCGATATTGGAAGTTCTCCCAAACTTAAGAAACAGCTTCTGGGCGAATTATTATTTTTCAATTTTTTCATTTTATTTTCAACTAATTAACAGGTCACTAACAGAAATAGCAAAAAAATGTACAGGAAGTTTTAAGCATGCTTGCAGAAGATGTTGAAGAAGTGTATAGTACAATTTTAGCGTGCGTACAGTAAAGTTTTGGCAAATTTACAGCAACTTTGGAATACATTTTTGGTAAATTTAATTTCATTTGCCATAAGCTTGTGGAAATGTTTTAGAAAAATCAATAGTCAATAGCTTGTTAGAAAATTTTTAGAAAGTTTACAACAATTTATGGATTTATAGTTGCTTTTCAAAAAGTTTGCAGCACAATTTCAATAACTTGGCAGTAGCTTTGACAAATTTAATTCAATTTTCAGTACGTCTACGAAGTTTACCGTACATTGTCAATGTTGGCAGCAAATTATTAGCAAGTTTACAGCAATTTGTAGATTTTCAGCAAGTTTGTAGACCAATTTTAGTAGGTAGAAACGTAGAAGCATTTGCAGCAAGTTGGTTTCAAGTGTGCAACGCATTTTTGACAATAGAAAATTCCAGCACAACGAATTTTCACTTTCACTGATACTGATACACTTTGGCTGACAAATTTAACTAAATTTTCGTTACGTTTGTAAAAATTTCTAAGAAAATTCTAGTTAAATTCTTCTAAATTTACCGTAAATTGTCATACGTTTTATGTGTTCTTTCGTTGCCAGCTAGTTCACTTTACAACAAAAGAACTCGTACCTTTTTTCCCAGCCAAGGTTACGAATATTCAATGTAACAAAGCTCCGGAAGTTGATCGAACTGGCTCGTAACCTGAAATGATATGCTCCATATTCTACTCAAATAAAAGCCAATCTGCTCAGAATAAGTGTAACGCAGGTATATATTGGTCTTCAAATACACACAAAAACAATGAAGAACTAGGATTAAACCTTAAAATAAATGACTATTTCTAAACACAACGGTGATTACTAATAATATAAAAACTACGAGCGTTTTCCGAGTGCTACACGCATTTTTTTAACAGTCACACAAAGCTGTAGAGTCACTATGATTGGCATACATTTGTAATTATTTAAACGATATATAAACCAAAACAACTGTCACTTATACACGAACATTCAACTGCATGACAGTCCGGCTTGACGCACGATCTTTTATCGAGCCTCGCGAGGTAATCCAATACTTACACGGCGATATGACCATTGACCTCACAAGTCGCAACAATGACTTTAGGACGAGCCCAAAGACGTCTCCTGGTTTGGCACGCGAGATGATGTAATGTTATGCAATTCGCTATTTTCACTATTTGCACACGGGGAGAATCAACAACCTTTATTAATTGCGTGTAGGTACTCATCTCCACGTCTTTGCACCAGGGGCAGACTTCCTCATGTTCGCTCTGGAAGTGTTGCAGCTCCTGTAGCAACCCGTTGGAGATGCTGTCGGCTCGTATAACCAACTGATTATTATTATTCAGATCCCGCATTATTATTTAGTTGTTTCAACGCCTCGCACTGAAAGCGCTGTCTTGAGCGTTGGTCTAATTCGGTCGCGTACAGTGACTGAAGTGCACATTGCAAGTGGCACGCTATGAATAATGAATCTTTGTGTCCCGCTGTCACTAGTGCTCGTTTTAGTGACAAAAAACTTCACTTATTGTCAAAATAACAGTGGAATGATTCTGTCGGATGCACACGCATCGGCGTCTAAGTTAAACCTATTCAGACTCGAATAAACTAATCAGACAGACTTCTATCTAAATATTACAAGCTGCATAAACGTACAAATTGTCTGTATATCGAAAGGTTACTAATTACTGCGCTCCGGTGAAGGTGGGTCAAATGACGCTTCAGCGTGCAATAGATTTTTGAGAAAATTTCAATACAATTCTACCAAGTTTTCCGTGAATTGTCAATAAGTTGACAGCCAATTTTTAGCAAGTTTGCAACCACTTGTAGATATGTAGTTGCTTTTGATGACCTTTGCAGCACAATTTCAGTTGGAGGAATATATTTTCACTGACGTGGCTGCAAGTTTGCAATACATTTTTGACAACTTTAACTTTTGGGTACGTTGTTAGATATGTTTTAGGAAATTCCAGTAACATTCTACAAAATTTGGCGTAAATTACCAGTAAAGTAGCAGCAACTTTGTAGCAATTTTATAAGAATTTGTAGGTTTATAGTTACTTTTCGGTAAGTTTTCGGTACAATTTCAGTAGGTAGAATACATTTTCAGCAAGTTGGCTGCAGATGTACAATGCATTATTGACAAATTTAACTATGTTTTCTCTACGTTTATAGGTATATATATCTTAGAAAATTGCAGTAAAATTTTACGAAGTTTGTCGTAAATTACCAATAAATTAGAAGCAAGTTTTTTAGCAAGTTACAAGAATTTATAGATTTGTAGTTGTGCAGCAAATTTATGAAAAGTGTGCAGAAAGTCTAGCAAGTTTCGACGTGTGTATAATATCACGTCAGCGAGTTTACAGTAAATTCCTTAACAAGTAATGAGACTGCAGTAAGTTTGCAGTAAAGTTTTAGCAGGTTTGCAAAAATTTGTAGTTTCTGGAAAATTGCTAATTGATTTTCGATAAGCTTACAGTGAGCTTTCAGTACGCGGGCAGCAAGTTTGCAATAAAATTGCAACAAACTTGGATAGTTACGAAGCAATAAAACTCAGTAGTCTTCCCCACGTACATTTATTTAAATTGGCGACATGTTTCGAAACCAGACCGGTTTCATCTTCGGGCCAAAATGATCATCTACAGAGGGATATAGTTAACAATAGTGTACATAGTAAAGAAATTAACTTACTGGTAGTATAAAGCCGCGTGTTACATTTGTAGGTTAAGTTAAAATTGAGGTTAGGTTGAAACGTTGAAGACGAGGTAGTAATAAAATTCACAAAACACACCACATTGGAGAAGAAAAAATTAATTAACTAGCAAACTACGTTATGAAGATTGTTATACTGGTTAGTACATCACAATACACAAATTAAAAATTAAAACAAGTAGAATAGATACTAACTTTGAAGAAGTTAGCTCCATGAATGAATTTTTAATACAATAGTAACTAAAAACTGGTCAAAAAGTCCCTAGATTCAATGACAACTAAAATTACCAGAGAGGGTCAAAAAGTAAAAGAACAAAGTGAAAACCAAAGAAGGCCAGAAATAGAGTCCTGCGTCGGATCGGGTATCCGCGGGTCGGGTTGCGGGTAGGATTTATAGCAATATTGCGGGTAGCGGGTCGGGTGCGGATTTGAAACCGCAGGTCGCGGGTCGGGTGGCGGGTACAACTTCATTTCTTCAACATAAATTTTGTTTGTGTATAAAAAAAAATATACATAATAATAATTTGACTGCCGAAGTGTGAAAATAACTTTCTTTATTGTGTATGGGCATTTTATCTGAAGCAAGTTGCTGGTATGTGCTGGTCTAATATACGAATTTGGGCTCACGATGGCTTAAAAGTGCAAAACTTGCGGGTCGCGGGTTGGGTGCGGGTATAAAAATTTGAAAATTGCGGTTCGCGGGTCGGGTGCGGGTTTAAAATTTCAGAAATTGCGGTAGGTGGGTCGGGTGCGGGTCCTATATATAATAATAATAATAATAAAAATCTGTGACTTCATTGAGTCTGAATTCATTATTATTGGACATAATTTCAAAAATTTCGAGTAAATTCAACAACCTACTTTTGTTAGCTATATGTACAATTTTGTAATCTTTATTAGGATCAAAATTGTGGTTGTGTTCCAAAATGTGATTAGCAAAATCTGATTTATTAGGTTGGTCGATATTAAAATTGCTGTTTCTAATGCAAGCTGAATGTTCTTTTATTTTTTTTTTGGAAGTACGTCCAGTTTGACCAATGTAAAAACAGTTGCAAGACGAACAGTCAAGACGGTAGCACCAGATCTTTCTAATAAAGGGGCGGGTTGGATAGTTAGTTAGTTAGTAGTAGTTGTGGGGAGACTCGTGTCAAGCAAGTAGGCCTTCATATTCCCTTTTTGCCAACCCCGTGGACAAGGTCTAGGCCTGCAGAGTACCAAGTACCTTAGTCCTACTTGGAATTTTGCCGAGACTAAGGAGTTGCAACCCTAGCAAGGGATATTTTACATCGTAGTAACATATGGGATCCACGGCTTTACATCACTTCCGAATTATGGCATTTTGTAGAGGTTTTCATCCGTTTTTAAATTTTTAAACCTCACCGGGATCGAGGATCGAACTATCGACCCTTAACATCAGTAGCCAGAATGCTTACCACTGAGCTATGGAGCCCGGCAAACTTGCATAACAATTTATAGAAAGTTTTTAATGGCTTGCAGTAAGTCTTCAGAAAATCTTCAGCAAGTTTGCAGCATTTTAAAAAAATCACAGGAAATCTTAGCATTCATTTTTGCCAAATCTCAATAAGTAATCTTGACGTTTGGTTATGAGTAATTTTAACAATGCTTTGCTTAAAATAACAAAAAATTGGCAACCCTCACTATAAATTAATAGGTCATGTGGTCTTAATATTTCCATAAAAATACCAAATTTTACATGCTTGTTTTACAGCGTAAACGTCCTAGCGGAGAGAATGACACGCAATTTTATGCCAGACTTCTAAATATGCCTAAAACTAGTTAATTTTATAATTGTGGGTCCTAAACCAAAAACAGTTAAGTACAATTACGGTGTGGCAGTGCCAGAATTGGGGACTTAGCCCAAAGTAGTGCACTTAGCGCACGCCTTATTTGACTTAAGTACGCGCGAGGCCCCGATCAAATTCGCCGCGGTTTTTTACAGTCTGCTGATTACAGTAGCAGGGGAGCTTCTTATGCATTATGCTTGAGTTAGTCCGCTTTTATACGTTGTTATGAAAACAATAACTAAATTAATAACGCCGCGGAATTGTTCCTCGAACAATGTTGTGATTTTATGGCCCTTACGTAACGAGATTTCCTCCGCGATTTAAATGATGTGAACCTGTGTCGCAGCATTCGAGTGGCCAAACAGTGCGTAGAATGATTTTGATTTACGATGACAAACCCTACGCCTACAATCTGAACTATGAGTACAACCACTACCACACTTACCCTCCGCAATTCTACGTCAGAAGAAGTGCAGGAGTCAATACCTGGAGCTTTAAAATCAAGTGTTTTTTACAGTCCTTGGACTGTTTTAGTGTTAAGCTCGTGGCCGACCTTAAAGTAAGTCTAATTTAATTAAGTTTATCTCTAGTGTCAATTGTTGGTTTTATTTTTAGACGGTAATTTGCAGCAACATAACCAGCCTTTATTTGCTCAGCGATTGTTTTTTTACAAAATTGGGTCGAGTAGCTCGTAGACTTTCCGTTAATATGAAAAATAACTTGAAAACGATCGGACACAGTGGCTACATATGTAGTCCGGTGCTAATAAAATCAGGTACACATCTTTCCCGTTATTCAATTTATTAGCATGGTTATTACCTTTTTATTTTAACCCGCGTAGTTTCAGTTAAGCAACTTAATGATATCGTTACGGTTTACCTGGGCGCCGTAATTTACACGCAACAAATTTTAATTATTTAAATTACCCATCATACTCGTTCACGTAAATTTAATTGCAGCCTTTTGAATGTGAATTTTGGCTTCAACCAGTTGCCAGTTCGCGCCGAAACCTTGAAAGTTTCGTTATGTTAGATTGGTCATGGATTACAAAAACCAGGAAGTTGCGGAAGAGGGGGAAGCTAGTCGATCGGAACTGTGTATTCATTAAATGAAATTGAAACCACTCATTATATTTTTGCTGAAGCAATGATAATATCTTTTAAATAACACTTCTGCTTAAAACAATAGCCATGTCAAAGAAATGTTTTAAACCGAACTGAGGATATAAGGTGAAGATGAATCAACTTATATAAGTCTCAATGTGAACCCGTTGTGCTACCTCCAAATCACATTGCGACCAGCTTCGGGGGATATAATTATTTTACTACGAACGGCAAACAATTGTAGATTCAAGCCACAAATTAAACAGACACAATTACTTTAACTAGCTTCAAATCGTACCAAGCAAACGCTCAGCCTACATGAAGATATCAGAGGGCCGACCAGCTATAGTGAAGACGGCTTGCGCTTCTTTTCTACAAATAGCAAAGGTTATTCAAATAGCCAAAGAGTCTTACATTCTAAAGTTCCATTAGCTTACGAAAACTTATAAACTCAGTAAGGTACTATGCGTATCCAATTCGCTACGACCTGAAAACTGGCAAACAATTGTAGACTCAAGCCACAGATTAAACAGACCCAATTACTTTAACTAGCTTCAAATCGTACCAAGCAAACGTTCAGTCTTCATGATGATATCTTTCTACAAATAGCAATGGTTATTCAAATAGCCAGGGGGCGCCAAAGGGTCTTTTACAAGCAGTAGTTTACGAGAACTTTTAAACTCACTAAGGTACTATGCGTATTCAATCCGCTACGACCTAAAACAGAAGGAATTCCCCAATAACTTACAGTAGCCATACATAAAATCATAGTAAATAATTTAATGTCAGTAGTCCCATAAAACACACAGGAGCGACCTCATAACATGAGTTGAAAGTAACAAGCGCAGTGATCAATATTGTGGCCACTGATTAGAGGAATTCCAATTTTATATAGGTAACAGATGTTTGGGCAGATTAGATTACTGGGCAATTACACATTTACGATGATCCCGCAAGTAGAACATAGCAGAAAGGCGACAATAATAGTATGCCACCACGTACGTAGTAATTTAAAATGTTCCATAAATATGCGTCAGTAGTTACTGACAAACTCGGAGGTGCGCCGAATGTATAGATTTGTTTTATACAAGATCGTGTTTTAATAGTCCCAGCAATGATGCTAAACGGCACCGGAAAGCAAATAGCAATAATCAGCTACCAGAAGCACACAGAGACAAAAAGGGCCTCGAAAAACAGCTGCAAATCTGAGTAACTTCCAACTAACAACGAGACTCAGCAGTAGTTCTAAAAACTCGGCTGTTAAACTAGTAGCACAAACTAGCTGTTCATACTTTAACGGCTCCAATCTCGGCTCTTCAGCTTACGGCCTCACGACTTAAACCGCACACCATACAAATCCGCAATCAAATGCGATGGGTAATTAAGACCCAAATATCTTCGATAAATCAACCATACAAATTCGCACTAGCGCGAGTGAGCCGGGAGACTATTCTTACCCCCAAAAGTCACTATAAATTAACGTCGAACTAAGGTAAAGGTTAATACGAAGTAAACGTGTGCGATGAAGTCGAAGACGAGAAAACGAGAAACAAAAAACATCGCCGTACGTGCGCGGAGATAATTGAATGATATTTAGCCTAGTCATGCATTACAAGTGATAGATAATCCACCTCGCGCGAATGAAAGCCGTTCAAAAGGAGTAGCCAAAATGCATAAAACGGACGGTACAATTAAAGCGCCATTAAAGCGTAACGCTCGTTACCCTTATGTGTGATCATGTTACTCTAGCCGCATAGGCCAGTCTTCAGAGAAGACTTCAGCATCAAATGAATAGTAATGTTTATGTCACATATGAGTGAAATACCTACTCCGAAGAAAAGCTCAAATTTTATTTTTGTCTTAATTAAATATTTCCTCCATGCTTCAATTTCCTACAACGGAATCGATGATAAAAATTCCTCATTAAAAACCGCAGCTGCAATAAATTAGAATGGTTTTTTCAAGTGGCGAGTAACGATTTAATTATCCTCGGTTTCAGCTTGCATTAAAATGCAATACGTGATTTAAAAAGCAGCGTTTACTGCACTTCCGCATTTTATAAAACTGAAGCAAACCACGATAATAATTCATGACTCGCTGCCAAGTTTAGCACTTGAACAAGATGCAGTGTTACAGCGGAATTGTAAAAACACACGGTAGTTTATCAGTAATGAAAGGGATTTCGTCTTGCATTTAATGGCATTCCTACATCAGCGTTAAAATAACGACGCTATTCCTATTTCCGGTCAGAGCGAAAGTGATAATTAAAACATTTTATTGTTTTAGTAAAGTAAAAAATAATTTATAAGCGGATGTGTGGCAAGGTATTAATTGAATAATTACTTAGTTTGTACAATAGGAAAATAACTAAATTGTTGTTAGACCTCTATCTCAACTTAAAATGTTTAATTATAATAAAATTATTGCAATTTCATTTTATTTTTTGTAGTTTCTTCTGTATATCTGAATAACTAGATATTTATCATAGTATGTGTACTATTTCTAAATTCTGGAAAGAGCTGTGAATAATAACTAGGAAAATGTGAACTTTATTCGTCATATTGAAATACATAGCAATTTCTTTCATAAATATTTGAAAAAAGCCGTATTAGACGTATTAGCATCAAAGTATAAAATATTTCGATAAAAGGCTAAAGTGTGGGTTGGAAGTTTTCGAAAAAACTAGATAATGGGAAATATAAATTTTATCTTGTAGTTTTTATTTAAATATATTTTTAATGCTATAACAACTAAAGTAATATTTGTGGGTAATATTTCATACTCATGAGTTTTATACTCCCAATTTTTCAAACTATAAAATATCATTTGAAATTATTTTAATCAGTCTTTGTTTTATTTTTTAGCGAATTAGGAATTAATTGCAAACCTTACGGTATAAAAACAAGAGGAATCTAAAAATTAGAAACTTCAGCAACCTTAAGGTATTTGTCTTGAATTTTCTTACTTTTTAAAAGTCCATGAAGTTGAGTTTTATATAATCTTGAGTTAAAATATTTTATTATATAAAAATGCGATTAACTTTATTTGTCGATTTACTGGCTGTAAACCTTGCGAATGATTTAATTATCAGTCGAGCGTAACAAACTTGCCGGGCTGGTGCTTTTAATTATGAGGGGATGAAAGTCTGACTTTCTACCTATCCGTCTCGTCTATTTGAACCTGTAAATTCTTTGTGTGGTTGTGGATGAACAAAAAATAATTGCCTCATACTATTTCCTGTGTTATCAAAAGGCGCTTGATTAAATTTCAGTTTCGAATTCCGTTATTGTTCCCAATTTTTAAAATAAAGCTATAATTAGTTTTCTAATCCGAAATGATGTAACCTTACATTTAGATGATTTTTTATTTCACCTTGGTACATGGAAATATGATGTGAGCATCGATATGTTGCTGATACCATAACAAATCAGTCGTTCAAGAATTGTTGTATTCTGAAAAAAATACATTTGTTTTGTACGCATTTTTCATCATTCTTCCCGTTTTAAAGAATAAACAAAGAACAAGTAATTTTTATTTCATGAATATAAGCTGCTTGCGTTGACGGACTCAACGGTGCCTGGTCGAAGCGGCTCCAAGCTTTTTGATAGTTTATAGATTGCAGCGGGAGCCAACGGCAAGAAGTAGGTCAAAAAATAAGGATACTGTAAGATTCAATGGAATTCATATCAGCGAAGGCTTAAACTCCAAGCAATCTTAGCCTGAACTGACTCCTGCGATAATGCGCGCGTGTCGAGTTTCTGTTCACATTTTTCGCACGTACGCTGACTTCATCGAGTTCAGATAAAGAAAGGCCGCGTCCGGGGAACATGTTCGGAAGGCTGTGTACCGTATATATAATTGCGACAGAAAAGACATTCGGGTTTTCGCAAAATAATTACGGTAATATTTTATTGTACTCATTGCACATCTTGAAATAATATACGACAATCACGCATCATGTATCTCAAACAGTGGAGGTGCCAAGTTTTTTGGTCGAATTATACATTCAAATCAAAGAAGGATATTTGATTCAGGTTATCATATTTTATTAGTCTGTAAAGTTTGGTAATTTTTTTCACGTATGCTAACTTTTGGCAGCTCATATGCATATGCTCGGGATATCGGAATTTGTCTTTGTCTGTGAGGGTATACAAAATGCTTTTACGTTCGGTGGTTGGCTCATCAAAATTATCCACGAGCCGCCACTGTCACTTAGCATGCAGTTTTTAAACGTTCTTAAGTCTATACGTATTTTTCCGTATTGTGGGTTACTCAATGGAAGCACAGTAATTCAAATTCTGCTGATAAAGGTGTTGCACTTACAAAACAGTTTGGTATTAACATTTAATTTAAGAAATTATTACATTATAATAATAGGCTTTTTAAAACTTAATAAAATGTCGAATAGTTAGCCCAATCAAACTATTTTAGTCAAGTTCAACTCACACGGTTAACATAATAACGAATAAACATAAATCATAACATTGCCTTGTTAATTTTTAGTGCAACTACAATAATTTTGCTTCATTTAAATTATTTTTTCCATTGCTAATAAATAACAATTCTAACGTTTCAACACAAAATTTAGACTTTTACGGAATATTTGAAAGCAAGGATATAAACTACTGTTGTCTGTTGTAATGATGCTTTGTTTTTTGGTAATTGGACATAAGGCTTCAAAAAGTTCTGACTGCATATAATGTTAGAGCTATTATTTTTGGTTGGAAAATTAACATTTTGAGCTAGTTAATTCGTTTTTTTTAATATTTAACTAACAGAACTTTTAACATAGTAGGTAGAGTCAGAACCATCGCCATTGTGTTCGCCGTCCCCGATAATCTTCAAGAAACCGCCTACCTAAATGACCTAGGTATATCGAAATTTTTCCGATTGTACGATAACAGCTGTAAAATATAGCTTACCTCGTGATTTGTTTTTAATCTTGCGTTGTATGTGATTATTTGGAAAATGCCTTTTCACAAAAAAAAGGTTTTTGTGTATACTGGTACTGATTTTTCCAGTTCTTTTTGCCATTTCTGGTCGAAGTCGATATTTGGCAGCACTGTAAAAACACATATGCTTTCTTATCTTTGCACGATACTAAATCAGTATCACAAGTAACATCGCAGCACCGATTTACCATTTTTTATAAAATATGCAAAACATTAATTAAATGTCACAATACATTCGACGATTGCCTTTGCTACTCATTTGCCACCTGGTGGAACCGCGAACACTAGGAAAAAAGTTCACAGATTCTTCGAAATCGTATATCTTACACTGGTATCAATAACATAAAATCGGTGGTCTCTTTGTATCTTAGTTCGCTATCTCCTCCAAGATACTGGACCGATTAAATTGTATGATGGCTGAAAATGTTGCTAATTTTTAGAGTTAGATCGTAGGTCGGTTTTTATTTTCAAAAAAAGCACGAAAAAGTAAAGTTTTAATTAAATCGTGTAATTAGCGAAGCTAAGCGTAGTTCGTGTGATCACTATTTACCATTATAGCAGCGCCGTATTCAACGAAGCATCGTGGGTCAGTGGTAGAATGCTCGCCTGCCACGCGGGCCGCCCGGGTTCAATTCCCGGCCGATTTTTAATTTATATTAATGAATCTTTCTTAAATTAGTGAACCAAAACGTGGCTCGGGTGATTCACTATCTATTAATAAAACTTTAAAACAATTTTTACAAATCTGGCAGTAAAAATTCTGTCCACTAACCTACCGTGATATATTGCTACAAAATTTGATGTCAACACTGATATGTTTTTGTCAACGCTTAACCTCTAGATATTATTTTCAATAATTCCTAATTCCATTGATATCCTTTGCGTATTAATGTGTTATTGACGAAAAACTCAGATGGTGCTAAAAAAATTGCAATTTTTACAATGCAATTTAGTATTGTGGTGTAATCATTTAATAAGATATAGTAAGGTGTATCAAATAAGGGTGACAGGGAAAGGTTTGTACATTGTTTTTAAATGGCAATTAATTTTTTTGAATTCTTTTACGTTATTTTACTTTTTTCGTATTTTTTGTCTAAATGTGCCTCGAGATGGCGGTAGTTTTGGACGATGCTGGGGGTACATTTAAACATGATATAAAACACAATAAAAACTAGATACAACAAAAGTAAAGTTTTATTAACGATCTACATTACTACATAACGCACATTAAATTTGTAAAACACTACTGCTGGGTCTGATATCTATCAAAATGTAAATTAAATCTGAAACGTGAATTCAGTCTGGAAGTCTCTCCGACTTTAGTTGGTTGTTTCCATTTTGCGTCAAATCTATTCTTAATATCGCACAAATGTCGTGCATTTCAGGAAAAACAAAACCAAACTTTGCTTTCTTAAAAAAATATTGGTTTGTATCGCCATATTCTAAATTAAGAACTTGTTCCATGTAGTACCTAATTTCTTTGTTGGAATTTAATGAGCAAGTAATCCTCAATGGTTATTTTTTCATCATCTATTAGTGTCAGTATATTATCATCACCGTCCAAGTCAATACTCAAATCGAAGTCTGACGATGCCTTGGTCTGTTTAAGGAAAAGTTTAATAGAAATCGAGTCTTCTGGTATATATTGTTGACTTATTTCCTATAGATTTTCTTAACTTTTGTTCGTGATTCAGCTTTCGGACAGGGCCTTACGTTAACCAATCGAATTATATGAGATTTTTCCTTATTGGCATAAGAAAACACTCTCTGACCAAGTACATTGCAAGGAATTCTTCTAAAGGGTGTTAATGTTCAAATTTGTTTATGCTTTTCGGTTCGAATAATTAGTATGGACGATGGGTAACATAGGAAGCTGCAGCATCTTTTTTGTTATATGCATTATGCAATTCTATTTATTGACCAAAGGCCAGTGGTTTCAAAGGCCTTGGTTATATTGCGGGGTGTAAATGTCTGAAGCTAAGCTTCAGATGTTATTCTCGGTATATCAGTAAGTTTGATTATTTTATATAAAATCTGTTGAGACGTTAAAAACGGAATGAACCTCTAAACTCATAGTATTTTTTAACAATTTCGAATAAAAGTATTGTAGAATTATTAACTAGGTAACTTATATCTTCTTGTTTGGCGCGGATGTGGCAGCCATTAGCAAAATTGTAAACACCACCGGCGCTCTGTGGCTACAACTATAGAGGACAGCTGTAAGGAGGCAAATTCAAATTATCAAAATGTGTCCCTTGTCCAAATCTCCCCCGGTCTTCCCTAATATATATCAAATTCGCGACAATCTTACAATGCTGCCTCAACTTCTATATTTTGAAAAAGTGCAGTTAATACAGTTAATGTAATACTGATTCCAATCTTGGTTTTTAGTGCAACCCTAGTAAGGTAGTTGCTAATTTAAAAGTTGATTTTCTATTGTAGGTGAACTGAAGTCAAAAACGTAAAAAGTATAAACTATTGATTTAGTAAAGATTATCCATAGTTTTGCTATCGTTTGCACTTTTTAAAACAATGATATTAGTTTCTAGTTTCTTATTATCTACTGATGTAACACCATATTTAAAAAATCGGACAGGTACTATTCTTTCCATTTAATTTGATTCATATACAGTGTGATTTTTTAAAAACTCAATTGCAGCAGGTCCTGGATAGCCTGAATCAGTTGGCAATGCTGAAATGTATTGTTGGTGGCACTGTAGGTTTATGTCAAATTCGAGGTTAGCAGGTTAGGTTTTCCGTCAGTTATGACACACACTGACGCAATACCTAACCTCGAATTTGACATAGACTTACAGTGCTACCAACAATACATTTCAGTATTGCCAACTGATTCGGGCTATCCAGGGCCTGTCACTCGGTATGAAATGTCTGTCAAGGGGTTTACACTAACGTTAGTGTATATACAGGGACTGTAGTTTACACGGGTTTACACAAAAAGGGACCAATATTTTAACGTTGCTAATAATACTGAGACAGTAAACGGACTCATCTAGTAATGCACATTACATCTGTTTGTAAATTTAAAAAAAAACTGCATCCGGTGGGTTGGAACTCGCGGAACTGAGAAAACATGTTTTTTATCATCTAGGGACCCTGAAACGTGAAGTTCTGAAGAAATCTCGGATGGTGATTTTTTTACGATTTCTTCTTTTAGACGAGGGACGTAAGAAAGGAATCTTATGGCAGTACGCTGTCAATATATTTCTGTTATTACTTAACTCATGTAATTTTGAAACATTAAAATACAAATTAACATCACATTTTTTGTCTTGTAATTAATCGTTTTTTGTATTTGTGCTTAATATAATATGTATAAATGTATTATTCTGTATTTCATTGTTTTCTGTTAAACTTTCTAAGTAGGTAGTCAGTTTGTTCCGTACTTCTGTACGGTAGTCTACGATACTAATACTATTACTAATATATTTGTAATTTGTCTTTAAAAATGTATTTTGTGCATACTCATGTGGACTTCGGTCTGTAGCATCCCTGTGTTATGTAATTTAAAAAAAAAAATTTTTCTTGCATGGTGAAATTTGTTAATGATGCAAGGGAATTCAGATTTTGGTAATACAATTTGCACTAAAATTTAATATTGTAGTTTAATGTAAAAAATTATTGCAGAATAGATAAATCAAATAATCTACCCACTGAATAATTGTACAACAATGACTTTAAATCTAAATATGATTGAAATACACTTTTTAAATTAAATAGAATGACAACTTTATATGAGTAACCGAAGCTCTATATTTTGCAGTTAAAACAGTTAATATGTATTGTACCGAACTAGTGAATTACTTTCTGATTAAAAGATATAAATTTAAACCTAACATATGCATATATGAAATAATCTACATCAGAGACTCACGAATTCCACAATGACTATTTAAATAGAAGTGTAATTAATTATTATGGTTGAATTAGAATGACAACGCTAAATAGGTAACCAAAACATTGCAATCAGACTCAGCGAACACAGTGAACACAATAGTCATGCTCTAATAAAATTTTAAAAGATAAAAGTATGAATTTTTAAATTTTTGTTCCTTGAGTAATTTCAGGTCCCAAAAATGTGTGAAATTGTTGATATAAATTAATAATAGAACGTTTTGATACCTTGGAAATTCAACGTAATATTGGAATGACCATCAAACGCAATAATTTGAAGCCAGTTAATGAGCTCTTTAAAAAGTGGTAAATTAGTATAATTTTAACACGTAATATGTGTTATATAAAACCACTGTTCTATTGAAATACCAACATAAGTATTACGTATTTTACTTCTTATTAATTTTTTTAATGTAGATAGTGCACATCAGTTGCATTGAACTTTTAACCAATATTAATAATAAGCAAAGGCAAGGAAATATTGAAATTTAAAGGAAGAAACTATCCAACTGACATTGGATATGCATTTAGATACGTAGCTCTAGAAGGTTCTGAAGATGCTATAATTCTTATGGTAACCAGAAGCAAAAACACGTGTTTTACAATACTCATTGTTGGCTTAGTTCATATTTTGAGGCGCAACAACGAAATTATGGGAACCTAATTCCAGATATAGATCTAGAAAACAACATATTTTATGATACCGAAACAAACCACGTGTGTCACGAAACTATTAAAACGTCTCTCCACCGTATTACGAAAACCGAGCATTTCAAAAGTACACGTTCATTTTGGTAAATTCCTCTTGGTCATACATGCTACGGAGTAATCTCACACAACGATCTTCTTCGCCACAATCGCGCGTTAATCCCCGAGTATGACTCCACTAAATTGACCATCACAAACTCATGAATATTAATGACCATCTAATTATTGATATCTTTCATTTCAGTCGTGCTGGTCATGGTTCACATACGCAGAAACCGTTCTGTGCACGATATCTTTGGCCGCTGGCCTGGGAAATTTATACAGACTGCCACAAACTGCCTTAATCAGGGGGGGCCTGCCCTTCCTGGTGGCCTACATAATCCTGTCCCTGCTAGTAGGCCTGCCCCTGCTCTTCCTGGAGCTGGGCTTAGGTCAACTGGCCCAGGAGGGCTTCACGAAGACTTGGAGGGCCGTACCACTGTTTCGAGGTAGGTTTCCTATTATGTTTTTGAATTGATATACTCACGACTATACTGATTGCATCAGTATGGACATACTTTGGAGAGCTTGGTTTCAACAGGACGGTGCTACCAGTCACACAGTCGAAAACAACAGCTTGTAAGCTTGTATAAACATTTTAGAAGATTTTTTTGACACTTGAGTTTCTGGGTAATATGTACTTGTATTTCAGCTTTAGAAAATTTTGAAAAATAGTGTGAATTTCAGAAACCAGAAAGATTAGTTTTACGAGAACTTGAAGCAAACGTTTTGGCGTAAATCAAAGCCATTGATTGATGATATGATGATTGTATCTTAAGCATAGTGTCCATTATATGGAATTCACATGGCATTTCATAAATAAATCTTCTATTAGTATGGGTGTATCATCAAGCTGTTGTCGTTAAATTAAGTCGATTATAGGAATTTATAAAAAATTTTAGATAATCCATGTATGATGATGCTCGGTGCACTTAGAAGAAAGCACCAAGCAAAATCGGCACGATTCACATTTTAACGAAGATTTAGAAATTGCTCATGCTCCAAACCGTCCACTCTCAATAATTGTGATGTCAAGCAATGACCAAATCATGGCCATCGGCAAACATGATGAATGAATTCGTTTAAAAAGTTAACAAAATCAAAAGCAAATCTAATAAAAATTTAAAAACAAACTATTTTTAAGATTTGTCAAAAACTAAAACAGATATTGAGATTCTTTTTTGTATGTTTCAAATACCACTTTTGTGAATAAACAAACCAAGAAAGCAATAGAGCATCCATTGGTTGTAAATAGAGCAATCGGAATAAAAATAAATATAATTCCAGCGAATATTAATTATTTAACCAACAAGTGTGTTAATGAAGGCGATTAATAATCGAAACTGTTTAAAGCACGAACGAGCGATAGCGAGTGAGTGCCTTTAATAGTTGAGATTACTAATCGCCCATTAACAAACGAGTTTTTTCGTTGACCGAAAAATTTGATTAATACAACTAACCTCCATGCAAAATATCATCGAAACGTCAAAATCACAAAAACAGTTAATTAATGAAAAAGAGTGTATTAATCAAAAACAGTGTATTAATGACGTCGATTAATCCACCCTTTTTTAGGAAAAATAATTCATTACTATTGAAATTAACAAGCGGTCAACGAAAAATTTTTTTTTGCAATCATGATATATACCAACACATTAAAGTTATTTTATTCAATTTTGACAGTTTAAAGTGACATTATTAACTCCATAACAACCTTCATAAACAGTTATTCACAAGTGAAATAATAGTCTTTTAATCCACTAGTGAATTAAAAAAGTTTCAATGAAGAACAACATATTTTTATTATTTCTACAAATATTTACATTCAATTACTCTTTCTTTGTAGTGGGTAATATATAATTACTAAAATTTAGATCATATCGACGAGGAATGGGAAAATTTATATCTTGATTTGAATATTTTTTATTCAAAATTTCGTCAAAATTTAATAAAAACATATATACGCCACTTGAATTAAACATTTATTTACTCAAAGATCTCAACATCTTTTCATGAATAAACGTATGTTTAATTCACTTAGTGTATAATATTTATTATTTAATGTAGATTTTTTTTAAAGTTAATATTAAATGCTGATACAAGTTTTTTGTTAGATAAAAATTACTATTTTCCGCCTAATCGACTATTAGTTGTAGAAATAATAAATATTTCTTGTTTATAACAAAGACGTCTCTTGACACCAGATAAATTTATAATTTCGCATTTTTGTTCTTTTAGAGATGACACCTACATCCGTTGTTTAAAAGTAATCCAAATGTAGGACATTTTCATGGGAAAATACATTATCTTGAAAATAATATTTTGGCGTGTAGGTGTAAGCCTATTCTTACATGCAATTTAATTAGATTTTCAATAGCGTTTAATTTGTTTGAATTTTAATTTAAGGAACAGTAACATGTCGGTTTAAAAATTGTGTGTCCGTAGGAAGGCGTATTGTTGAACGTCCATTTCACTTGAACGAATGCACTAATCAAACTAATAAACTTTCGACAGCAATGTATGAAAGTTGTGTTTTTGTTATTAAGTATAACATGATTATGTTTTCTTTGTGTTGAACGACAATGAAAAAGTGAGATATTTCTCGCGAATTTTGTAACTTAATAACATCTAGACGCCCAAAAGACTAAAAATCAAAACCTTAAAGGTCAACTGTTATTTATATTACAAGTACGGGTATATTTATTTCTATTTAATGTTTACTGGTTATATGTGTAATAATGTGTGAAGTTTCAGAACAACCTAATGTGTCTTTATTTTATTACTCGTCAATATTCAACATTCTATAAAATTGTATTTGGTCCAAAATGAACATACTGAAAAAGCAAGAAAACTAGTATAGAGAGCATTAGTCTATAGGCAATTCTTCCTTTTTCAAAATGATTCAAATGACTGGGCGTGTTTTCCCAATAACTGATTTTTGACATTTGATGACAACGAAAAATGTGACAGTTTATTTAAATGCACAGGTTACTAAGATATTATTCTAAAAGCTGAGTTTACACTGGGAAAAAAAGGTGTATGCGTTTTTTTTTGACGACAACCTAAAGACAACCTGATTTGACATAAATTTTTGATCCAAATTAGATATTTGACATATGTCGAAAAAAGAGGTTATGCAAACCAATATTGCTAGCTTACGTTTGATGGGCGAGTTTTCAGAGCATTGACCATTCTTCGGATCTCTAGAACAGATCATTAGGAATATATAGCCAATCTAGTTAAAATTTAGACTTGCATGTGTGGAACTATCTGTCGTAACACCTTTATCACACATGCCTTGTAAAAAATTATTCAACCAATCAAAATGTATCACGTTGTTTGCTCAACTCTTAGTAAACTTTACAGAGTGTCATCGAAAGTTTGAAGAAAATTTTAATGTTGTATAGCTTACATCAAAGTAAGAAGAATCGTTCATAATAATATAGGTCCAGAAATGCGTTTCATGAGAGCAGAGAGCTACAGCTTCGAAAAAGTTAAATAGAAAAACACATTGCGATGAGTAGATTACGCTTCTGAAGTAGTGAATTTCAATATTTATGTTGGCTCTTCTAGAAAACTAATGCTCCCAACTATTCTAAATAAGAGCACCGTTTTTATGTAAAAAGTCTTAACCTTCTCTAATACCTAACCAGAATTGACTAAAATGTTGACTGTAAAAAGTTATGACATAAAACATTCCCCCTAGCCAGTTTATCCATAAACTACCCGTTTTAAACGTATACCAATCAATCGCATTTAATTCAGCATAAAAAATCGCGTATATATGCCAAATTACACCAAATTTGTCTTATTTGTATTATTTTAATTAAACAAAATCCATGTTATTTTTACCCTTTCGGAGCTGTCAATCTCTTAAGATGCATTTCGAACCTATGTTTGTATACATTTTTACTTTCCCATACCCATAGGTATAGGGAAGTCTTGGAATCATGAAAATTTTGGAAATCGAGATTTTCACAGAAATATCCGTTTTGGGCCTCTAGGAACCCAAAAAAGTGGTTTTTAAAAAATGTCTGTCTGTGTGTGGGTGTGTGGGTGGGTGACGCTCATACAGCCGAAAGTATTGCTCCGATTTTGATGCGCTTTGGAATGCGGGGGTGTATCGAAAATTCATCGACAAAATAAGCTTTTCAAAAAAATCCGAAACCGGAAGCGGAAGTTACGCATGTTTTTTTGGTATCACTGTTTTCGTGATTAAAATTTTGAAAATTTTATCGCGGATAACGATAGAGGGTCATAAGACAAATCTGTTAGTTTTTTGTCGAACTCGCTAGGTTTAAAATGAAGGGCGCTATGATTTTTTGAAAATTTTCAGTTTAACGCCCTATTACTCAAAAACGGATGAATCGATTTAATAGATTTTTTTTTCTGAATAGTATATGAAGGCTAACATGAGGTGATATAAAAAGTGTTTTGAAAAATATTAAGGGGCCTAAATTACAAATTTTCAAAATTTTGGAAATTTTCTAAAAATCATTTCTCAAAAACTGCCCACAGGAATTTGTTTAAACTTCATACACTGATAGACCCCGAAAAGGGCTATCGATCTGTTTTTTAAAGAATCTCATGAATTATCTGTGGCGCCCTCTACGAAGCTTTGAAGTTTGAAAATTTAAACCCCTTTAATTAATAAACAAAACAAGATAGGTAGCTGGGGTTTTCACTGAATTGCTCAGTGCATAATGGAGCATATGAATATGCAAAAAAATATTACACTCGTGGATATATGTAAGCGCACCGGCCCCCTCCCCCCTCTATCTTTGAAAAATAATTTTTTTATTCTAACGGTTGTTATATTTTTGCGTCAAAGAATCTTTTTCCGCGAAAATAAAAAAATCGATTTTGTATGCCCTAGAAAATATAATTTCCAGGTACTTGGAAAATTTCACCTCGGTGCTACAGCCGTTTTGAGGAAAATAATACATAAACTAGCACAGTGGCGGCTTGTCCACTTGGCGCCATCTACAGAAGCTCGGTGGCCACGTTTTGAACTACACATTCTTTTATATTTACCCGCAATTTACGTGAAAGTGTAAACGCTTATCACGGTGAAGACGTGAGTCATCGAGTTGAAATTTTGATATGTTGTAAAGACTGTTGAATAAAGACGATATGAACAGTTTCCAGTATGGGAAAGTCCAGGGAGGTAGTCACGTCCACTTTTTACTCTTATTTTGATGTAAGCTCTTCTCCACTAAATTTTTCTTCACACTTTCGATGACACCCTGTATACAGGATCTCTACAACAACCGTATACTATTGCTACAAAAAAAATAGAGCAAGGTTTTTTAGCTGTGTGAAGCTGAGCTTTTAACTGATATATTAATAAATTTGAAATTATTTCAAAACGTCACTGAGTAAGGCCTGCCTCAAGTGGCATAAGTATAAGTATGGTGTGAGTATGAGCGTACAAGCGTACAATACACTTTCGAGCAAGTTATGTACGCTGTTTTCTCACTACCACAAAAACACACATTTTTGCAATTTAATGAATGATAGCTTCATTGTGACAACTGACAATATCAGTAGATTGTCAGTAGTTTTTAGGTTAAAATGGCACATTTTAAGTAGTTTTTAGGTTAAAATGACTTATTTAGCCCACTGTATAACTGTGAATTGTGCATTTTGTTTTATAACAACCAGGTTTGTTATAACAACGACCGGGTGAATGATATTGTAATTTTTCGTGGTTACTTGACTGTATGGAAACTGTCACTTTCGTATGTGGGCGTGGGAAAATAGCTATTTATGCAACAAGTGCTAAAAGTCGACGTTTATGCACGAGACATGAAAATTATGAAACGAAGCCGAAGGTTGAGTTTCATAACATGTCTCGTGCATAAACCACTTTTAGCACGAGTTGCATACAATATTTTTTCGTACACTAGCATTGAAAGAGCTACTTTGCCGTACAATTTATTAATCAGAAAGTTGCACTTTGCGGTATTCGTACGGCAAAGTAGTATTTTGCGGTATTCGTACGGCAAAGTAGCACTTTGCCGTACGTTTCCTTAGTTACAACACATATAATATTACATTACATTAATATTACTCTACTTATTTGCTATATACGAGGATAAATTTAGTATTCCGTTTTGTATGCTAGTGTACGAAAAAATATTGTACGAAACTCGTATGAAAGTGGCTTTTCCATACTCGTCTCGAAATTCCGGACTCGGCCTAACGGCCTCTTCCGGAAACATCTCACTCGTACTGAAAAGCTCCACTTTCTATACTTGTTACGATTTTATCTACGACCTTAATTTTACCGTTATTAATCTATAAATATCGATTTAACAAAGGTTTGCATCTGCGACACTTTTAATTTATGTCATAATAAACAATAGGCCACGCCGCGCGGGCGATTGTTTGCCACGCTAGTGCTGTCAAGGTGAGTTACGAAATGTAATTATTGATACTCCACATCTGACTGTATTCATTACATAATGCTTTAATTATTTCAAAAACACTTTACCTGTAACGCAAGAAGCAACTAGAATAACTTTACGATTTCACTTCCAGTTCGAAATTGTAGTTTTATAACCTCACTGCACTAGCACATGTGCTAAAAGTAAACAGCTGATTTCTTTAACCACGGTAAACTATAAAACGTCACTTTTAGTGAAACAAGCTAGCGCTAAAAGGCCTACTTTTAGTGGTGGTAAAAGTCATTTCATCAAATAAAATTATAAAAATGTATGGTTTCTAGATTTAGAACTTGTCCTCGTTTATATGGTAGCAATAGTACATACCAAACGGATTAAAGCTCCATCCGCGACTTTTACTAATTCAACTTATTTGTCACACTCCAAGATAAGAAAGTATTAAAGGCAAGATCAGTTTTTAATTTATTGTTTTTATCTATCGTGTTTGAGGGGAACAAAAGTAACGGGATATAAGGGATTAATAAATAACTATGTCGATTGTACTAAATGTAATTGTTTTTATTTAATGTTTAACGTAGATTTACTACATAATAGATGGAAGATGCAATTAGCTATTCTGTAAAAATCCTTGTTAATAAGACCGAAAGAAGCATCAACTTATTATCAGTTTGTTTCGAAAAATCACATCAACTGTTTATATAGAGTGATTCATAAGTATGGTCCTTAAATTAAATGGGTGTATACTGACCTCGCTAGATGTGCATTACACTAAAAATTAATCCTTGGAAAATATCGTATTAGGGCTGGTCAAGAATTTACATCACAACCAACTCAAAATTATTACAAAAATCAGACAGAGTGTTATGCATAAATATAAAATAATACGTATTAAACTGAAAATTGGTTGGTTCGTACAGTTTAAACTTTAAACTGAGAATTTGTTATACTCTACAGTTTAAATTATGAAGTTCGTACTTGAAACTACAAAAGAATTTTAATTCAGATAAAAAAACTGGAAATTGGTTATGATTCATACATTCTAAACTGTGAATTTGTTATACTTTACAGTTCAAATTAAGAAGTATCTTTAATTGATACTTGAAACTACAAAATAAGTGCAATCACATATTAAACTGCAAATTGCGTATGATTCATACATTCTAAGCTATGAATTTAAATTATGAAATAGTAAGTATAATTCATACATAAAACTAAAGAAATAGTTTTAATTCACATATTAAACCAGAAATTGGTTGATTCGAATATTGGAAACTGAATTTGTTATACTTCACAGTTTAAATTATGAAGTACCTTTAGTTCGTACTGGAAACAACAAAAGAATTGTAATTCATATACTGGAAATTTCTTATGATTCATACATTTTAAACTGTGAATTTGTTATACTCTACATTTTAAGTTATGTGGTACTTTTAGTTCATACATGAAACTACAAAACAGTGGTAATTTAGAATAATAAACTGGAAATTGGTTATGATTCATACATTGTTTTATACTTTATAGTTTAAATTATGAAGTGCCTTTAGTTGATACTTTAAACTGCAAAATTAGTGTAATTTACATATTAAACTGGAAATTAGTTGATGGGTACAGTGTAAACTATTAAGTTCTTATACTCTACAGTTTAAATTATGAAGTATCTGTAGATCATACTTAAAACTACAAAATAATCGTGATTCACATATTAAACTGGAAATTTGTTATGATTCATACTTTTTAAATTATTAATTTGTTATACTTTAAACTGTGAATTTGCGTCTTTAGTTTGAATTATGGAGTGCCTTTAGTTAATACTTGAAACTAGAAAATAAGTGTAATTCAAATAATAAACGGAAAATTATTTTGATTCATACATTCTAAACTGTGAATTTGTTACACTTTACAGTTTAAATTATGAAGTACCTTTATAGTTGATACTTCAAGCTACAAAATAATTTTAACTCACATATTACACTGGGAATTGGTTATGATTCATACATTTTAAATTGTGAATTTGTTATACTTTACAGCTTAAATTATGAAGCGCATGCAGTTCATACTTGAAACTATCAAAGAATTATAATTCAGATATTTAACTGGAACTGAAACTATAAATTTGTTATACTTCACAGTTTAAATTAGCAAGTACCTTTAGTTCACATTTGAAACTGCAAAATAGTTGCAATTCATGTATTAAACCGAAAATTGGTTTTAATTAATAAATGAAGTGAATTTGTTGTAAATTTACAGTTTATGTACGAAGTACGTGTATGTAGTTTATAATTTAAGGTAGTATATTTCTTAGTTTAAACTGTAAATTGCTTGTAATTCACCTGTAAATTACTTGAAATTGACAATATAATTAAAATATATTGTGATATATTTATAAACTAGAATTTACAGTTCAACTGTGAGTTTTCTAGTTTTCTATCTAGTGTTGTTAATTCACACTTTCAACTGTGAAGTCATTATAATTTACACTTAAACTATGAAATAACTATAAATATCATACTTTAAATTGTATGTTATCATTTTTAATTTAACACTAAATTGGTGATTATATAGGTATAATTTAAACTTTAAGCTGTAAATCATGCATAATTCACATCTTAAACTACGATGCTTCTAATTCACACCTTTAACTCTGAATTGGTTATACGTAATTCACTGTTTTAAATGAAGTATTTATAGTTGACATTTCAATCTGAGTGCACTAAAACATCATGTCGATTTTCCAAATTTAACTTACTCATCACCAGAGATATATTAATTTCGCTCCAGATCGCTTACTGCACAAATTAAACCTAGAAATGGGTGTTCATTAATTAAGGCAAAATTTGCAGTTTTTACCTGTTAACTAAACCATAGCGTCTTACCTGTGTACAAAAGTCGAATGTTTTTACAGAAATTGAAGTAAACCGCCTATGTGAACAATACATACTATAAAATCCTATACTCAGCAATCTAAGTTTGAGTTGAAAACTCTTGAATCCAGTGAAGTAATCTCATTATTAGTTTAGGCCCCTATTGTCCAGCTTAATCGTGACTTCGCCAATATTTATTTAAATAATTGTTGATAAAATGAAAGAAATAACAGAACGTGCTGGTATTACAAATGTAGCTAACACGCTAATTAATTTTATTAGTCACTGTGTGACTTTACATAAGTTTTACTGTGCAAATGCTTGCCGCATTAACAAGGCAAGTTAATTTTTAGCATTCTGGGATACAATGAATTATTTATAAAACGTGTACTCGCATAGCTTTTTATATCAATTTCATTGTAAATATGACGTCAGTAGAACACACATTCCTCAAGTACTCCACTATGACGCCATAGCAATTCCACCTTATCAAATGAATATTTGGAAATGTATGAAGTCTTTTTTTCCTTCTTTATATTTCAACACGTTTTAACTCTCGAGCAATTAGTTTTTATATCCATGTAATTGCAAACGGCCTCACAATATGACTTTAAATTCATTGAGCGTTTAGCTTTTAGTTTTTAACAAATTAACGAGACAACAAAATATTTATTTGTAGTGAAAAAATGCACTGCATTTTTCGAGTCTTACGTTTCTATACCACTATTTAATTTGTTAGCTTTTACGTTTTTAGGTTTGTAACAGCTAAAAACAAATTTCATGAGCACACTATCTTGTAAATTTAATGCTAGTTTATAAAATTCCTTCAAGTATGTAGGATGGGCCAAGTTGAGCATACTTTGAAATAGCGTTGTTTCTTCTAGTTATTTTTATTTTTGGGACATTTCTTTGTTTTAAACCTATATCTAAAGCTATTCACATTTTTTTTAAAACCGCCACAACTTGTCTTGCCTTTAATTGATACTTGAAACTACAAAATAATTGTAATATACATATTAAGATGGAAATTGGTTAGGATTCATACGTAGATTTTAAACTGTTCAGTTGTTATACTTCACAGTTTAAATTATGAAGTACCTTTAGTTCACATTTGAAACTACAAGTGTTACATTTCAGTACCTCTATTTAATGTGCTAGTTTTTTCGTTTTTTAGGTTCATGACAGCTAAAAGAAATAGTATATTATATCATGACGGACTAAAGTGCACCGTTTAATCCCGCGATTGGAGTTTGTTGCCTCGAGGGCGAAGATCGAGTGCAACAACCATTCAAGGGATTTAGGCACTTTAGTCCCGAGGTATATACCCTATTTTTTGCACTTTTGGGAACATTATCATCGAACATTTCCATAATTTAGAATCTGTCAATTTGGAAACTGACAATTAAATTTTTTTTTAAAACTGAATTGCAGCAGGCCCTTGGTAGCCTGAATCAGTTGGCAGTACTGAAATGTATTGTCAGTATATGTCAAATTCGAGATTTGCAGGTTAAGTTTTGCGTCAGTGTGTGTTAAATGACAAACAAAACCTAACCTACTAACCTCGTGTGTACATAAATTTACCATAGTTACGGTATCATTTTTACTTTAATCCCTAGGGATTAAATGAGCTACTTTAGTCCCTGTTTACGGGGACTAAAGTATCAACTTTAGTCTCGGCAAAAACTTATAATCACACTGTCTTGTAAATGTTATTAGTTTAAAAGATTATTTCAAGCATTTAGGATTGGCCAAGTTGAGCATACTTTGGTTTTTTTTTCTTCTTATTCGTATTTTAGGGATATTTCTTTGTTTTAAACCAATATCTAAGCTATTCACACTTATCTTCTTTAAACCGCCCCATTCTCAACTTGTCGATCTCTGATAGTTGGCTTTCTTTTGGAACTGTTGTTGGTCATTTTCATCTATTCGTGTTATATGTATGTTCCAATTTTATTAAATCTTGTGGAGAATAGACCTTTTTTTTAAAATTTTGAACATGTTAATTATGTTTTTATTTTAAAGAGCAATTGTTATCACACAATTTCCAGAAGTTCCGAAGTGTGGTTACTCAAATAACGTAAAAAATGTGTTGCCTCGTTATCCAATACTTATTCAATTTAGAATGTCCCAATATTTCTTATGTAAGTACATGCAGCATGGGCCAAAACAGTGTACAACAAATGAAGTAGTAAACTTATTGTTAGCTTTAGGGAAACGCTAATGTTATGCATACCAATAACTAAAATTATGTATATACAGAGAAAATAAAAGTCTCAAGTATTGCAAATTGCAAAAATGTACTAACAAAGGTTATTCAAACTGCTACTTCTGAATCCTAAATTGTGGCTCTGTTTTGTCATCTATTTCATTCGGGGTACTCTGTCTACAAATCTTACATTTTCTGCACTGTTTTTCAGTTGGAGCATTCGTTCTATAATCAATCTGCAATGCTATTTAAACTTCTACAATTTTTCAGTGCGTTGGCTGTAAATGCTGCTACTAGTACTAATATTTTAAAAAATGCAGAAGGATTATTGCACTTGTTTCCAAGGATCAGGGATGGGCTTGTATTAAACAACAATTTTTATTAATCCCTTAGTAAGCCATTGATAATCTTGGACTTACGTAAATTGAAGTAATTTTGATTTTTGAATATGTGCATATCCTTGGAAACAAAAATTTCTGTAACATTTTCTACTACTTTTCCAGCATCTTACTGTTTGGGTGTTTTATTTTTTATGCCATATCAATTTATTGTAAGGAATGTACAATATGTTGGATTTAATGTTAAATATCTTAAAAGTGCATGAGACCCGACCTGAGACACCGCTGGTGTTCAGAGATATGAGCTTTTAGTAAACGTCCTGTTTCGCCAATGTATACAGCATTACAGGAGCAAGGGACTCTATAAACACATTTAGATAACATTGTGTTTAATTTATCTTTTCGGTTTCAAACTCGCAACTAAACTCGCCATTTTTTGCTACATTTGTTACATTTTGCTCTTAACGTTTTTATTGTTATGCGATTTTAGTTGTATAAAATAATTCCAGAAGGGGTTCTAGTCTCCTTCCAGTCATGATTCGAATCAATTTTTAATAAAACTCCTTAGTCTTTCTTAACAAATTTTAAAATATTCCGTTACTTAAAGATATGATAAAAGCATTCGTGCGTCCAGCCACAAATGCAAACACTAACAGAAAGTCGAATTGAAACTAATATGTTTACTGCAATTATTCATAATAGTGATTCAGTTACGTAAGGAACTTTTCTAAGTACATGAGCTACCTACTAAATACAAGTAGGTTTTACAACAATTAGCAGAATTAAAAACAATGTTTAAACAAAAAAAAAACGCGTTCTTTCGTTTGAACAAAAAACAGTTTTTTTTGTTTAATTAAAAAAAAACGTGTTTTTTGCCAACCCTGATTTGTATATAATGTTAAGCTGCACTAACAATTCACAGATCTGCAGTTTGCGATAGATTACATTCACAGACTTTGATTTTTTCGTGATGAAGTAGCTTAAGAATGGCAACATTCTTAATATGTATGTAATTATCTTTCAACAAAATAACACAATTGCAATTTCTCATTTAACACGCACCAATGTTTGCTCTACTTTAAACGCAAAACGCACACCAATCCATTAGTAATATATTTGATTAAGCCATTTTCACAAATTCCCTTGGATTAATAGCGTGGATCTAAACTTTCAACTTCATACCAGCTAAACAATGTTTATATTTATGAGGTGCTTGCGTATTTAACAATTTCATTCAACTTTCTTCAGGGACATGTTTATTCATGTTAAAGCGTTGATGATGAAATTCCTATTTAAAAATTGTTTTTTTTGCAGTCGCCATTCAAAAAACGAAACCGATCGTATGTTACTTAAGTGCACTTTTTGTTGCAGGAGTGGGGTACTTGAAGTTCCTAGCAGTGTGCCTTCTGAGCCTGTACTACCCCCTGTATATGGGGTTGTTCACGAATTATGTGATATGGCTGGGGAAAGGACCCCCGCCGTTCATGGAATGCGCTTCCGTCAAAATGACCGATGTAAGTTGTTTATTTTTAAGTTATTTCTGAGCTGAGCGATAACCACAGGAACACTAATCTTGGTGGAATGTTTGATAATTGCACAACTGCAATGGTATTTTATCATTACATGCTAATACTACATTAAGCAGATGCTCATCTTGCCACGTGTTGCAAGACTTGCCATTTTAATTGTTCGATTACAAAAAGCCTTGGGAATGACGCGATTTTCGTATTTTTAATGTGATGTGATTTTATTACTCCATTACGGATAAAACACGACTGTAATTGATTGATACATAGTGGCTAATCATGAAAAATCCATAGACGCCGACTGACCGTCGGAGAAATCTCTAGTAGTACTGTTAGAAATTGGGAGTTTAAATTAAAAAGAAACTGTCTTAATTAAATTTTAAAAATAATAAAATGAATGTAAGAAAACAGATCTGTTAGAAATCGAAGACTTAACATTGCCCTAGTTTTCCACGTGAATGGCCAGATACTACAACAAACAAGTTCTTGCCTCAACATAAACCACAAAACGGTTTACACACGCCACTGGATGACCCTGCAAGTGAAATTCAATGGTATCTATTAGATGCGGAATTGCGGATGCACAAAATAATTTGGTTACCTCATAGAGATGTTATTGTTGAACGTCTGATCATCATTGTTCGCCTATTATTTCCCACCACAAATATCTTAATTAATGAGCGTTTGGATTTTTGGGATGGTTTTTGAGTTACACAGCGGAGTGTTGCTTCCTTTTACTTACGTAAATACGCACTAAAAACAGCATTTAACTAAAAGCGTTACGTCTTTTAATCTAGCTTTACTTTTTACTGTTACGCAATTTCGTTTGAAATTAGCTTAGGTATACAATTTGATGCTCTATTTATGGGAGTTTCAATCGCTATGTAACGGATTAACACACTCTTATAAGTATAATTTTCCAAAAATTTGCGTAATTTTTAGCTTCACCTCATAAAATATAGTTCGATTAATTATTCAAAAATTATTAATAATTCTCATTACTCTAATTGAAAACGAGTTGAACTCCAATTTATATTTTTAAAACGCGTAATGGTCAATTTATTAATTGCCCTAGTTACGATAAAACTCAAAAATATTTCTGTAAATACTCATAATTGCTTTTCTTTTCTAGAACTTGATATATTTTAAACTCATAGAGAGCAAAATACGTTTGTAGATTTTAATCAAAAGTTTTTAGGTTTTTAGTTTGTCGAATTACTGCAATAACCAGACCTTCAAAGGTCGCGAGATCAAGATAAACTTGATACTAATGATGGTCTTACTGACCAACTTCTTCATCTTGACCGGAAGTGTTTACGGCTGCTGATCAGATATACCGTAAAATTACTAATTAGCAGTTATTATACATTCCCTACCCGCCTACAAAATCCAAATTTGACGTAATTACTGTTTTATTGTTTCTGTTTTGTTAGAGTGCTTTTCTATAATCTGCAATGTTGAAGATCTATTATTATTCGTACTCCTAATTTTAAATACATAACATATACTTTAATAAATAAAAATATGATGTGTTTATTAGAAGTTTGTTCGAAGTACTTACCTACTGGATTTTTTCAGTTTTTAAATTCATAAATTATCATGTTCTAAGCTGTGAAAATATATTATGAAATATTGCAAATATGGTAGCTCATTAATTTTTCATTTTCATTTACACTCTGTAGCCTCTTTTGCCTTTCATTATCTAATACCATTAATATGGCACGGGAAGTGCAATGGAGGTAACGGTTCACTTGAGACTTACATGCCCTCTGCATCCAAACACACCACACATTCGACAAACTTTAATGTAACTCGACTAATGATCCATCTTCTTTCCCAGAAAAATCTCGGCCATGGCAAGATTTGAACCCACGTCAACCTGGTTGCCAAGCTGGGCCCTTTATCTTATTCCCAGCCTTTTTCACATATACTGTTAGATAAAGGCCTCCCCAATTTCCTGCCATATATCCCTCACTATATTGTCTCTCCATCTCATCATCTTGAGTTCTGGGTCTCCATTCGAGCATTCGTTTTATCCATCAGTTGTCTGTTATTCATGCTATATGTCCATCTAATCTCCGTTTAGATTCTATTATTCTTTTCATTATGTCATATACTTTTATTTGTTCTCCTATCACGTATTTCGCGTCTTTTAACGTAATGCCCAGCATTGTCCTATCTATATTACGCTTTTATACAATAAAACCGTATCTGCGACCAAAGTAAGCTCTTGCTGCTCTAGGGAAGCTAGGGCGTCGCTTGACCGAAATGGAAAAGCTAAAATCCTCCCACGAGGTGTCAAATCGGATGTTTTGATTAGTCGAAAAGCTACGCACGCCAGCGTTATATAACAAAGGACTGTTCGGCTAGATATAGTCGGGACAACGGGGTGGGACGCAAGTTCTTTCTCAATCCGCCTTAATCCCTCCAGAACTTGGGAGCGGAAATATCACAATAATTCTTGGGGATGATGTGTCACCAGCCCTCGCTAATAGGAACTTACCTTGGTTGATTCTCAATGTGCCTACGATCAACCACTGTCACAATAAAATGCTACCTAGTACACAGAAAAACAAGATATTAGTTTTACGAATTATTTATTGTGTAAGAAAACAAATGACATGTACACGTTAAAATTAGCCCTGAATCCTAGAAGACGTCGTCGTAGTTACAAAGTATCTGTCTATTATATTGTATTAATTGTATCCACCCAATGCTGACCTACATTCCGGCGATGTTTTAATCCAAATGTAGCAATTACTTTTAATTTTAATAATCCAAAAGGAAACATCATACACAGAACACAAATTATTCAAACACGCCACAAAATGTACGTAAGTGTTAAAACATATAATTCTACCTCGTTTTAATCTAAAATGAACTCAGCGCAAAAAATCAAAAATTTTAACTCCCTGTTCCTTTTTACTTCTACCCCATTTTTACCCGTTTAGGGGTTATTATCTAAGTTACTGAATATTCATTAATAAACATTAAAAATTAAATGATTTTAATAATTAGACGGCCTTCTGCAGTTTTGCGGGTAGTCAGGTATGTTTTGTGAGCGGCAGCGCTGCTTTTCATTGTTCTGCAAGCAGTTATACCGAAGAAGAACTAATTTATTGCAAAAACAGTGCTTGCAGGTCGAATATGCTTGTAATTAAGCCCGCCGGTTTACTACGTGCAGTGCTATAGCGCATTTCGCCCTTCCATCACATTGAAACTGCTGACCTCAATTCTGATGATTTAAGGTTTTCGCCCATAATTGCCATATGATATTTGCGTTTGTTACGAGCACGTGTGTTGACACATAATTTATGCATTGTCGACATACTTGGCATATGTTATTTTATATGTTTTAAGTGGTATTAAACAACTGCCTCCCGATCTCATTACTTAAACCTTGTTATATTATAATGGTAGGATAGGTGATAAAATATATTTTCAGTTATAGAATAGTTACTTTTTTCTAATGCTATATAGGCTAGCGCCGCCACTGTATTCATTTATTTCCACTCTATGTTTATACCTATTTCGTCCCCATTCTAGCTGTTTAAACACGTCATCCAATACCACGTTACGATTTTATTGCGCATCTATTCGATTTTAAGATCTATGCTACTCAGTTCGTATTTCGCGCGCTTGTGCCACATCTACTTTCTGGGCTGCGGCGTGACACAAGCGCGCGAAATGCGAACTGAGTAGCGTAGACCTTATAATCGAATAGATGCGCAATAAAATCGTAACAACCAGAGTAAAAAGTTTTGATGTTACAGTGTCACCCTCTCTTATTTCTGTTGGTCTGGTACTACGCTGACTTTTATTGTCATTGTCATTGTCGCTTCTTGACAAACGTTCTTTGGCACTTTGATATTGCTACTGTTTTCTATTGGTTTTTCTATAGTTTCAGTGTTGTATCTTCTTTTGTCTCTTCTTATTATTCTTCTAATTGCCTTATTTATCTTTACATACTCAATGGTTCCTCTCCTGCCCTCTTCTACCATCATCTTTCTTTTGTGCATAGTTTTTGTAATAATTTTATTTGTCTCGTTTATAGACTCGGATTCGATCTGATTCTGCAGTACGAAGGTAAAAATAACCAGCTAAACTAAGATAAGCACCCATACGCTCGGTCTAATAGCTTATACGAACTAACTAGCTAAAACTTGTGTACATCTGTATGAAACTTTTGTTTTTTCAATAGTTTACGTCTTTCACGCTTAATATTTTTGTGTACACCTGTGCGGACGGGTCTGTGGTCGCTACTTGTTTTTAATATTTAACACTGACACCATCTTGTATATGTTTAAAATTTGATATGTAGTCTATTTGATTCTTAGTTACTTTGTTTGGGCTTATCCAAGTGCAGACGTATTACTCTAGTACTGATGTTGTTCTAAGAAATTTACAAGTTTTTTACCTGTATCCTTTCTGATTTAAAGACCATATTCTCCAACGCATTTTTCTAGTTGTCCTTTCTTCTTTCATACTTTAGCATTAAAATTTTCTGATACTAACATGTAGTACGTCTTATTGTTATCGATCGGTACTGATATAACTTCATACAGATCTTTCACTACTTCGTCATCACAACTAGTGGTATTATTTTGAGTTTGTACTTTTTTGATATTTGCAATGTTTCATAGACCACTCTCATCAGATATTGTCTTTAATTCTACTACATTATTCTTGTTTGTCTCTATGTATCAGCAGCCCTGTTCCACTTTTTGATTCTTCCCCATTTCCTTTATAAAATAACATATGCCCATCTGGTAATATCTACAAGACCTCTTCTTCTAGTTTTAGCTTTGTGCAGAATATTCTATTTTATAAATTTTAGTTCTAATAATTCGGTTAGTCTCTTTTGTACGGATATTGATTTTGTGTTATATGTTGCAATTTGTATCTTGTAGTGGTAGGCTTGCCCAACCTGGATATTCTTCGCACCCTTTGACTTTTTGCTGTCTTAACCTTTATCTTGGTCACAGCATCTAAGCCATGCCATGGACTAAAAGCCTATGCAGTCCGTTGTCGTCTTTCATTTGCATTAAATATTGAGAAGGTTTGGCAGTGAATGCATCGCATTCGCCATGCATCTTGTTACTACCGATTCTTTTGTTTCCTACATTTTGTTTATGCCTCCTCTTCAAAGACATAATCTACAACTGTTCACTGTGGATCAGACGTTGTTTTACCTGATTGTCCGTTGGAAATATTTGATTTCCCTCCTACCTTTCACATCTGAAAGGCATTTCCCGATCCACCACCTGGGGACACGCCATCTACGGGTTACAGGCGCACTCAGGCAGCATAATTTTTCATATTAGCAGTTGTAAATTGTAATTAATAGTCGAACTATACAAAATATTTAAAATTATAAATTCGAACTTGCTAATAGAAATAGGTGCACAACGTACTTCTTGTATATTTAAAAAAATGCAGTCAAAAATTGTTAACCATTTCCAGTATAATTTCTTTCTCATTTTAGTGTCTGAGAATAATATCTTGGGGATCAAGCAAATGCCTCGTTTATTCTTTCAATTTTTTTAAAGATCAATGATTATGTCATATGGAGTCATTAGGAAAGTAGTAAGAGAAGATATCTTGATCAAAATTATTGATTATTTTAACAAAACTAAAATCATGTAACACTGCAATACATTTTTATGTAGCGTGGAACTCGAAGAAACAATTTTTATCATTTAAGGAGTTAAAACTTGACACTTTATACATGCAACCCTATAATAGGTAATAGGGTGTAGGTAGGTAATTTCAGCATCTTTTGTTGGATTTTGTGTGCTTAAAGCAGTGTTCATTCTTATATCGGATTTAGGGTACCTAATCTTTTCTTTGGTAGAACACAAAGTTACTCAAACATCTTTTTTACTTTGAATTAAATACAGCGAAGAGAAACTAGCATATCAGTCCACAATCAGTCTCTATTCTTTTTATCAACTCATGGTATGGTATTTCTAGGATACCTATCTATTGGCAGACTGTATCAGGAGTATTCCTGGTGATATATATTGGCGAGTCACACCAATTAGCTACTATTTTGTTAGTTTTGGTATGTGTTTTGTAATCCAATGAACCTTGGCCACTTGCTTAAAATCTTTATCAGATCTGGGAAATTCTTATACATAATTATGACATCGTAAGACACCAGGTAATCCAATTGCCCATGTAGACCTTGACGATGCGTTGGCAATTCTTTTCTCAATCAAATGATTATATCACCCGTGATACCCAACGAGCTTTCGTTTTTCAGAGTATTTATTCCAGCATGCACCTTAAAATCATGCTCGAGCAAATATTATTATAGATACCATGATTGTGGGGCATATTTTTGGAACTTACTCACCCGGTATTACAATTCTCTTGAGGTTTTTAGCTTCGTGTATTAACTTCTTCCATCGGACTCTATTCTTTGCTATTCCTCTCGAATTTGCTACTGGCAGTACCCTTAAATCTCATGGCATACTATCTGTCTACCTCACCCTTGACCTGCCCCTAGATGTTCCGTATTGTGGGTCCCGTTCCATAACACCTTCAATATTTTGCTATTGACCATTCTTATCATGCTCCTTATGGCATCTATAAAGGGGCTAACCTTGAAGACTTTGTAATTTCTAGTGTTTATCAAACTTTGGCATTTATCAAAGCTCTTTCTTTTTGTGATGTCAGCTGTAAGGGCGGATACGTAATACATTTCTATAGATTGATGTTTTTATGACACATTTCAGAAAACGTAGTGTTTACAGAGGTCTCGTTTTTTGAAATTGGAACAATTGATAGGATTCTAAATCGCAAGGTACATTTAACACGTTGATCGTCATGAGAACCGGCATTTGTTTCTCAGATGAGACTTACCTTTAGGTACTGAGACCCGACTTGCAGGCTTCAGTCTTTTCTTACACATCATAGCCTGTGAATCAGCTTGCGGTTTTCGAAATGCATTGCCGCTTATAGGGAATTGAAACGTGGTGCCTGGGTAGCCAGAAAAAATTTTGAGCCTAGACATTTTTTTTTACATTGGAAAATCGGACAATATATAAAAAAAATTATTGATACCGTTTTTTATTAAAGTTTCAAATACATTTTCTTAAAGTAGTTTGTAAACTAAATGAAAATTATATTTTGTAGTTGTGAATATCAAAGAAGCAATAGAATTTTTTGCACTTTAGGCAATGAAGTCTAGATTTTGGTGTCTTCAATTGCGTCACTTTTCTACCTTCTCTATTACTGAGTTTATCATAGCATGTAACGCATCGACGACTGTCTTTGGACTGCACTTCCTCTAGACGATGCTGTTCATCTTCGTTTCGTACAGCTGGAACATTTTCATCAATTTCTAATAAAGACTCGATGAGTTCGAGTTTTTCTCTGTATGATGTTATAGATATGTTACCTTTTGTAATGCTTTTGTACAGAATGTAAGCATTCACTACAGCAGTTCCTAATAATTGCTCAACAGCAAGCTTTCGATACCACTTCACCCCTTTGCGTAGAGGTGCAGAGTATGATTTCAATTGATCCGATAGATCAATGAATGATATGTTGTTGTTATAGTTGCAAATAAGAAAGGGTTTGTCAATTTCATCTCTTCGTCTTTGAACTTTAGTTGTATCTGCAGTGTGTTTTGTGATGAGATATAGTACATCACATTTGTCGTGCCACTTTAGAACAACTACGCCTGCATTACTCTCCTTTTTTGGTTTTTTTTTCTATTACATCCTTTGGATTAAGTTTTCTATTTTTTCTAAGCCTGCCCACCAAATGAGTTTCTCGTTTTATAAGTTCATGAACAAGCCCGATGCTGGTGTAAAATTGATCTGTGTAGAGAATGCGACCTCGATCTAGCAAAGGTGCCATAAGAGATAGAACAATTTTTGTGGAGGCACATAGATTAGGATCTTTATCTTTTCCGCAGTAAATCTTCAAATCGTAAGTATGATTACCTTGGCAACATAATTTATACAGCTTAATCCCAAATTTGAACCGTTTATTGTTACTAAATTGCTTGCATGACAATTGTCCCCTAAAAGGAACCAATGCTTCATCTATACACACTTTACATTCTGGTTTATATACTTCTTTGAATGTATCTGTCAAAATATTCAATAAGGGGCTTAATTTTGACAAACGGTCATTAGCATCGGCATTTTCATTGTTGTTGAAATGAAGCATACCCATAAGTAAATAGTTCAAAGCACTGTTTGGAATTTTTTTGACATTTTTTGAATACAAACTGCTATTTCTGCAATAATCGACCATTTTGGGAAACCTAGCCAATCCCATCCACAAACACAATCCAAAAAATGTATGTATTTCGTCTTCATTTGTATCTTTCCATCTGTGAAGACTCGAAAAACAGGACAGTTCTTTACTTATTGTTTGATGTGCGTACCGATTCGTTTCGGTAACAATTAAAGCTACTAAAATATTTTAAAGAAGGCAGAAGGGCCTTCGGCAATAAAATTTTTGCTGATGTCATTTTGTGGTCCCACAGAATTAATATTGAAGGAAAAGTCTTGCAAAAACGCACGTGTTGCTGATGGCCAAGTAATATATTCGGCATTGATATGCCCATCTTCATCACTCTCATTGTCTTCTACAATGCAATATTTGGATATTACAGCTTCTATAGTATTATCAACAGAAGCTGCAGGGACAGCTACATGACAAAGTTGCTGAGATTGACGAGAGGTAGAAGGAACGGCAACTAAATCTTCAACATTTTGCTACAGATTTTGAGATATCTCAGCGTGTTTGTCGTACACTAACCTAAAATCATGTAGCTGTAGTAAAAATGATTGTTATAATAAGCTGTAGTAACACAACTTACCGTTTTTGTTTTTTTCGTTTTGGAATTTCTTCATCTGAAGAAGAATTATGTGTGCTTGGAGAGTCTGGAATATATTTCTCTGAGGAATTGTCTTGAAATTGCAGCGGTTCTTCTTTTTCAGCGTGCTGCTCATCATCAGATAACATTTTGTTACATGATAATTTACTTTAATCGACATTGACTGCACTAGCTATTAAATCGGGGAAAAAGAGTAAAGGGTTCGCCGGTTTTTACGAAATTACAGATCTTAAAATGTGTCGGAACAGATGGAGGCGTTCCTGTTACCCTCGGCTTAGCTCAGTCGTGAAGAGGTAGTTCGAAAGCTCAGTTAAAAACCGACGGCACTTACCCTATAACTCTACTCAAAATCGTATTACCCAAAGCGCCACTTGCTTTTAAAGAACTTGCTTGTGTGGCCAAAGCAAGAAAGTTCACGGTCGCTGTTGGGAGGTTCTTCAGGTCCTCGGCGATCCACTCCAGTGTCACTCGCCAAGCTCCACGAGTTGTCAGAGTCTAGCGTAGGGTGGCCGTAAAATTATATTGACTTACCTACGAAGGCCACCCCTCTGAACGGTTAGAAACACTACTAATAACCCAAATCTTAAGGGCTTACGTAATTCAAAAAGCATGCTTTGGCTTTACATTGATTTACACTTGGCTTTTACCGTCCTTAGTTGAAGACCAAAGGTGTCTGAATTGCAACAAATAACTAGACTAGGGTTGACAGAAATTTACATTTAATAAATCACCCAGGGATGAGTTCAAATTTCATACATTAGTACACCCTGAGAATAAAAGGGGATCCCAAACAAGAGTTACCTTATAATCTACGTTATGTTACAAGCAACAAATAACAGGAGTAACGCCCCTGTACATAGTAATTAAATCAGGTTGGCGTACGCAGTGTTCATAAAACTCAAGTAGCGCAAACCACGATGATTTACGTCACTTCACTAGGCACTCAATTACCCGCAGCAAAAGTACATAATATTTTACCTTAGCCCAAGCATGTTAATGCTAGGAATCCAGGCCTCGGCGTTGCTTGGCGGAACGCTGGGAGTGGTAGACGCCCTCGTAGCGAAAAACAGGGTTGTTCTAGGGGTTGAACGGAAGCAGCGGCCCGCGGCCAAAAGGGGCGTTGGATGACTCAAAACGGAAGTAACGGTCCGCGGAGGGCGAGGGAAAAACTTCAAGTTTGGCACGACGTAACAGAATTTGCATGAGCAAACCTTCTCAGGTAGCACGAGAAGTATCACTAGGGCAGGATGAAAGACGTCTTATTCGTATTTGCAATTAGTGAAAACTATTCTTCCTAAAATCCAAAGGGCAAGAATACGGTACGAGGGCTGTTTTTCCCAAAATCCAAAGGGCAAAAACAACGAAACCCGAAAAATTTACGCCGGCCTCCTGGCCACTTATAACGATTCGGCCGAACTCCCGTCAACACCACCAACTTTAACGAAAGCACTCAACTTAAATTGAAAACGAAACTATACTGTGTTCACGAAAAGCTCCCCGGACCGCGAACAAGGCGGCCCGGGAGCAGCAAAAACAGGCACGTCTGTTGTCCTCGATCACTAGCTACCAATTCCTATTCTAAATAAATGCACAGGGCTTGAGAACAGTCCAACGGAAGGAAGGTTTAGGTTCCGAAATTAATCATTCCATATGCACGGTGACCAAAAGGCTTATCAAAACTTTCTTCCCTTCGCCAAAGCTTGGGGCAAATGCGTAGGTGCAATGACGGAGTCGGCGAAATCTGGCTATAAAATTTCGGGGAAACCCCGCTTAAACAATGAAGCATATAGGAAAGTTTCAAAATAAACGAAAGCTACTACGTAAAGAAATTCCAGAAGGCTTAAATATCGTGACCGATCAGAATAATTTCTAAGAACTTAAATTCAACAGGCAGTAAGCATGTTAGGAAGTTGAAACGCGACACTGTCTTATCTATAAATGGAACAAAGAATGCATTGGTAAATACAATTCGGTGAAATATAACTGAAGTGTTTATCATGAACTATACCGTCCCAAAAGCGCTTACGGGGAAATTCCCTAAGACGCGAGCATTTTAAGTTTGCCCAGATAGATTTGATTATAAGTAGTGATGGGCATAATCGGATGATTTCAATAATCGGAATGTTCCATTTCGGAATGTTTATAAAATCGGAATATCATCCGATTATTTTACATTCCGTAAATGCAAGCAAGGGAAAACGAGCGAAACAACAACGAGCGGAAGGAAGATGAAGTACGTGCAAATTTGCGATAACACTCGCCGTTGCGCCGTAAGCCTTTATCTGCGTTGGCATCTATTGTTTGGGTTTGCAGGACGGCCAGTAAAATAATTTATGAGTTTGAGTCGCACAGTGGGATATAAGAGGAAATAAAATATTTTTTCAAATTATTACAGTAGTTACCTTAATAGACTTTCGGAAAATGGTAGTGATATTTTAAAGTTCAATGGCACATAAAGTACATAATAGATAGTATAAAAGAATACACGAATTTGAAGTCTGTAAGGTGTACTATCTAATAATTAATCTACGAAATACCACTGCCATTAGTGCCTTTCACGAATCATGCACGTGCGCAAACGGCGTGACACGTCGGCATTCGCCAACCAGCATATAGCAGTCAAGTGAGTCAACACAACAATCCGTATTTCGTTCAGTTCAAATTGGCATTTCGTTTTCTCATTTTGTATACCGAATATAAATAATCGAATTCCGAAAGTTCCGAATTTTGTGCACCGAACAGTAAAATAGTCGAATTCCGAAACGTTCCGAAATAATCGGAACCTTCCGATTCTTTGAACAATCGGAAACATTCCGGATAGGCCCATCACTAATTATAAGCTCCAGGCACAGGGTTGTATTCAGTAAAATTTAGGTAGAACAAACGAGGTCGAGATAACATAATAATTTCATCAACCGCTCTTCATCGTTTTCATAAGTTTCATGCATCTTTATTATCGTAACAGCTACTATGCAACTTTACCACATCAAAGCCAAATTGCAACTAAATCCGTGTACACATATGCAGGTGTATGATTCACAGCGACAAGCTGAGACGTGCGCAAAACGTGAGCACCAAGGTATGATTTACACAGCTCAAAGCTACAGAGGCTCCGAAACCCAAACAGCGGGTCTCATTTTCAAAATACAATTTTGGGGCCATAATTGCTTAAATTACATTTGTCCATTACTAGGAACACCTCTACTACTTATTTTGAAATTTATAAAGCAAATTACAGTTTGGGCTTGGAGATAAAAATTTTGGGTTCCTTTTGGGCGATCAACGTGTTAACAGAAAACATTTTTTCTGCATATTGCAAGTAAGTCACATCTTGGAAAAATATATTGCAACTTGGAAAAATGATAATAGAACACAAGATCCAATAATCCAAGCTAACACTGAGTTCTAAACGGGGATTCCCAAGGCCATCTAAACATGTTTGAGTTTGAACATCTCAAAGAGTAAAAGGCAAATATGCCATATAACATTACTCGGCGAGAAAGGATTAAATACAGAATTTAAAAATATAGAAATCAAATGGAATTTGAATTATGGAGAGGAGAAGCTTAACGTTTTATTTATTTGTCATCCCTACATGTAGTTCTAGATACACTGGCAATGATTATATTTCATTTAAGTGGGAATATGCTATTCTTTTGTTAAACCGAGAAAGCCTCAAACTATATATGTGAACATGCACAAAATTAAAGTTATGTATTGCAATAGTTTATTTCAACTAAAATACATGTGGGTATTTTTAATTTAGTTTATACGTTGCACAATCTCATTTACTGTCCATAGAAATATTTCACTATTCCATAATTGTCTGAACGAATTTTCAAATAGTTTTGTGATCATAAACTTAGCTTTGCTCAGGTTATTTTTAGACAGTAATTACAATGACGCTTTATAGTTTTTAATAGTTATTAACGATATAACTTTTTTCAGCTCGGTTACAAAGCAGCGGGTATATCAGGACAAGAATGTCTACAGTAAGTATAATTAAGAAACCCATTAATATTTTATTTCACAAACTAGCTTAAATTAATGAGACTGGAAAAGTTATGGCATCTTGAGTAATAAGATTTTTCAACTTTTCGACTCTTTTAATAAATTAAAACTCGACCTTGATTGCTATTTTACATATTGCTACAAAAATTTCTAATTATACACTTTATTCGTTTTCATATGGCTAATAATATCCTTTTGCTTTTCAGAAAAACTTTCTTAGAATCTCCTTTTACCGATCCTAAATGGTACGGAATATACGCCGGACTCCTATTTTTAATATGGGCCCTAATAGTAATACTGTAAGTATACAATACCTGTTCTTAAGCATTATATTAAGGAAGTCTTTGGTTTTAGGCTAATTGGCAGAACAAAAACCTACGTAAAATCCTTGACTATCTTGCTGATTCCCTCCATAGGTTGCCTCATAGCCTTAATAGTCAAAGCGGTCGACATGGAGGGTGACTATGAGGGACTGGAAAAGTTCACTGAAGACGTCGACTGGTCGTTGTTAGGCAGTGCAAATGTAAGTATTTTTATTTTTGTATTAGGGCAAACATTCAGATTAATTGATTGCAAACACGTGATTAGCCGAAAAAATTATCTATTCCAGTAGCCCACTTGTGGAATAGTTGCATAATTTGAAAAAAAACTGCAGTGGCAGTTATGAATACATGAATAGTGAAGAATTCACATTTGAATGTTTTAATCCTTTCATTTGTAGATTTTAATAGTAGATTATATTATAAGTGAGAGAAATGCATCATTATTTGCGAGTGAGAATTTTGAATCGCGAGTGCCCCAGCACGAGCGATACAATTTCCCACGAGCATTTCGCTCACGTGTGATATACGACGTTTTATCTTACAGTAGCAATTCTTGTGCCTAAATAGTTTGCGCAGTCAGAATATGTCGCGAAATAAATTTATAATTAGTCGCCTATGATTTGTGATATACGTTTGACAGTACTGAAGTGTATTGTCAGTCTATGTCAAATTCGAGGTTCATAGGTTAGGTTTTGTTTGTTATTTGCGTATATGTATTATACATATATTGCTAGTAGGGCCTCGGAACGCCCGAAAACATTACGGCGCCGACATAGTTTCACTTAGAGTATAACGCGTCTCGTGTGCATGCGTGGGAATTCGAACTCCGCCTTTAGAAGCGAATTTTAAACTTGACCACTTCCCCATTGGGCGGACGACGCCGCCGCGCTTGCGCACAGCTCACCATTATACATTGAAGAGTTGGTTGTCTGTCCCACTCATAGCCGCTAGCAATATAGTAAGTATTACATATATGGTTATTTGACACAGACTGACGCAAAACTTAACCTGAAAATTACGAATTTGACATAGCTTGACAGTGCTACCAACAATGCAGTAGTATAAACAATGAAAACTCACTTGTGAATAAAACTTCATTTAGTCACTGAAAACAGTTGTATAATGTATGGTAATAGGCGCTACTGTAAGATAGAATAAATAATTGAAATTTCTATTTATATTTGTTTTCAATACATGAAACAATTTTGTTGTTGCCATGAAAGCTCAATACGTTTATTCTTAAATGAAAATGTTCTTTGAATTAGGCTAAATAGATGCAAAAGACTGATGTCATTAAGAGATACCCTGTATTTTACTATGCTAATTATATTAAGATACACAGTTCTCAGTTCCAGCACGTTAATTGTGCAACGGTTACCTAGATAAGCACCGCCGTAATGGACTAATTGTGTACTATCAATTAATCAAAGAGAATTACATATAATTTACTGTTTGATTTAAATATATTCCCACATTTCCGTAGTGGGATCAAAATGTCACTTAGCAGAAAGTGTAAGGATTATGAATACGAGAATTTATTTTTCAGATATGGTACTATGCTGTAATTCAAGTGTTCTTTTCCACAAACATAGGATTTGGTCCTTTTGTAACCAACGCTGGAATTATTTTCAGTAAAGTTAATGCTTTTTGGTGAGACATTCGCATTTAATTAAACTGTCAGTGTCTAACAAATCGATCTTGTAGGACTGCCCTCGGGTATATTCTGCTGAACTTAGTTTTTGGAATAATTTCTGTGATACTCTGCTTTATCCTTTCGGGCGACTTTGATCCGACTGAAAAGAGTGGAAAAATAGCTGAACTACATCTTTTATCATTAATATATGACAGTGGAAGGGAACACGCTAGTTCCGAAGCACAGATTTGGACAATTGTTGCTTATTGTATGTTACTATTTTCCGGATTTATTAGTATGGTAAGACATGTTTTAAGTTATTTGATTTATTTTTATTACTTATAAAGCACCAGCCTCTACACCGCAAGGTAAAATGAGGTTACAGATAATACATACTTTTAATTTTTCCAGATAACTTTAGTTTATACATTGTTGAAAGCCATAAGAGTTGAGACTAAAGACAAGTGGGCTTGGTGGCAAACCACAATGGTACTCAGCTTCATAGGGTTCGTCCTGGGTGCCCTAATTCTTCTGCCATCCAATTTTGCAGTGGTGCATTTACTGGATCATTACGTTGTTGGAAACTTAGTATTAATTTCTACAGTTTTAGAAGTGATGGCCATAGTAGCATTTTATGGTAAGATTTCTGTGAATATTTAATAGTTCGAAAGTTCTAAAGATAGTGCAAGTTTTCTTCGTCTTAATTGGGATTGGTTATGATTTTTTGTAGCCAGTGGGAACCATTTTGGAATTTTTTTCAGTTGCACTATGGATGCCCGTGGCAATTTTTGTTTCCTTATACAGGGTCCGGCAACGAAGCGGGGGTGGAAGATATATCTAAAACTAGGAGTTGCATGAATATTGTGTATATAAAAGTTGTAGGTATGAAGGTGGTGCACATTTCTATAAAATATTTTTGATTATTTGTATAATCACCTTGTGGTGACTCAAAAGAAGCGTGACGAATCAAACTTACTTTTTTATTAATGGAATGCCTTATATTTGGGTAGCTTAAAAGTTTTGCATTGAAATATTCATCATTTTGATATAAAGTTGTATGGGCCTAACGTCAACTGTTTTGGAAATATTAACGATTTTATGCAAAAAAAATGCTGAACTTCAGGCGGCTGCTGTAAGCAACAGGAAACAATTGAATGAAGCAAAACGTTACCTAAAATTATGATTTTCGTGAACTACCTTTCAAGTGTAAAATGGTGGACCTGGGTATTTATTAATGCTAGATGGTGCTCGATATTTGCAAATTTAATAATTTCGACTTTTTTTTCAAATTGAACGCCCTGTGTATTTTTGTATTTTTGAAAAGCCCTTTTAATGAGCTTTCTTTTGATATGTTACTTCATACCTCTAAATTCAACTGTTTTTCAGATATGCGTGTATGAACATAAAAAACAGTTTAAGCCCCTTAAGATGCTTTATTTCAAAGGATAAGAGACAAACGTCATTAAAATAATGATTTAAGCATTTGGTTTTTCAACAAAAAAAAATAAAACCAAGTTCAGGAAACAAAAATCCAGCCACTACGTAAAACTAGAAATAATAAATATCAGAAGAAAGCTCATTAAAAGTACTTTTCAAAAATACAGGGATATACAGGGTGTTCCATATAAATAAATTGAAATAATTAGATTTGCTGATTATGAGTTCCTTGTACAGCTGTAATACTCAGAGCCGAAAAAGAGAACAATTTGAACATTTAATGTAATTACGTATAGGATTTTAGTATATTGGCTTTTGTTTTTTCTTAATCTTGTTTTATTTTCCCTTGAAATTAATTTATTCCTGCATATATTGTTTTTTCTTGTTTATTATTTCTTGTATCAACACTGACTGCATTTATATTTTTGAAACCATTTTTTTTTTTTTTTTTGGAGAGCTCAAGTGTTTAAATTATTATTTTAACAGTGTTTGTTTGTTAACCCTTGAAATAATGCATCTTAACGGGTTTATATTGTTTTTTATGTTTAAACACTCATAACTCAAAAACAGTTGCATTTAGAGGTATGAAGTAACATATCAAAAGAAATCTCATTAAAAGGGCTTTTCAAAACTACAAAAATATATTTAATTTGAAAAAAATCGAAATTATTAAATTTGCAAATATTGAGCACCCTGTAGCATTAATACCCAGGTCCACCATTTTACACTTGAAAGGTAGTTCACGAAAATCATAATTTTTTGATAACGTTTTGCTTCATTCAATTGTTTTCTGTTGCTTACAGCAGCCGCCTGAAGTTCAGCATTTTTTTGCATAAAATCGTTAATATCTCCAAAACAGTTGACGTTAGGCCCATACAACTTGATGATGAGTATTTCAATGCAAAACTTTTAAGCTGGCCAAATATAGCGCATTCCATTAAAAAAAAAAGTAAGTTTGATTCGCCACGCTTTTTTGCGCCACCCTGTATAATCAAAAATATTTTAGTAATGTGCACCACCTTCGTACCTGCAACTTTTATATACACAATATTTATGTAACTCTCATAGTTTTAGATATATCTTCCACCCCCGCATCGTTGCCAGACCCTGTACATCATTTGGATTCATATATCGAGAGATCCAAAAAAAACTGTGGAAATTCAACGTATGAATAATAAGTTGGTGACACTGTACGTCAATGTCAAATTCGAGGTTAGCAGGTTAGGATTTGCGTCATTTTGTGTCAAAACTGACGGAAAACCTAACCTGATAACCTCGAATTTGACATTGACGTACACTGTCACCAGTACATTATTCATACGTTGAATTTCCACAGCCCGCTGAGGAACAGTTTTTTTTGGATCTCTCGATATTACTGGTTGGCGCAGTGGACAGAGCGTCAGGCTTGCAATTTTGCTGTTGCGATACAAGTAACAGCGTTCTTTTCAGAAAACTGATCTGTGGCAAACAGTAATCTGACTACACCAAACATGTTACACACACAAGACACATTTCATATCCCAGAATATCAATAACGTTGGGGGCCAATCCTGCCACTAAAAAGCCATAAAATATGCATACATTTGGATGACTACTCATAAAGCAAACGTGGCTGAATAATGTGTGTAATATTCGATTAATTTCAGATTTAAAATTGCAACTACTTTTTAGAAATTGTTTCAAAAAGTGGATGTTTCTTATGACAATGTTTAATTCTAAATAAATCGAATGGTAATTGTATTAGCATTGCAACACACAAATCAGCTAATTTGTTTTCTGAATAGTTTGCTGATCAAGAACATCCAGAGGAAATAAAAATTGCCGCCCCATAACGGCAAGCAAGAAAACAGTTCTAAAATTGTTGCTGCTAAAACAAAAACTCAGTTAAGAAGAACACCGTTGGCATCATTTAGCAAAACATTCATGAAGTTTAGAATATCGGAACTGTAAAGAGAAAAATTTTAGGATCCAAACGCATTCAATTGGACTTTGAGTTCATACTGGGAAAAGGATTATCAAAGTTATGGATTTGGTTTTGGTGGCTGGTGCCCATGCTCTTAGTAGCCTTGTTCGTTTGGGCCTTATGTACAGTTTCCTTGACGGGTATCTGGGTTAAAGACCCAGCCTGGTTGTATGGAACAGGATGGGCCATCGTTCTTACAACTTTCATATTTATCTTTGCTATGGGCTGCTATCAGATCAACAAGCAGGACGAATATTATACCTTTGGGGATGTAAGTAATTTCTGCATTTTGATTTCGCACATTGTTACAACCACTTTTTCAGAAAATGGTGGCAGTAACAAAGCCTCTACGAAAGTGGGGTCCGGTAGATCCAATAATGCGCTACAGCTGGGTACAGTGGCACAGCAAGGCGAAAAATGGGGAACGTGACTTTACTTTAAAGAGGAGAGGTACCAGAGACTACACTCATTCAGTTAAAAAGCGTCGAGAACCCTATGGAAAGTCTTATGTATCAACAATCAGCGACTCTTCCACTCTGTCACGTAGCTCTCCCAGAAGCTACAACAAGAATGATCTTAATCAGAACAGCATAAAAATAAGCAATGCGAGTTCAAATTATGCTGAACCACTGCGAATAATTGTGAACAGTCCTTTTTCATCACAGCATTCTAGAATGTACAGCGATGCTAGTCAGTACGATAAACCTCTGCGAGTTACAGCACTGGTCGACACATTGGATCCTCCAGATGTATATAATTCTTATCTAAATAATCGAAATTCGTATCCCAGCTCGGGCTATAAAATAACCACGAATCCATTATCATTGTCCATTACGCTCGGAGATACACAAAATGAAAGTTCAACATCAGAAGGCTACGGCACTTTTAGGAAAGGGCCGTACATCATTCCTGATGATAAAGTGGAACACGTCTGTCACAGAAAGTATAGTGAACCTGAGATTTCAACAGAATTGTAGATAAATAAGTTTCATAGTTTTAATACCTATTTAATTTTGTAAATATGTTGTAAATAAAATATATTTTGCTTATTTTGTTATTAGTGGTTTAATATTTGTTTGTTTTAATGAAAATTCCATCAACAACGCAAGTGCATAACAGGAATGCTTTTTAAGGTAAGACTTGTTTATAACTACTATATTTGGCGTTAATCTGATACAGCAACCTTGGCAAACTAGGAACATCCATAAATTATTTTGAATTAGTTGCAGTTTCTGTAAGCACTAAACTTTTAATGCAGTATTGCAAAATCACAAAAAATTTAAGAAGGTAATCCACATCTGACATTTAGTAAAATATTATTTTTAATGCTTAATGCTTTGCACTTCTTTATCCTATTTAGCTAAGCTATAATTAATGTTGATCAGTAATGTTATTTAAAACTTGGGAATTCACGTGTAAAAAATTCAATCTAGGTGTGGCCCCTGTCAGTGCTAACACTCTTGCAAGAGATGCCTTACATATTCCATTACGTGGGTGCATAGGTCTAGTGCATTAGCTTCAATTTCTTATCGAATACGTTTTTTGAGTTGGTGCAAATGTGCTGGGGCGTTGTCGTTGACTCGACTTTTGATATAGCCCCACAAAAAAATCGCCTGCAGTTAAGTTCTGGTTTCTAGGAGTCCAATTGATGTCACCTCCTCTTAATATCAATTTTTCATCTTGCTGGAACCACAATTGGTCATCAAAACCATGAAATTCTTGGAGATCTGTCAGAGTTTGTGTTTTAAAAAAAGTATAGATCTATTATGCCTTTCAAGCGTATTGCTGCCCAGTGACTTTGGGCTATGTAATGGACTATGATGTTTCTCCTGGGCATTTTCCTCAGACCATCAACCATGACAATCGATGTCGAACTACGATGTAAAAATTATTTTGTTGATAAAAACTGCAAAGTCAAATCGCATGTTGTTGAACATCAAACTGTTCCATTGTGGCATAAAACAAATGAATTTATCATTTTATATGGATACATTTGGTTCCTATGGGTTTTAAAAAAATTGTACCTAGGGTTTTCAAATTAAGCTATACTTATAAGATGCTAACATTCGTACCACTTGAAAGGTCGTGCAGAAATACATAAAACACTAAGAATGTGTTAAACATGCTTAATTTTTCCATTAACACTGGAAAACTCAATATATTTCAAGTTTTGCATCTTTATGACCAAGGTAGTGATTCCATGCAAATGCATGTTCTAAACTAATAATATGTCAGATCTGAGCTTTTGGATCTGCGCGTATGTACATAAATGGAATGTAATTAAGCCAATTACTTTTTGCATATTTTGCATATTTCAGGACCCTTGTGCATAAAATGCATTTCATTTTAAGAAGATGTCTTTACAACTCATACGGATATTTCAACAACGGAATCAATTAATAAAATAGAGCATGATGTTGAACAAAACTTTCCTCCATGGCCAGGGAATATACAGCCAGTAAAGCCCAGTGAAGTTTATACAATAATCCAAAAATTACCAAACAAAAATAAGGCTCCAGGGCACAATCAAATCCCAAACATTCTGCTAAAGAATCTTCCGATGAAAACAATAGCTCATATAACTGCAATTTATAATGCCTGTTTGAGAACAGGCTACTTCCCTGATACCTGGAAGTACGCACACGTAACGATGTTTCACAAACCAGGAAAAAAGACCGCTGATTTTAGTGGAACACCTCTAGACATATATCTAAAAGGGGAAGCCCAGATTGGAGCATACAGAATGAAAACCACCGGAAACTGGAACACCAACCAGGAACGGTGCGGACACAAACGGGTACAGGAAGTGGGCGAAGGTAACCCCATCTTAAAAATGGGCTCAGACTACAGCCTTCCAGAGTATTCCTTTGACAAACCTTTCACTGTGAGGTACGATCGCAATGACTGGACCCAAGAAACCTCAACCCACCTGCCAAATGGGCTAGTCTGGTACACAGATGGATCCCGAACAGCAGAGGGCACGGGTGCTGGAATACATGGCGTAAGACCAAAAGAGGACATTAGTGTATCTCTTGGGACCAAAGCCACAGTCTTTCAAGCTGAAATCTTTGCTATAATGCAATGCGTCCAGGAAAATGCAAAACGCGGGTATTCCCAACAACGCATAAGCATACTTTCTGACAGTCAAGCGGCACTGAAAGCGCTTGAATCACCTCGTGTAAGCTCTGTGCTAACAAGAGAATGCTTAAGTCACCTGACACTCCTATCTGAAAAGAACACTGTTCAGCTCATTTGGGTGCCAGGGCACACAGGGATAGAGGGAAACGAAGCGGTAGACGCCCTCGCAAAAGCTGGTGCATCTACCCCATTTATAGGCCCAGAACCTGTATTTGGAATACCCAAACAAAGCATCCGAACAGCGATAGAAAAATGGACCGTTAGACAACACGCTTCTCGCTGGGATGCCACACAGGGACAAACACTGGGGAAGGAAATAATTAGAACGCCTTCTCGCAGACTAACAACCGATGTACTCCATCTAGGACGAACTCAGATCAGACGGCTGGTAGGACTAGTCACAGGACACTGCCACCTGAGAAAACACCTACACAAAATAAGCATATAATTATTTTCGATGTTATAGAGAACTTGTTTTTAAAAATTAAGTTTTTATTAAACTCTGAAATTACACAAGTTACAAAACTACGAACTAGTTACATGAGTTGACTAAACCGAAGTTCAATATCGACTAAACGCTAACACGACGAATCTGCTCCATGAAACCATCTAAGGACAAAGAGCAAAGTGTTTAGAAAAGTTTATGAATGGGGCATTCTAATTATGAATGAGGCGACCTAAAAGTGCGCCCCGGATAACATAAATCTTAAGTAACACATGGCATGAATAATGAATAGTTTCCCTTAATACATAAACGTGTCCTTTGACATAATAATATACAGAGGGGATATACTCTGTAGATTATGTCAGGAAGAGGAGGAGACAGCCTCACACATAATCTTCGACTGTCCAGCGTTACTCCGCAAAAGACAGCAACTTTTTTGGGGAACTCCACACGGAGCAGCTCTCACACACGAGCACCTCGTAAAACACCTCCTACAACTCGTTGAAGGTGCAGATCTATTTTAATAGGGTCAGGGGGAGCACAAAAGACCACAGAGTCGAAGTGCAAAACTGGGCTCACTACTAACCCATCTAAATCCCTGCTTTTAATCAATCAATCAATCAATCAAGCCAATTACTTTTTGCATATTTTGCATATTTCAGGACCCTTGTGCATAAAATTTTATCAAGAGCATATTCAAGCCTATTTTCTCCAAAATAAAAAATGCATTTCATTTTAAGAAGATGTCTTTACAACTCATACGGATATTTCAACAACGGAATCAATTAATAAAATAGAGCATGATGTTGAACAAAACTTTCCTCCATGGCCAGGGAATATACAGCCAGTAAAGCCCAGTGAAGTTTATACAATAATCCAAAAATTACCAAACAAAAAGGCTCCAGGGCACGATCAAATCCCAAACATTCTGCTAAAGAATCTTCCGATGAAAACAATAGCTCATATAACTGCAATTTATGATGCCTGTTTGAGAACAGGCTACTTCCCTGATACCTGGAAGTACGCACACGTAACGATGTTTCACAAACCAGGAAAAAAGACCGCTGATTTTAGTGGATATCGACCTATCAGCTTACTGCCAACACTCTCAAAAGTTTTTGAGAAAATAATACATTCGCGATTGTTGGAACACTTAGATGAAAACAACATTATACCAAGTGTGCAGTTTGGTTTCCGAGCAGGCTACTCAACAGTTCACCAACTAAGTTGTATTACACAATTTATCAAACAAGGATTTGAACAAAAAAAGTATATTGTGGCGGTATTTTTGGATTTGCAACAAGCTTTTGATAAGATCTGGACAAAAGGTGTTTTACATAAACTAATCAATATTGCTACTCCACCCTATCTGACTCACATAATTAAGTCATTCCTAACAAACCGCAAATTCTCTACAGTAATAAATGCTGAAATATCTGAATCGGCAAAAGTTAGAGCTGGAGTTCCCCAAGGCTCAGTACTGAGGCCGATATTATTCAATCGATTTGTTTACGACATCCCTGAAATGGACAATACGATCCTCGCAATGTATGATGATGACACAGTGCTAGCCATGCAGAACAGTGATTTACAAATAGCAATAAATGAACTACAGAGAAGTGTTGACATCATCAGTGAATGGTTCCGTAAATGGTAAATCCATCAAAAACAGAAGCAAAAATAGTCACACCTAGAGTGACGTATAAATAACCCCCTGCAGATAGTCTTACACAATCAAAAATTGCATTGGAACAAGGCAGATGGCGCTGTCAAATATTTAGGAGTCTATCTGAATAAAACTCTCAAGTGGGGATATCACATTAATCAAAAATTAAATCAGGCTCATAACCGTCTAATGCAACTGTATCCAGTATTAAATAGAAAATCTCCATTAAAAGCTTCAACTGGCACTCTAATTTATCAAGCAGTCATTAGACCTGTTATCACATACGGTTGTCCAATTTGGGGAAACGCCAGTGCAACTCAACTGAACAAACTACAAACTTTTCAGAACAAAGTTCTTCGAATAGTTTTAAGGGCTCCCTGGTTTGTGCGGAATATCCAGATACATACATATATGCTCGATGTAATCAAAAGTACCTGTGAGCGATACCTTTCTAAACTAGAAACTAATCCAGTGTTTCGGCAGTATAATTTATGCACGAAAAACGTACACACACGTTTAAAACGCAACTTACCACAAGACATTTATAACATTGAAAACTAAATAGTGTATAAAGAAAACTAATGTGTAATAGTGACTATAGAATCTAAAACCATAGTGTTTAAATCAAGTGTGCATTTGAGTTATAGGTGAACCTAGCCATAACAAAGCTGAACTGGCTTAAAACTCTTAAAAAAAAAAAAGATCTTCTCAGCACCACTTGCCTTCAGATTTCAACATGTGCTATAACCTATGACTTCTTATTGGTACCCACTGCTTTGAAAGGAACTAGGAGGCAATAAACCATGCGCATGCATTAATTTATTGGTAGAAACGAAAGTTGAGCTAATTAATACATACTTAAAAAAGCCCTGAATGTGGATAATACAATTACCAAAACATACAATGTTCTTATATTTGACGGTTTCCGAGTTGTTTTTGTTAACTGAACTTCCGTTTTTTCCCCAAGGTAATTAGTTCAGTGACAAACAAATCCAGTCAGAAACTGTACCTCACAAGGCCGTAGCCAGAAAATAAATTCGGGGGGGGGAAGGTTGTGGTCCTGGGGAGGGGTATTTCATAAAACACCCCTTCCCCTCATATGGGTTCTCGTGTGCCCATCCCTGAGAGAGAAATTTTTGTCAAGTACAAGTTGGACATTACTAACATACAATAACAATAAAGTAGATTGGAGTATAATACTCGTATTTATTAAATAGAACAAATAATTATACGAGGGCCTTTTTTTTTCAACCTCTGATGGGCCATAATAGAAAGAAAAGTGTATATAAAACAATGATTTTATTACTAAAAGTTATCTACACTTGTGGTTACTTTTCGACATAATCACCTTGAAGATTGAGGCATTTGTCGTACCTGTGGACAAGTTTTCCAATACCCTCTGCATAAAATGTTGCTGCCAATAAATTAAAATGAGTCTTGACGTTGTTTGGAAGCGCTGCCTCCTAGCCACTTCTTCAGTTCAGGGAAAACACTCGGCGGCGCTAGGTCTGGACTGTATGCCGGGTGATCGAAAATATCCCAATGAAATTGTTCAAGGAGCCGGGGTGGGGGACGCCCGTACAGTGCTGCTGTAACCCAACGGCTCCTTGAGCAATTTTATTGGGATATTTTTGATCACCCGACATACAGTCCCGACCTAGCTTCGAGTGATTTTCATGTTTTCCCTGAACTGAAGAAGTAGCTAGGAGGCAGCACTTCCAAAATAACGAAGACCTTCCAAACAACGTCAAGACTCATTTTAATTCATTGGCGGCAACATTTTATGCAGAGAGTATTGAAAAACTTGTCCACAGGTACGACAAATGCCTCAATCTCCAAGGTGATTATGTCGAAAAGTAACCACAAGTGTACATAACTTTTAGTAATAAAATCATTGTTTTATATACACCTGTCTTTTTATTATGGCCCATCAGAGGTTGAGAAAAAAACGGCCCTCGTACATCAAAGCAGTGATACATTACAAAATAAAATTTAGACTTCTACCTCGTTGCAAATAAATCTATCACCTCTTCAGTGTTAACGTTGACTCCGCGATGGATTGACATTAACGCCAACCCGGTCAACCTTTTGTGGCCAGTAGAATTTCTGAAATAAGAAGAAGAAAATGTCCTCTCGGGGGTACATGTTGTAACTGGTAGCCAGAGCTGGGCAGTGATTAATTACTTTTTAATTAAATTACTAATTAAATTCCTTTTTGTTTATTTGCCTTGGAATTGAATTACTACTTTTTAAAATGCGGTAATTGTAATTGGGAATTGTCATTTTTGTTAGAAAGTACTTGAAAATTACTTTTTAAAAGTAATTAATTACTGCATTCAATTACTCAATTACTTCCGTGTAATTAAATTACTCTAAAGTATTTAAATTACTTTATAAGGTAGGTTGACCAAATAAGGCCCGGCTTCGTAATAAGGCCCACTCTTTATTAAAACAGCAACAAACCAAAATTGCCAAATCTGATTGTTCTGTGGTCTTAACTGAGCGCCATCTAGTAATGAATAACCGCATTACGTGCAATAGCGTTGTTGGTTTCCTGTGTAAGCGTTAGTTTACGTCGGAAAGTACTAGCGGCGGCTTCGAGTATAATAACAGGTAAGTGCGCAATAAGGTTTTACCAAGTGTTTACTTATACCTTTTTAAATTGCTGCATGTCATTTCAAAGCTAAATAAGTGTAGATTTCCAATTATCTAAAAAATTTTTGCATGCAAGGATTACAAAAATATTTTGTTAAATTCATTGTCTTGTTGGTGGTCCACAATAAGGCCCAGGTGGGCCTTATTTGGATCATGCTGTAAAATAACGGACAATAATGTATCTGTCTCCATTATACTAGCATCCGGCTGTATTGCAACGCTCCACCCTAATTAGTTTTTCAGATCAGATAAGTTTATTTATCGTTAATTTTTATCTAGAACACTGTGTTTGAATTTTGTTAATTTAAAAAAGCTAATTGTTTAGTTTGTATTTTCTGTTCCCAGAATTATTTTCAAATAAAGAATATTTTATTAGCTTCAAGATGTTTTTTAATGAAACCATTAATTTTACAGTAATCCGATTTAAAAAGGAGCTGTGCCTTATTTGGGTTCAGCATGGGCCTTGTTAGGAATACCATGTTCTTAATAAGGCCCAGCAAGACATTTTTTAAAACTTTATTAAACAAAAAGTAATAATTATTTTCGCTTAACCGAAATAACTGCCATCGAATGTTCTTATGTAACAGTACCTTTTCCGATATTCTTAAATTTTTCGCTCGATTTTCTAATACCAAAAAAAAATGCTTTTTCTTAAGTGGGCCTTATTTGGTCAACTTACCTTAGGTATTTCAATTACTTGTGGTAATTGAAATTACTCGAGGTAATTGAATTACTTTGTGGTATTTCAATTACTGAATTACTGACCTCGATAGGGTGCTAAATCTCCAGAACGCATAAATAACATAAGGTCTTATTAAGTTACATATTAAGCAAATCACAGGGTATTCCCGAGCAATATAAGCCTAATTTATTATTTCCTCTGACGAGTCGAATAACAGCAACTTCTGCATTTTGTTTGACGCGTCCACGAGCATTAGTGCGTGTATCTGTAGCTTGTAATAGTGACACTAATATTTATTGTGAGAGACGCTAAGTGTAAGACGCTATAAGAATATTTGTACATTACAGATTACAATACCTAAGGTAAAATAATAATTTTAAATAGCTTTATTAGACGATATTGGTTCATAATGATTATTTATTCATTCCAATTCGCTTGTTTTAAACGATTCGTGCAAGTGTAACATACGTTAAGTCCAGAAAATTACGTTTTTGAGTGAGGAATTGAATTAAACGCACAAAATCCGATAACAACATTTAAACAGCGGAAAACACATATATAAAATGTAGGTACCTAATTGCAAAATCCCATGTCTGGTTGACTCAGAAAAACACTTAAGAAATCCAATGCTCCACCCTGTATACTTACGTAAGTTTAATATTTTCGTCATTCAGCCTCATGTTAAGCGTACCTATTTAATAATAGATTGTTCTACAAGTTAAGAAAAGTGAAAGTTTTTCAACGTTTAATTTACGAGCGAGTGATGCAAAGGAAGTGGATTAATTTATCACGAACATGGAAAAATCACTTTTATAACATATTCAGCGTGCTATTTTTTCTAATATCATTACAAAATCTAGCCAAAATTAAATTCTACATTTCTTCATATTCGAAAATTTTTTTTTTAATTGGCAGTGAAGAACGTCGAAATCATCAAATAAAATAAGAGAAATCGGCAGTGACATAATCCATTTAAAAGAACAATGTAGCCCTGGGCACTGGAAGTTCCATTTCAATCCTTGTGTCCTTTATATCAAAACAAACTAAAAACTTTTGGTTTTGGTGAACGGTGCATGTAGCTAGAAGATTTAATTATCAAAAATCCTTCAAGAGTGATAAAGTATTAGGTTACTATAGTTAACAAAACATAAAAATTAAGCATTTTTACTTCCTTTTACTACTATAAAGGAAGTATTGGATTCACCCCAAAAATTCGAAATTGAGTTTTCAACAGATCTTCACGTTTTAGAGTCCCCTGATCCCAAAAAACATATTTTTTTTTCATTGGTCTGTCTATCTGTCTGTCTGTGTGTCTGTCTGTCTGTGTGTGTGTCTGTGAACAGAATATCTCAAAAAGGAAAAGAGGTATGGCATTGAAACTTCATATATAAGTTTTGTGTACTATGTAGATGAGACAGCAAGCTTTTGAAGAAAATCGCATAACCGGAAGTAGGTGTTTACTCTTGTGATTTTTCAGTTTTTTTCGATTTTTTCAAAAACGGCTCTAACGATTTTTTTTAAATTTTACATTTTTCTTACATTTTTAATGGGTATTGATGTGAGATAGGTGATTTTCCAGTTGATTACTTCTAAAGTGGGTTTCTTTTGTTTTTTTTTCTATTTTTTTTATTAACTCCTATTTTAAATAAAACACCCGGTATATTATTACATTTTTGAATTCACCTTAAAATTCTAGAGAAAATTTGTCTCTTCAACTAACACTCGATTTTGTACCGTTTTTGTAGAATTTGTAATTTTTGAAAATTTTTAACAAATGGTTAAAAATTAAAAATGAAATTTTTGACTAATTATAAGATCACTGTAAAAGGAAGTTGTGTGAGTGTATCACACCAGATTTTTAGATAACGATTACGAATCGACAAGACACTAATGATAGTTGCAACTTGCAAGAAAATTCTACTAAATACAACTATATGACAATAATTTTTACTTCCTTTTACAATAAAGGAAGTATTGGATTCACCCCAAAATTTCGAAATTGAGTTTTCAACAGATCTTCACGTTTTAGAGTCCATTGAACCCAAAAAACATATTTTTTTTCATTGGTCTGTGTGTCTGTCTGTCTGTCTGTCTGTGTGTGTGTCTGTGAACAGAATATCTCAAAAACGAAAAGAGGTATAGCGTTGAAACTTCATATATAAGTTTTGTGTACTATGTAGATGAGACAGCAAGCTTTTGAAGAAAATCGCATAACCGGAAGTAGGTGTTTACTCTTGTGATTTTTCAGTTTTTTTCGATTTTTTCAAAAACGGCTCTAACGATTTTTTTTAAATTTTACATTTTTCTTACATTTTTAATGGGTATTGATGTGAGATAGGTGATTTTCCAGTTGATTACTTCTAAAGTGGGTTTCTTTTGTTTTTTTTTCTATTTTTTTTATTAACTCCTATTTTAAATAAAACACCCGGTATATTATTACATTTTTGAATTCACCTTAAAATTCTAGAGAAAATTTGTCTCTTCAACTAACACTCGATTTTGTACCGTTTTTGTAGAATTTGTAATTTTTGAAAATTTTTAACAAATGGTTAAAAATTAAAAATGAAATTTTTGACTAATTATAAGATCACTGTAAAAGGAAGTTGTGTGAGTGTATCACACCAGATTTTTAGATAACGATTACGAATCGACAAGACACTAATGATAGTTGCAACTTGCAAGAAAATTCTACTAAATACAACTATATGACAATAATTTTTACTTCCTTTTACAATAAAGGAAGTATTGGATTCACCCCAAAATTTCGAAATTGAGTTTTCAACAGATCTTCACGTTTTAGAGTCCATTGAACCCAAAAAACATATTTTTTTTCATTGGTCTGTGTGTCTGTCTGTCTGTCTGTCTGTGTGTGTGTCTGTGAACAGAATATCTCAAAAACGAAAAGAGGTATAGCGTTGAAACTTCATATATAAGTTTTGTGTACTATGTAGATGAGACAGCAAGCTTTTGAAGAAAATCGCATAACCGGAAGTAGGTGTTTACTCTTGTGATTTTTCAGTTTTTTTCGATTTTTTCAAAAACGGCTCTAACGATTTTTTTAAAACTTTACATTTTTACTACATTTTTAATGTGTATTGATGTGAAATAGGTGATTTTCCAGTTGAATACTTCTAAAGTGGGTTTCTTTTGTTTTTTTTCTATTTTTACTTCCTTTTACTACTATAAAGGAAGTATTGGATTCACCCCAAAAATTCGAAATTGAGTTTTCAACAGATCTTCACGTTTTAGAGTCCCCTGATCCCAAAAAACATATTTTTTTTCATTGGTCTGTCTGTCTGACTGTGTGTGTGTCTGTGTGTGTGTCTGTGAACAGAATATCTCAAAAACGAAAAGAGGTATGGCATTGAAACTTCATATATAAGTTTTGTGTACTATGTAGATGAGACAGCAAGCTTTTGAAGAAAATCGCATAACCGGAAGTAGGTGTTTACTCTTGTGATTTTTCAGTTTTTTTCGATTTTTTCAAAAACGGCTCTAACGATTTTTTTAAAACTTTACATTTTTACTACATTTTTAATGTGTATTGATGTGAAATAGGTGATTTTCCAGTTGAATACTTCTAAAGTGGGTTTCTTTTGTTTTTTTTTTCTATTTTTACTTCCTTTTACTACTATAAAGGAAGTATTGGATTCACCCCAAAAATTCGAAATTGAGTTTTCAACAGATCTTCACGTTTTAGAGTCCCCTGATCCCAAAAAACATATTTTTTTTCATTGGTCTGTCTGTCTGACTGTGTGTGTGTCTGTGTGTGTGTCTGTGAACAGAATATCTCAAAAACGAAAAGAGGTATGGCATTGAAACTTCATATATAAGTTTTGTGTACTATGTAGATGAGACAGCAAGCTTTTGAAGAAAATCGCATAACCGGAAGTAGGTGTTTACTCTTGTGATTTTTCAGTTTTTTTCGATTTTTTCAAAAACGGCTCTAACAATTTTTTTTAAACTTTACATTTTTACTACATTTTTAATGTGTATTGATGTGAAATAGGTGATTTTCCAGTTGAATACTTCTAAAGTGGGTTTCTTTTGTTTTTTTTTTCTATTTTTTTATTAACTCCTATTTTAAATAAAACACCCGGTATATTATTACATTTTTGAATTCACCTTAAAATTCTAGAGAAAATTTGTCTCTTCAACTAACGCTCTATTTCGTACCGTTTTTGTAGAATTTGTAATTTTTGAAAATTTTTGACAAATGGTTAAAAATTAAAAATGAAATTTTTGACTAATTATAAGAACACTGTAAAAGGAAGTTGTGTGAGTGTATCACACCAGATTTTTATTGAAAGTAATTGAAAAAGTAATTGATGTTGTACAATTACAATTACTAAGTACTAAGTACTATTTCCTGTGAGTAATTGAATCTCTGGTAATTAAATTACTACTTTGGGCGGTAATTGGTAATTAGTAATTAATTACTTTTTAAAAGTAATTTGCCCAGCTCTGCTGATAGCGTAGACAAAATTTTCAGAAGCTTGTGAATATTAGGAAATATATTCTGGTTGCATTTTCCGAGAGCTTCAAAAGCACCAGTCGGTCGATCTACATCTGATTTATTCAGCCGTTTTGCCCTCCACAGGTTGAATTCAGCTTTTAGAAACTTTTTATAAAGAGCAAAATTGTCCTCTTGAAAGTTAGACTGATTTTGGCTACACAATCATGATTGTTATTCTAAAATGAGTTGCTGGATCTTGTGTTGTGTAATTTTTTCTATGCTGTTGTCGCGACACTATGCATGGCATTTTTATTTCTTCATTTACATTAACAAGTAAATCTTGTGCACTTTTGAAAATCATTCCAAATTGAGAGTTGAATTTTCCCGAATATTTTCAACTGTCTTTATAATTAAATCGACATGTTGTAAAGCAGCTGATAAGTCGCACAAGGGAGATTGAAGTATTTTACAGAGCGTCAGTGTGTATGAAAATAGCATGGCTAAGCAACATAAACTTATGGCAAAATCGGTATCAATTATAGATCTGAAATAAGAAGTCGCTTTTGAGGATGTCTCAGAATCCATATCAGAACTTAATTCTTCCAGTGCATTATTCATTTTCTTATATGGGTATTTCGCCACTCTGCAAATTAAAATATTAAATAACGAAAATATTAACAACGAACGTTTCGAGGGACAATCTGCCCTCGTTATCAACGAATAACAATTAAAACTAACAAGAACTTATCTTTTTTTCACTGGAAGAAAAAACGACCTCCAATGAATTTTCTGACATTGACGTCAATGTCAGAAAATTCATTGGAGGTTGGTCGTTTTTTCTTCCAGTGAAAAAAAGATAAGTTCTTGTTAGTTTTAATTGTTATTCGTTGATAATGAGGGCAGATTGTCCCTCGAAACGTTCGTTGTTAATATTTTCGTTATTTAATATTTTAATTTGCAGAGTGGCGAAATACCCATATAAGAAAATGAATTATGAATTCACGCCACAAAGAAGTTTCAGAGATTATCTTCCAGTGCATCTACAATAGCTTTGAAAATTTCTTTAAATCTTATTAATCCATCATGGTTTTCAACCCAACGAGTCGTGCACATTGCCGTAAGCTTTTGCCTTTTTATATTTTCCTTTAAGCACGTGGTTCGTTTTGACGAGAATGAACTAGAGCCAAATTTAAGGAATACGAGCTGCAATGAACATATAAGGCATCTAGGTGAGACTCACGGATTACTGCCTGTACACCTTTCATCGACGCGGCTCTGTCATATCCTTGACCAATTAAATATTCACAATTAACTCCTAATGTTTTTAATTCTGAGAGAATTGAATTAGCTAAGTACTTATTTTCCTTTAGTACTCTCAACTGAACTAAAAGTCAACAAATCTTCAAGCAAGATAAACGTATTATCTTTGGGCTCGGCATACCTCACACAAATTGACATCTGTTCTTGTCGTGAAATATCAGTTGTTTCATCAACCAGTATTGAAAAACATCGAGCAGAATTTATTTTTCTAACCAATTTTGTTTGGAATAAGTTTTTTTCGGTTTTCAACTATTTACTCTGAACATCCAGTATCAAGTTGGTTCATGATGTTTGGCTGCATTTTTTGAATACCTGGAGAAAATGATCAGCCGATACCATGCATGACTTATGGTACAGGTTTTCACTGTGGCGTTTGAAGTCGTGTAGGGCATCTTTCCATTTGCTGAGTGGCTGAGTAACTAAGGACTTCAACTGCTGCCTTTACCTGCGGAATCTCCAGCAAATAATACACAGTATTTGCATAAAGCACCTTGTTGCCCTGTTTGTGTAAACCAACCACGAGAAACGATCAAACCATTGCACTTGAAATTTGAGTTTTCTCGTGTCATCACTTACTGGAAAATTGAAATTTTTATCTGGCTCCCAAGGAGAATCCAATAATTTACACTTTAAATCATCGTCAATTTTGTTGTTTAATCCTATGTAACAACCGACATCTAAAATATTTTGACCGTTTGAAATGTCATTTGTGGAAAAGACCTTTGCAACACTGGAACTAGCAGTGTCATTGTCGAGAACAGGTGAACACTGATTTTCCGTAGAACCATCGTCATTGCCACTAATATCGGTTTACTTCTGTTTTTTGTCATATATTTGACCAGCTTATTTTGTTTATGTCGTTTTGACTTATAAGCAGATGAATTTCTGATATAACATAAAGACTACAGCCTACAGCAATAGACAAATGCAAAATTCCAAGATTTTTGTATTTGTATTCTGCTGTGCCAATAGAAAAAAGCTTGTTAAGTGGCATTTTGATGAAAATACATTTTTTACATTAATGACTCAGAAAATACTGCTTCTGAATGTATTAATAACAATTATAAAACGTTTTCAATAAATAAATTATAACATTTTTACGGATATAAAACAACGTAATAACCAGAAAATAAGCCGTAACTAACTAAAAGAATCCACTATGCGTTACAACTATTATACATGTGAAAAGGGCCATAATATTGTAATGACCTTGAAGCCGCGTTCACGTGCGGACGGATGACTCACGCGTCGTACGGGCTTTGAGAAGCGACCTTGGTGACTCATGCGCGCTAACACGTCAGCGTTGCGGGAAGGATCGAGCAAGGTCTCGACGCTTCCGGAATGACTCACCCGGCGCATATATAAATACGCGAAAAGGAAATAAGAGGACAGTAAGTGGAAGTCCGAGTGCCGACTCCAGCTTGGAAGAAGCTGCCATATAAATAAACCCGTGTGTACATAAATCTAGCGAGATAAATAACGCGTGTATAACAAATAAATATAGCCATATAAATCATTAATGTTGAAATCGCGTGTAAATAAATAAAGCATATCTGTTGTTAGAAATAGTCCGGTTAGTTTATAAATAATGTGTGTTCCGCCTTAATAGTTCTTGTGTTGTGTAAATAGATTAAGATAAATCGTTGTAAATAAATGCTTAAAACAGAAGCGGCGTATAATTTTTAATAGCTCCAGAACGTAAAACGTAACAATATTATTTGCGCCAATTGTCTTAGCTGGTAAAAGCATTGAAGAATGGTCTTTAATTGAAAAAAAGCCTTTTGCATTTTTGGTTTTCCTAAGTTGTACTTAATAGGTTCGAGTCAAGCGCCCATGAGTCTTCAAAGAATTCCAAAACTACTTGCGGATAATTCCAAAACTACGCAACTCGTGACGATTTTTAATCAACTAATAATTTACAATTAACGTTATTAAAGAAATGAATTTTTCATTAATAATTAGTCACCTTTAATACTGTTCATGTTTATTAAGAATTTTTCAGTATCTCACGATCTTAAAATCATGGCATTTTCGGTATTAGTAAACTACTTTTACTCAATATAATATCAATAATAAATATTTTTTGCTTCCACTAAATTAATTTAACACGTTGACTGCTCTTGACGCGGAACGGCGTTGTAGAGAATGTTTACGATGTGCTCACGACGCGGATCCCGTCATTATGGATATTACTCGAGTGACTCGGAACCGCATCGTGAGCATATCGTCAACACTCGCAATAATACGGATCCGCGTCATGAGCAGTCAACGTGTTAAAATTGAATTGTAATGATGTACTAAAACTTTATATTCACAAAAATATTCTAATACTTAGATAAATATCATTATTTATATGAAATAATTTTTTTTAATTATTAGACATACGAGTCTAGATACATAGCACCTAGTTATGTAACTAATTAGCTATTTTAGCGTTAACCTAAATTACTAACGAGTTCTTAAGTCTAACTTTTACCCCGTGGTTCCAATCAGTTGTACATTATTTTGCTAATTGTACTCACACTAATTTTCACAGTGTTTTTTTTTAGATTACTACACTGTGCTCTGCTTCAGACATCAGTTATCACTTTTCAGTAAAAGTACAAACGGCTTCTCTCGCTTAAGATGCCGTACCAAGTTAGTAGGTACTATCCAGAATTGATGGCCTCATTGTTGGGGTGACGATGTAGTCGTTTCTCATGGGCCTCTGCAAATCTTTGGATTTTGTTAGTGACTGCTTCCAGTTGTAGGTCACGGTGGAGTCACTGTTTCTATGTACCAAGGAGCACACATGATGTTCCGCAGTACTCTGTTTTGAAACTTTTGGATTGACATAATATGTGCTGATTTAGTGCAGTCCCACAACTGTATGCCGTAGATCCACACTGGTTTCAGGACTTGCTTGTACAGTAGTACTTTGTTGTGGATGGAAAGCGTAGATTGTCTCCCGTATAGCTTCCTGTATTTTAGCTGTAATTCTAACCGTTTTATTTTACATGCTCTTTCCATATGAGCTTTGTGTCCAATGTCATTCCTAAATACTTGGCTGTGTTAGAAAAGGGAATGATTTGGTTATTGATTGTTACCGGGGCCTACTGATTTCTTTTGTTTGTAAAGTTGACGTGTTTAGACTTAGCTTCATTGAGTTTCATCTGCCACTTTTTAGCCCACACATTTACACTATATAGGGCTAATTGCAATTTGTTGGTGGCGTTAGTCACATCTGGGTCTATCGCCATAACCGCAGTGTCGTTTGCAAATGTCACTACGATGACTTCATTTGATGTAGGTAAATTGCTAGTGTATAATAGATACCTAGAGCCAAGGTCCGTCGAGTATATTGGTACAGAGGTTGCCTACTAACCAGCTGTAGTTTTTGAGACGCGAGGGGATTGCTGCGAATCGTGACGTCATTCGTGTAAAGCGATAGTTAGTCCAAGCTAAATGCAGGTGGTCAAGGATAGACGAGTAAAAAACAAGTGGACGAAGTGATTTTTAACAGATTTTATTTAATGTAAACAGTCATCAGAGAAAAAATTAGAACATGCTTATATGTACGAAGAATTAACAGTAAAATCAACTAACGCAAACATAATACACAAATTGCTAGAGTAATCCTACAAATTATTAAAATTATTATTTACTTATTACTACTTATATTCACGTTGTTATTTTACGCATTTTTTTTGAAACTTTATTTTTAATTTCACCAACTCTTCTTTTTAAATACTTACATTGTTTTTGTTTATTATATCTAAAATTTAAATAATTGATTCTAATAAATATTCTTTGTCTAATAAACGTTCTTAAAACTGTAACATCTGCGTCGGGATATATTTTTAGAAATTTATTATATAATTTCTTATTAATTTTTTGTGAGTTGCTAATTCCATCTCCCATAAGATCCTGAAATGTTGAGTTAAATGACATGACGGTATTTTTAAACGCTTCTGTTGGCTGGAGTAAGCCACCAAAAGACAAACATTTTACCCACGATGGTAGGCCGTAATCGTGTTCTTTTCTTAGTTTGTAAGTAAAATCAGCTAGTTCTGAGTGAGTTGCTTTTAATTTATAAGCTATCCACCCCGCTAAGTATTCGAGGCCGTCATTTTCGGTAAAATTTACAGAAGCGGTTTCCAATGGAAGATCGGTATCAGTGGTTTCTGACATGTCTGGTAAAGATGAAGAGCTTGAATTTCCATGATCTTGATATTCAATATTACTTTCAAGTAATACTTTTCCGACAAGGTATTCATCGTTTTCTCTGTCTTTTGTATTTAAATTACTTTGTGAATGGGTGGGTCTCCCCAAAACAATCATACGTAAACGATTTAATACATTTAGTGGGGTAGGATGATCATTTAATCCTCCTCGAGAGCGCAATTGGGAAAACAAGTTTTCTAAACTATCTTGATTGACACGATGGGTTAATATATATTGTATAGAATATTTAGCTTGCATATCTTTATATAATTTTTTTATAGAATTTATAGACATGAGAATTCCTTTTTGAAAAACCTGCAATGTTCTTTTATTTTTGCATTTTAAATAAGATATTGTTTCGTACATGCAATTTAATATATCATTTTGAGTGTTCAAGTGTAAGCCATATGCTGCTTTGGAAGTGATGCTATTATTTGGAACATGTGAATTCATTACATCAAACCACTTATTCACAGTTTCAATAAAGTCTGCAGTTGCTGCAGCTACCGGTTCATTTTTGAAATAGTATTTCAATGCCATAGCTGTATTATGGGACAACAATTGCGCAGCTAAGGAAACATTCTGCCTTCTTGACTTCTCGCATGTGATGTGCTCATTACTTAATTTATGGCAGCTGCTTATTTCGGAGTTAGTTAAATTAATTAACTGCTGTAATGGTTGCTTATTAATAATAGCACCATTTAATGAAAATTCTGAATCTAAAAGCCAGTTACGAATTAACTTTAATAAATGGGGCACATCAGCAAAGAAATAAATATTTTCACCAGTTAGTTGATGTGTTATATAACTTTTTTCGTAAGTTACCCCTAAATCACGTAATAAACCAAAATTGGATGAACCGCAATCATGAACACACGCAACTACATTGTAATGTATTTTATGCAACCTATTAATTACATTGTGAAGTAAAACCGGCGTAATTTTTGTATCAAAGTCCACAAATATCGGTTGTTTCCACTTACCAAAAAGGCCCCTTGCATTTATAACCTGCAATTGTGAATGTGGGCCAACAACTTGATCTAATTTTTGATCATATTCATAAGTTTCTGAGACTTTCATCTCATCAAACTGAAGTACAACTACCCTTTGTTCTTCGGTCATTTTTTCTCCAGCAATTTCCAAAAGTTTAAAAACAGATTCCAGCACACCTTGTCGCATATTCACTTTTGACGCCCATTTTTGTAAAGTTGATATGCCTAAAAAATAAATAGTCATAAAACTTCATAGTATACATTAACCGTATAGGTACAATTTACCCGGTAACGGATAATTTAATTGTTGACGTAAATATAAGTAGCATCTTTTGCTGAAATATCTAATTGTAAACGCAAGAGTAATTTCTTTTTCAGTCCAGCGTACTCTCTGATTTTTGTTTAATATTGCGTCCAATTGTTTTTCGGTGAAAATGTTTAGAAATATCTTTTTAAACTCTATTTTACTTGAAGCAGATAGCTTAGATGTTTGCTTTTTGCGTTTATAATGTGCTTTTGCTACAGATATATACTTTTTCTTTAACCTCCTTATTTCAAGATCTTTAAATTTTATTTTTTCCTTCATTACTTTATTTTCTGTTGTTAAGTCTTTAATTATTAGATTTAGTCTTATAATTTCATCGTTATTTACTTGTACTTCTGCTAACTGGTCCTTGTTTTCTGAAAATGTTGGTGTAGTACATATCGATGTTAATTCCACAGCCTGATTATCTGTTATACTGAGTATATATGAGCTTGCATTTTTTTTCTCAATTCTATTTTTGTACCTCTTCGCTCTGCAGTCCTGCTCTACGCTTGCTTGAGCAGATGGCAAATTTACAGAGGGAACGCGCCCTTTTTTTAAAATCTTCTTCGGTGGTAAGTTTAACAATTCTGATTTTAGATCTCTTTCGAAATCTTCATCAATAAAATGCAACGAACAAATTCTAGCATTTAATATATTAAATGTGTCAGCTCTTCGGCACTTTGCTACCCACTTTTTGCGAAGAATTTCGTCTTTAGGAAACGCAAAATATGTAATACTGATATTATTAGCCTTAGCTTTGCCATGATGCATTGTGCAAGTAGCAATAGCACAGCTCATTGGCATCTAAAATAAAAATTAATATGATCACCTTACACAAAAAAGCTCCACCTTTAAAAATACTTAAAGAGCGACTTTCATTTCAAAAATCCTGATTTATATTACTGGAAATTTTGAGACTCGAGCTTTAAACTCGAAATTTAAGAAAATATTTTAAATTTGTAATTAAAAGCGGTTATCTTTAACCACCTTGTAAGTTAAATGTTCTGATTTAATATTTTAATTTCTTAAACTTTGTATCCGCATGAGAATCTGGCAATAAAAAATATTTGTTTCTAATTCCTTTCGTAGTTAACCTGTGTAGTTTTAAAAGCAGACATTAAATATCGATTTACCTTACTGATTTTTTCTATACTTTTGTCAGCTGCACACTACTTAATTTTTTTATTAAGTATCACCGATAAAAGGCTTGCACACTGCGAGAGAACGTCAGAGCGGCATGCCGGACGAGTTATAACTTACATGCGTGACGTCACGAGGCTGGTTTGTAGGTATCAGAGAGGGGAACGTTGCTGTCACCATTCTAAGATAGGGTAAGAGGCAACCTCTCTACCAATATACTCGACGGACCTTGACCTAGAGCAACGGCCCTAGAACACTGCCCTGGGGAACTCCCGCTTTGTCATGCTTCACTCAAAAGAATCTCTCAGACGGATATGATCTGAGTAGCTGACTGTATTCAGTCGGTAAAAGTTTGTCCATTTTGCAAAATAAACCATCATGCCATACGCGATCAACGCTTGGGGCACATCTAACAATACGGTCGGGCACACTTTTTTTTCTTCAAGCTTTTGTTCAATTACATTTGCTATTCGATTAACTTGATCGATTGTGGAATGTTTATTTCGGAATCCAAATTGGTGTTCTGGAATAAGCTTTCTCTCTATAATTGGTTTAAGTCTGTTAAGTACTAACTTTTCAAACAATTTAGATAATACCGTCAACAAGGAAATGAGCCTATACCCCTGGACTTCGTTAGGGTCTTTTCCCGGTTTTGGTATTATAATTACTTCCGTTCATTTCCAGGCTTGTGGAATTTCTTAATTTAAGAGCACTATTTATTAGTGATGTAATTTTTACTATTGCTTTTCGAGGTAGTTTCTTTAACATCTCAGCGTTTATTAGGTCAAACCCAGGAGCTTTATTTGAGCTAATGTTGGTCTTAATTTCTTTCATTACTTCCTTTGGGGTTACTAGTTGTATGGGTTCTCCATGTTCTATCGTTGGTTGTTGTTCCCAATCTACTTATCGATCTTTGCACAGTTGAAAAGCGTTTTCTAAATGTTCTGCGAAGACATTGGCTTTTTCCTGGTTGCTTCTTGCCCAGATTCGACCTTTACGAATTGGTGGCATTTGGGTAATCGGCCTTTTTATTCTTTTAATAGTTTTCCAAAGGGAGTAATCTGTTGTTGAGTTGTCAGTTAGCTCTTCTAAGAAGTTTTGTATAGTAGCCTGTTTTAGCTCTTGGACTTCCTTCTTGATCGTGGCTGACAGTCTATTCGATATGGTCTTATCATTAGGATCTCTGGTACTTTGCCATTTTTTCCTGGCTTTTCTTTGCTATTAGTTCCCAAATTTTCTTGGGATAGTTGTTACCTTTAAATCGCTTTGGTAGGTTTGGCGTAGCTAGAAAAAATTACTCGTCCTTCAGACTCGTGATTTTTTCAGAGGCAGTTTTTTTCGTTAAATTGCGAAGCAACGAAATTCTCATTAAAATGTCAAGTTTAATTCGACAAAAAAAGCTCTCGTGTAATTATAAGTGGAAAAAACAATTTGGCAACTCGATGCAAAGTAGGGATGTGCGGTACGATACGATATTTTGAAGTACCGGTACTTTGTCTTCCGATACTCAATATTTTGTACCGGTATTTCAGTAAGCGATACAATACGATACGATTTATTTTTGGTCAGTATCGTCAGGACTGATCCAAGGTTTTTGCCGCCTGGGTTTCAGTAACGCATCTTTTGACCATTAATTATTCATTTTTTTTTAATTTTAAGCATAAAAATTAATGAAACAATCTCAATGAGGTTGTTTGATATTTATATTTAGTGTTCTATGGAAGTAAATGTCCTTCCAGATAATATAAAAGAACTTAATGAGAAATTATTTGCGTCAAAAATAAAAACTTATTTAATTTTGAAATCATTTTATTCCCTTAAAGGATACCTCACTAGTGACTTTGAAGACCTTTGAGTGTTTGAGATTCAATTTATTAGTAATTCTTTTCAGTAATTGTCATTAATGTAAATTTTTAATTGTAAATTATTGTTTGTGATACTTCTATCTTAAATAATTATGTTAGAGTTTATATAGATAGATACTTAAATATCTTGTTTTAAAGTGTTAATTGTATTTTGTTATATCTTTACCATTATTTATATGATTGCTGACCTGTATAAACACTTATTTTGTGTACTGATACCAATAAATAAACTAAACTAAACTAAACTAAAGGTAAGTGGGTCGAACGTCTATAACTTTCAATAAGTAATTTTCAGCTTCTACAAACTCGACAATAAAAATCAAAACAAAATGATTTTTGTTGAGCCGAAATCTTCCTGTTTAACATGTGTACGTACTACACTTCGGATTTTGGCTAGTACAGCAAAATCGTAATTGATAAATTCTAAAGAGAATGACTAATTCTGGCAGACTGGAGCTTTCATGTATCCAAACAAATTGTATTATAATGATTAAATATTCAATAAACATTTCATTATTCAGCTTAAATATTTATAACATGCTGTTTTATACAATTGTAGTGTTTATATACATTTATGAAACTAAACTTTGTTGGAAAATATGAATGCGCTTTGGTAATTATTTTCGTGTTACTTTTAAAGTTTTTAAGCGTTATAAAAGTTAGTATGTATACTATTTAATAGATGTATTTATAATACTAACTTTGCAATGATTTTTTGTTGATTTTTTTTTGTTACTGCCACTATTATTGCTACAGTTCTATTTGCTGTACTAGGACTCGAAGGTTCATATAAATATACCTAGAAAATATCCTGGATCAAATGAGTACCGGTATTTCATGTACCGGTACTTTTGTATACGATACTGCCTCGAACCAATACTTTTAAATCGATACGATACGATACGCTTGTACCGGTACTTTTCAGTGCATCGAACATCCCTAATGCAAAGGTGCAACAAGCGGTCTCTAAAGATGTTATTTTTGCTTGGCTAGGACAAGAACTTATATTGAGTTAGGCGATTTAACTAGCAAAATTAATTCAGAAAATTGTCGTAGAAAACTAGATAATAAAATTCGCAAAATAAAAAAACTGTTAAAAATCTTTTTATATGAACCTGCTGTTTGTTTCTATCCTACTCAATCATTTCTGATTAGGTAGATTATTTTTACAACCCCCTGAAGTTAAAACTTTGCCGTAATTTTGTAGTTGATTATTTTTTTTTATATCTATGTCACTGCTTTAACGTATTGCAATGGCTTCACATTTCGGCACCATAAGTATTTGATATGGTATGCTAGTATACCACACTTTGCTGAGACATAATTATGTTATGAATGTACCACCTCAGCAGTGTCAATTACATATGTTAAAGTATGTATAGTATAGTATAGTAATATGATTATTGTTAAATATCATTCATTGTAGTAAATTCGATTGCCCTGCTCTGCTATATGTGAGTATTAATTTCGTATTTATCTAATAATTTCTGCTTGAAAAATACTATTGCCATGAAAACTCAATCAGGGTTAGGTTCATATATCTAGTTGTCTTATATTTGACTTGTCGTATTTAGAATAAATCTCAATTGTCACATGACCTTAAATGTCACTTATCTTGAATGAATTCAAATCTATTCCTGTACTTGTAATCAGATACGACCAACGTACACTGTTCTCAATATTATTATGACGTATGACATTCTCTATCTTTTATAGTAAGTACTAACTCTTTTAATTATTGCAAGTAATAAATATTGTTCATATACATCAGTTTTATTCTAGGCTAAACTACTAACCAACCTTATTAAAGCCACTAATTGCACATCTAGTACCACGGACCCCTTTGTACAATCAGTCACCACACGAACACGTCCAACCGCAAGTAACTGTCCAACCAATTACAGCCGTCAAATCTTCCAGAAAATCTCAAAGTAGTCGAACAATCCAACCTCCGTTTAATCAAAACTGCGCCTTTCGACTTACAGATCAATCCTTCACAACCCTCTTCTGCCAGTAAACTATCCTTGATGTACTCCAAATTTAATATTACTTCCTTGCAGGTTTAACTGTCACGACGATCCGTCCTCTGCATGCAAATGAAACACCCAAATACAGCTAATCACTCAGAATGCTCCCCGAGCAGATACATCAGTCCTCCATCAACGGCTCCTACACCTGCAGTACTCCTCAGCAGTCGAATCCTTTTCACTCCTTTTTTTAAAACTGTATCAGCCCCAATAAAGCAGCTCAATCCAAATCTTACATTTTCGTTTATTAGTAAATGCTCTTCATCCAATTCAAATTATCATATATCAAAGCTCTTCATTAATTGAGACATCTTGCTACTCGTACACCATTATAATCATGTTTCACCTTATTTAGACCTCGTAGATTTCTTTACTAACTGTTTTTATTATGCCAGGACCATTATTTTTATATAAAACAGTAAAGTTTTCAAAATTGTATTACTCGCCAAAATATTATATTACATTTTTTTTCGTATCTGATATCAGTAGTAAATAACTTCTATCTTTTAACATCTTACTTTATAAATTAAACTATATGAAATTTATTCTTTCCAGTCTCATTTCTTAAAATTTAATCCCTATTTAAAAATTAATTCAAATAACCTTTTCTATTCTAAGCTTTTGCAAAGACTGACTACAATAATCTCTGAAACCTCTTTGTGGCGTCAATTCATAATTCATTTTCTTATATGGGTATTTCGCCACTCTGCAAATTAAAATATTAAATAACGAAAATATTAACAACGAACGTTTCGAGGGACAATCTGCCCTCGTTATCAACGAATAACAATTAAAACTAACAAGAACTTATCTTTTTTTCACTGGAAGAAAAAACGCCCAACCTCCAATGCATTTTCTGACATTGACGTTTGTTGATATCTGTACCTACTTGATCTCATCTTTAAGAATTGATAGCCAACTATTGTCTAAAAATATTGAGAAAGACGACACGCATTTTTCTTCGTTAAGTAAAATGTATGCCGTTTCCTTAATTTTTCGCCTGGTTGACATCGATTCTTTAGACAAGATCTTTGTGTTGTCCCATTGTATTTTATGGTTTTCATCCCAAGCATGTTCTGCCAGCTTAGACTTATTGAATTGATACGTTTTCAACATATTTTTATGTTCTTTAACTCTTACTGCTAAAGGCCTGGATGTTTCACCGATATAATATTTCCCGCATTCACAGGGAATACTATATATACAATTCCTTGAATGTTGTTCTTCGTTGAACGGTTTAGTTTTTGTAAGAACTGACCGTAAAGTATTCATCGTTTTGAATACCGTCCTAACATTGAATCTATTTCCAATTCGTCTAATTTTGTCAGATATGCCTGGAATATATGGTATAGTAAGAGTTTTTTGAGTGTCATTCCTTTGTATGTGTGTGGCATTGTTTCGTGTATTGAAAATGTTCCGAACAAGAGTCTCTGGATAGCCATTATCTTGTAAAACATTAATAATAAATTCTTTCTCTTTTTTGAAAATTGTATCATTAGAGCAAACAATTTTGGCTCTGTCGTAAAGACTTTTTACAACGCCTGTCTTTATGTTTTTGTGATGGTTAGAATTAAAATGTAAGTACCTATTAGTATTGGTTTTCTTACGGTATACTGATGTTTCAAAAGTATTTATTGTGCGTGTGATTAGTGTATCAAGAAAGGGTAACTGATTGTTTTGCTCTGTTTCTAATGTGAATTTGATGGAGGTTTCTTTACTGTTAATATGTTCAAGAAATTTGTCCACCTCATCCATATCATGAGGCCAAATTGCAAAAACATCATCGACATATCTCCACCAAACTACTGGTTTGTTGGTGTACGTGTAGACATGTTGTTGTTCAAAGTCTTCCATAAAAATGTTACTAACAATGGGAGATAAAGGTGAACCCATTGCCATCCCGAAATCTTGTTGGTAAAATTCATTGTTTAGTTGAAAGTATGTCGTTTTAATGCATAGTGTTAAAAGTTCCATAATGGTACCAACGTTTAATGTTGTTCGTGTATGTAATGTGTTATCGTTTTGTAGCCTATGTTTAATGATGTTGAGTGTTTTGTCTACTGGAACATTAGTGAAGAGACTAACTACATCGAAACTAACCATTAAGTGTTGTGTGTTTATGTTTGCTTCTTTAAGTTTTTCAAGGAAATGGGGCGTGTTCTTTATATACGTGTCTGTATTTCCTGATATAGGAGTCAGTATCTTAAGTAAATATTTAGCTAAACTGTGACAAGGAGAACCTATAGAACTAACTATTGGCCTAAGTGGTACATTTGGTTTGTGTATCTTTGGTAATCCATAAAAATGTGGTGGTTTACTGTAGTGTGGTGTTAGCGTACGTCTTACAAAATCTGTAAATTGTTCTCTGTGCTTGTAAAGTGTTCTGTATATTTTTGTTTCTATTGTATGTGTTGGATCTTTATTTAGTTTAGTGTATTGTCCCTCACTAATTAGTGTTAAAAGTTTTTCGTTGTATGTGGTAGTGTCAAGTACTACTGTGGCGTTGCCTTTGTCTGCAGGTAGAATTTTAATTGTGTTATCGGTTTTTAGTGTGTGTAGTGAATGTTTTTCTTGTTTGGATATATTTTGTCTGATTGTGTAAGGTCGTTCTAGTATGATTTTGTTTCTAATTCTGTATTCCTGTCTAATGTCTTCTGGAAGTTTTTGACAAGTCTCTTCTATAGCTGTAACTAAATCAAGTTTATTAATTCGTTTTGGCGCCACTGCGTAGTTGAGCCCTTTGCCAAGAACTAATTTGTCAGTGGCGTTTAGTTCTTTAGAAGACAGATTAACTACAGTTTTATTTAAAAAAGTGTCACTGTTCTTTAGTGTATTTAGTTCAATTGTGTGTTTTTCTTGTATGAGGTGTTGGTACTTTTTTAAATGTGTACGTTTTTGCTCTGTGTGTGTTTTGTTGTAGGTATTACTAATAGAGTTGTACATACGATTGAAATCGTCTTCCCGTACATCATTTTGCATCACCTGTTCCAGTTTGTTTATGTCAGAAAATAGTATCACTTTGTTATATCTGTGAAATTGTATTCTGTCTCTAACTAGAGCTTCACTGGCTCTTTTCATGATATTACTAGAACGAGCACTTACATAAGGTGCTTTGAGTCTAAACCCTTTTGGAATAATACAGCTATTTCTACAACGACATAGGAAAGTTATACTATTTTCAGAGTGTGCCAGCTTCTTGTAAAGTGTTTCCCAACTTCGGAAGTTACTAGTTATTTTAGGCCCATACCTTTGATTAAGATAATCTCTGAAACCTCTTTGTGGCGTGAATTCATAATTCATTTTCTTATATGGGTATTTCGCCACTCTGCAAATTAAACGCCACTGACAAATTAGTTCTTGGCAAAGGGCTCAACTACGCAGTGGCGCCAAAACGAATTAATAAACTTGATTTAGTTACAGCTATAGAAGAGACTTGTCAAAAACTTCCAGAAGACATTAGACAGGAATACAGAATTAGAAACAAAATCATACTAGAACGACCTTATACAATCAGACAAAATATATCCAAACAAGAAAAACATTCACTACACACACTAAAAACCGATAACACAATTAAAATTCTACCTGCAGACAAAGGCAACGCCACAGTAGTACTTGACACTACCACATACAACGAAAAACTTTTAACACTAATTAGTGAGGGACAATACACTAAACTAAATAAAGATCCAACACATACAATAGAAACAAAAATATACAGAACACTTTACAAGCACAGAGAACAATTTACAGATTTTGTAAGACGTACGCTAACACCACACTACAGTAAACCACCACATTTTTATGGATTACCAAAGATACACAAACCAAATGTACCACTTAGGCCAATAGTTAGTTCTATAGGTTCTCCTTGTCACAGTTTAGCTAAATATTTACTTAAGATACTGACTCCTATATCAGGAAATACAGACACGTATATAAAGAACACGCCCCATTTCCTTGAAAAACTTAAAGAAGCAAACATAAACACACAACACTTAATGGTTAGTTTCGATGTAGTTAGTCTCTTCACTAATGTTCCAGTAGACAAAACACTCAACATCATTAAACATAGGCTACAAAACGATAACACATTACATACACGAACATCATTAAACGTTGGTACCATTATGGAACTTTTAACACTATGCATTAAAACGACATACTTTCAACTAAACAATGAATTTTACCAACAAGATTTCGGGATGGCAATGGGTTCACCTTTATCTCCCATTGTTAGTAACATTTTTATGGAAGACTTTGAACAACAACATGTCTACACGTACACCAACAAACCAGTAGTTTGGTGGAGATATGTCGATGATGTTTTTGCAATTTGGCCTCATGATATGGATGAGGTGGACAAATTTCTTGAACATATTAACAGTAAAGAAACCTCCATCAAATTCACATTAGAAACAGAGCAAAACAATCAGTTACCCTTTCTTGATACACTAATCACACGCACAATAAATACTTTTGAAACATCAGTATACCGTAAGAAAACCAATACTAATAGGTACTTACATTTTAATTCTAACCATCACAAAAACATAAAGACAGGCATTGTAAAAAGTCTTTACGACAGAGCCAAAATTGTTTGCTCTAATGATACAATTTTCAAAAAAGAGAAAGAATTTATTATTAATGTTTTACAAGATAATGGCTATCCAGAGACTCTTGTTCGGAACATTTTCAATACACGAAACAATGCCACACACATACAAAGGAATGACACTCAAAAAACTCTTACTATACCATATATTCCAGGCATATCTGACAAAATTAGACGAATTGGAAATAGATTCAATGTTAGGACGGTATTCAAAACGATGAATACTTTACGGTCAGTTCTTACAAAAACTAAACCGTTCAACGAAGAACAACATTCAAGGAATTGTATATATAGTATTCCCTGTGAATGCGGGAAATATTATATCGGTGAAACATCCAGGCCTTTAGCAGTAAGAGTTAAAGAACATAAAAATATGTTGAAAACGTATCAATTCAATAAGTCTAAGCTGGCAGAACATGCTTGGGATGAAAACCATAAAATACAATGGGACAACACAAAGATCTTGTCTAAAGAATCGATGTCAACCAGGCGAAAAATTAAGGAAACGGCATACATTTTACTTAACGAAGAAAAATGCGTGTCGTCTTTCTCAATATTTTTAGACAATAGTTGGCTATCAATTCTTAAAGATGAGATCAAGTAGGTACAGATATCAACAAACGTCAATGTCAGAAAATGCATTGGAGGTTGGGCGTTTTTTCTTCCAGTGAAAAAAAGATAAGTTCTTGTTAGTTTTAATTGTTATTCGTTGATAACGAGGGCAGATTGTCCCTCGAAACGTTCGTTGTTAATATTTTCGTTATTTAATATTTTAATTTGCAGAGTGGCGAAATACCCATATAAGAAAATGAATTACTGACTACAATGCTTTACCAAATTCTTTTATCGTATTGATCATCAAACTATATCCACTCTTATGATATCATAACAGTATATTACAAGTAAGAAGTTTAAATCAGACTCGCAAGTGACGTCACAGTGTGAGAGAGAGATGGAAGTAGCATGAGCGCGGACATACCGTGTTTAGAAGTATCGTGATCATAATCACATACTAACTAATTTGCAGTACCAATGACACTATAAGCAGAGGACACACACAATAAACTACCAAGGGCAATCCCTGAACTGACAAAAACAAAAAACTTTCACGTCTGTCGATTGATGGCAGAGCCGCGATTTGATACCAGTTGTGACTTTGAGTACTGGCACGTCAGACGTTTTGAAAAAAGTGGGACGGAAACACGATCGGCATTATAATTGTTGCCTGCACAAGTGCACAAACAACCCTTGAAAATGTCATGCGGTCGACACGAGTTCGAACGCTCGCTACATATGTAAATATATTAGCATTGCGTCCACGACCGTATTATTTTATTATTACTATATCATTCATTGTCGGGCTGTTTTGACGCGTTTCCTGATGCGCCGTCACAACATCTCATGCAAAACATATATTTTGCCAGAATTTCGGGGGGGTTTAAACCCCCATGACCCCCCCCCTCCCTCCCTGCCTGAGGCCTTGGTACCTTATATTTCAGTTACAATTCTTCTCCAATATATTCAGATGACTATGTACCACATAGATTATTTTATAAAGTAAGCTCAAATTTTGACCTTCGCAAAATTAATTTATGATCATGATTTGACGTTATTAAATTTAAAAATTAACAGAATTAGACGTAGATTTTTCTATGGTTACACTACATTTTACAAGCAAAGGGCTCAATAATTTATTTAGATCAAGTGTATAATTTGTATAATAATATCAATTTTATTTAGTTCTGTTGCTACATAGAGAACAAATTTTTTTTACATATAAAAATATACAATACACATTAAAACTTACAATCTAGAAATTCCTGTACTGAATAAAATGCATTTTCAATAAGAATTTTTCTCACAGCCGATGATAATTGTGTAACAATTGATATGTTTATAACTTCAGGGTCTAATTTGTTATACAATATAACACCAATATAAAGTGGATTAGCTCTAAATAGTTCAAGATAGTGCAGTTTATACTGATTGTAGTATTATTAATTGGCACTTACACAGATAACGTCAAGCAGAGTTGATGAAGTGCGAGTGCTTCTTTCCAGCAGTCAAGTAGTAGATTGTAAAATATCGCAATTTGTACAAATCTGATATTAGTTAAGTCATTGTTTATGTCACCCACAATTATTATCGCATCTACTTCTAGAAATAACCGCTGGCTACATCACTTTGTTTATATTGCTTACACAATTTTCTACTTTATATATACCGTTATCGTCATATCTCTATTATACATTTCGTATTTGATAAAATATATAAGTAAATTCCTACACCGCCATCCTGTCGGTACCATCAGTACGTACAAAAATATATCCACGAATTTGGTAATCATTTGTGTTATGTTGAGACATTAACCAACTTAGCCAAATTATGGTACCTATTACATGTCACTAAAGGACTGAAAAACAGATACTATCGATTGAATGTTGAGGTGGCTGACAGGTGTAGTTTGACGATAATAAATGTTCACTTGGGATACATTTTTGAAGCCCTTATATTTCTTTCACTGTTGAACAAAATACAAAATCATATTGAATACAAAACTAAAGGAATTCCGCAAGAAAAATTTAAGGCAAACTTAATTTCATAATAGAATGCCATGTAAGAATTTATCATTATTTAAACAATTTTATTTCAACGTTTATATTTTTACACAGTTTGGCACGTCATACATAAACAAAATGTATTAATATTGTCTTATTCGATTTAATTAGAATAATTTACAGAGAACGTATCAAAACTTAAGATCAATAAATTAATGTTTCGAAAACACTATTTCATTGAACATGTTGTAAACATCTAGAACTTATTCAGACTACACTCCTACGTCTCCAACTATGTTTATCATGTCATATTTCATAAATAATAAACAAAATTTTATATAATTTTATTTATTATTTTATATTTTTTATATAAATGCTCTTTTCTTAGAAAATCACTGTACAAACATTGAAAAACTATCATCCTTCTATACTAAAGCACTGATCCCACGCCTTTGCATTTACTTGCTTTAAAATTGCCTTTAGTGAATTACCGGGACCACATTCAAAAGTTCGTGGAAAGTAAGCCTCTTGATCTCGCTCATATAAAATATGCAGAAGTTGTTCCCACTTCACTGGTTTTACAATCTAAAATAAAACCTTCAGTTATAGCACTACACCTTCTGCATGTTGCACTCTTCCTACCTGTTTTGGGAGCTGCTTTCTAATATGTTCTGCATTTTTATACCTCTTCCCGTCAACATTCGAATATACACTAATAACAGGATCGGAAATATTTGATTTTTCCAAAGCTTTCCTAAATGGACGTAGGGCAGGTTCCATTAAGTCACTGTGAAATGCTCCGCTTACTGGCACCCGCTTGATCTTTTTTAATTTAAATTCTTTTAAGTTTTTTTCTAGGAACTCTAATGCCTAAAAACATTTTTACGCTAGTTATTTAATTTCACAGTAGCACAGTATTCTGTGACAGTAGTCTCGATTATCGATTATAAATTCTGTTTTATTTTCCAATGAACAGTAATTAAGTCTGTCTTGCATTGTGTCAAGTTTGGAATAATTGATTAACTGAACATTCCCGGTTATTCGACCACCATACAGCCCCGTTTATAATGGATGATCGGGACTACTGTAATTCTTAAATAATTACCTCAGCACTTCCAGCTACCACTTTACAATGGGGATATAAATAATTAGCAACGCGACACTCAGGTTGCTCCGCACCCTTTTCTAAAGCCCATTCTTTGGCTTTAAGGAGTGCGTGATTTAAATTACTGTCGGGACGGTAAAAAACTGTTGCCATGCCTCCTTTGTATACATCACTAGCTAACTGCATGGCTTCTCCTCTTATTTTCACTAATTGCAGTGCTAAACAATAACAATTTGAGTTAGAATTTTTTAATCTACTATTATAATATGCACAATCATTTATCATTAGTACTCACCCCTTTCAAACTCCAAGGCACCAGCAAAAACTAAAGCTGTGATTTCGCCCAAGCTAAATCCTGCGGTGGCAACGCAGTTGTCTATAGCATTCGGTCTCTCTTCCTTCAATCGTTCTAATGCAGCTAATGACGTGACCAACACCGCTGGCTGACAATATTGAGTCTGATCGAGTTTCTCTTTTGGCCCTTGTAGACACAGCTTTAGCAGGTCATAGCCCAGAACGTAATTTGCTAATTCAAACAAATCTTTAGCCATAGGAAACTTCAACAGATTCTGTCCCATTCCTACGTACTGACTGCCTTGGCCAGGAAATAGTATTATCGATGCATCGCGAGGATCTTTCTTGGCTTTATGGAAATAATCACCCTGTTTACGTATTTTTGTTCCCTGTGGATATGGTAACGTCGCCCATTGTTGCTCTACTTTGTTAACTTTAACATCTTCAAACGAGGCTGCATCATCTAACAGCGCTTTTAGAGGAGATTCCTTCTTGTCTTTAGAATTTTCATCGCTTAGCAATTGTGTTGTGTGGATACAATTGGTAGCTACTCTAAACAAGGCGTTGCTGTTTGTTGAAACTGTATTTGTTAGGTATTGTTGTAGGGGCTTAGTAATAAAGTTGTGTAATTTCATCTTCCAGCCAGGTTAATTTTAAAATTCCCGCTAGTGAAATGTAGCGTGGCTTGTAATAACAGTACCGCCCCAAATTGGTTTTTTGGACACGATTACTTATATAACTCCGAAAGTCTTTTATCTTAAAACCAAGCGTAAACTTAAATTAACCGATTTAGTACGTTTAAATCGATTTACAACCGGTATACGTGTTGCATCACAGCAGAAGTCATTAGTGATCTCGGCGAAATTTTAAGGTTATGTTGTAATAACTGTCAGATTCACGTGTTAAAAATTTATAAATTAGCTACGAATGCCTTTATTTATTACAGTTTTGCCTTTTAATACTTAATTGTTAATATCTCTGATCTAATTTACTACGTATCAAGATGTTCGGAGATGTCGAAAGATTAAAATTATTTTCTTAATTTTCCACTACGAAAGTTTGGAAAAGTGCGGGTAGATGGCGGTGTAGATTTTTGAACGATTTCTGCATTAAATGATGAACTCCAATTCGCCTACAAAATCATCAGATGATGAAGATGAAGACTTATTTTATTTCGAATCCGACCATTTAGCTCTGAAAGGCAATAAGGACTACAGTGAAGTATTAAAGACTATTTTCGTGCTTGAATCGCAACGTGCTAGAGCAATAAAAGTAAACTTAAACGACTGTGATTTGAAATCGTAGTACTGAAGTTGTAATTTGTAGGATTACGATATGGTGGTTGAACTACATAAACAAGCACTTGATAATCCAAATTCATTTATTGAAAAACTCAAAAATGGCCAAAGCATAGGGGTACCTGAGTTGCAAATAATTGCAGAGGTGAGTTAATGATTTTTTAAAAATTTTGCACAATATTTTGTGTAGGTTCCTAGTGTACACTGGTCTAAATATAAAGTACCACTCCCAGAAGAAGGCATTAAATTTATTGACAGCAATTATGAAAAAAAAGATCCAAATTTAACTACCGAAGAAAATAATTTGCGAGACAGTGGAGATACTCACAATAAAGTTGGTATTTTATTAAATTGGTCTTTAGAACAAACAGCATTTAATATTTTAGCCTTGGACTACAGAAGAGCAAAGGCAATTAGAAGAATTGCTAATCGTCTATCCACCAGAAGCTATAGAACACCGAAGATTTAAAAAAATTGCTGCCGCTTTAGGTACAGAATTATTAATATTGTTCAAGACTTTTTATATCAAGTTAATTTTAGGAAACCGAACGGTAAAACAAGTATCTAGCAGAGTACAAAAATATTTTCTTAAGTTATACAAAGCAGGCTTGCCTATACCTGGACGTATTCCCAAATATGCGGAACGAACTAAAGTAAGGACTATAAAATAGCCTAAATGACTAACATAAATACTAACTTTTAGAAATCAAAACTGCACATGCATCAGCGACATAATCATTACCTCTTTAAACCTACAACCTTTTTTCCGGAACTGGATATTCCGGTAACTATGAACGAGTCTGAGGTAGTTCCTGGACCCAGTCGAAATAATACAAGCAGTAGCAGTGCTTTTACTAATTACCTAATACCGGATCCTGCTCATCCTGATGTGGAACAGCAGCCATGTGAGGAACCTAAGAGTGACATTGAGGTACAGCTTGAAATTCTTAGGAAGGTGAAACAGGAGAAACAGAATGACATTTCTATACAAGCGATGTTTCGTCATTTTGGATATAGGGTAAGTAAACTTTAATATGGGCACGTATGCGTGTTTTCAGATCGTAAGAAATACTGATAAAATGTTGAATGGTTAGGAGCAAACAGTTATCTTTAAGTATAAAACTTGACAATGGATATAAGTTTACAAGGTGCCCTAGAACGAACAAAATAGCGCATAAGTAGAGCTGTAGATATTTAAGTCACTACGGATGAGTTTTAGCTATGGTTAATTTAGCCGCGGTTAACTTTTAGCTGCAAATTCTTTAACCACAGATAATTGTTAATCATTTTAACGACGGATAATTTTAGCTGCTCTCTAAAACCTTTTTTTGGGTTTTGCGGTTAGCTTTTCAATTCTTGATCATTTTAAAATGTGGATGATTTTTGCTACTACTAATTCTTAATTCTGGGAAAATATGTTTGGCCATTAATTTTTAGTTAGGATAGTATTTAGCCATTTTAACCACAAATAATTTAACTATAGGTATTTCAGTCATTTTAAAATTATAGTTAATTTTTGTGGTTACTAATTCTGAACTTGATAAGAGATTAATCTTCAAATAATTGTCAGTCACTTATATTTCTACTCAAGCTTAAATAATCACTTGAAAAGATTTAAAATATATATAGTACAGTCTTGTTTGTCTGAACTCTTACTTGTTCGAATTTTGTGGTAATCCGAATCACTTTTATGTCTCATTACACTCTAGTGTGAATTATTTTCCGACTGACAATCCGGATCACTGATTTCTGCAATAATGCATATTCATCTTATACCGGTGACGTTACTTGTTATGACTCTATTTATCTTACTAGTTTAGCAAGCCCGGTATCAAATTTATTAATGTCAAAGTGTCCTAAAATACTTCGGTATAGGTATGTATAATGCATGGGTGCGCCGCAGTTGTAATAATGAATTTGATTAGGAAAACATGTCATGTTAACCCTGAGTGTAAAGAACAAACTGTGAAACAAGTGTGTTGACAGAAAGCAACTGGCACTAAAATAGGATGTGGGAGCATCCATTTGTTTGATTGTTTGTTTGTTATGGACACAGTCTAGGCTTGTGGAGTACCAGGTACCGTAGACACCGACTGCTGTGGTCATTTGGTCAAAGTCCTACTTAGAATTTTGCCGAGATTAAGGAGTTCCAACCCTAGCAAGGGATCTTTTACATGCTACTCATTCTGCAGTAATTTTCATCCGCATTTTTTAATATTTAAAAGCCTCGCCGGAATCGGGAATTGAACTTTTGTCCTATAGATCAGTGACCAGAATACTTAGCCACTGAGCTACTGAGCCCGGCTAACATCCATTATTTTTCATTTTAACACGAATACACCTCTCAAAACCAAAACACAAATAAACCAGGAAGCTGAGAAATTTGTTGTAGATATACAACAAGCAGCGTGGAACAACTCCCTTGAGATCAAATGAAAAACAGTAGGAGCTAACTATCCAAGGAAAATTAAAGAGATAGTAGCCAAAAAAAGACAACTGAGGAAATAGTGGCAACAAACATAAACACCCGAATCTAAAAGAGAGAAATTATGGAAATTAAGAATGAATCCATAAATAATTATTTGTGTGCGTTAATAAACGACATTAATTTTCTTTGGAAAGCCGTCAAGAAATTTAAAGGACCATGTACGCATAGTCCGCTAATTAGAGTCTTAGATGGAAGTTGGGCACGAAGCAACCAACGAAAAGCTGAAATGTTTTCTATCCACTAGTAACACCTAGAGAAATCGCCAAAGAAATTAAAGATAACCGAGAAAATTGATTGTAAAACTTACTTGTTCAATACAGTGCTAAGATTACAACATGTACTTGGAAAATGGCTGAAATTATAATGATCCCTAAAACAGGCTAACCACCCAATGAAGTGGCATCTTGCCGTCCAATTTCACTACTACTGATCATGTCAAAATTATTTGAAAAGCTGTCGATGAGAAGACTGAAGCCTAAGCACCATTTCGGTTTCAGGAGCAAACACTCAACAATCGACCAGATGCATAGAATTACCGATGTTATCAAGAAAGCTTATGCTGTACCATATTTCGAGATGTTGCCCAGGCGTTCCACAGGATCTGGCAGGAAGGGCTTATGTATAAACTTAAGAAGACACTCCCAAGCAGTTCGCCAAATTTCTAATATTCTACATCTCAGGTAGAAAGAATGTTCCAGGTTAACACATCGACTGCCTACAACACAAGGTATGCGTTGACTGAGTAGTCATGCTGAGTGCCGTCAACGTCACTTGTGCGGTCTACACATGTTGTAATGTAAATGAATATTTTTAAATCGGTTTTGCAGTTGGAGCTTGGCAATCTTAGAGGTGTGTTGTATGAGTGTTAGTCTGTGTTTGTGCGTTAGCGGTTAGGGAATTATGCAATGTGGCGGATAATGAACAGACTGGGCCTTCGGGCTTGAACCTGCGGCGTTCTACACTGTTCGGCTCTAGGCATGTGGCAAGCGAAATCTGATAGGCAGCCAATGTGTTAAACAAGATGGAGCATGTTGTAATATGAGAGAAATTAAAGCAGGAGTACCGCAAGGCAGCGTCTTGGGACCAATCATCTAGTTGCTGTTTATCTAAAATATCCCATAATCAGGAAACGTAGTAATAGCCACATTTGCAGTAGATACTGCAATCATGGCTATCAGCAACGACAATGAGAAATCAGCCAGAAAAATTCAACAAAAATCGAGGATGAGTAAGAAGTGGAGAACAAAAATTAATGAAAGCAAATCGATCGATACATGTCTCGGAAATTACAGATTTCTTTTTATCTAATATGAATTTTAGAATCCTTTATCTAATAGACGTGTCTGTCTGGGACGCTGTTTCAGCAGCCAAACCGTAAGAGATAGAGAAAAAAGTTATTAAAGTTATATGTTTGGAATGGTCATGTCAGGTCAGGAACCGAATTTCAGTCTCTAACACTAATTATTATCTTAATTATCCTAATCCTAACTTTTTAGGTTAGATTCTAGGCAAATTTTATCAAGGCGAATGCGACTGGTAGTTTGCTACCAACAATGACGTCATACACGTAGGTGTGGTGAATACGCGTTCTATTTGCAAAACGTTCTTTTTTGTTTTTTTAAATGAGACATTTGTCTCACTGGGTTGCTAGTAACATTTTATTTTGTATTTAAAATCGGATAACTACAATAAAGTATTTTTTAAGTGGCTTATTGTTATTTTGAATATTCGCAGTAATCCGTTTTTTTTGTATTACCTTGGTTTTAATTAGTCCGAGAATGTACTGTATAAGTTTAATTTATTTGTTTTTATTTTTTTCAATTGTGATTTGATATTATGCTGAAGTTGCAATTCACTGAATATGACTTCCTTATTAATAAAAATAGTGTCTAGTTTTTTGAAATCAGGGAAACATTCTAAAATCATGGAGCCTATAGGGAAAAACAAAGTTGTTATAATGCTATGAACATATTAAGGCTAGCAGCGGAGTTGAAATTTTCAGATATTAGCATTTTTTTGCCAACATATTGTCAAATTTACAAAAAACCAATAATTCAAAATAGTATATTACTATACGAGTTTAGTGAAAGGCCCATTGTAGCACGCGTGGGTTTGGGGCACAACGAGCGCAGCGAGGAGTGCTCCAATGAAACAAGTGCTACAATGCCTCTTATTAAACGAGTATAATATACTATTTTATCTACTTTGAGTTGCTGATTTTATAGAAATTCTAAATTTCAGATACTAAAAATATTACATTGCCATCTATGGATTTTTGAACGTAATAATAGCGACATTGTCAAGTAACATTTAACAGTTGCCATCTATTGGGGAAAGTATCAATTTAGCTGCTGTGACATTTGAGTTAGTTTAAATTTGGTGCAAGCTTTTTAGCTCGTGTGCTGTTCGGTTCATTTAGTGCTTTACCTAGAACAATAATTGTGCTTAATTAATTCATTAAAAAGTATCTTCAGTTAAAGTTATATTTGATTAGGATAAATTTAATAAATACAGTTCAGAGATTGTGGTTATCTATTTGACATTTGACTTTGTCGTGTTATGAGCATGTGAAAGCAAATATCACCAATTTTATAAAACAAATGTTTACCAAAAACAGTGTTATAATGGACTCTGTTGTAGCACTGCTTTCGGTGTTATAATAACCATATCGTGACATCAAAGCAGATAAATCATATTTCAGAATCCGAAATCTGGATTCTCTAAAATGGTTTGTTTTGATAAAATAGTATATTATGTTATTAGGAGCAAAAGTTATACTTTATGTGGCTTCTCTGGATGGTTCATCTGCCGAGCTTGCAAGGCAGATAAGTACAGCCAAGCACAGAAAGGTACTTTTCCTCCAAATAACAGGGATATTATGTTTGATTGTTATAGCAATAATAGCTATTTATGTTACAAACGAAATTAAGGACTTTTCTGGACGAGCCGCAGTTTATGGCCAAATGAGCAAAGCAAAAATGAGGCGAGTCCAAAAGTCTGCTTTTGTGCGAGTTATATACCGGGTGACAATGAAACTACTACCCACGGCGGCATTTCGAAAAGGACGCATTTTTTCAACTTGCATTAATTCTTTTTTTTAATTATTTATTGGATACCCCTTTGAATAAGGAACAAATAACCGTGATTGTTATTGTCCTGGCCTACTCCGTTTTTCCGTAAAATAGAAACAAATAGGAATTACGGCATATTTTTAAGCGGCTCTATTTCAAAATTATTAATTTTAGACATGGGGTATGTTAGACAAAAGTTATTTAGAATTGTTCAGAGAGTCATAAAAAGAGAAAATATATAGGGTGTCCCATTTAAAATAACAAAGTCAAGGTCGTTTCCGGTGAAACCGGAAACGACATTCAATTGTTTTTATGTTACAATTGTTCACAATTTTCAAGCCTATCGACATACCGAATTGCATATTTCTATCTCAAGCTGTTTCAAAATGCCGCTGTGGGTAGTAGTTTCATTGTCACCCGGTATTGCACTGGCTACCCTATTTAAATTGTGCTTTTTAATATGCCAACTTTAAAATTTTGATATGATAGCGCCAAACTCTTACAGGATTGGGCTCGGTTATCTAGTTACTCTGTTCTGAAAAAGTGATTTTCAAATATTTTAAACTATTTATTCAAATTGAACGTCACTTCTAATGTCAACCAAATGTCAACAACAATTTTCAAATCTCAATGACAAATGCCCAATCCTTAGAATGGTAAATTATAACATTATTTGCTTTCTAGTTGGTTATACTCTAAGAAATCACGCACCTTGTATATTTTATTTCCACGATGTTCAAATCTGCAACCTGTCCTTTAGCCTCAATCGACCCCTCTAAGCAGCTCCCTGCAATGCAGCTCTCATGAACAGACCACCAGTCCCAAGCTTCGTCCAACACTACGAAACCCACAATCCTTGACAGCAACCAGCCAACAGAGCAATCCCAGATATCCTCTGCCACTACCTTCCGGAATGTACCCTCTCGCTTCACCGACGCCCTTCTGGACTCTCCACTCAACAACAAATAGATTGATGTAACCCCTTTCTATTTATGTTACTTGTCAAATGTATACTTCTCAATAGCTATTAATTTGCTTTAACTCAGATTTATTCAGGAAACTTTTTTAAACATCATCGACTATTATAATGGGTTGATGTGGATTGTAATATCATCCTATTTTCTTTTACAAATTTTAATTTTATCTACGAACATAGTATAGTCGTATCATAACAATATATAGCTTATTTTTCTCCAGTTCTTTCGGTTTGCTGCTGTTCTCCTTCAATCTTCTACTCCTATATCCTTCAAGTCCTTCAATACTACGTTCTTCTACCTGCTTCTGGGTCTGCTTCCGCCTTAGTTCCTCTTGGATTGGTCTTTAGTACTTTCTTCGCCATTCTGCTGTTATCCAGTCGCTGAATGTGGCCTAGCCATCTGATCTGCTGTTGTTTTATGAACTGCACTATTGTTGGCCCGTTGTATAGCTCTTTGAGTTTCTTGTTCGTTCTTTTCCTTCATTTATTTTCCACTTTCTTCCTCCATAGATCCGTCTCAGAATTTTCCTATCTCACACTAGTAATTTTGATTCTCTTACTGTCCCTAGCTTCCATATTTCGCATCCGTAGGTGACTGTTGGTCTTAGAACCATTTTGTACAGTTGTATTTTTGTAGCCTTGTCTCCTTTCATTAGCCTCACTCTTAGCTCTTCCTTCTCCCTTGCAGCTTCTGTTACTTGTACCCTTAAATATGTGTTGTTGTTACTCTTTTTATTTTTGTTATCTCTTCGTTCGGCCCATCTATTATTAAATTTTGGTCTTCTGCCTTGTTTTCTCGTCTCCCTAGTATTATGTGCTTTGCGATTAACACTAGGTCATCCGCATAAGCTAACCACTGGTGTTTTGTGTTGAGTAGGTTTCCGTCTCTGTTTATTCCGCTTTTCCTTATTATGTGTCTAGTGTGATATTCAATAGGAGTGTTAATAGTGGGTGCTCTGTCTGACCCCTTTGTTTACTGTGAAGCTTTCGGACATCTTTCCTCTCCATTTGACTCTGTTGCATGTTTCTTGTAGTGTAGTGTAGTTTTCTGGGTATTTTTAACTTTTTCATAGCTCTGAATATCTCATCTCTCTTTAATAGGTCATAGGCTTTGGTCAAGTCGATAACTGTGCGTTTTTTTCGGAATCCTGCTTGATATTCACCTATTTCCTTTTCTGCGTATTCTTGTATTTGGTCTCTTCTGTGTGTACAGCTCTTCTCCTCCGTTTCTTATTAATTCATGTTTTATTCCATTTCTCCCTGGGGCTTTCCTATTTTGCAGGGTTTTTATAATTTTTTTGTTTCTTCTTCCCCTTCTTGCTGTAACAATTCTTGGAAATAGTCCCTCCATCCGTCCACGATTTGATTTTCATTGTTTATTCTTACTCCTTTCTTGTTATTGAAGGCAATTGGCGTCTGTTGGAAGCCTCTTCTTGTTTGTTACACTTCCTGATAGAAGTTCCTTATTTCTTTGTTTTTGTATAGCTCTTCTGTTGTTCTGCGAGCGTATTCCAAAAGTTTAGTTTTGATTCTCTATATATACTTTTTATTCTTTTTCTTTGTTGCCTATATTTTTCTTTATCTTGCTGTGTACCAGTTTGCAGCATTTTGTTTCTTGTCTTTTTCCTTTCTTCTTCACATTGAGAGTTGATCCAGTTGTGTTTTCTTTGGGTTTTTTGTCCCTACTACCCTGTTCGCTGCAGTTTTTATGGTTTCTTCTATTACTCTTCATTTTTCTTCAATACTTCCTTCTTCTGTCGCCTTTTGCCTTATTTTTTCTGTTACAGTTTCTGTGTATTTTTCTTGCAAGTTTTTTTGCGCTAATTTTTCTGTCATATTCTTGTTCTTTTTTTTTATTGACTTTTTCTGCACCTGGTTGTGTACTTCTTCCCATTTTGCTGTTACTAAGTAATGATCTGAGTTTACTTCTGCCCCTCTTCTCGATTTCATGTCTTTTATTATTTTACAGAACTTACTTTGTATTATTATATGGTCCACTTGGTTTGTCGTTTTTCCATCCAGCGAAACCCCGGTACTTTTGTGTACTTGTTTCCTTTGAGAGTATGTGCTCGCTATTCTGCAACCTTACCCTGCTGCAAATCCAACCAGCTTTCTTCCATTTTAATTTGTTTCTTGGTGTTTGCTGTGTATCCCTATGATGGGTCTAAATATTGGTTCCTTCCCTATTTGTGCATTCATTTCCCCTACTATTATTTTGATATGTCTTGAATTTGTTTTTTTGTATAAATTTTCCAGGTTTCATAGAATTTGTCTTTTATTTCTTCATCCTTCTCATCTGTTGGGGCATGTCCGTTTAGCACAGTTATGGTATTATTTTCATTGTCTATTGTAATGCAGCATAATTTTTCGTTCACTGGCGTAAAACTGCATATTTTGTTTTTTATTTCCTTTGCTATCGAGAATCTTGTTCTCAGTACCTGTTTTTTGTCTCCACTATTAAAAAAGAGTATATAATCATCCAAGGAGTTTTCAAAATTGCCTCTTTGTTTTGTTTCTTATAGTGCTAGAATTCCTAGATTGTGTCGTTTTGCTTCGTGCTCCAATTCTTTCATCGCTCCTGCATAATGTGACCCCTTCTTTGTTTTTACTAAGTTGCTTTAAGTTCTTTTATGGTATATATTCTCCTTTGTTTGTCTTTCTCTAGTTTGATGCTGCAAGATCTCTGATTTTGCAGTTTTCGCGTTAATACTTCTATTCTTCTTTTTAGTTCCATTCTTTCCCTATTTATGTCTATTTCCCTTTTTTTATCTCCATCACTAGTTCGATTAATTCTACTGCACTGTTTTATAAATTTTCATTGCCCCTTATGTAATTCTTCGAGCAGTTCTACTTGTAGCAGTTGTATTTCTGCTAGCATTTGTTGCTCTGCATCTCTATTTTCCATTTTTTGCCAGAAGGTTACTTTAATGTGTATGAGCTTCTTTAGTTTGTTTGACTCCCAATTTGTGATGCTCCAATCACGGCTCCTCTGGGCGATACGTTTATGAACATGGTTGTGTGACGTAAGTGCTGCGTCAGAACATGCGATTTTGATCACTTTATGTTGCTAGTTCTAACTCCTAAGCTAAATTTTTTTCCTACCATTTTTATTGTTTATATTAGTTTCTCGCGTCTTTTACTTCTCTTTTTCCACTATTTTTCCACTTTCACTACACTTACAATAAAAGCGTAATTTTTCGCGGAGGTTGAGGCCGCAGCTGACGGTTGCTCGATGCCCCAAAACGCAATCCTTGTGCGAGTTACATACATAATCATTATTCTACTGCTTTGGAAGCGTTTTTTCTAGTTATAAAATAACAGTTTAATCGAGGAAGTCGGGAAAAGTCGAGGAGGTTATGATCATACTGCAAAATGGGAGATTTTATGTCAACCTGCTTTAATTTGGAGAGAATTTGTAGGTATATTTTGCAATTACGTACAAGTTTCTTCAGTAAATCTTATTTATTCATTGCAGCTTTTAATATGTTATATTTAAAAACTGATCAGTGTAGCTCTCTTGAAGTAGCAAAGGCTGCCAAGTTAGGAATTTCAAATGATTTAGCTAATTTAATTTATACTAGCAGTCCAGTGAGACAAATGTCTCATTTAATAAAACAAAAAAGACCGTTTTGTAAATAGAACGCGTATTCACCACACGTACGTATATGACGTCATTGTTGGTAGCAAACTACCAGTTGCATTCGCCTTGATAAAATTTGCCTAGAATCTAACCTAAAAAGTTAGGATTAGGATAATTAAGATAATAATTAGTGTTAGAGACTGAAATTCGGTTCCTGACCTGACATGACCATTCGAAACATATAACTTTAATAACTTTTTTCTCTATCTCTTACGGTTTGGCTGCTGAAACAGCGTCCCGGACGGACAAGTCTATTAGATAAAGGATCCTTTGGCGGGTGGAAATAAATTGTTTAGATACCATGGCAATGGAGTGACACTTATCAATCCAGCAGTATAATGTCACATTTTACCGACGTTTGAAGAAAAAACACTTTAACCTGAAAATGAAAACCTTTTATAAACTGAGGCTTTTTATTAGCATAAATCTTCGTCTGCGTTGATTATTTATAACAAGTCTGTTCAATGTCCTAACAGAATATTGAAAACTTACATGAAGTGACAAATAACGTGGGATGTGGTATGTCTGTATCAATGGCCATATTACCAGGATACATTATTTACACTTTGGAACAAGCAATCGATTGTGCTTATTTGAAGATATTGATTAGTGATGTCAATACTTGCACGTGACTTTTAGGCTTAATATATCTCCAAGACAGAGGTTCTTTGAAATATCTGTCTTAAATCAACATTTCATTTCCTCAATATACAATACAGGCAGACTGTGCCGTTCACGGATTTGCATTTCGCTGATTTGATTTTACTCGGGCCACTTATGTGCTCCCTTTTCTTTGCCGTTCGCGGATGGAATTGCCAATGTTAACTGTTTTAACTTTCACACACTAAGTAAATAAAGCAGACGTATGTGGTTTATGTCATGAACACCCAAATAACATTATTTATCACTAATTTTGAATAGTTTATTAAGTTAATTGGCTGTATTTGTTTTCCTAACCAAACATTTCTAACCTCAACAATCAGTCGTATAAATCATACAGTTCTCCTTAAACATATCTGAATCATGGAATTCTGATTCTAAAAACCCACTAATCTCAACTGGACATCAATCAACTGGAAAGGGACCCCTTACACACCCCAATCAACAGAAAATTTTTCGAAGATATCAAGAAAAATTTTGGCGGTAATTTCGGTCAATGTTTTTGTACTTTAAACAAAATTAGCATTTCAGTTGTAAAGGAATCTTATTTATTTAATTAATATGACCTAATATGTAAATATGAATCTGAAGAAGTTTGCCAAGGCAAACGAAACGTTATTCTATTAAAATATTTTGGATAGTTTATTAAGTTAATTAGCTGTATTTGTTTTCCTAACCAAACATTTCTAATTATTTATCAGGAACTTGTAAACACACTTATCGAGCCTATTCCTTTGAATCTCTTATTACCAAATTAGACCTGAAATAAATTGTAAAATTATAACTTGAATAAACAAACGGACATTCGAGCTCTGGATTCAAGTGGCAGACTTGTGTTACGTATGGAATTTTAGTTCAAGCTTTACTGTCTTCTCGAGTGTATCTGCCGAAATTTTTTGAATTTTTTGAGGTTGCATAGTATAAGTAAATGTAGTTTATGGAACCTAACCTCTTTTTTATCATTGACGTGTTAATTGCGCATTGCAGTTTTGTGCTTCGCTGCATTCTTCTGGAACGTAACCTCTGCGAACGGCGAGGTCTGCTTGTACTAGTAACATTGTAATGGAGATACAGGGCCATAACTAGACAACATTTTACTATAGGCAAGTTAACATTTTGCGCCTTTTAGTATGCTAACGATGGGGGTGACACAATTTTAAATTTATAATATGACTTCTGCATTTCTTTCCGTGTACCTATACGATAGTCTAACGTATTCAAAATAAACAGGTATGTAATTAAATGTTAGAATAGCATACTAGTACACAAATAAAGTAAGAGCAAAGATCAAGGGAATAAAAAGCAATTTAATAAAAAACAAATACATATTATTATGTAGTACTTGGTATATTATTTGCTTCTGTTTGACAACTGGAGTCACGCTAGAGTCAGTTGCAAGCCCTCCCGGCATTCTTTTGATTTTTCTTCTGCAAACTTATCTGAATCTTGTGGGGATATCAGAGCTTAGGCAGAAATCTCTAGCAGTTTCTGCAGCTTATCAAAATAATCGTTTCAGCAACTTTTAATTTCTTTAAGTAAACCTTTGATCACGTCTTAATACAAGAACAATAACCAACGTAAGATCTTACCGGGGAGCAGACATCAACTCCGACCACTTGCTGGTAGGAATAGAAATGAAGAGGGAAGGGAAACATAAAAATAAAAAGCAAAAGAGTTTAAGTAAGAGATACAAAATAACAGAATTACAAAACCAAGAAGTTGCAAGAAACTACAGAAAATTTATACACAATAAAAGTAGAGAAAGAAAACTGCAACGAATTAACTCTATAGAAGATAAATGGAAAGCCCTAGAAACAATTATAAAGGAGGCAACAGCAGAAAGTTTACCGGTCCTGAGGAAAGAAAAAGAGGATAAATGGATGAATAACGAATGCACAGTAGAAATAGAGAAAAGAAAGGCACTCAGACTAACGATGCTGCAGACACAGAATGAAGAAGATAGAACAGAGACGGGAAACAAAACAAACATGCAGAAATACAAAAAGACTGCACAAGGAGTGAAAACTAAAAATAATATTAAAGGCAAAATGCTGCGGAAAGCATACAAAAATATAAGAAAAGAGAAGAGCGAGCTAAAGCCAACACTAGTATATTACAAGGATAAAGGAGGTCGTCTGATTGGGGAAGAAAAGGAGCAGCTAAAATTACGGAAGGAACATTTTCAAAGAGTTCTAAATCCAGCCGGAGAGGAGACAGAAGAAAGTGAGGAAGAAGACATCAAAGTCGTAGGAAGTACAGAGCCAGAAAACAATCCTCCTTCAAAAGAAGAAGTAGAAAAGGTAATAAGAGAAATGAAGAACAATAAAAGCCCAGGTCTGAACGAAATAACAGCAGAAAACATATCCTAATCCAACATGAACTAATTAAGAAAGTTTGGCAAGAAGAGCAGATGCCCACAGCATGGAACGAGACAATATAGTCCCAATTCACAAAAAAGGAGACAACACAATATGGGACAATTACAGAGGTATTGCCTTGCTGGACATAATATATAAAGTAACAGCGACATTGTTGAAACAAAGATTGGAGAGCTATGCAGAAAAGAATATCGGAGAATATCAAGGAGGGTTGGGAAAAGCTGAGGAGTAACCGACCAAATATTTCTGTTAAAACAGATAATGTTGAACTGCTATGAATATAAAATACCATTAGCAATGCTGTTTATAGACTTTCAAAAAGCGTACGACTCAGTGAACAGGAAGAAGCTGTACGAGGCCTTGGAAGACCTGAATATCCCAGAAAAATTAATAAGTCTTGTAAAAATGACAATGACAACAGCTACTAACTGTGTGAAAGTGAAGAATCAGGTATTGGAGGACTTTACGGTTAAATCTGGACGTAAGCAAGGAGATCCACTATCCACATTACCATTTAACTTAGTGCGGGAAAAGGTAATATCGGAAGCCAGGCTGAAGAGAGAAGGAACAATCTGCACAAACTCATATCAATGTATCGCATACGCTGACGATATAGTCCTAGCAGCAAGAAGATAGCGTCCTTTGATTTTGTGATCTTGAGCAGAGATTCGGAGAATTGCAGGAAGCTAAACAAATGCAGGTTTCAGCGTTCCTACGTCACTGAAACAAAACCAGGTTAGCCGGAAATTACGTCAGATTATTTGCATTGTATTTTATCTGATGCGAATTTTGCCATTTTTGGTGTTTGAATTTAATTACGCTATTTTCTTGTACTAGCAGATCATCTTTGTCTACAGCCAATTTTAAGGTTAAAGCTGTCAGATGCAAATTTAAGCATTTGCCATACATGTTAATAAGTCCTACTCGAAAGTAATTGTTTGAACCTACCTCTTTGAAAAAGAGTTTTTCTCATGCTAGACCGGAGCTTTAGTTTATTGATTGCAGATGAATAAAATAGAAAGAGACATAAACCATTTATTTTTGCAAATATCAATTACATAATTTTAATAAGCTTTGAGATTGACACAATAATTCTAGATTAAAACTATTTTAAGTTGTAAATTGTGGTGATTTATTTATATTTTTACTAAAGCCTTTATAGTTAAGGGCATCATTACAATATGTGGATGTGTGTTGGGTAACTCTAGCATACTCTGCAGGTACATTCTAGCACTTTTAGCATAATTATTGTGTCTTGTAGATGCTCGGGCTATTTTGAAAATAACATTTTTCCCAGTACACAGCTCACCGACCAGCACAAATTAACGTCAGATGAGACTTCCTAGGGGTTAATTAGCCCTAAGTAGCCTCACATGGGGCGGCACGAACGTAAACAATAGGCTCGCGCCGCCATTTAACATTGTTAGTTCCAGTCACACTATCACTTCAATTTCTTAGTATCAAGATTGTAGACCTTGAGGTCATAGGTTGCCATGCCGCATGACACCTGAAATCTGAATTACAGAGATAAGCAAGTCTTGATTCTTTAAAAGTTGCCATCGCCGGATCACGAGGTAATGTGAAAATCGCAAACCAATACATTCTTTTAGGTGCAATACTAGGAGAATGCTCTTAGCGGAAAACCCTAAAGAACCAAATGTATGTAGAATTGGGGTGGGGGTGGGGATATTAGATGTTTTCCTGCAGTCAGACACCAAAAAATGCTTTTATAGCAATTTGTTCCGGGTCATGATGGAATTCTACTGGCCTGTATGGGAACGGGCGCGGCGACAGGAATTTGTGAATCTTTGTGCGTGCACCATTTAGCCCCGAAACCAGGATAAAATACTTAGTGAAACATAAAATATGGATTGGCGAGCAAACGTATGCAGTTTTGCAACACGTGCATGTATCAAGACACATGCATTACAATGACCCTTTCTAAAATTCCCATGCAATGGAGCAGTTTGTATCTAAATTTCAATTACCTACAGTAGAGCGTCGATAATTCGGATTAATTGGAACCGGATCCCTTTCGGATTATCAAATTGTCTGGATTTTCAAAATGAATCAGTAAAAGTTAAAAAACGTAAAAAAACTTGCTAAAATCGTTCATGATTTACGCAATTCGCGCTCCAATCTGTAGGACACTGCCAGTTTTACAGTCGTGTCGCGCCAGAATCGAATCTGGATTATCGACGGTCCGAATTTTTGCCGTCCGAATTATTAACGCTTGACTGTATTCATTCTGCTACAAAGAAAAACAATCATTAAAATGATCACCATCTTCTATCACGTAATCTTCAACTTCATACTATATCTTTAAGAACTTTAGGGAGAATTTTTGAGTGACCTAAATCATAATTACCATATTACTTTCATTCTATGGCGCCATTGATTGTAAGATTTATAATAATATCTGCTAAAAGCTACACTAATGCATAGTTTAACAAAAAAAACCTGTTTTCTACAACAAAATTTGCAATTCAAAGGCAATGTTTATGATAACAGTCAACAGAATTATCCTTTATGAAATTTTTTGTTCGTTCTGAGACCCTTTCTTTTTATTTTTTAATCTATGAGCTAACTTCCGCAAAGTATAGTTGTTATAATTCCAGTAAATGACTGTATATTTTTAAGTGTTTATTTAAGCAGAATTAATTTTTTAAATTATTTTAGTGCGACTACTGTAATGAAGAACCCATAATTGGTACGAGATGGCATTGTTCATCTTGTGATAACGAATCAGTAGACTTCTGTAGTGACTGTGTAGTGTCACAGATGTATTCGGGAAGCGCTCACCCCACATCTCACAAATTGGAACCAGTTCAAAATGCAGACGCAAAAACAACATATAGTGATTCTTCCAGTGAATCCGTATCCGGTAGTGTCTTTGATAGCTCGAGTAAGAATGTGGAGAGCAGTAATGAAATGAGCAGTAGTGGTAGCGAAGATGAACAGGATGATGAAACACAGGACAGTTTGCAAACTGATGGGAATGCAACTCTAAATTATGAGCAAGAAGATCATGAAGGGGGGGAATATGAAGATACAAGTTTTAATAGATCTAAAGGAGAGATTAAGACTGACACCACCCACGGGGATGGTAATCTCACTATTATAGAGGATTATAATGATTGCTTAAAGCAGGAGGTTTACATGATAAAAGAAGAAAGCGATTTAGAGGAGGTGGTTGATGAGGAGATGAGTGAGGATTGTCAAATGAGTGAGTCGTTGTTGCTGGACAACGATAAATATGGATTGAAAGCGGAATATTGCAATTCTTTAGAGGAAAATGTAACTGTTGCCCGCTGTGATGATCAATTAAGTTTGGAGGAGTTTACGGATACACAAAACATTTCCTACAGTTATTTACATTCTAATTTATTGTTAGATGGTAACACTTAAGTGGCTTTAATTTATTGAAGAACATTTTAGGTATGTATTTTGTTTATGTCTGTGTTATGTAAAAACTTCTGTTCAGCTCTAATAAACATATAAGTCGATGTAATCTGATTGTTTACTGAATTGAGTTTAAAAATGTAAGAAGTTATTATCCCTCTAGCCTGGTACATAAACACAAACACATTTACTCATTGCGCTCAATTTGTTTAACTTGTAAATTAGGACTTCATGCCAGACCTTGTTAAAGACCTGCACCTCACCAAGGAAGATAATTGAATATATTTCTTCTTACTCCAGTAGATCGTGTTAAACAATATCTTGGCGTATGTCCATAGCATTGACATCACTTACACTGTCGAATAATTTTGTTTCTTTTAAAGGATTCTACTGAGACTTTCATCAGCTTTGCATGTTGGTGCAAATTTCCATGACTGATGGGTCTGGTTTGTTTCGTAGGTATGCCACTCTACGTTTACTACCTTTAGCTGGTTGTTATTCATGAGGTTGGATTTGTAATTTAGTTTTGCATTTTGCAAAGCTTGATTCATTTCTCAACAATTAGTCCACTTATTATTGTTTGATTTTGGTTTGTTTATTTTTATTATTTTCATGTTTTTATTTAAGTTCTTTTCCATCTCCCTTTCTCCTTTGAACTGACAGGGCTCTTTCATTTCTTTGGGTGCAACTCACCAATGATTTGCCTAAGCTATAATTTGGTACACAACTGTATATTAAATAGGAGATTGGTTAAGCCTGTGGTACACATAGTGATTAAGAATCTGCATTTAGACGAAACACCAGTGAAGGTGCTTATAATAAGGCAAATGTTGATAAATTGCTATGAATACAATCTGGCATCAGGAAAAAATTATACAGTTGCATGACCGACTTCAATAGCAAAATAAAGTAAGTAAAACTAATTCGGAAGATATTAAAAGTTGCTAATATCTTGGTCATGACAAGCAGAACCATTTCAAATAGTTTTAAGGTCAAAGGAAATTTGAGACAAGACTACCTGATGTCAACATCCTATTTAATTCATTATTTAATGAAGTTAGGATAGTAGAATTCACAGATAGTAAGGCATAATTATCTGATATAACATCAATGTTTAGCTTACATGGAGATATCAGATAGATCAATGTAACGCCCCGTTTCAATTTCATTTCAAAAGCGCCTCAATGCATTTAACACCGACTTTTGGATCACCTTGTAGCTATATTTTGTAGCAAAAGAATTCAGTCTTATCGCGGCAAGCGTTTACATTTAGAGATAAACACCTGCAACATTTTCGTGCTGAGGCTTGTTCCTCGCATTTCGATCCGAGTAGGCCATTAAAACAGCAGAATAGCTGGAATAATATTGATTTTCCGAGAGGCCGTTCTTGTTTTTCAAGCAAGCGAGTCGCTTGTAGCATTGTTTCATGAGCGCCCTTTCAGCATTGGCTGAATTGCTCTGCGCCTTTCGATCATCGAAATAGCTGCGATGCGTTTTCTACAATAATTAAGCCGTGAACACTGTTCGGCCAGCAGCTACGGGCTAAAGATCAGCAGCTACGAGCTAAAATTCATCTAGTATGGGCTATCCCGTAGGCTTAAATTCAGCAACAGTGAGCTATCGTTTTGGCTCGTATGAGGCTACCAGTTTCCCGATTTCGTTCTGTACGTAGCCAGGAAATCCAGTTATGTGCTGCTTCCTTTTGATGCTAGCTTTTTTGAGTGGCGACCTTGGGATTCCAAGAATTATGGAAAAATGCAACGAAAGGACTCCCCTGCCGATCGCTCAACTGTCAAGCCATTTTGCCGTCGACAGTAATTTAATTTACATTTCACGCCTTTAGGGCAGTTTAGTTATATTTAAAACCCGTTTCCCGCCATTTAAACTTTTCATAGCAATTATTCACAAATACCGAACCCTTTTCTCTAAATTTGGAACACCCTGTAGCGTAGCGCAGTTGGCTCGAGCCGATATTATTTTGGGACACCCTTTGAACGCCACTTGCTTGTCTTGGCGTCTTGTCGTGTGATTGTGATTGGCTGTCGAGAGTCACGAGGTGACGCGCTGGCCGCCCGGGATTTCCGGTTCTTACGGCGGTTTTGGGCATTCAGCCGGGAGCCGTCGATCCAAGAGGTCGGATAGTGTGTGTTCGTGCGGCGTTCCCGCATTGGCGGGGGCGTCAGCCTTTTCCGTTTCGTGCTGCTTCAGCAAGTGTGATGTAAAATGTTTTTGCCTTTGTGGAGTCGGCTGAAAGCTATCGAGTGCGACGCACGTGGTTGTGGAGTGTCTTTTTCCTGGGGTTTTCCAAGGGCCGCGTCCAGCGATGTCGTTATGAAGTGTTCCTTCATTCCCCACTGGTCTTGGGGGATTTGTTAGCAGGACGCGCTGAGTGCCCGTAATTCTCTCGTTGTACTCAGTCGCATGTGTGTGACCAATTAAAAATAAACGCCGTCGTCCGGCGGATTCGTTATCAACGGAAATGCTCTCGTACCGCCCCCGCAGTTAACCTTAGGCGCTGCTAGCCTGCCGTACTGCATGCACCGCTCAGGAGCCGTCAAACAAACACAGGTACCATTTTAAGATATTGTGTAACCAAGTAGCTATCTTGCTTACGATCTGAACTTGCTGCCATGTGTGTATTAATGATTCTGTGTCTAACTTGTCGCTCGCAGAGTGACTGAATTGTCATGCATCTAGCAACCTATGAAATTACCATATTTCCGGCCGCCATTGTAAATCGAAACGCTTCGGCCGTTTGTGGTTCATAGCTTTGGGCGCGGCAAAATCAAGTGAGTTTGTCGTTGTGGTCTGCGCCGTGTCGCAGGCTCACTTGCGCTAGCAATCAGCTGTGTAGTGCGTGACCCAATTACGCGAGTTTGTCGTTGTGGGCGATGGACTTTGATCGCTCTTACTTGCAAATCAATCGTTTGTATCTGAACTAAAAGTAACCATTACTGTGTTGTAAATTTATGTGTTTCTTTTAACATTGAACTTTTGCTTTGTGTACGTCCAGTTAAGCGATGAAATTACTGCCAATTTATGTGCTCCGGGCACCTTCACCGAGAATTAACTATTTGTTTTGCGTTTGGCTTCACCCCGCGACACGGTCGCTGTAAAGTAGTGGGCCTCGGCCGTATTTATTATTCATATTTATCCAATAACGTTCGGTAGTTCGCTTAACGGGTCGACCAAGGTCTGTTGTTTTGGTATTGAACGTTTGATGGATTTGTGTGTTCTAGTGTTACCGCGCGAACTGCAGCTGGGGACAGTAATTTAAGCCCTACGTTTATTTAAGGCGACATTCGTTGCCCCTTTGATTCTTTGTTGTAACGTCAGTCAATAGATACCTATGTGATTAAGAGATATATTATTGTGTACGACCTCTGCATACTCTTTCCAGATTAAACAACTAGTGTCAAGATCGATGTACAACGGAACTTGAGCGTTGGAGTGTGCAGGTAGGTCTGGCAACGCCCCCGCAGTGGCAGTACTTACCCGAATTAGTAACGCAAGCACCTATTTCTCGAATTTGTAATCTGAGCTCGATATTTCTCGAGTACTTTCATGTAGTAGTACCCAGCGTACTTTCCGTCCCGTTTAACCGTCCAGGTCCGATTACACCAGCATACTCAGAGACAGACTTGGTGGCGCCCTTCTATTTTTGATTTACCCCGTTCATGTCACGCCACGCTGGACCAGTCCAGACCTGTTAAAACTTGTTCTCACAGCGTGCCAGGCCGCTTCCAGATGTAGGAAGTGACGTCATCGTCTGAGAATGTACTCATAGTACACTCAACAGGATGAGGTTTAATAATAGAATGGATAAAATGTCTCTGTTGTTAGAACCTGTCTTAAATAAACAACTGCAATGTATACAGAATAAGGATGTAAAAAGAAAATAAAACCTATTGTTTAAGAAAAGTTATTTTATTTCCAGTAAATACATACGAGTTAGAGTCAAATGAAAACCTTAAAAACGTTGTTCAACAAAATTTATTGAAGCAATGTCAAAAACAAATATGTCATTTTTTGACGTAGTCCCCATTACGTTCTATGCACTTTCTCCACCATTTTGGAAGCGCTTGAATACCCGAAGAAAAATATTTTTTTGGTCGCTTGCGCATCCACTTATGCACCGCTTGAATCACTTCATCATTGCTCTGAAATTTCTTCCCACCTAATGCTTCTTTAAGTGGACCAAAGACATGGTAATCGCTTGGGGCGAGGTCAGGAGAATAAGGAGGATGTGGTAGACACTCAAACTTCAAATCTTGGATGATTGCCACCGTTGAACGTGCTGTATGTGCCCTCGCGTTGTCGTGCTGCAAAAGAATGCCAGTACTCAGAAATCTGCGCCTTTTGGTTCTAATGGCAGGCTTCAGACGGTTCTTTAGGAGTTCTGAGTATGTGACACTAGTAACAGTAACCCCATTAGGCATGTAGTCCTCCAAAATTGCCCCTCTTGCATCCCAAAAAAGGGTCAGCATAACCTTTCCTGCCGAGCGCTGTGTGCGAAATTTCTTGGGTTTTGGCAAAGAGCCATTCTTTGCTTGCTCTTTTGGTTTCGGATTGATGATAGTGCACCCAGGACTCATCCCCAGTCACAATCCTTGCCAGAAAGGCGTCTCCTTCTGCTTCATACCGTCGCAAAAGTTCTTCACAAGCATCAACACGTCGCAGTTTCAATTCTGGAGTCAATTGCTTTGGTACCCACCTGGCTGACACTTTACGGAACTGCAGGATGTCATGCATAATGTGATGTACAGAACCATGGCTCATATTCAAAACTTCAGCGATTTCATCAAGGATAACCCGACGATTTTCTTTCACCAAGGCTTCAACTGCCGCAATCGATTCAGGCGTCACAACATGATTTGCTTGACCAGGTCGGGAAGAATCTGCTATGGAAATCACCCCGTTTTTGAACTTGTTGCTCCATTCATACACTTGCTGTAGTGACAAACATGAATTTCCATATTGTAGCTTTATTCTACGATGGATATCAATGGGTTTCACCCCTTCACTGTGCAAGAAACGAATAACAGATCGTTGCTCCTCCCTGGTGCAGTGCTCTAGTGGAGTTGCCAACTTGTAATGCAAAGTTCCGTTCGGTACATTATTTAGGGCACTTTTAAGGTTTTCATTTGACTCTACCTCGTATATAGCAAGAGGAGAAGGTCTCGAGCTGGCGGGAACGTAATTAAAATAATTGGTCGCCAGATGTTTTGTTTCATTTCTAGTTAAACCGTCTAATATTAAACATGTCCTGTACGTTTACATTGTCTGGAAACGAATCTGTTCTCACAGCTCAGCATCCATCCATACACCTGGATCCGGAATCTGAATACGTTATAGGATTAATCAGTTTTGCAGCTTATAATACTATACCTAATATTGATTCGAATATTTCCAGTTTATTTTAGTGCTGTTGTCATTAGTTTTGTTGTTCTTTGTTAATTTTTGTTAGTATTGCTTTTCTTCGTTAGTTCTGTTATTTTTTACCTATTCGTCGTTTAATTTTGAGCGGCTTGGTTATATAACATCAAATCGTAAGTATTAAATGTTTTCTAAAATGTTACCTTAAATTGCAGTTATATATTTACGTAATAGTAAATTCCTTTTTACATAGGATTACAATAAGTTATAAAGCAAGACAGCTTGTGCATCCAGAAATAAGAAGTATTATTGCAAATGTCATAAACTTTTTTGATGAACAGAAGACTTCTGGAACGTTGATATTTCTCGTAGAGCAATCTACAGCAATAGCAGCCGCAGCAACTGGAAAATCAACATCTCTGATAAAGAAAGTTTCTAAGGAGTATGTTACAACGACCATTTGGAGACCTCGAACAGGCAAACGTGATAGAGGAAGACCGAGAGCACGTTGGAAGGACGATGTCGCAATAGAAGCAGGACTACAATTGACACTAACAGCACAAGACCGGACAAAGTGGAAGAATCTTGAGGAGGCATATGTCCAAAATTGGAGTGGACAACATAATGCTGTTCTATGATGATGATGATGATGATGATGTTATAGCAGGTAATACTTAAAAATTACAATATTAATACTCAGCATTGTCATTAAAACACATAATGCAGATAATACTTTAGCTCTTACTTCTTCCAGGCACTACTTCCTTAACATTTCCGGAGAAGAATAAACTCAAGGAAGGCTCTACGAAAATCGTTCTCGACGATTTTGGTTTGGAAGTCTTGCGAAGAACAGTTCATGAAATGTTCACTGTGGAGCATAAAGTAGCGAGTCTAAATGTATTAGTAAACAGAATGAATGAGATAGTTAACTATACTGGTGGTCGAGAAACTTTGAGAAAGCATCTAAACCAGTGGTTCCCAAACTTATTTAGCCTACCGCCCCCTGTTCAGAAAGAAAATTACTCAGCGCCCCCTGGAAATCTACATTCTTTAAGCGAACAAACAGAAAGATCTTGTAGTGGCAGCTTCTTGAGACTGATAATTATTTATAAAAGTATTTCTAGGTAGGAAACTATTTTGAGAGAATAAATTAAGTAGCAATTAAAAAGTACAAGGAGGGATTTATAAATTAAAAGTACAACATAAATATTTGAGAATTGCTTAATGAATGATACATTAGATACAGTTACTGTTAAATTGTGAATAGTTTATTAAAAAGGTTCGAGCATATAAGTTGATTTAGTTGGGATAGTTGTTTGGTAATATCAGAGCTTAGATTTTAATTTGTAAGTATTAACTGACAATCGGAATAACTAACGTGAAAGCCAAACTCAAATGATTATCTGAAAAAGTCAATTATGAAATGTTATAATAAAATATACCATATAGAAATTTTGCATAAATGATATTTTTAAAGTAAACAAATCTTTTCTGAATTTGTAACCTGTATTTTGAGCAAAAGCAAATTTGAATAATAAAAACCCTTTATTATAATGGTATTTACTTTCTGGATAGTGTATTAAAGGGTGTGATAAAGTAAAATTAAAGAAATGGTGAATAAACAGACTGAATAAATAAATTAACAAATGGTATGAAGAAGAATAAGAACATTTAATAATGGTAAATAGTCTTCATGGAATAAATAAATCTGTAACTTGCATTTGTGTGTTTATTTGGAAAATAATGTTACACTATGTTACGCAACAGATGAAATATGTACGAATGGTTTTTCTAAATCTTCTTACCTTCTCTTCCTTCTTTAAGCTTTCACCGCCCCCTTATTTTTATTCACCGCCCCCCAAATGCACCCGAGGCTACTATCGCCCCCCTGGATCGTTCCAGCGCCCCCCAAGGGGCGATATCGCCCACTTTGGGAATCACTGATCTAAACGAAATCGGCTTTCATAATAAGAAATGTGACAAAGGAAAGGAGTGACATTGTAGTTTGGCGTTTTAGAAATCGAAGAATAAGGTGCGAAAAAAACCTGTTCCGTTCCTAGGCGAAACATGCAGATTGCGGCAGGCAACTAGGACCATAGCAAAAGCAAGGGGACTTTACACGTGGCCGTAATTGTAGTTAAAAAATTAAAAAATCGAATATATACCTTGTATTTATAATGATCCCAACGACCTACTGCTATCGCACATTGATTGTTCGTTTGTTAAACACCACGACGGCCACATGCATATTCTCCTTGCTTTTGCAATGGTCCTAGTTGCCTGCCGCAATCTGTATATTCATCCTAATTACGGAGTAGGAAAATGATGAACCAGGTGTTTACAAAAGTTAGATTTAAATGACTTTTTAGTTGGTACTTTTGTGATCGGTCCATTGCTAACGAGAATCGATTACAAACAAGTCCATTATAAGAAGAATATATGTACATACTATATTTGGATCAGCATTCTTTGTCTCTTCAGCTTTTCTTTGCTCTGGCAATCTTAATGTCTATTTCCTTTGTTTAAAAACTTTGTATTTTTTGCATTAGCCTTTAGAATAATGATAATTAGGCAATCTAATATATTTATTTTATAGTATAATCTCTCAGTAATTTATTGTCATAAAAATATGTATTGCATTCTTGATTGTTCTATTTACTATTACTTTTGTTACAATAAATGTATTCAATAAGCAGTGCTTTAGTAACTTGAACACTGTCATATGTAAAAGAACTCCGATGATTTTTAAAATAAAAATTTTTATTTTCCCGCCTTTACGAATGTTTATAATTTTTCTGCGGAGTGTAATTGTCAAACGGAGCTAGCGCCAGCCTCCCCTACCCGGGGCTTTTGTGTGCTTGGTGGCACTGTATATGAAATGTTTGCAGGTTTTCAATCATTTTACTACGAGCATGACAATCAGCCTGTTCTTACACCGGCATAATTCAAAAGTATAGCTCCATTAGCCGTAATAGATTGTTCTAGACAAATTGAAACATTAAAAGGCGATGCTGTAGATATTCGACTTGAATTCGAAACCAATACTGATATACCGAAAAACACGTCAGCTTACGCATTGATTTTATTCGATCGAAAAGTGAAATATGATCCTTTCACCAGTGACATAAAAATAGTTACCTAAATACTAGCTCGATTAGTTGCAGATTGATTGTTCTTTCGGCAACCTTAGCGATGAAATTTATAGATATTTAAGGTTTTCAGTATAAAAATAGCAACTTTATTTGTAAAGAAATAGCTCTATATGATAGTGATACTTCTTCTTCTTCTTGCGGTGCCTATCCGTTTCGGATGTTGGCTATTAACATGGCTATCCTAGCTTTATTGGCTGCTGCTCGGAAGATTTGTGTTGTAGTTAAGGAGAACCATTTTCTTAGATTCTGCAGCCACGATATTCTCCTTCGACCTGGGCCTCGTCTTCCGTATACTTTTCCCTGTAGAATGAGTTGTAGTAGGCCATATCGGTGTTCATTACCCATTATGTGGCCCAGGTATTCCATTTTGCGTTGTTTCACAGTGGTAAGTACTTCACAGTCTTTCTGCATTCTACGCAGTACTTCCCTATTTGTAACCCGGTCGACCCATGAGATTTTCAGAATGCGTCTATAGCACCACATTTCAAACGCCTCCAGCTTCTTGGTAGATGCTTTGGTCAACGTCCAAGATTCCACTCCATAGAGAAGAACCGTGAATACGTAGCAGCGCAGTAAACGAATTTTTATTTGTAACGGGAGGTCGTGGCTCTTAAAATATTGTGCTCATTCTTATGAACGCTGCCCTGGCTTTCTCAATTCTCTGCTTTATTTCAGCTGAGTGGTCCCAATGTTCGTTTAAACTTGTCCCCAGGTACGTGTATTTCTCGACTCTTGTTATCGGTTGTTGGTTAACTATTAGACTTCCCGGTGGTACTACGTTCTTGCTGATGACCATATATTTAGTTTTTTGTATGTTAAAGTTTAGACCATAGTTTTGGCTTGATTCTGCGACACGTGATATTAGGATTTGTAGACCCTCTAGGCTATCTGAAAACATAATTGTGTCGTCTGCGTACCTGATGTTATTAAGACGTTCTCTGTTTATCAGTATTCCCTCATCGATATCTTCTAAGGCTAGTTTCATAATGTATTCGGAGTAGATGTTAAAAAGTAGCGGGGACAGCACACAGCCTTGTCTCACACCTCTTTCTATTTTGATCTCCTCAGTCAGTTGATTACCTATCTTGATAGCTGCTGATTGGTTATAATAGATGTTGTTAATGATACGGAGATCTTTTTTATCAAGACCAACTGTTTTTAAGATTGATATTAAATCGTCATGTTTGACCCTATCGAAAGCCTTCTGATAGTCAACAAAACACACATATATGTCGCAGTTCACGTCCCTGCAGCGTTGGAAGAGGACTTGAATAGCGAAAAGAGCGTCTCTTGTACCTAGCGAGTCGCGAAAGCCAAATTGTGTGCGAGTTAGTTGTGCTTCGCATTTTTTGTATATCCTCCTATGTATTATCTTTAGAAAAGTCTTGAGAAGATGACTCATTAGACTGATAATTCTATAGTCTTCACATTTTTTTGCATTTGCTTTTTTTGGTAGAGTTATAAATGTGGATTTAAGCCATTCAGGTGGTATTATTCCTGTTTCATATATGTCATTAAACATTGCAGTGAGCCATTTGATTTCGTCACTCTCCATGATTTTTAGAAATTCTGCATGAAAGTTGTCTGGTCCCGTCGTCTTCCCATCCTTTAATCCTCTTATTGCGGCTATCACTTCTTCTTGAGTGATTTCAGGTCCGGTGTTGCATATTGTGTTCAATGTATTGTATGTATCATTGTTTCTATTATCTTCGAAGGTCTTCTCAGCGTAGTTTTTCCATATTGTTTGTATTTCACTTACATCCAATATTATATTGCCCTCATTGTCTTGTAAACATCCGGTTTTCTTTGGTCGATGTAATCCTGCCGCTTCTTTCACTTTTTTGTGAAGATTAAAAGAATCGTGCTTGCCATCCAGTGATTCTATCTCTTTGCATTTTTCCACCAACCAAGCGTTTTTGGCCTCTCTAATCTTTTTCTTTATCTCTTTATCAATTTGTTTGTATCTGATATTATCTCTGTTCTTAGTTTTTCGTCTCTCCTCCATCATATCCAGTATGTCGTCTGTCATCCATATCCTCTTTTGCACCCTTGCTGGACATAAATAGATGTCAAGAATTTCTTGGTTTGTCTCTTATAACTTCTGGATTTTCTCTTTTGTATCGGATGATATATCAGTTTCCTTGATTTTGCTTTTAATATATTGCTGCACCTCTTGTTTTATATCATTATTCTTAAGTTGTCTCAAATCATATTTCTTCATTTGTTGTTGTTTAATTGTCTTCAGCTTGAGTATCATCGTGGCAATAAGAGGATTATGGTCAGATTTAATGTCTGCACTTGGATATGTCTTTACTGTCGTTATTGCATTTCTGTATCTTTTATTAATCAAGATGTAGTCAATCTGATTTCTGACGACGTGTTCTGGGTTATCTTGGGGTGACCTCCAAGTGTATAAGCGCCTTGGTGGTAACTTGAAGAACGTGTTGGTGACAACCAGTTGTTCTTCTGTTGCAAAAGTACACAATCGATCTCCACGTTCATTACGTTCGCCCAGTCCAAAAGGTCCTATGATTTCACCACATCTTCCTTGGCCAATCTTGGCATTAAAGTCGCCCATTACTAGAGTCATTTCACTCTTTTTTACTTTCTTCAGGGCAGTATTCAAGTCATCATAAAATGTTTCCATTATATCGTCAGATTTATCGGCCGTTGGTGCGTATATTTGGATTATATTGGTTTTGATGGGAAAAGAATTAATCTGAATTAGGAGCATTCTCTCAGAGATTGGGACAAAGTTTGTAACATATTTGGCAATTTTGTTATTTAGAATAATGCCAACTCCATGTATATGTTCACCGTTAGTGTTTCCTGAGTAGTAAATTTTGTGTTCTTTTATTGAGCATTGTCCAGAATCAGTCCAGCGCATCTCACTGACTCCCAGAATGTCTACGGATAATCTTGCCATTTCCTTGATGGCATTATGTATTTTTCCAGCTTCGTACATGGTTCTCACATTCCAAGTACATATCTTAATAGTTCGTCTGTGGGTATTCAAGACGGGTGTATTTTTGTTCAAAGTGTAGGGATTTCGCATGCTGACGACCTGAGAGGCCCTACTATTTAAAAGTGAATGTCCTCTCCTGCCGGATCTTGGAGTCCGATCTCCATGATCAGTAACAGGTCCATTATCATGAGTCTGTGCCATGTTAATTATACTAGGGAGTCATAATGGAGTGGTTTCCCGTTGCCTTCCCCATCGCAGTTTTCTAGCCGGTTGAATCCATAAATGATTGTCGCCCAGAAGTATCTGCTGTTGAGTCCTTAAGGAAGTCATTCTTCGGTGGTCTCAACTCAGTAATGCCATAGCTGCTGCCCCATGTCATGCCAGTTTTGGTCCGCCCCGGATATTTCATTCCTCCGGTACCATCCATATCTGGAAGGCATTCCCCTATCCGCCAACTGAGGAGGCGCCCGATGGGGGACTGGCAACCCCACACGGGGTGATACAAATGTTACAATCCATCGGATAGTAGAACCGCTGATACCGTACGAACACCTTTCAAATTCTTTTAAAAAATCAAGTGATTTGACTTACAACTAACTTGCATGGGTTAGAATGGAGCAACAATCAGCATGACGCAATACCCTACGAAAAATGTCTCTGTACATACGGGGGATCATACAAAGCAGTGATTTCATATTTCTCAAAGGATTAGATAAAAGAATACCTACGGTTTAAAAAATGCTGATCGGAGAACAAACTGATAATGTAAAATTTGTCGATTTACCAGCTTGTCCAAATATTAAACAATTAAAGGCCTTGTATAATTATATTATTTTTTGTTCCCATCATATTGGCACAAGGGTTCAATGTGCCATACAAAATGTACACATTTTGCACAAGTGGTATGATGAAAACCATGAATCGCTGTACTGGAGCTGTACAAACCTGTCCAGACCTGTTCTTATTGTCTACTAAAACAGCTGTAGACCTGTTGAAACCTGTTCTTCCAGCGAGCCAGGCTGCTTCCGTATCGCCGACCCCGTCACCACCTGCACAGCTGGAACAGGTGTCAACACCATCCCCTTCACCACCTCAAATTTTGTCTCATTAAAATAGAAATTAAGTTAGGTAATAAACTTATACATGCAATTTAAAAAAAAATATATATGTTTTATTCCATTAACATATACATTTATCCATAAGCGAAGCAGAACTTAACAGAGAGTAAGAAATCAATATAATCTTGAATATGTGTTTTATTTAATTAATATATACATCTTATTTATCCATAAGTGAAACAGAACTTAACAAAGAGTAAATATCAATATAATCTTGTGGTGTTGTTGAAGGCCAAGGACCGGAACAAGGCCTCTTCTCCAACCGACGGCTTCACCATTTTGCGCCTTTCTGATATTTTCCTCGAGCCATTTAAAAATATCTGTGTGGTGGGTGGTGTACAACGCTAGGTTGATATATATAACTTATGTGGTATATATTCAAATACTCGAACACGTTTATAATATGCTTGGTGGGCAGTAGCCTGAAGACAAGGTATTAATATAAATATAGTTTACTATTTTTTTGTCATCATGAGGGTCTCAAGCCTTTTTTCTTTGTTTTAAAGGAAAGACATTGTGAGTTTTGATCTAATTGTTCGCAAAATACTGTTCCGTTATTAAAAAAGGCTGTCTTTGTAATCGTCAAATGTAATTCTATTCAAAGCAGCTCGGTAATACCTTTAGTTTTCTTTGTAATTCTAAATTCCTCATCCTCAGCATGCTCTGTTTTCAAAGCATACAATTTTGCACGTAGACCAATAAATTCAGTGATTATTTTTCCATTCATTTCATCCTTTATTAGACCCAATACTTTTTTATTAACCTGTGGAAGGTTATACGGATTGTTCGAGGGATAATCGCTTGTATCTAATTTGTGAATATCTTCTCGTATAAAATCGTATATATTTGGAAGGCTAAAGTGATATATGAGACTATTAGTGTATGTGTACAGCAATTTTGATTGATTGTTTATCTCCTGTTTAATATATTTATAATGAAAATCGTATATTAAAATTTTTGAAAGATCTAGAACTGAAAATCCAACGTATAATAGCTATTTCCAACTGATTTAATTCTACAAGTACCAAGTTTTTATCTAAAACAGTACAACTGTGAAAATTTGGTTTTGATATGTATGCATTGGTTCCGTACCTACCTTTCCCGTTAAAAAGTAATTTTATTGTTTTGTATTTTTTTCCATTTTTTATCGTTTTTCAAATACAGCGTTATTCATATGTTTACAAAAATCTTTTTCAAAATTATTTTTGGCGGATTGTCTTAATTTTGCATTTAAATCTATGTACGGTTTAAGCCACGCTGCTTTCTTAAATTTTAATATTCTATGAATTTTTACAATTTTCAACCCTAAACTTACAGCTTGCTGCAGATTGCGGTAATGTATTACGTAGTTTTGTTTATTAAATAATGTGGTCATCAGTTTTAATTGCTTCGATGTTGGCGGTGTATAATGGTCAGGACATAGAGGCGAATGTTGCATGAAGGAGTAGTGTAGAATTAATAAAAACACAATTGCATTTTACTGCGAAATATTTATTTACAATAAAATATAAAAACAGTATTAACATATCTTACAGTTAACTATATTTTTATAAAAAATATCTATTCTTGATGTGTATTCGATGGAACAACTTCAAATAGAACTTGTGTTAAATAAGTAATCCGATCTAAAATATTTTAAATTATTTGTACACATTTGAAAGCAATGGGTTCAAATCCTTACCCATTATTTTAGGCCTGTTTTGTTTGTATATAAACCAATAATAAACAAAGCCTCCCAATACCATAAACCCAAGTGCAAAGAGATATTTGGGAGAGGGGTCCATAACCACTGGAATTACTGCTAAAAATACAGCCACTAAAATTATAAGGATTGCTATCCATGTTGGCACCTGAAAAGATACTGTAAGTTCGGTTTTGTAAAAAAGGCCATATTACCTACCCTGTAGGGCCTATGAACATCCTTCATAGTCCTCCTTAATACTAATAGCGACACCATGGCCGTGCCATAACCAACCCATATCAAAAAGCTGGCGAATTCAATTAATTCTACTATGTTGCCCATTAATATGTAAAGGTACGCTATTAGTCCCTAACAGATTTTATGTTAAAGATACTGCATAGAATTGTTAAAAAGTACGACTTACTTGTAAAATCACAGCTGGTACAGGCGTTAAACGCTTGTAATGAATATAAGACAAACATTCCACCATATGACCGTCTTGAGCGGAAACAAAGCATAATCTGAAATTTATAAACACTTCTTAATCTTGTATTAGGAACAAACAAAAATTCTTTTATTTTGTGTTGATTCTTGTGAATAACTATTTCCATTTTATACCTTGTAACACTAAACTGTATGCTTAGAGCACATCCAAAAGTCGCAAAAGCCACCCCAATGGGTATTAAAAACTGCAGGGGTCCTAAAACCCTTTCTCCAAAGCTAACTGCCACTGCAGGGGCTTCGATCATCTCTGGTACAGTAAGAGCAGTCATGTACGATATATTCATGAATACGTAAAGTAACGTCACGATTGGCACACTGATAACTATGCTTCGTAAAATGTTTCTAAAACAGCAAACTATCAGTTAAGGTGCATACAGTATAAGAGCTACATACACTTCAGGTCTCTTTATTTCCTCGGTTACTGTTGTGACCGAATTCCTGAAACAAACGTGTAAAGTTGTTGAAAAGTGTTGCTGCGGTGACTTACCATCCGTCATATGCCCAGAGACCACTGTAAAATGCTAATGCTATGTCTTTTGGACCTGTTTTGGTTCCCTCGAATCCTTGCTTGAGGTTGTCGAGGTTTCCTGAAAAACAGGAATGTGACTATGTGTGTTATAAAGAAATATCAATGTGCTTACCCTTGCTCATTTCATAAAAACCACCAATTATTACTACAAGGCACGCTAGTACTTTAAAGGAACTAAAAATGTTCTGTATTTGAACGTACAGTTTGACGCTCATTACGTTTATATATGTAATTATACCTAAAAAGTGATAGTTTAATCAGTAAATAATCAAAACCGTACTGCAGTTATTTTAATAAGATTTTTTTAAAACTAAACAAAAGATGTAGAAGGGTCACTATAAAAATATTTTTTCATCTAATATCCAGATAGTTATTTCAGTATTAGAAGTAGTGAGAGTTGCCAAGTTAACATGCATTGATCACAAAAACGTCATTATAATTGAAGGTCTTTGACTTTTACAGTCTCTCTTTTCGTTATTAGAGTTTATTTCATGTGCATCTTTATGTCTTGATCTGCATTTCTTATGTTCTTCCATCTTATGCCTTTTTCATCAGCTGCTTCTTTTACCTCCTCTTTCCACATTCTTCTTGGTCTGCTTCTTCCATTTTTTTCACTCTTTTCGTTAGGCTTTCGTCTGATATTCTATGTACATATGTATCCTAACCGTCCTAGTCTTTCTTTTATTACTACTGTTCCGATCAGTTTCACTTTTAAATTTCTTCTGAATACTTCATTCCTTATTTTCTTTTCTTCCCTCAATTCTTGTAAGAAATCTCATTTTGATGGCATTGATCCTACTTTTGTGTGTTTTTGTTAACATCCAAGTTTTACTACCGTATAACAATGTGGGTATCACAACTTTTTTAACTACTTATCTTTTGCTCAAAAATGTATTTTTCATGCTATTGAATACCTGTTCTATTTCATTTCCTTCTATTCTGATGTTCTGCATCTCTTCATTTGCTGCTATAACTATAGTTTTCGTTTTGTTTAAGTTCACTTTTCTATTTGTTTTCATTAACTCCTCATTCATTATGTTGATAGTGTGTTGTCGATTACTCTCTGTACCGTCTATGTAATCAGCGAATAGTAGACCAGGTAACTGTGCGGCTTCAATTTTCCAGTTTCAGAGTCTGGACATATTCATTTTTTTGTTTAGCTTTCCTTCTTGCTTCGTCTATTGAAAATAGTAATGGACATAGAACACATCCTTATTTTCGACCAATGTTTGATTAAAATTTCTTTGGATTCTTTGTATTTAATCATATTGGAGTTGCCCTTGTACATTGCTTTAATGTAGTCAATAGTTCCGGTTTCTATTCCCCAGCTTTGTAAACAGATATCTTTCCTGCTTACCTTGTTGAAGGCTTTTTGTAAATCAACAAAACATAAATGCACTTCTCCTTCTTTGCCGGTGATCTTGTTTATCTGTTTTAATATGAATATCGGATTATTAATTCTTCCTTCCATTATTCTCGCCATACTTGCTAAACACCCCTATATCGTGTTCATTCTCTTGTCACCTTTTTTGTATAACGGTATTATGATTTCTATTTTCCACTCTCTAGGTACTTTCTTGTTTTTTATGACTTCATTAAAAAGGTTTCTCAGTGTTTCATTTCCTGTTTCATCCATAAATTTTAACATCTCTGGTGATATGTTGTCTATTCCAGGTGTCTTCCCTATCTTTATTTTTGAAACAGCGTCTTCTAGTTCATCATTTGTTATCAGTTGGGTATCTTGTTGGCCTTCTGTACTATTATTATTATCCTCTACATCATTTTGTGAGAAGTGTTTAGATGTGTTTGTTTTCTAAGGAAGCAGGCTCCGAGGTTAAATAAACATCTAATAAAAGTACTGTAGAAGTAAGATATATTAGACAAGTAAATATAGCAGAAGGGATAACAGATAGGAGCACACCAGAAGAGCGACGTTGCCTGACCAGCGAAAAAGTACCTAACTTAAAATATTGAATGCGCTAAAAAACAGGGTTTTATCGGGGATAGATTATCTAGTACACGCAGTTTGGAAGCCTTCCTAAAGCGAAAAATAGGAGAGGAAGAACAAGCAATGCAAAAAGTAGAAGAATTTTTAAGCTTAAAAAAAGGAACGGAATGCTAAGGACGCCCACAGAAAACAAGATAGGAGGTAAAGAAAAACATAAATTTTAGCCTTGGTTGGTGAATTAACGGAACAAATACGTGAAAATAACGTAAAGTCAGAAATTTCAATGAAGAGCACTAAACGAAGAAATGATATGAAGTGGCATAGTAGCAAGAGAAACAAGGACTTGTGCGTAAAATTGATGAATTAGAGGGAAGATAGGAAGACAAGAAAAATAGAAGAAAAATGAATAACATAGTAATTATAGGCGCAAGTATTGGTAATTAAAACAGCTTGAAGAAAGAAATTTAAAAAAAAATTAGAACAGGAGATTGGAGTCAAAACGGAGGTGATGAGCGCTTATATAGCAGGCAAAGAAGAGAAAAAGATGGTAGTGATTGCTGAGATAAGTAGTTTTGAGGATAAAATGAGCATTATTAGGAACAAGGGAATAAGAAAATATATATAGAAAATACCTAACTACTGGAGGAAATCACGTCCCAACCATTATCCTACCTATATTTTCCCCAAAACCTTATATCCCCATCCTTTTCCAACTCGCCAACACGCACGGCAAGCGAGGCGTTTAAATTGCCAAAACTTCCCATTAAATTCAAACATGTCGAATTTTAAAACCAAACGGAAACGACCCCAGGTGAGTAGAGCTCACAGCTCGAACTCTCACAGTGTACCAACAGTCAGCCCTACGGATTCTGGGGGGGGGGGGGCAAAAATTCGAGAAGTACAATACTAAAGAAACCCTTATATATCGCCACCTACAACATAAAAACGATGAGAACTGAAGAACATCTAACAGAGCTTGAAGAAGAACTAAAAAGAATGAAATGGCACACTATCGGCCTATGCGAAAGTCGTCTACCCGAAGAAAAAATCACCACTCTAAACTCGGGAAACATCTTATACCAAAATAACTCCACCACGAACCATCATATAGGAGGTGCCGCCTTTCTAATAAATAAAAATATAAAACACCAAATCACGAAATATCAGGCAATAACGGATCGTGTTATATCTATTACGTTGAGATTAAGCCTAAAATGTGAGCTACAAATAATACATATATACGCACCAACGAGTACCTCGGATGATGAGGAGGCAGAACAGCTATATGAAGATATATCAATGGCAAGAAAATCGGAGAACGCAAATTTCGTTATAGTTACAGGTGACTTAATGCGAAAATCGGACACCCCAATCAAGGAGATCCTGAACACATAGGCAACTTTGGATTGGGTGAGAGAAATAATCGAGGAGAAATGCTACTAGACTTCCTCACAAAAGAAAACCTTTACTGCTTAAACACGTTCTTTCAGAAACCAAAGCAAAGAAAATGGACGTGGAGAAGTCCCGACGGAGTAACTAAAAACGAAATTGACTACGTGATCTCAAATGCAAGATATATATGCAGGGACATTTCAGTTCTAAATAAATTCAACACAGGTAGTGACCATAGACTCGCAAGGGCCCAGTTCAATACCGATATTCAAAAAGTAAGAAGCAAACTTTTAGACAGTCCCGATTTCCAATCAACCAAGAGCTGGAATTAAATAAAGGTCACTATCAAAGTGAACTGAAAAAGAGATTAGAACCGACCAACCACGCGACAAATTTAAATCTTAACCAATTGGCGCAACAGATAAGTATTCAGACAAGCACGAACAAAATATGTTCTAGAAAAAAGAAACCCACGGATGGTAAACTAACCCCACCAACATTAGCACTAATAGAGCAAAGAAGAAATACAAAGAGAGATTCAGATGAGTATAAGGAACTGAATAAAACCATTAAAAAGAAATACGAAAAGATATAAGGAGCCACAATACTCAGCTGATACAAAATACAATTGAAAGAAACGCTAACATGAAGGTACTGAGATCGAAACTATCAAGAGAAAAAAAAAATAATAAAACTAAAAAATAAAAGAGGAATAATAGTAACGAGCAGAGAACAAATTACAAAAGAGATAGAAGATTTTTATACCGCACTCTATTCGTCTACAGTACCAAATCTAAGGACAACAATTCAAATAGTCAACTCAGGATCAGAGATCAGAAGATATAGAAAATGACCTTATCCAAGGGGAAAGATCCATACAAGCCAAAATAAGAGCAATATCAAGGGAAGAAAAAGGAAAAAGGAACCAAGTAAAAGTAGGGTACCAGAAATTAAACATCAACGGCAAGGAGCATATGTGGAATAACGATAGGAAACTAAAGCTTAAGGACAAGTCAAAAAACTAAGTACTCATATGTCATTCCAAACCAACCCGATCCAGCCAATGAAAAGGATACAAATATGCAACATGAAGCATGCAAAAATAAAAAAAAATGATACAAGGAACAAAGCAAAAAAGACAAGGTGAACAACAGCTTGACACTATACGTATAGGAACTTGGAAGGTGCGAGGAATTAATAAAGAAGGAGCGGTAAAAATATTATACTTACATGAAATAAGGAAATATAAAATAGATATATAGGCTATTCAGGAAACAAACATCAAAGGGGAAACAATCACAAGTATTGGGAGTTATACACTCACCGGCACGAAAAACGGAGCACTTGCATTTTTTTATTAGATTTAAAATTGTATCCCTTTGTGATGTTTTATTATTACATTTATTATTATACATTTATTATACATGTTATAATGTTAAATGTATAATAAATGTGTAATAATAAATGTAATAATAAAACATCACAAAGGGATACAATTTTAAATCTAATAAAAAAATGCAAGTGCTCCGTTTTTCGTGCCGGTGAGTGTATGTGGTTTAATGCAGGTGGGGAGAAAATGAACTAGAAACTAGGTTATTTGTAAAAAAGGACCTAAAAAGCTCAGTAGTGGACTATAAAATGGTAAATGAGAGGATGAGCATAATAAGACTAAAAGGAAAACATAGACAGATTACTACAGTAAACGTCCATGCATCAACCGAAGAAGTAGGTGCTGAATGGAAGCAACAATTTTACGAAGAGGTGGAAGAAATATACCAGAAAAATCCCAAGCTGCGACATTATAATAGTGATAGGTACGTCAAAGTAGGAAAAGAAGAAAGAAACGTGTAAATAATAAGAAGACACAGTCTTCATGAAGTAATGAATATTAATGGTCAAAGAATAATAAATTGTGCACGCTACACCATTTTCCCTTGTTTATCGTTTCCCGAGTATAAAATTATATAATTTTCCTTCTTTAATTCACCTTTTTCTTTCCATCTTGTTTCTTGAATTGCTGCTATGTCTATTTCGTATTGTAATAATTCATTAGCCACTTCCGGCATTTTTCCTGGAATTAGCATTGTTCGCCCGTTCCACGTACCAATTCTAATAATATTATTATTTTGTTTTTTTTCTTCCTTTGTAATCTAATTTTAGTATTTCCGTAATTTATTGCCATTTTGTTTGTTTTTAAGTTCCCTGTCGCTGACGGTTACATTATCATGTTGGTCATCATCGGCCTGTTAACAATTTTTACTAGTAGTTTTTTGACGGTAGTACTCCTTGTGGTTTAAGTTTGCCTTCATTTGCATTCCATGCGTATACTCTCTCGTCAGTTATTAGTTTCTGGTATGCCACTTTTGCCTTTCTACCTGCATTCACTTCTGCTTTTGCCAGATCCATTAGCTTCTTCTGGATTCACATTTTTTTAAATGTAAAGTCGTTCTCCACATTTATCTTAGTATTTCTCAGCCTGCCTTTATTTTTCATAACCTCCATTTTCTGGACAAACAATGTTAGTTTCGCTACTGTTACTTTGTGCTCTTGTTCCCTTCTTATCTTTTGATAGGGATCTTGACAGGCCACTGTAAACTAACGAGACACCTAACACTGATAGGAGTAGAGGAAGATCCCATTTGCCCAAGATGTGGGAGGGATGAGGAAACGTCCTTTCACTACTTGGGACAATGCGAAGCGTACCAGCGACTGAGGTATAGTACCTTTGGCGAATAGTAGATTTGAACTCCCTATCCTGGGCTGATATTCTGATCTTCATTAGAAAATCGGGAAGGTTTAAGCAGGGAGAAGAGCTCATCGAAGAGGACGATAATGAAGGCGGTTGAGGGGATGGCAGGGGGTTGGCAAAAAAGGGCCTATGGTGGCCTACTTGCTAGACTTCGGTCTCCCCACAATTACTACTACTACTACTACTACCACCCCCTTCCTACTGTATACACTTCTATTATTGTGGCTGTTACCCCTATCTCTTCTCTTAGAAATTTTTGCACTTCCTCCTTCATTTCTTCTTTGTGGAACAGCCTTCGTTTAATTACAATGTTATTTTTCTTCTTTTCACGTTCCTGGTTCTCTAACTTCCTCTCTAGCTCTGTTATTTCCCACATTTGGTCATTTTCTTTCTTCCATTCTACTTACCTTTTTATTGTGCCTTCTTTAATTTTCCTCATCTCCTCATTATTTCTTTTATTTTTCCGACTTCTTCGTTGTTCTTTATTGTTTATCTTTAAATTGCCTGTCATTTCTATCAGTAGTCGCATTATTTCTTCCATCTCTGACATCTCTTTAACTTCACCCTCTGCTTGCAAGCTTAGAAACGGAGTTATACAGGTTCTGCCTTCTCTATTTACTTATTTTTTGTTCTTCTTTCTTTTCCCAACTTTTCGTGGTTCTCCTTTCCTGGGGGTATTCAGACTATTATTTTGCTTTTTTTAAAGCTTCGTGTGACTTTTCGCTTCCCTTCCTTTTTAAATATTGCCTCTCTTTATTCATTGATTTTCTTTTCTTATTTTAAATTTGTAGGTCTATTTTGAGATTCTTAAGTTGGCACCACTGATTGTTTACATTTTATGTTAGTTTCAGTTCCAATACTGATTAGTCAATTCAAATATTTCTTCGAAAAACAAAATGCTCATATACTTGAAGATTGAAAACATATCTTATTTGTAATAACTCAACGTTTCAATTCGGTTTTACTACACTTTAATAAAGGCCCTGCGAAAATGGGAATTTTTAAGTGTGAAATTAAATCTGTGGCAAAATTAGTACACAATGAATTTTGTTTCATTTGTTTGATTGTTCAGTGAACGTCACTTTGCACCTGTCATTTTAGTTTTAGGTGTTGATTAATCGAGGTCTCGAAGAAGATGGTACGTATAATTTCAGTGTTGGATTTAGCTACCTCAGAAGCAAGTAGCTTCTGCTAGTTGCCACTGGCGAAGACAATTGCTTAGCAACCGTTGATAAAAATGGTGATAATATTGAACCATAGTTTTAAATAGCACATTTAATAATTACTTAAATAATTTTTGTTATTATTGCTGCATTTCGCAATGTTCTAAATAATAATTTATACCAAAAACAGCATTTTTTGCATGGCTTTATTTAATCATGCACAATTTTGAATTGGTAATATCTCTTTGGAGTAAAATAGCTTCATTTCCATGTATAAAGATTGATCTTTTCCATGGTATAATAACCATATAAAAATATTGGTGACTTACAAATATACTGAGCTATAAAATCTGTACCGGTTTTTTTTGGCCCACTCTGTATATATACCATATTTCCTTGATTCTTGCTAGTTCTTCAGTGCTGTCTTCATCCTTTCAAAATTGGTCCTTCTTTTGTTTTAAGGTGTTGTAAAATAATTTTTGGTTTTGTGCAAAGTTGTCTTTCAATTCGATCCATGATTCTTGTTTTGAATTACTTAGAAATATTTTAACCTTTTTTTGAATATATTTTTCGTAATCTGCCTCCTTTTTTGTTTCTAAGTATTTCTTCTCTATATTTTTCTTTTCCTTGCTTTTTCTTTTGTTTTTGAACTCTTTATGTTTGTATTTGTTAATTTTGATTTTTCTACTCCTTTTGCCCATTTTCTTTCTTCTACCCGTGCCTTCAAGGATCTTTGGTATTTTGTCTTACATCTTTCCCCCATGTGTTTAAAACTTTTAATTTTTTCTTTTACTATTTTCAGCTTTAGTACTTGTTCTTTCTTCTCTTTTTCTAGAGGTTCCATTTTTACTAAATAATCATCACGTCCGATTTCAGCGTGTCTAACCACTTTTATGCCTTTAATGTTTTAATTTATCTCTATTCACTAAGAAATAATCTATTATTCGCTTCTCTTTTCTACTGTTTTTTCTTGCGAATTTATGTATGTCTTTGTGCTAAAACCTAGTGTTTGTAATAGTTAAATAACTTTCTACACAAAACAATGTTTTTTTACTCCGTTAGTATTTTTACCTTCATGCATTTTTCTACTCCTTTGTTGTTTGTTCCCACTTTTTCATTCAGGTCTTTAAAAATGACTTTATTTGGTCTTCCACTGTCCACTATCACCTGTAAACTACTATAGAATCTATCTTTTTCTTCTGTTTTTGTGTCCTCATTTGGTGCTTACGCTATTATTAAAGTTCATATTCCTTGTTTAGTCTAAAGCAGCATCTATTACTCCTCTATTACGATTCTTCTTGCTACACTACACATCAGAAACTGATATAGTACTTCAACATTTTCTATGATATTGAAATTACAAATTAAAAAAAAATTAAAAGAGTGATCACAAAGCCATACGGGAAAATTTTGTAGGCCTAGGATAAACAATGATTAGACCAACTGTGACCTATGGAAGTTGACAACTTACCTACGTAAAATATCTGGAAAATACTGAAAAAAAATATATATGAATGTAGAAGGCATGGTAAGAATAAATGGAGAAACAACACAGAACAATAAAGGGGTTAAACAAAGTGATTGCCTCAGACCGCTCCTCTTTATATTAGTTATGAATGAAGTGATAGAAAGCTGTTGTGTCAGAATAAGAAAAAAGAAAATAGAATACCGTACAACCTGTACATTTACAACACGTAGTTGTGAAAGGATACACAAGACGGGATAGGATTACAAATGAGGTCATTAGAGAAGAATTAGAACAAGAGTCAGTAATAGAAGAGATATTAAAATTACAGTTAAGAGGGTAGGGTCACCTCTGCCGAATGGAAAATAATTACAAAAGGATTGAGTATTATGGTGATAGCTGGGAAACGATCAAGAGAGAGGCCAAGGAAAAAATGAGAGGAAGGCATTCGAGAAATGGCAGAAAGGAAAAAATGCTACCTTAACAGAACTAAGAAGAATGGCAAGGGATCGTAAGAAATACAAGAAATGAATATTAAACGCCTTAGAGACAAAGATGGAGTTTGAAGAAGAAGTAGAAGGAAGCCAAGCTTGGACGCTTTCAAAAAATCTCAAGTTTGAAAGACAGATATTTCACAAAATATTTGGCTTAGTACAGGAAGAACAGGGTTGGAGGATGGTATATAATCATGACAAGTATGCAAGAGATAAAGCACCGGTCGTGGTAACTCACTTTAAATTCTTAAAACTGCAGTGAGCCGAACACATGATTAGGATGTCAGAAAATATACCTACAGAATGTACGGTTCGAATGTATACGAACAAGAGAGACTCCAACGTCGATGGTTTGAGAACATAAAGCATGATGCCTTTGAGTTACTACTCGTGAGAAATTGGGAGACCTAAACCTGTATGTAATAAGTGAATGATGAATAATGAATCGAATCAAAACATACCATTTACTAAATTCAGCTGAAATTGGAAGTGACCACCGCATATTTCTATATAAACAGTTTAGCATAAAAAGTTGAAGATAATGCAATTGCAGAAAATGACTAAGTAGAAAAGAGTTGGGAAAACTGAATATAAATATACAGGGTGTCCCGCGAGGTAAGGTACAAAATTTCAGGACGTGTTCCTCAGGTAAATTCGAGTCGAAAATGTCTATATGAACATGGTCCGCAAATGCTTCCTTATCGACATATGACATTTTTAAAATTTTAGTAGTAGGTATTTACTAGAGGAAAATCTTTTATTAACAAAACAAATTATTACAATACTTGTTCAAAATGACCACCTTCACACCGCAAGCACAGTCTCGCCCGTTTATAAATGTGATTGACTGCTTTCCAGATAACACGGCGGTTGTTTCTAATGTCAGCAGCAACTTCAATAATTTTATGAAGCAGTTCATCCCTAGTACGTGATTTCTCCACATACACCAAAGTCTTCATGTAGTCTACAAGTACTAATCTAGGAGATTTAAATCGGGTGAGCGGGGTGGCCAAGAAACTGGGCCACCTCGCCCGATCCAACGTCCAGGAAAAGTGGTATTTTTATAATAAAAACAAACATGATAGTAGATTTGAAATTAACCGTCTGCGGAGTTCAATCAAACTGACACAGCTCAACTGTCACAATAAATAACAAAATGTAGCACGGCCTACTGGCTGGCTAGAACATGGTGCTCCACCACACATTTATAAACTGTCTAGACTGTGCTTGCTGTGTAAAGATGGACATTTTGAAAAAGTATTATTTTGAAATAAGAGAGATTTTCCTGTAACAATACTAAAATTTAAAAAATATCATATCTCGATAAGGAAGCATTTGCGGACCATGTTCATATAGACATTTTCGACTCTAATTTACCTAAGGAACACGTTCTGAAATTTTGTACCTTACCTCGCCGGACACCCTGCATATTAAATAAATATATTTCTTAACATTCTGCAATTTTATATATCCAATATTACGTTTGACACACTTAGAAACATTTCAAACATCTTTAATTCCGTAATTGTTAGCTCGTGGTAAAAGTAATGCTTACCAGACGCCAATCACCAACTATAATGCTCTTTTTCGGTAGGTACCTATCTTAATAATTACAAGGCGCCAAAAACTATATATATATTACTGTAAAGACTGACCTTATATCAAAGATCTATCTTTGCATTTTTCTAATATATAATCTCGGCATTAGCTGAAAAATTAAATTTGCAATGGCACTTCTACATCTTAGTAATTTTATGTAGGCCTACATAACATTAATAAAAACAAATACGTATTAACAGAACTAATTGTACATACCTAAGGCAATTAATGCTAGTAACTTCTTAATATTTTCTTGATCTGTGCTATTGGTCATTCCAATGGCATCAAAGAATGGCTGGCAAGTGTATTCAGAAAAAGTGAGAGTTATAACCGCAACTTCAGCAGGTCGCAAAGCTATTACATACACCCACGAACACAAGAATGCTGGTAGTTTTCCCCAGAACTGATGCAAGGGTCCAAAAGAATCCATAAAGTACGCATATTCTGCTCCTGACCTAGGCACCACCGTTCCTAATTCGGCGAAAGCTAAAGCTCCTAAAAATAAGAAGTACTTATTTAACATTTCTCTTCATAAAGCAAGAGTTCAAGACTGAGCATTTCAAAAATGTACTAATTATAATGTAAAGTTGCAAAATGAGTAAAAAATAACTTTTTAACATACCTATGCTTTACCAAGTAAATACAAAAACATGAAAATATATCTTAAATAAAATAAATAGTTAATAGCTATTTATGCAACAAGTGCTAAAAGTTGAGGTTTATGCACGAGACATGAAAATTATGAAACGAAGCCGAAGACTGAGTTTCATAACATGTCTCGTGCATAAACCACTTTTAGCACGAGTTGCATACAATATTTTTTCTACGACCTTAAATTTACTGTTATTAATCTATAAATGTCGATTCAACAAAGGTTTGCATCTACGACAGTTATAATTTATGTCATAATAAACAGTAGGCCTTGACGCGCAGGTGAATGTTTGTGGAGCCAGTACTGTCAAAGTCAGTTACCGAAGGTAATTATTAATACTACACATCTGACTGTATTCATTACATAACGCTTTAATTATTTAAAAAACACTTTACCTCTAATGCAAGAAGTAACTATAATAATTTTACAACTTCACTTCCAGTTCGAAATTGTGGTTTATAACCTCACTTCACTTTATACCACACATGCTCTAAAAGTAAACAGCTGATCTCTTTAAACACGCTAAATTATAAAACGTCATTTTTAGTGAAACAAGCTAGTGATAAAAGGCCTACTTTTAGTAGTGGTCGTAGAAAATAGTAATTTACGCTACTAGTGCGTAAAGCTACTGTTTAGGCACGAGTGGGGTAGAGTTAAAACGCGAGTGAACGAGCGTTTTAAGCCCCGCGAGTGACTAAAGATGCTTTACGCATGTGTATCGTACAATATTTTATCTACGATAGCATCTAGAAAACACGGTAAATATGAAAAAAAAAATTAAATGTAAATTAGGATTACCAGCAACCTGTCGTAATTTTGCGTGTTTTAAAAATTTATAACACGTTGCTACTCACAACGTACCTAATGAAATCTTTTAAATACGTTACTACTGACGATGTAAACTAATGAAAACATGTTATTAAATAGTCGTTTTACGAACTTAAAACTGCCAATTAAGAGGCAATTTTACACACTGTCGTAGATAAAATAAATTTACTCTTCAAAGGTGCAATCACAAAAAACAAAAATGTAGAATTATCCTAAAACCGTTTAAAGATAAAATGTCAATACAAAGTATAGCGGCTAACAATTTTGTTATGTGTTATCTATCATTGTATATTATTAAACTATTAAACAAGATAATGAACAACCTTATTTCACTTCCAAATCCATAAAATGGCATTGCAAAATTTTCCGATTGTTATTTTAGAGCTTTACTGCGCAAAACCCTAGTCACCTTGATAAATTGTCTAGACAGATTATGTGTTAAAACTTGCAAATTAATAGTAGCTATTTTCGTTTTAAAATAATTGTACGCTATTGTAGATAAAGCAGAGTGAGAATTACTATTTTCACAAGTGTTGCCAAAGGTAGTACTGAAGATAGCGGCAAGTAAATCAGTTTAATGGAATTTTAGGTGGAGTATTTTGAAACAACCGTTTCAAGTTATACACAAGTATTATTTCAAACACAAGTTATACACGAGTCAAAATAATGAACGAGAACTTTGTTATTTTATATTTTAAAAAATTATGTAGGGAAATGGGAAAAACAATCTTGGATCAACACCAAGATGGACGTATTTTTAAATATTATGCAGTTTTATGTATAACTATTAAAGTCACAAAGCAATGGCTATAATTTAAAATTTTTATGTTGTTTTACAAATGGTTCTTTTATTTGTTTTCAGGAAAACATAATTAGAACTCTTGTTTCTTCAAAGTGTTTTTTGCATAGTGATCATAAAAGTGGTTTTTTAATGAAAAATTGTAAAGAAAGTAACACTTTTTAAAATATTTTACTGAAATTGTGAATTGTCAATTTGAGAGTTGCAAATTCTGAAGTCCTTTTCGACAAAATTTCGAATTACAAGCAATTAATATGCAAAAACGTAACGTCTACAACCGTATCAAAACACATTTTTTTACTCATTTGCTGCAGACGGCAAATTCGTGAAAAAAGTATGACTTTCATAACATGCAACTATAACTCACTTACAAAGCAAATGTCAAATTTGAACATCAACTATAAACGTAGTTGCATTCATAAATGAGGAACTATTCCATGGCTGTATTTCAAGTGTTATAACTTATCGCCCAAGCCAGGAATAAATAAAATTAGTAGACAACTAACATTAAACTGAAAACTTTTGGTCCAATGAACTATCCCAAAAATAAATTATGAATCAAACCCATGTAAAAAATTCATTTATTTATTGTCCAATTTCTTCCAGAATTTTTATAAAATTTGAAAACTTGGCACATGTTCATATTTTGACATTTGCCAGTATTCAGCATTTCTTATTGTCCCTGTCCTATAAATTTTCTAGAATTTTGGCAAAAAGCATTACAGATGTACTGTCATGAACTTAATTTGAATGAATAGTAGCTAATATTTTTCACCAAATACAAATTTAAAGTGTTTGGTACCATTGCACATATTCGATTAATATTTAAAATCCACAAGCCTTTGTCTGAAATTCTTGGGCTCTTTGGGCCCAGATATTTTGGAATTTTTTGGAGTTCCTTCGTGGAGGAGTGTAGCTTGAGACCATGATGAGACATGATTATAATTATGGTACAGGATATTTGCAGCATGAAAGGGAAAAAAATATCCAAAAGAGAATAATTGACTGAGAGCAGCAGATGCATTTCTGCATTGTAACAGTCACAGTAGGGTCAAAGATAGACTCCGCTCTTTTCGGCATTTAGAAACTGCTTGTTACAATTTTTTTAGACCTAAAAAGAAATCAGAGCCAATAAAGGGGGAACTATTAGCGACAGAAAAAATAGAAATTCTGGGAACACAAGGGCACGTTATTAAGATAAATTTAAAAGAAAATAAACTTGCAGGAAGATGTATTAAGCGAGCAGAACAGATTAAACCAGGAAGCTATAAATTAAGCAATGAAGCTGTACAGCACTAGGAGACAATATAATACTTGTAATAGTGAAGTGGGAGAAACAAGCTTTAAAATTAGAATATGAAGGAAAAAACAAATTACTTAGTGATTGGAAGAGAAATGAGTACTATCATTACACAAGAAAACGTAAAATAACTGAGTGCAGAAATTATAGGGAGATATATTTATTACCAGATAATTGAAAACAAAATAAGAAGGAACGTAGAATATCTATAGTAAGAGCAAGTACCATTCACATCAAGAAGACAAACACAAGACCATATTTGTAGGTAGCTATTGCTAATAAACAAAACAAAAACCATTGCACAGAGAAAAGAAACGCCCCACGTTGGGCGCCAGTCTTGTTAGCTTTTCTCTTACCTTTAGGTCAGCCTTCTATATTTTACTTCAAAAATCATACGCTAATACGATAGGCTTTTAACACGTAACAAACTATTATATACGGCATTTATTTTCCTGAAAGCAGCATCTGATAACATAGCACGAAAGAAATGGTGATGAATGCTATAGGAGTCAGGTGTAATAACAATAAAATATATAAATGTTGTAAAGAGCATTCTGCAGTAAAACCTAGATGATTGTAAGAATAAATGGATAGGAATAGTAGACGGTGACCGTTAAGCTAAAACCAAAAATTCAAATTTATAATGATATCTTACTCCCTATAATATTATATGGAAGTGCATCTTGGCCAACCTTAAAAACACAAAAGTATAATAACAGCAATGGAAGTGAAGAGAACATTTTTAGGAAAATTCCAATTCGATAGATGGAGAAATAAAAGAATTAGAAAAGAGATAGTAGTAAAAGATACAAGAAAACTGAAGAGAAATTACAAAAATGATTAGGTCACGTATACAGAATGAAATGACTATTTGACGAAACAAGAAAAATCAGAATAACAGTATTTGGAAGATGGGAAATCTGTGGAAATTAAGAAGTTAGCACAAAATCTAAAACTGAAAAAGTGGGCAGTTTCCATAAATCGGACGCCAAAAGGCACACGAAATATGAGAAAGATGAAGGTATACTTTTTTAAGTTTATCTTTTCCGCCATACTTTCTGTCAGCTGTATAACTTTTCAAAGATACTTTTTTCATGAAAATAATTTCCAAGAAGTTTTCCTGCAATACCTTTTCAAGTATTCTCATTAGAAGAGTATTTGTAACAAAAACAGAACTGACTATGTTTGAACGGATACAATTTTCACTAAGGGTGTGGACAAATTTAAACTTTTCAAGACTTTTTCGAGCGACTTAAATGGCTTTCACCAGTTAATTATTATTGTTTCTGTTTTATTCAAAGATGACAAGCTTTTTATCGTTGTTCCTTCTTCTCATTTGTGTAAATGCATCCTAGCTTTAACAAGATTTTTGTTGTAGGTACACTATTTTATTTCAACATTTTGGAGCTGTGGACTTTAATCTAATTAAAACTTTTTGGACTAATTTTTATTCCATTACACTAATAAATATTTGTTATGACGCAGTGCCTCTTTGTATGTGCAAGTCCAGCACGTGATTATAACACAATTCTAGAATACTACTGAGTGATAGTTACATTAAAAATTAAAGTTTCCATCTGATAAATGAAGTTAAATATTCCTCTCTGCCAACTCAATTACTACATAGTAAAAGTGAGATAGGGCAGACATGACGTTAACAGACAGTACAGCACCAAAGATAACGTTGATTTATGGAGATAAGAAGGAATTAGCAAAGAAAAAAGGGACCTCTGTGACGTAAGCGGCATATATTTTATTAAAATGCGTCGAAGTATGTCTAATGTTATTTGTTTTCTGACTTTTTGAGGGATAATCTTTAAACAAGTTTTTTACAAAGTTTTTTCAACAAACAAATGTATCGATGAAGCTTGTTATTGTTATTTTATATAAAGTACAATTATAATCATTTATTGACAACATATTTACAATATATTTCCAAGAAGATTCTAAGTAGGTCTTCCTCCGTACACAGTTCCATTTTTAGTATCAATTAAAATAATATCGAACTTGAAAAGAGTATTTTTATGTATTCTTTAGTGTACCTATATCGTGGCCCAGAAAAATGGCAATAAATGGTAATATCTCAATTTTTGTTTCATGTAGCTTCACTAATTAATGTCTTGTATGCACTGAAGAATATGCACAGATTGCCTATTTTATCATTCCCCCGCCGAAGGTTTGCAAAGAGGCAACGCATTTTATAATCCACAGGCTACCGTTCAATAAAAAGTTTAACCTTTGTGACGTGATCCTTTTTCAATACAAACAAGCCCTATGATTCGAAGATGCATTGCCTATTTGCAAACCTTCACGTGGGAATGATAAAATGGGAACTCTGTGCTATACAGAAGTGATATTACAACAATCACGATTAAAAAAAAAATTAAATTTTAGAATTCAGCTCTGCTTGGCTTGAAACTAATTTTACGTATATTTTGGAGTTTTTAAATCAATATGATAGTGAGAGCAAATAACGTAGACTTTTTGCCAGGTAAAGTACCTTATCCATTCATATTCCAGAAAAATATTATTGAGAATAGTTGTTCAGAATGTAAAATGATAGCCCACTGCAAATTTCAAAAATATCGGCTTACTTTTATGAAACCGCATTTATTAGTATCTACTTATGGATCCCGCTTAAATATACATAATTCCTAGTCAATGCTTGATTAGCGTACTATGCGAGTTTAACTTAGAATAGCTGAATAGTCAACAACTTTGGAGCTCAATACGTACTGTTGAAATCAAGAACATTAGCAGGTTGGTTAAATTGGTTTGTGTTGACCACAGGAGCCAACTCACAGTTTATGTATAGAGTTCTGATACATCCTGTATATATTTCCTAGATAACGTATTTTATGTGTGCAACATCTTGAACTAAAGCCAAACAATTACGTTGTAAAAATTTATAATTTACAGGTTGGTATATTACAGGTTGTTTAAAATTTCTATATATACACAGGGATCGAAGCGGTGACAGATAGAGTCTCTGTTAAACTGGATTAAATATGCAGTATCCCAAGTGCAACTATGATCCACATTTAAGTCCTAGAATTTTTATTTTATGTTTTCTGGAAATTGAAATTTTCAAGTTTTTTCCTTTTGCCTATCAATGTTAGCGAAACACAGTTTTTTTTGTATTATTTATTCATGCAATTTTGAATCTGAAACTTTTCTAGGTCTTTATCCTTAATTTTACCTGCCCCACCTTGATAGCACATTTTATAGTCTTACGAAGGGTTGAAAAATCTATGCAGAACCACCTGAAGATGGCCAAGAATTGTAACGCCTCGTTTCAATTGCGCGTTCTTGCATTTAGCATCTTCTTTCGGACCGCCTCATATCTGAATATTGTAGCAAAAGAACTCAGATTTATCGCATCAAGCGTCTGCCTTTAGAGATAAGACCCCTGCAGCTTTTCCTGTCCCAGCACGTTAGTGGACATTCATTCCGAGTAGGCCGCTGGAAAACAGTGGAATCGCTCGATTATTATTGATTTTTCACGAAGCACGCTTTGCGGATCTAATTGTTGGAGTAGGTTGAAGTCGTTCTTGTTTTTAAACAAACGAAAGTCGCTAGCGCGATGTTTCTTCGCAAACGGGGGCAAACAGCTTGTTAAGAATGCTCATCTAGTTTATCTTTGCGTACTAATTTCGATATTTAGGCTGGCTTCCCTGCGGCTTTCAATAAACGAAAACCGCCGCGGCGTTGTTTTCTGTACTATCGGCCGTGAACACCGTTGGTAAGAATGCTTCTTCTAGCTCAATTTCGCATACTAATTTCAATGTTAAGGCCGGCTCCCATGAGGCTTATTCAGTCTCAATTTCGCTTCCTCAAGCTAGCCAGGAATTCCAGTATGCCAGGCCGCTTCCTGTCGCAGTTCGCTGCCCTCTTTAAAAGTGGCGTCCTTTTGAATTGTAAAAATTATGCATCCAAATCCGGCTTAGAATTCTTCTTGGAGAAGATGCAACATACCAGGATTCCCCTTTCCGATCGCTGGACATTACCAACGAACTAAACTGTAAGTACATGCACTTCTCAGCGTTTCTTTGATCGACAAAGGCAATTGTCGCAACTGTATCAGTTCTTACTAAGGATTTAGAAATTCAAACTGAAGCGTGTTTTATTACTCTTTTATTCAATAAAGAATTAGCGCTAAAGAGCGATAATTTAAGCGTTTCCAGCTTATTTCAGCAATTTCCGGGATTGGCCAATTAAAATCATTATTTCCATTAAAATTACAATAATTCCGAAAAATACGTATTGAGTTATTCCTTACAATTTTTTTGCTAAACTTTAAAGCATTTGTTGGCCCAACTCAAATTTCGCTCTATTTACCTGTATGATAATTTGAGATACCGGCTATAGGTTTGTAACAGTACTACCAACCTCTACGTTAAACAGTTACAATTTTTAAAAGCTGTGTTTGGCAACCGCTTAAGCTTTTCAGTAAAGCGGGTTGTTTATGCAAACATTTGCAAGAAGCAGACTGACACATACATTTGTCCGTGATAGTACCTGTAACTCAATATGCCGCGTCTTTGAGCGTAGTGCATATATGTCAATTGCGATATCACAGGTGGTTATGCTGAAGTTGTAACCCGAGCTATATTTTGCTATTTGTGATTTAAATACTTGGAAGTTAATTCCTATTCATGGTTTATTTAATTGATAGGCAATGATTCTACAAACCTAAATTGTTGTCACTTAGCCTTAATGGCGTATGTACATAATTCCTGTGTTACTGCTATTTTTGAGTTTGATTAAATGCCCCTATTGCTGTTATTTGTTTGTGTTATTTCCGCAACCCCTCTAGCTGTACGAGTTATGTAGGTATGTAGCGAAGCACAAAAGGTAGGTGGCGTAGTATTAATTAGCTAGTTTTGTTTTTTATGTTGTGAGTAACGACAAGGCGCGCAAATTTTAATAATCCTACTGCTCAATTTTAAAGCACGAACCATTTTATTGCCTAGTCCTTACACCACGCCATATTCTGCCGAGAGTTAAAAAAGCTAGCCCAGGCCGTGTTAATCCCTCGTTTAAGGGTGGTACAGAATGTTATTGAGATAATGACCCTAGTGCCGATCAGTACGAAGCACATCTCAATCATTTAGACCATAGACTATTACAAAGTATCAGAATCAGATAGAATAAGCAAACGAAAAAAATGAAAAAAGACCATAGCCCAGGGTAAGATATTTTGATTTTAGCGATTATGGGTCGTTTGCCAAATATTGAAATGACTGCCTATTCTTCAGAGAAATCACCACCGGAAGAAGCTAATTTTTACTAACAATCAATCTCCTTCCACGCTTCCACCAATTTATATGCAAACTCAAAGAAAATCATAATTCCACCTTGACCATGGACGAAATGTAATAACCTCTAAAATCGGATTTTATAACCACAGGAACTTTCATCTTAGAATATGAAAGACTTTATATTGGTGGTATGTAATCTATCTAATTTCTTATAGGACTGATTTGTACGCTCGGTTTCGAGTAGGCAACTATTATTATTTATCATTACAATTTCCGGGATATATAAAATATCCTACTAAAAGCACAGTCTATATATTGTTATATAGAGTGTGCTAAAAGTATGTTTTGGTCAAATAATTTTCTAATTATTTGGTTATTGGTTCAATCCCCACTTCTGGTAACCGGCGGGTGGCTCACACAGTCGCTTTAAAAACTGGGTACTGAAACGACAGTTGTGAGAGTAGCGCCGTTAACGGTGTGCCAGATTAACTGGGTTTATGAAAGAGATATTTCGGCGACCCTGACTCGCCTTGTCTCAGGCCATGTTCCTAGATGGAATGAAGTGCCTGTGGTGCTACAATCTAAGTTGGGCATTCCTCCATGTTTTGCCACCATCTTCTTCTATCTGCTGAGTAAGCTTTGTAATTCCATACTCCCAGGTTGTTTATTGCATTTTTGACTTCGTTGTCTTCCCATCTTTTCTTAGGTCTTCATATGGGTCTCCACTCTCCATTTTTCCTACAAATGCTCTTTTTGGGATTCTTCTCTCATCCATTCCAATGACACGTCCAACCCATTGCAGCTTATCCATTCTTATGTGCATATCAATTGTTGGTTCTTCCAGGTGTTGATATAACGCACTGGACTGGCCTATCTCCTTCACTCTATTCTTCAGTTCCTCCCATTATGTTAATGTCGTCAGCATATGCCGCTAGATGTGTGGCCTTATTGAATAGCCAATTGTTTCTGTTAACTGAAGTGTTTCTTACTGCATACACTAGAGCTATGTTGAATAATATTGAAGCTAAGCCGTCTTCCTGGTTTAGTCCTTGAGTTATTGTTAATTCATCCAATTCTCAACCTTTGCGAATGTATTAGGTAGACATAAACATTTGGTTTTGAAAATATGTTTTGAGAAAGCGAGATTTGCTTAAATTTTTTTATTCTTTTATTTTTTTCTTAAAAAATAAAAATACAGAAATATCCATTAGGGGTTACCACTTTCAACCCCTCAAAGCAATATACAGTGACCGCCAACAAGTCGGGATCAAATAGAAAAGATGTTAATTTTTTATTAAAAAAAAAACTTTTTACGGAAATAGTTTGTTCTTGTCTGAAAACCTATTTAGCCCCTATCAGTCCTATCACATATACCGAGTGATTTTTACTTAGTTATTTTACTTATTTACTTATTTTTCGGAAAGAAAGCAATATTTCAATGAGATTTGTTTATAGTGTGTTAATTTTCGCTAACTGAACAATGTGAAAGTCAGAAAACAACTTTTTTTTGTTAACTTCCGCAAAAATTGATTTTTTGAATTTTTGGAATATTTTTCAAAATTTCGCATACCAAGACTTAATTCCAAAATTAATTTTTTTAGGTGAAAAGTAAAGATTTATAATTACAGGAAACAATAGGAAATGTTAGCTATTCCTTTAGATTTTTTATTATTTGCCGAAAAGTAATATTTTTGCATAACTTTTACGTTTTTGATGCAAGAGTGCTTTTTAGGAGAAACATTTTCGATAATAATTAATATCTATTTAAATGGCTTCTAAAAACTCTAATCTACCCCTGTTATTGAAACACTTTGACAAAAATCATGTAATTGTTCTTTGACAGTTGTCTAAATGAGGAGATTTTTCTTTATTCAATTTACATATTCTAAAAATGTACGATACTTTTTTCAAAATTTTGTATTTATATAGAAAATTACATTTTCTAATTTTTTTTTGTACAAAATTTTCTTTAGGCTGATAAATGCGTTTTTCGCAATCATTTTCAAAAAGCCTACAATTTGACAGGTAACGGAAGTTACGTGACAACTTTTGTTTGACTCGTTTTTAATCTTTTTTCAACCACCTCTTATCGCGAGGGATTGATTTTCCAAGAAACTACAATTTTTTAATTTGATGCTATCTTTTTGGGGATTACTGTATAAATTTAAAAAAATCATAAATAAGCCGCCTATTGGTAGAAACGATTTGTCAATTTTAATAGTACAGTTTTCAGTAAAATGAGAAAAGTCTAACCTTAATCCCCCCTCTAGTATCCTCATAGTAGTTGAGAATTGGATCAAGGTTTACAGGAACTTTCTTCATCCGTATGTTAAGCTTAATCGGGTTCATGATTGTAACCGACTGTTTAAGGACACCCTGTATAATAGTAATGTCTCAGTAATTCTTTCAGAAACGAATAACATCAATGGTATGAACAACAGCATTAAAAGGACTCTTCAAGAAGCCACTCTGTATAATGCAATGCTCAAATGGTTTTTTTTTGCTGTTACGCAGTTTTTAACGCCTTTGTAAATCGCATTTTTCGTGGATTTTTCTGAAATATAACAATGCTCGAGGTAGGCTTTTTCAAATGGTTGGAAGAGGAGCGGGTTGCCTATGTTTATTCTAGTTCATTCTGGGAAAATATGCAAAGTTTCAATTATTGCTTTGCTCTTATTGGAGCAGCGCTCCTTCCAGTGGTTTTCTTGACAGCTGCCTTCCTGTCATCTTAAAAATCGGTATGCCACAGGGCGGGGCTGAAGATAAAGGATTTTCACCCCTAGGCATCGTGATAAATGTAGAATGGCGCATTTACGATAGTTTCATTGTGTATTCTCGCGTCTTGCAGATTTTCATGGTTTATCGCATTTTCCTACGGCCGGCCGCTTTCCACTGCATTTACCCTTCCGGCTCTTTCTCTACGGGCGGTTTTGAGCTTTTTACAGGGGACCAATTCTTTAGTCTGGGCGACTTTTGAGTGAACCAACGGCGTTTTATGGACCGTGGTAGTGAGCCAGCATCGTGGGGAACGTAGTCAGTATTCCACAAAATTCAAAGAAGAAACCCAGTGCGTTGCTATTTTCATTCAGAGCTTCACGGATTGCAGAAGTTTAATAAGATGTTTACCAAATTTTTTATTTGGCATTTTTTTATAATTCAGTAGTTTAAAAAAATTGCCTAATTAAACAACATTTATTTTTTAATTCACATAACGTGGGTTATTAAACTGTTAAGATATTAGACGGGCTCTGGTTCAGATAACGCCGGTAGCCTTGAGCGAAGGCATTTGTTTTTTGTAACACCTTAATTGTTTGTTTGTTTGTTTGTTAATGGACAAGGTCTAGGCATGCAGAGTACCAGGTACCTTAGACACCGACTGCTTGGGTCATTTTATATAACTATGAATGCCCTTCGCTAGCCGAAGGCCTTTGTCATAAGAGCCGCGTCGTCGGATTACGTTCCAAGACATAGATTTTTGTTTTTAAATTTCGCAAACGCTGTTTCCTTTTTATATTTGCTTATAATAACTGTCTGGGTTCATTTTGAATACAATGAACTCCGCAGAATTTTTATATTTATTAATACTAACTTTCTGGGTTCATTTTGAATACACGAACCGAGTATAGATTTTTATATGTTACGTGTAGTAATTTTAAATTCAGGGTTGTTCGATTAAATCGCGCACTTTGGAATTTTTATATATTAATCATTTAACTTCTGGGTGAATTTGGATGATGAAAAACTTACTCTGACTTGTGTAATTTCAATTTTGATGTAATATCTTTAGCTGTACTTTTTCTTAGTTGCTTTTAATATGTGCTTTGCGTTAAAAGTTATTATTTCACTTTTATAACGGCATCTGTGCGAATGTCTATTCTAACTTGCCTGTTGCTTTTATTAAAGCCTTGGTATTTGAATTTTATTTTTCCTAAGCCTTACTCACGACCGCATAGTCGTCGAAGATTTTTGAGTTAGTCTGGGCAGTGAACGTATTCAAACGTTGTATAGGACGGGACAATACATTTACTAATCTCATTAATTTTGTTTGAGCATTTCACAGTCCGTTTATTATACGAGGGAAAGTCAGTAATTAGGTCACAAACTGATGTGAGATATTTGAATATAACAGTGCGCTATCTTCAAATCTGTCATTAGGTGGCAGCACAATCGAGCTTAATGATAGTGAAGTAACAGTTGCCGTGTTCCATAACATGGGTGCGCAGGCAGTGTTAAAATGGCGACTGTATTGGAAAAGTGTACTGTGAAAGAGCAGCGTGCCGTTGTCCGTTTTTTCTGGGAAAAGGACTTCCTGCAAATGATATCCATAAGGAAATGTTTCCTAGCCCCCACTGACTATCATCTGTTTGGTCCACTAAAAAACAACGTGGCGGCAAACGTTTCGCAGGTGATAATGATGTCGAAGGTGAGGAGCACAAGTGGCTGAGACATCATCCCAAAGACTTCTATGCAGCAGGTATTGGGGTACTGATAAAGCGATGGGGTAAGCGTATTAATGTAGATGGAGACTTTGTTAAAAAATAAAACTTGTTTTCGGCTAAGTATTTCTCCGAGTATTTTATTAACAGCCTTTTGTGATCTAATTACTGACTTTCCCTCGTATTATGCGTTTATTCTTCGTTAGCATATGGTCGATTTCGTTTTTGGTTCGCCCATTAGTGCTGGCACTAAATAGTTTTTCTTGTTCAAGGAAATCTTTCTTTTGCATTTTCTTAATTTTGACAATGTTTACATATGAACTTCTATGATTCGTCTTTTTGTTAATACACTTTACAGCTGTAAAATTAGTGAAAAAGTGCATCTGTTTTACTGTGGACTAATTTCCATATGCAAATATGAAAACTAGATTTTCACTTATAACTCTCTTATTTATAAAAATAAACTTACCAGACCTTATATCACTGAAAAGAGAGAAACAGGTCTATCTAGGCTTTTAAAGTAGATCTTAGCAGCACCTTGCTGCACATGTCTTCTCATTTAACAGAGTTTCTATCTCTCACCCTTTACGACGTTTATCCTGGGTGTATTTTTGTGTATGCATTTTCTTTGCTATGTGAATGAGTTTCCTCACTACATTTTTGTATTAATTAGTATTTACTTTTGGAAAACTAGATGTATTTATATATCATACTGTACCTAATAACGAAATTATCCCACATACTATCCATACAATCACACACATCCCAACGGAACCGGAATGTTGTAAAGCTGACGCTGACGATACGAAAATCCCGGAGCCGATCATGACCCCCAGAATCATATTTATGGCGGAGAAGAGCCCCAGCTCCCTCTTCAACAGGACGCCGCTGGCGGCGTCCCCATTAACGGACGCCGTCATATCTGAAAATAACAAAATTGGATTAGGTAAACATCGTTATACGAAAGACAAAAAGAAAGTAAATATTGCAAAAATAAAAGCTAGATAACATCCTGTAGGGTGCCCAAATAATTTAATAGTGTATCTTAATAACAGTAATTTTTGTTAATTTGCCTTCAATGTTAGGTACCTACTATACGAATTCTTATGGTTTTGTTGAAGAATTAAGTCAACCAGGACGACTCATGGATAAGAACTATGTATACCTCATTTACACTACATCTATGAAAGTTTAATTTTAACTTGTTTACTGTAGGAACGACTTTTGATTCAAACAACAATAAAAACAAGTCAGACCCATTAAATCGTATAAAAACTGCAAGCACGCGGGTTCTATTTTTTATCTGTTCTATTCCGCTCTAATTTGATTTGATACGCGTATATACAAAGTTTATTGCCGCCCCACGAGTTAAAAATACCTGGAATGTCAATGAAATTTGCAGACGAGACGCCGTTCGTAGTAGGTATGATGCGTTTCACGATTACTTTGCATTTATCGGATTTCAATTGATTATCCCGTGGGTTCAAAGGCGATTGTACTTCCGTATTTATTTCTAATTTTTCCGTGGCATGAAAACATTGCGAATGTTGAGGTAGGCAATTTAGATTTATCTGTCCAACTCATTAGTACAGTTATGGCAAATTTCAAAATGTAAATCTTGCTATCAATTTAAAATAAATATGCAAATCTATTAGAATACACCCATTCCCGTATTTTTAGTGCAAAAATGTTTTTCTATTAGTAGCAATATTTATATACCAAATAGGAAAAAAATCGGCAAAGAGCTTTACTCGGAACTTTCCTCGCAAGTGGACGTTTTGAAATTACAAATTTAACAAATATCAAAGGAAAACTAGAGTGTTGAAAATTATGTACGAAATAGGTACAAATATCTTAACATTGCTAATAATACTGAAGCAGTGAAAGGAAACACTTAGTAATGCCCATTACATCAATCTGCAATTTAAAAAAAAACAATCCCGGCGGTGGAATTCGAACTTCAGCTCAATGCACGTGTTATACGCACTAGCGGATCCAAGGGGCTGCAAATGGGGTCAATTGACACCCCCTTGGGCCTCTTAAAAAATTTAATCGGATAAAAAGTTGGCTACTTTGTTTTAATTATAAATGAAACGCACCCTTATAGCATCCGCTCGTAATATTTAAATTTGAATTTGCCGAATGCTTTTTCAACATTCTTCGTTCCTTTTTAATTCCAATAGGCGCATATTTTCCCTCACCCCCCAGCGTTGGTGGAGTTTTCGTCGCTCGTCGATGTCGATCCTGTGACCTGTCTAGTGTATACCAGTCTCCACTAGACAAAAGAATAAACTGCACCGGCGCAGTTTTAAATTTTGCTAATAATATAATGTGTTCATTCTTTGTTTTAAATTGTGCAACTAGTTAGTCAAAATTTAAAATATCCAAAGCATGCAAAATTTCAATTTCGTACATATAAACTTGATTTGTAGGTAATTGGCATTTATACAGAGATCCCAGGCGTTACACAAAATAAGGCATTTTTATAAATTGAGAATGAACCCTAACGTTCTCCGAAACACGTGCATATTTCCTTTCTCGGAAGAAAAATTATATGTGAATGTAATTAAAATGCATTTTAATGTTAGTTACTTGGATAAATATACTTGGCTTATCTATTCGTGTATAAAAAAGGAGTTTTTTGTCGTTTTTTCTTGAAATGAAGCATGTTAAGTGGCTCAAATCGTTTTTCTTTTAATGAAAAACAATTGAATTTAGAGGTATGAAGTAACATAAAAAATCTCATTAAAAGCGGTTTTCAAAAATTCATACAGGGCCTTCAATTTTAAAAAACCGAAATTATTAAATTTGCTAATAATCAGCACCATGTATAACAGTAATACCCAGAATCACCATTTTCAACTAAAAAGGCAGTTCACGAAAAGCATACCTTTTTGGTAATGTTTTTCTTCATATAATTTTTTTCTCTTGCAGCAGCAGCCTGAAATTCAGCATAAAATCGTTGATATGTATCTCCAAAACAACTAACATTAGACCCATGCAACTTGATATAAAATTACTAGTATTTCAATGCAAAACTTTCAAGTTGCCTAAATATAGGACATTCCATTTAAAAAAAGTAAGTTTGATTCGCTACACTTTTTTGAACTACCCTGTACAACCAAACTATTTTAATAATGTGCACCACCTTTGTACTTACATCTTTTATATCTATCTATATACAGGGTGTCCCATGACGTGAGGTCACCACTTCACCTACGTGTTGAAGAAGTGAAAAGAAGTCGAAACTAAAGTGCAATCATTTTCTCTAAAGCGACTATTAAAGAAGTTATGGCATGTTTTAGGTTAATACTGAAGCAGCCGAAACAATAGATATTAAGTGGTATTTGATACAAACTGTTTGCGTTACTATGGAAAGATTTACTTATATGTCAAAACAGTGAAGCACCTTAAAGTTAATTTTTTTGTTTGCGCATATTAACAGTTTTGATGTTTACTTTTACAACTCGACAGAAGGCCGATATCCATTACATTTAGATATTAGGAGACGCATTTTTGAGGTAGCAGAACTAATTCGAAATAACAATGATATGTTACGTGAGGGCAACCGGATCTCTCTTAAGAAGAGCCATAATGCGTCTTGAGAGCAACGGTGCCCATTTTGAACAATCCTTATAGTGAATTTAAACTAAATAAAAATAAATATTGGCTTTTCTGAAATTGTAATTATTTAAAAATAATAATTAAACGCTATGCATTTTGCAAACTGTTTACTTTATGGCATAACTCTATTAGACTTTTTAACTATATTTGGTCTAAAGATTACGTACACGAAGTTGTGACCTCACGTCGTGGGACACCCTGTACATAAAAATCAATTACCGTGTGTTAGTAACGCAAAAACTCGAGAACGACTTGACCGATTTGGATGATTTTTTTGTGTTTTGTTCGTCTTACTCCCGAGGTGGTTTAGCAAAAAAGAAAATTCGTAAAAATCTAAAGGAAAATCCGGAAAATTGGAAAATATCGAAAGTGTGTTTTTCTATACACTGTACGACTTTCTATTTGCAGTCACACTTTTATGATTCTGTGCTTAATGGTTTGAAGGGGTTTCCCCATCACGTCATAATCCGCATCAGGTAACCGAAGGCGGAAGAGATAAGACACTAATAGCAATGTATGAGCAGGGGGTAATTCCAAATGCCTTACATAGGTCATCGCAGTCAGTCAGTCAGACATTTAAATTTGGTTTGTGTACAAGTGATTGTGAAAACAATTCCGTAAAAATCTTTAGGGCAAAACAACGTTTGCTGGGCCAGCTAGTACACAATATTTATGTAACTCTCATACTTTTAGAAATATCTTCCACCCGCATCCTCCCCATCGTTGCCAGACCCTGTATATAGTTTACTTTTATTTTAACATAGCTAGATCGGTTTATTGTTCCTGCTTTTAAATAGTGTACTTTTTTGTTATTTTTGTATAGCCTATATAGCTAAAATAGCGGTGCAATTATTTTTAAGTACAATGTTAATATAACTTGTCTTTTATTTGTTGAAATCGAAAAAAAAAATCAAAATGTAAAATATATTTTTATTTTTGATCTTTTATTCTTTATATCTACCTAGTACCATCCCATAGTAGGCATTACCTACCTAAATTATTAGTTTAGCCTTACTGCTCAATCTACAAAAATTAGTTGACACCCCCTTAGCAGTCTCTGGGTCCGCCTATAGTTATACGAGTTATACGCTTCAACCACTGAGTGAGTTTAACAACAAGAAATAAATACCGATTTCTGGTAAAGAACTTTTTCTACAGCCGTCTTAAAAGTCTACTTTTCAAGTACCAAATTCTTCCATTGGGTTGATGCATCTTTTACTGATACAAAAATGTATATCCTGCTAAGCAATACTTTTAGTTCCTGGGTTTGATAGCTATGTACAATACAAGTGCTAAAAGTGACAGTTTATAGCAGGAGACATAAAAATTACGAATCGAAGCAGTAGGCTGAGTTTTATAATATGTCAAGTGCAGTAAAACTTTTACCACGAGGTCGGATACAATATTTTTTACGAACTGAAATTTACTGTTATTAATCGATAAATACAAATTTAACAAAGGCTTACATTTCTGACAGTTATAATTTACGTCATAATAAAAATGGTATTGGATAGGTAGCCGGTATCGGACTATTTCTGCAGCCGGTAGTTGTCAAAAGCAATTAGTAAAATGTTTACTTTATATATTATATGATGCTTTAATTATTTAAAACACTTAACATAATTTTATAACCTTACTTCCAGTTTAAAATATGTAAATTCAAAATCAGATTTTAGCTGATTTTACTTTTAGCATGCTGATCTATAGTATGCCATTTTCAGTTGGACAAGTTATTTGTCTAAGTTCTACTTAGAAGGAGTCTACTTGGTCGTCTATGGAGCAGTTGTCGCAATGCCTTTTAAACGAAAAATGTCAAAAGCAATATATGAACGAGTTTTTTTATATTTGTATGAACAGTATGTCAACAAAGTGTTTCAATCATTTAAAATTTTGAATATTTTGTACTTTTGACTTACAGAAAAAAATCGTTACAATTTAGCGTGGAAACGTGATCACGCCTTGGAAATGTTCACTCACGTTCACGGCACGATTTTCTAATATTACTCACGTTTACGAAGGGCCCCGCCGTGACCCAGCGTGACCAGCTTGTTTTCACGTCACCCGTCCTTTGTCTTCTAGGGAAGTAAAAAGTTTAAGAAAATATGAGCATATATGTAGGATTTCTATTTTAGTAAATTCCTTAGTTTTGCTTTTTTAAATAATTAGATATTTGAAAAATATATTTGTTGTACTAAGAATCTTAAACGTTCTTACTACATTTGCGTGTGATTAACTGTGCATTTCTCTAAGTAGATGTAATAAATTATTCTTAAAGTGACAAAGTTCAATTTCTAAACGGCTCGATTTTGTAGGCGTATTCGTCTTGTTCTCGAAAAATTTCGTGTTAGCTCAGTGGTTAAGTATTCTGGCTACTGATCTAATGGTCGAGAGTTCGATGCCCGATCCCGGTGTGGGTTTACAAAAGTTTAAAAATGCTGAGTAAAACCTCTACAAAATGCCATTATTCGGAAGTGATTCACAAGCGGTTAATAATAGGAAAGCTAGTCATTGTTTACTTTACTTCCCAGCTAGCCGGGAAAGTTTTTTCCCGGCTAGCTAAACGTCACTTTCAATGAACTTGTCATGTTATCTAGCAACAGCGTCGCGGATTCCTTTGTTAAAGTGACTTATTAAACTGTGATAAAAATACGTATTATATGAAACTTACCTAATTAAATACATAATAACAATAACCGATTGTGAGTAAAATAATATACATACCACGATGAAAAGCTTCATTCTTGTCTCGAGATAAAGTTAACCTCGACGCTTCGCGTCTTGGTTAAGTACTTCATCTCTCGACAGTAATGAAACACTTTCCATCTCGGTATGTAATATACTATACTACGATGTGCCGCATGTAAAAGATTCCTTGCTAGGGTTGAAACTCCTTAGTCTCGGCAAAATTCTAAGTAGGACTTTGACCATATGACTACAGCAGTCGGCGTCTAAGGTACCTGGTACTCCGCATGCCTAGACCTTGCCCATAACAAACAAACAAACAAATCGAACAAAGGTAACCCTTAAGGGTCTCTATCTAGGTAACCACTATTGTCACTAAGCAACTCAATTATTAGTTTTTCCCTATATTCGATTGTTAAAAGCTCATGTATAACCTATATATTATACATACTTTCTATGATCTAAATTTTAATTAAATCATATTAGTAATCAACTTCCTGTCGATGTTTGTAACTTGGGGGCAGACTTTACTGATTCGTTTCGGTGAATGAAGTAGGTATAGATGTTAAACCCTTATGACAGACTTTTCATTTCACAGCAAAGTCCATTTCATATAGGTCGAAGTTTATATGTATGTTGCAATATGAGAGCAGTGGTGGGGGATAACTAATAAAATATTTAATCTCTCCAATACTGTTATGAATAGCGAGTCCTCATTTTAATCTACGGATATTTTATGAAAAAAACTTTTTTCGTGCTAGAATGTCAGACGTTCAAAGTTGTACACTAACAATTTATATTGGGGTTACGTTGTAAAATTAGTAGAAATTTTATGCTAAAAAAGTACTTAGACAGCTCTACAGAAATTCAGGAACACATTAATTTTAGTATCAAATGAAATCAGATTTTAAAAAATGCACAAGAATCCTACACTCAATTTCGTTAAACATTTTGAACTGAATCTCCTTCTGGGTTTTGGGTTTTAAAGCTATATAGACTGCTCAAAATTTGCAGATGTAATCATTTCGATTTTTTAATGGCACACCCTGTATATTTTTGTATTACCTAAGTGGTGTTGCTTCTGTTTCCATTTCATGTCCCTAAATTCAGCTGTTTTCAGATGTAATTTACTTCAGCATTGTTCGTTTTTTCGTGTTTGTTATTCCTTGTGTCAGCAATAGCTGGACTTTTTACTTTCTAATTCTGGTTTTTTGTTGTGCTCGAAACTTCAACGGTTGAATTTATGGATATGAAGTAAGCACATCGAAAAAAATCTGAAATTATTAAATTTGCAAATTTTGAGCACCCTGTCTAGCATTAATATCCAAAGCCTCTATTTTATACTGGAAAGGCAATTCATAAAATACATAATTTTTCGGTAACGTTTTCTTTCCTTCAATTGTTTTCTGTTACTTAGCAAATGCTTGAAATTTCGAATTTTAATCGCTAGTATCTTCAAAATAGTGGGCGTTAGACCCATACAACTCGATATTAAAATGGTTACTATCCACATGCAAAACTTTTAAGCTATTCTACTCAAAAATAATGCGTTCCCTCGAGAAAAGAGGTAGTTTGATTATTCACTTTTTTAAGCCACCCTGTATAATCAAAAATAATTTACTAATGTGCACCACCTTTGAACCTACAAATTTTATACAACGTGTCACGGGTAAAAAAGCGCTAAGCTTTAATGGCCCATATTGTACAGTCCGTTTTTATTCCCGCCACGGCGTCACTGACCTCCCTCTGACGGTCTTCAGTCTCATGAGCTGGATTTTCGATCCATCGTTAGGAGTAACTAGGCCAAGGTCTTTGGCCTGCGACTCCTAATTTTATTGCACGCATTTACTTCGAATTAACTTTTTACCTTAGTTTAGGGCTATTTTACAGTGACTTAGAAGGGCAAGATTGGTGTCCCAGCTCACTCGCGTACCGCGAATTTGTATGGTTGCTTTATCGAAGATATCTGGGTCTTGTTTGCCCATTGTATTTGGTTGTGGATTTGTCTGGCGTCGCGATTTAAGTCTTGAAGTTGTAAGCTGAAGGTATGTGTTGCATTCGTCTTTTCTTGTTCTCTTTTGTAATTGGGCACTCGCATTTTACAGCCGACCTTGGAGTCGTAAAATTTATGAACTGCTAGTTAGTTTGGCAGCCGAGTTTGTAGTACCATTGCTGAGTTCCCTTCGTGGGTTGGAGGTTTTTGCTGTGTTTCCCCATTTCGCTGTCGAAGCCGCTTGCTGTTGCCCCGCTTACTTCTGGTGACTGAGTTCGCTGCTATTTGCACTTCGGCGTTGCCCTACATCATTGCTGGGAGTATTAAAATACGAACTTGTAATGTGCTTGTATGTCCGATGTCTCCATGTGACCTGAACGTTTATTTGGCACGATTTGAAGCTGGTTAGAGTAATTGAGTCTGATTAGTCTGGAGCTTGAGTCTTGAATTCGTTTGCCGTTTATAGTAAATAATTATACCTAATTATTAGGGTGGCAAACGTGCACGATAATTTTATGTAACTCTCACACATTTAGATATATTTTCCAACCTAGCATCGTTGCATGACCCTGTATGTATATGAATGTAGTGAACGCAGTTATTACGTTTCTAAAACACATCATCGCCGGAAATGTATGAAGTGAATGACATAGTTACGAAAAAAACGATATGTTTATTCACAAATTTAAACCGAGTTATTTTTACAGTATGTATACACAGTTACGGTATGTTTGGGTTGATTATAGACAAAATTATCAAATATTAATACCGATAGAAGTCCATCGTTTGCTAGATCGCAAATAGATGTGTGTTATTAGTTTGTGTAATTGGTACACCAAGCTGCAGATACGAATCCTTCACTTTATTAGCGCAGTTCCTTATAGAAAAATGCATGACGTGATTTCTAAATGCAATGATTATTAAATTTAATTTTTAAAAATCGCAAATTCAGTTGGTAATATAAAAAGTTCCTTTCATAATAACTACTATCGATGGTAAATTATTTATTTTATTCAAATTAAAAAAATAGATGGTTTGTTTAAAATTTTATAGAAATGACCTAGAAAAATTTATATTTTTGAGACACTAATTATTATCTATTTAATCTTACTTACTGTAAATAAATTAATGCATTATAGATACGATAAGAATTAATTACAGTCAACATCAGCACTAGTTACTAAACTATATATGTTCAAAATTATCAGAGCGATTAGTCATTGATTGTTTTATTTGATGTAGCAATTTATCTGATATTACCCAAATTTTGCTGTAGATTTTACGCGATTTATATCGGTAGCGCTAGTTTTTTGCAATATATAAAACTGGTTTTTATGCCACTAACTAAATCGTGTTAATTGAAGTAGTTAAATATTCACCGGCTTTAATTAAAATTAAAATTGGAACTTCTTTGTTCCTGTTTATTAATGAACACTTGTAACATTGAAATTAGGTGAAATTTGTCGATTAGTTTTATTAAAGATCAACTCTTCTTTACCCAACTAATTTAAAATAATTAATATTGCTTAAAACTGGAGCAGCTACTGCACAATTGTTAATTTTGTATTATTTAAACTTTCAAATTTCTAAATTACAAGGGACATACCTGTGTTAGCACTCGCAGTCATACCGCGTTTTCTACTACTTCTCATACCGCAGCAATAGACATTCGTCATATTTGTTGCATCAGAATATTTGTTTTCGGTATCTGTGTTGAATCGCCCTCGAATAGTTTCTCTTTACAAATAATTCGAAAAATTAATCGACAGCTGTAAATATTTTTAAAATTGCATAATGATCAGTGTTTGCCTCGACTTTGTTCCTTGTTTTCAACAATAACTTGTCTTTATCTGCAATACTCTTGCAAGTAGCAAAATGTATCTAACCGAAAGTTGTTCTTGGAAATATCTTGTCCGCAAACCAATATGTAGATAAATCCGTGAGGATGTGGAAAACTGTTTGCACAAACCGTCTGTTACTATTTACAATATTTGCTTTTAGTAAATTTAGAAGACGGACAAGTGGATTGTGCATTGTTCATTATTCTTGCTATTAGTTTTTCATTAAATCTTCAAATGGACGATTGTTTCATTGTGTATTTTACTTTTTATTTAAACTACGATTTAAGTTCTAAAGTACTTATTGTTGCTATGCAGTTGCGACATTTTAAGGGGCACGTTAAAAGTTCTATTCTGTTTGTGCAACATTTTCGAGGTGTAAACAATTTCAAGTTTATAAAAATGTGTGAATTAAAGTTTGAACATCAACAATTCCTCTAAAATCTAGTGGTAATAAACCAATTTTAGAAAAAACGGGAAGCAGAATGTAATATGGCGGAAACGCTTAATTTAAAACAGTTGCAGTTTTCCCCTCTGTTTATGCTAGATAAAAAGATTTCCGAAAAAGTAAACAAAATGTGAGGCTTTTAAAAGAGTTACTTTGTTCCAAAAAGTTTCACTTGTAACGATATTTGTGTGTGTTATTGAGATTATCTTACCAAACAGGAGGTACCATACTACATGCAACAATAAAACTAAAAAAAATATCTAACATTGTTACGATTCTATAGATAAATAGCGAGTCGTTATATTAATCTACGGAGATTTTATGAAAATGACTTTTATCGTTATAAAATTACAGACGTTCAAAGTTGTACACTTTAACAATTTCTACTGGGTGTTACTTTGTAAAATTAGCAGCAATTTTATGCTAAAAAAGTACGTAGGCAGCTCCATAAATCTACGAAGTTTGAACGAAATCAGCAGGTTTTTTTTTTTCAAAACAGTTTATAATTTCTAAACAGCTAATTTTGTCAATTGAACAGTAACCGTTACAATTCTGTTTCTTATTGAATTCTATAAATATATTGAAATTACTCTCCGCCGGTCGTTGCGGGAAAAATATTTTAAAAACAAGATAGCATCGAGCGGTGTTTGCGATGCCCTTTTTAGAATGCCCGCTCTTTAATATACATTCGGTCTTTGTAAGTTGTTGAAACTGTGCTTTTAATGTGGCATGACCGTTATCATGTTATGTTATACACACAAACGTGCCATATGTGCAACAACTTCGGTTAAAGAGAATTCGCAAAGGAGACGGGAACTAATTTTATTACGAAGTTTGGCGGAGAAAATCGATTAAAAATCGAGTCGCTGATTAACCAAAAAATCTTGTAGGAACTGAGTTTCGAACCCGTAACTGGAGAAAAATTGTAAATTAGTAAAAACAGACAGGGTCGATAGCTATTCTTTATAAGTATTTAACAGTATTTACATTTTAATTTCTATATAAAGGGTGGACACACATTTTAAGATTTTTAATACCAAGAATACTTAGCCCACACGGCGTACGACCTCGTAGGCCCAACTTTTTTTCTAGTGCATAATATCCACATAATGCTACTTGTATCATACTATAATAGTAAATAACTATTATTTCATTTAAAGGCGTTGAGTTTATTGATATAAAATGATTTCTGTGTTTTAGTTTTGTTGTGCGCGTCGTTTACATCGTCATTCAAATTTAACTATTTAAATTTAAATTTTCGATAAAAACATATTTCTTTCTGAAATAAAAAAATAAAAAGGGCTTTCATCTTTGCAATGCTACTCGTGGAAAAACTGTATATCCACCAAAATATTTAAAATGAGAAGACGTCAATTTTTCTTACACTACCACTATTTCAGTGTGCTATATATTTTAAAGTGTATCACTATGGAGATGGATGTGAAAGTTGCATACCTACATTTTATTTATCTAAAAGTTTTAGGCTCTGAGGTGGGAACCTAGTAAAATATTTTTTATTATACTCAAAAAAGTGTGAAGAACGTTCTGTATTTAGGTACCTAGCCTAAAAGTTGTATGTCGAAATGCTAATTATTTTAATATGAAGTTTTATGGGTTTAAAGCTGACTGTTTTGGGGACATTAACAATTTTACACAAAAAATTCTGAACTTTATAGGCGGCTGCTGTAATAGAAAAATAAGTGAATGCAAGAAAACGTTACCAAAAAATGACGTTTTTTATAAATTACTTTTTGGGAGTAGTATTAATGCTATTATACAGACTGCAAATTGCAAATTTAATAAGTTAGGATTTTTTAATGGAACACTGTGTTTTTCTACTTTTGAAAAGCCGATTTAATGAGCTTTATACATTTAGATTCAATTATTGTTCAGATATTTATTTGAGTTTTATGATAAAAACAATTTAAGGGGGTTAAATGTCCTGTATTTAAAGGGATAACCAACAAATACAGGTACAAAAAGGTAATATACACTTCATCTCACCGAACATAATTCAGCGACAGGTTTAGAAAATAATAATCCAGCTATTGTTGATACAAGAAATAATAAACATGAAAAAACGAGAAATGCACGAATAAATTAATGTTAGCATGCATTTTAGTAGCAAATGAAATCAAATTTAAAAGATGTAATACACAAGAATCATATATTCAATTTCGCTAATAGTGTTCAAATGTTTCTCCTTCTGGTCTTTGGGCGTTAAAGCTATACAGAGTGCTCAACATTTGCAAATTTAATCATTTCAATTTTTTAATAAAACACCCTGTATATTTTGATATTTTTGAAAAGCCGTTTTAGTGAGCTTTCTTAGTTTGCATTTCATATCCCCAAATTCAACTATTTTTCAGATGTAGTTTACATCTGCATTATTCGTTTTTTCGTGTTTGTTATTCCTTGTGTCAACAGTAGCTGGATTTTTGATTTTCCAATTCTGGGTGCTTGTTGTGCTTGAATGTTGATCGACTGAATTTAGGAATATTAATTAAGCTATCAGAAGAAGCTCGTTAAAATGGATTTTCAAAAATAGAAAAACGCATTGAAAAAATCAGAAATTAGCATTCATATCCATAGCCCCTATTTTATACTCGAAAGGTAATTCATAAGATACATAATTTTTTGGTAATGTTTTCATTTATTCAATTGTTTTCTATTACTTAACAAACGCCTGAAATGTAGATTTTTTAATAAAATTGCTAATATTCCCAAAATAGTTGACTTTAAACACATACAACTATAGGGCATTCCATTGAAAAAAGAGGTAGTTTGGTTCTTCATTTTTTTCCAGCCACCCTGTACAAAAATAGTTTACTAATCTGCACAACCATCGTACCTACAATTTTTATACGTGTTACAGGAAAGAAGCGTTACGCTATAGTGGCCTATATTGTACCGTTCGTTTTTATTCCTTTTGGCGAACTCCGTCCTAACGCCACGGGATTTCACAGTTTTTCAAAGTCACTGACCTCACTCTGACGGCCTTCAATTGCGCGAGCTGGACTATCGATCCGTCGTTAGGCGTAACTAGGCCATGGTTGTAAACCTGGTGCTTTATGTTTGGTTCTTCGCTCTTTTAGTCGACGACTCTTCACTTGATCGTACTCGTTTACTTCGAATTAACCTTTTGGTTTAGGGCTATTTTATAGTTACTTAGATGGTCAAGATTGTTGTTCCTGCTCACTCGCGTACCGCGGACTTGTATGGTTGATTTATCGATTATATCTGGGTCTTGTTCACCCATCGCATTTGGTTGCGGATTTGTCTGGCTTCGCGATTTAAGTCTTGCTTCTAGTGACTGATTGTGACGTTGCAGTTCGCAGCTGTTTGCTCTTCAGTGTCGCCTTACATAATTGCTGAGAGTATTAAAACACAAACTTGTGTTGCGAACGGTAAATTGTATTGATATATTACTCTCTTTGTCTGTCCTAAAATTTTATAATCACCGGCTAGTGTTGCATCACCTCCGAGTTCGTCAGTAATTACTGGCGCATTAATAGAGCATTCTAAATTTCTACGTACGTGGTGGCATACTATACTGTGCTTGCTTGCGACATCATCGTAAATTTATAATACACATATAAATAATTGTACGCTAATTTAGTATGCCCAGAGACCTGTTAATAGCTATTGAGAAGTTGAACTTCCGCAATTGCTAGCAACAATAGAGTGGACTGTATTTATAATTTTCGCCTGAGCGTGGGTCGCGCTTATGATTTATACGAGTGTTGAAATTAACTAATTTTGTATCATACAGTGTGTTTGCTTAAGTTCGTACCATGTGGAAAACTTTTTTATTATTAATTTTACGAAAAAAAGTTATTTTTTATAAAAAGTTCTGCAACTTAAAATGCAATTATCAGATATCAATTTTTTTAAGCCGTATACGAGGAATCTCAAAAAATATGAATGAAGTACCTTTATTTGTGACAATATCGAAAATTGTTATTAAGAAAAGTTGATTAGAATCGAAAACTACGTTCAAATATCCAATTACATCTATCTACGATGAAAATCAGGTTTTGTTATTTCTCACATTTCTTTAAGTTGTTTCATATGCAGAACTTTTTATAAAGAATAACTTTTTTTCGTAAAATTAATAATAAAAAAGTTTTCCATATGGTGCGAACTTAAGCAGCCACACTGTATTTATTGTCGTTTATTAATATAACCCTTTTCATGTTTACTATGGTTTTGTGAATGGCCAATGCAAATAATTGAGGAGTCGAACCTTTTGAAGCTGTTTCAGTTCGTAGAGAATTTGCTACGCATAGTACTTTGGTGAGTTTAAAAGTTCTCGTAAGCTGATAAACTTATCGTTTGTAAAATACTCTTTGGCGCTCCCTGGTAATTTGAAAACCCTTTGCTAATTATAGAAAAGAACCGCACGCCGTCTTCACTATAGCTGATCGGCCCTCCGATATCTCCATGTACCCTGAACGTTGGTTTGTTACGGTCTGTTTAGTCTGGAGCTTGAGTCTAAAATTGGTTTGCTGTTCATAGTAAAAAAATTATACATAATATTGGGGTGGCAAACGTGCACGCACATTTTATGTAACTCTTACACATTTAGAAATATCTTCCACCCCTGCATCATTTCCCGAACCTGTATGTGTATAAATGTAGTGAAAGCAGTCATTGTGCTTGTAAAACACATCATGGATGGAAATGTATGAAGTGAATGACATATTTATGAAAAAAAACTATATGTTTATTCAAACTGAGTTATTTTAATAGTATGTATACACAGTTACGCTATGTTTGCGTTGATTATATACAAAATTATCAAATATTAATGCCGATAGTGCATATGCTAGATCGCAAATACATGTGCGCTATTGGTTAGTCCAATTGGTACACCAAGCTGCAGATATGAATCCTTCACTTTATTAACGCAGTTCCTTATAGAAAAATGCATGACGTGATTTCTAAATGTAATGATTTTTAAACTTTATTTTTCAAAATCGCACATTTAGGTAATATAAAAAGTGTATTTCATAATAACTACCTTTGTTAGTAAATTATTTATTTTATTTAAAAATAATGGTTTGCAAAAATGGGCTGAACAGTTTTAAGGAATATTACAAGTAGAGCTAATTAGTAGAGAGCGGATTTTACGTTTTTAACCTTTCGTGCGTTTTTTAGGCACATCACTTTTAGATACATATAAATTCATTTCAATAAAAACTATGCATTTTGAGGCCTATTTGATATCACCTAAAATACCTATTTTAGACATTATAAGACCTAACGTCCTATTTGCTGCCAATTTTTTGCATTGCGCACCTATTTGTATTTTAACCAGACTAAAATAAGTTTGTTCATTTTTTAAAATATAGAATAGTATTTTTATGTTTTTTTGCATTTACAAAATTAATATTTGCCTTATACATATGCAACACAATAAACTGTTGTTTATATTTTCATACTGTGTCTTCAACGTGTGAGTAAAATTGTGTAGTGCCACTGGTAGTGCCTAGGAGTAGGTCACTGGCATGGTCGTCACTGACGTAGGTGTTGTTAGTTGACAGAAACAGCATCGTTGACAGTTTCTCTTTTTCCCTTTAAGCAAACATAACCTTAAATGTTTGAAATTGTACCGCCAATATTTAAGTATAAATGTGTAGTATTAAATTGAAAGTAATTTGAAAAGTCATACTGTATAGAACTACAATACCGAAATCAAAAAAATCGACCATAGAGAGAATGCAAGATTGGGTTGCCTGTCAGTCAAATCCCACCGTTTACGAAGTTAATGCAGTAAACAATAAAATATTTTGCAAATGTTGCAGTAAAGCTGTAAGTTAATATATACCCCCGCATAATGTTCCTTTTATTTTATAGTTTATCTGCGAAAAAAAACTCATCGCGCAACATGAGGCCACAATAACGTCTTTTATTTCATACTGATGTCAAAAATGACATTTTTCGGATTATTTATGGTACAAAAAATGGAACATTAAAATCCTAGTACTTTAAAGTAAAATTTTAAAGTTCAAGTACTTTAATAGTACTCTATGTAACAGTCCTCAAAGCAAGGCTTTAGGGGACGAGTCGTAATATGAAGATGGGTCCTCTAAAGCCATTTCAGGACGTGTTGCATACAAGGTTTTTTTGTATTAGCTTTCCAAACATTATAATATGAAGTTTCAATTACCATTAACGCGGCATTATATTAGGAGGCCGCGCGAAAATGTATTTTTCGCTCCCCAAACTGGTTACTTTGGAAACTGTCTAGGATCCTCAAAATGGCCATTTAGAGGCCTTGTACTTAAAGTCGTCATGGCAACTAATGTTTGAGTCCGCTAAAATGTTGCCATGACGACTTTAAGTACAAGGCCTCTAAATGGCCATTTTGAGGATCCTAGACAGTTTCCAAAGTAACCAGTTTGGGGAGCGAATACAAAAAAACTTATTTATTGTACAAAAAATGGAACATTAAAGTCCTAGTACTTTAAAGTAAAATTTTAAAGTTCAAGTACTTTAAAATTATACGTCAGTTGTTGACATGAAATTTGAAATGATTTACAACTTTTTATTTAAAATTCATGAAACTTGCAGTATGAAATAAACCGTTGTATTCACCACGAACGAAAAGTGTTTTTAAAGGTCCTCGCAAGTAATTCCGTAATTCTCGTCTTTAAAATGCCACTTTTCGGTCTAGATAAATAAACTACTAAATAATTTGCATAAGTCAGTATTTGTATGTTAAAAATTCTGTGAATAATTGGTGTTTGTTTATGTTGTACATTGTTTTTCTTATTTTTCTAACATAAATCAATTTAAGAACCTGACTTTACTCGATTCTAAATTACTTAAAAAAATATATTAATTTTTTATCCTAAAATTGGCACCTATTTTGACCGTTTTGCGACCTAAATATGGATTTTTCTAACCTAAAATAAGCACCTATTTTAAATTTTTTGCATCCTAAATATCCGCTCTCTACTAATTAGAAAATATGTACAAGTGTGGAGTAGGGTGGGTCGAAAAAAATAAATATTTTTTTTTCGGAACGCTTTAGTGTGGAAAAGTTGCCTATTGTAATAAGAAGAAAAACGGCATCAAAAAAATTTAAATCGGTTAACATCTTCCGTTCGCGCATCGTACTTAAATTTTATGAAAAATTGCAAAAATCGCGATATTTTTCTCATTATTTTCTGTTAGTTAAAACTTTTTAAATAAACACGCTTTAGTTTTTTATACTTGTTTTATGGTTTAAATAACCTAACTAAATAAAATTTTGATCAATAATCTAATTTTTTCCGTTCGCGCAACGTCTTAGAAAAAACAGAAATTTATCAATATTTCGCAATTTTCACTGTGCAACTCTTCGCTCAACTTTGCTAGAACAAAACGACCCAGAACTCACCACGCGGAGGTGGTTGCACGTCGAGTTCCACCCACACCCTACCCAACCAACCATCCAATTGTTGGGTGTGGTATTTACATTATATTTACATCTATTTACAAAGATTCTTTGGCTTACTCTGTTTTTTACTTTTTCTTGTTTATATCTATACACATTTAAAGTCTGATTTTTTGGAGAAATGAGGCATAACCGATCTAGACTTCAGTGTTGCTCGGATGTAGCCATCTCTAGCTTCATGTCCGCATACTTTATTCCATGCCTCTGTCACAATTTTGACGCACCTCTCCACAGCCTGGGTGTGACAGGGAAACTTTGGTATTTCTCTCATGGGCGTAGTGTCAGAATTGATGAATGATTTAATATCATCTTCACTGAGGTTCCGCAGCATTGGGGAGGATACACCACACAAGAATTCCAATTAATAATATCAATGTAATCGGAAGCTTGAAAGTTTATCTTCGGTGGTACGAAATTTCTAACAGTCTTCTTCTTTGGGACGGTTTGTCTTGCTTTTAAGATCCTTCTGTAACCAAGCTCCCGAATATGTTCTCTTTCATCAACAATCATTGCCAACAGAACATTCTCTGGGTGCGCAAAGAATGCATTTCGTTGAATTACTGGATCGACAACTTGAAGTAATTCGTCGGATAAATATCGTGATGTTTGGATTGCTTGAAAGACATGTTTTGGTCCCTCAGTATATTTGCTCTTGTTTATGGCAAACCACATAGGCATATATGATTTCAACATGAAGCCAACTATTTCTTTTAAGTTTCCGGATGGATCTGATGAACTTATATACAACCTAAGGACTCGGTTGGCCGCAGTTAGCCATCTGGAATGGGACAAAGGACCAGGGTCCCTATTTGCCAAGTCTTCTGGACAATGTCCCAAGGCGATTGCATTTGAAATGTCCAACAAATACTGTTGGTCTTTGCTCAACAAATTCCTGTCTATATCAGGAATCGAACAAACTATGGGTTCATAATCAACCACGGGGAGTTTTTCACAGCAAGTGAGCTGCTGCCCGATTGGCCCACTAAAAGAACTAGGTCCTGCAGTTTGACCGTCAATATGTTGGAAAATGTGGCAAAAAAGGAAGTTCATTAAAGTGCAGGAGGCATATTCTAGCAAAACGAACAAAGACTAGCACAGTGAAAATTGCGAAATATTGATAAATTTCTGTTTTTTATAAGATGTTGCGCGAACGGAAAAAAATAGATTATTGATCAGAATTTAATTTATTTAGGTTATTTAAACCATAAAACAAGCATAAAAAACTAAAGCGTGTTTATTTTAAAAGTTTTAACTAACAGAAAAAATTACAAAAATATCGAGATTTTTGCAATTTTTCATAAACTTTAAGTACGATGCGCGAACGGAAGATGTTAACCGATTTTAATTTTTTTTATGCCGTTTTTCTTCTTATTACAATAGGCAACCTTTCCACACTAAAGCGTTCCGAAAAAAAAATATTTATTTTTTTCGACCCACCCTAGTGTGGAGGGCTCTGTTTCCATTCGCCGGACTCTTTTCATCGGAATTTATCACGCCGGAATCCGTCACGCCGGAAGTTTTTTGACTGGAATACATTTCGCCGGATATCAATATTTTTGAATTATAGTGTCGACGATCGGACTAACTTTTTTTTTACGGTGATACACATGCATATTTGTACTAAGTACACACAAATCTTTAACTGCAGCTAACCAAAAATTTAATCGGCTATTTTAATGCACTTACCGCGATTCCCTACAATCCGGCGAATAGCTTTCCGGTGAAATAATTATCCGGCGAGTCAAAATCCGGCGAAAAAAATCCGGTGAATGGGAAGGACACGGCGTGGAGAACAATTTTACAAATGCCAATTTTGTTTAAAATTTTATAAAAATTACCTTCTAGAAAAATTAATATTTTTGAGACACTTGTGCATTTTCACGTGTATTTACTTCCAAAATTAATCTCTATAACTTATTAGTATTGCTTAATGTAAATAATTTAATGCCTACGATAAGAATTAATTACAGTCAACATCAACACTAGCTACTAAACTATGTTCAAAATTATCAGAGTGATTAGTCATTGATTGTTTTATTTGATGTAGCAATTTATCTGACATTATGCAAATTTTGCTGTCGATTTAACGAAGTTTATGCTTGCAGGCCAGTTTTTTGCAATACATAAAACTGGTTTTTATGACCAATTAAATCGTGTTAATTAAAGTCGCTAAATATACATCGGTTTTTAATTAAAATTAAAATTGGAACGTCTTTGTTCCTTTTTATTAATGAACACTTATAACATTGAAATTAGGTGAAATTAATCGATTAGTTTTATTAAAAATCAATTGTTTGTATCTTTTTCAAACTGCAGTAGTCAAAATTTTACAGCATACTCTTCTTTATTTTAGCAACTAGTGCACAAATTTTAATTTTGTATTATTTAAATAAATTCCAAACTAAACGTTAAACATTCTAAATTGTAAAAGAACGTACCTGTTTCAGCACTCGCAATCATACCGCGTTTTCTACTACTTCTCATACCGCAGCAATACACATTCGTAAAATGTATTGCGTCAGAATATTTGTTTTCGGTATCTGTATTGAATCGCCTTCGAATAGCTTCTCTTTGCAAATAATTCGAGAAACCAATCGACAGCTGTAAATATTTTTAAAATTGCAAAATGATCAGTGTTTGCCTCGACTTTGTTCCTTGTTTTCAACAGTAACTTGTCTTTATCTGCAAGTGGCAATTTTACGCTACAAAATGTATCTAACCCTAACCGAAAGTTGTTCTTGGACATATCTTGTCCACAAACCAACACGTAGATCAATTTCATGAGGATGTAGAGAACTCGAATAGCTATACAAATAAACTGTTTGAACAAACCGTCTGTTACTATTTACAATATTTGCTCTTAGTATATTTACAGTTAAAAACCGAACAAATGGATTTTGAATTGTTTATTATTCTTGCTATTAGTTTTTTATTAAATCTTCAAATTGACGATTATTTCAGTGTGTGTTTTATTTTTATTTAAAATACGTTCCAAATTCTAAACTACGTATTGTTGCCAAGCAGTTGTGGCATTTTAAAGAGCATGTTAAAAGTTCTATTGTATTTGTCCAACGTTTTCGAGGTGTAAACTATTTTAAGTTCATAAAAATGTGTGAAGTTTAAACGTCAATTTCATAAAAATCTCTAGTGGGAAACCATATGAGATAACCCAGCGAGGAAGTAAGCACTATAGAATAAACAACGAAATCCTGAAAAATTAACGGAAATCTCAATTATTATTGTAAGCAGAATTTACCATGGCGGAATCACTTAATTTAAAACAATTACATTTCCCCCCTCTGTTTAGGCTAGATAAATAAATTTTCAAAAAAATAAACAATAAAATGTGAGGATTTTAAAAGAGTTAAAAAAATATCACAGGTAACGATATTTGTGCGTATTATTGAGATTATCTTACCAAACAGGAGCCATCATACAGAACAAAAATAATCGATAAATGACTTTACTCTGAACTTTTCTTGAAAGCGAAAGTTTTGAAACTAAAAATTTCAAAGATATCAAAGAAAAACATATTTAGGCAATAATTTTTATATACCAAAAGTGCGATGCAACATAATCGAACTGCCGTTTGATATTTGACTGTTTGATGTACTGCCGGATACCAAGAATGCACATTGGTTGCTTGTTTAGAGGTTCTAATGTATCGATTTCTTGGATTGGGTGGAACAAAACAATAAATTCTGGAGATTTACTAGCATTGCGAAAAATACGAGAAACTGAGCTTGAATACAGTTTAGAAGAAACAAAGATTCAAGCAAAATTAACCAGCTACTTGTACAAATACATTGTTAATAATACTGACATTTTAATAAGACACACTTAGTAATGCGTATTACATCAATTTGCAAATAAAAAACTATACAGCCGGTGAAATTCGAATTGGAGCTCCGGCGGAATCCGATTGCTAATCAGACACCTCTACCAGTCCGCCACCACGTTAGGTTTCGAGCGAGGCGTTTTCCTCCAACAAACAGTTGTTGAGCTATACCGCTCACGACAAGATCTACAGACAGACAGACCGACAGATAGACAGACGGAGGACAGACAAACGGATGACAGACAGACGGATAGAAAGACAGAACAGACAGACAGACAAGCATACGGGCAGACCGACAGACGGACAGATAGACGGACAGACACACGGACAGACAGGCGGGCGGACGGACAGACGGACGGACGAACGGACAGATGGGCGGACGGACGGACGGATGGACGGACGGACGTATGGAGGGACGGATGACCGACGGATCTTTTCATGATTAGAATCATAAAAATGTTGTAATATTTACTTTTGTGTTCTTTGAGTTGTTTGAAAATATTCTATCATTTATCAGTATTTGTATGATTATAGGTCGTTGACTAATACGTTCTAAATATCTCTACAATTGAACTATGGCCCAAGTTATTTTAAGAGACCGGGGATACCTTTAAAATCTTGGAGGCTGGGTGATCAGTCAGCGATCAAGAGCGTGCATGTGTGGATGATGCCACAAAGGGTGACGTTCCAACGCGAGAGCTATTATGCGCTTTTCAGTGTTGCTTGTGGTCTGTTATAGATATTATTGCATGAGTAGCTTTGCAATGGCGGTTCTATGTAGTGTTATTGTGCAGCCGAGTTGAACATTGCTTCATTGTTGGTATTGCTGCTGATTGTAGAGAGCCTTATCGTTTGGGTCGTTGCTCATTGTCTTATTGTTGGGTTGGTGCCCAGTCGGTGCCGCGTTAGTGCACTATGTGCCTGAATTAGCTATAATCCGGCGTGATGATTATTAGTGATCTACAAAGCGCATCTGGATGCTCGTTTCCCACAAGTGCCTTGTGATTTCGGTCATTTGTGGGGGCGGCAACCGTAAATGTAAATCACACTGACATAAGTTGTAGCTCATTGTTCTAGTTAGCATTCGGCTAATACGCACTAGTTGCGGTAAGAATCCGTATTGTAGGGTTTTTTAGGTTCATGATTGGCGGTTTCAAAATGAGATACTTTACTCGACGCTACGTGGAAACGCCGCTAAATGTGGTAATGTTTATTTATTCTTGCTTGCATGGCTGATTGTGGAATTTATCTGGTTTTGTGTTTACGAACGAGGGTGTGTGACCACATACCACTTGATAGGTCCCGCTGATTGCCTTGCTTTTCCCCAGTGTTATGTTTCATCCACAACCCTTAGACCGAGAGTTGAGTTTGATGTAGATAAATATGGTGTGGTTCGTGTCAGTAATGTTTATCCTTATACGATACAGTAACGTATACAGATTTTGTGTCTGCGGGGAAGCCAATAATTACGACGTATAGTAACCAGTTGAAGAATAAAATCAACAAATAATACCTGAAATTAGACTAAATTATGGGTATGATTCGACTCGTATTGATACATTCCAGTACAACATTTTTCAATGCATATAAATACCTCTAGGAGAAGAGAGAGCACATTTGATGCTATGTTACAGGTTGAGAAGCGTTGTACCAAGTATGTTAGTGTCCCAAAAGATTACATTGTATATTTTTTGCAATTGATTTATCTTAAGTGGCCGAGTAGATAAAATATGACAGTTCGAGATGCAATATCTAGACAGGTAGAAGAACTTAACTGAATGATAAAAAATTTTAGCTGATATGAAATGCGCTATTCTTATTTTACGCATTTCTGCGATAATCACAAGTTCCTGCCATTATCTCGAGCAATTGACGTTCGAAACATGAATGAAATCGTTCTATAAGCAGTGTCGTACAGGTCGGGTCGTAAAACTTGATTAGAGCTCTTTTCAAAAACTATTTCATTGAACAAAAAAATGTGTAAGTACACCAGAAGCAAACTCATGAAAAGGTAGTGCCTGAAAATCGATGCGTCAGGTACTTACGTACTTTTGGGTAGAGCTTTCACCTTTGTTAGAACTGTATAATTTCAAAAATATACGTGAAGGGGTCTGATACTGCCCAAAAAGGCAGTTTTTAATAAAATTTGCAATATATAGTTAGTTCGTGTTCAGAGTTTTGAAGGAAACTCTCCAACGCTATCCAATTACTAAATGTATATGACATGATATGCAGCATGATATGTAGTAGCATGCTAAAGGTACTTTTAGGGCCACGGTTACGATACTCGCTTTCTTATTTATTTTCAATTAAAAGTTTCTATTTTTTACCAATTTACTCATTTAAAACTTATTGATTCGATTGAAGAGCAATAACTTTTATTAACAGGTACCCTTATGCTGTATTTTAAAACTTTTAATCTGACAACTTAATTGTCGGTTTATTTGTCCATTTCGACAAAGGTTAGATAAGATTACAATTACGTAACTGTAATAAATGTAGATAATAATCGGCTGGCGATAAACTGCATTAAAGAAAACGAGGAAAAAATACACTTAGGATAAAACTGGGTTCCCTACTTATCGGGTATTGGCGTCAATTTGCACCTGCAGAGAACAACAGGTTAAGTATATATTCGTAGATACAGACTAACTATTGAGCCATCTTTTTCTTGGCGTGGAGACTTACTTACAAATTTTACACCATTAAAATATACCATCAAACTGAAATGAGGCCAATATTGTATTACTGTTTAACAAAGGGGAGCATTTATATTATTATTCATATTATTCAGATATTATCATATTATTGTCGCAAATATACAAGCTTTTTACTACAATGAAAGGGTTTCATAGAACTTAATTTCTTGACAAATGGCAAGTAAAAACTATACGATTTAAGAAAATGGAACGATATACGCATAGAAATCATGAAAATTTACGGAGAGGAGTTATTTCGCGAAACAGAGAAATTGATCTTGCAGATCTGACATTGTCTATTTTTTTCTTTTGGGGCTGCTTGAAGGACAAAGTCTACGCCAATAATCTACAAACAATTGAAACACTCAAAGGCAATGCTCAAGATTTTCGAGAAATGGAGCCGCAATTATGGGAAAACGTGATGCAGAACTTCCCTAAAAGGATGACAATTTATCACAGAAGCCGAAGCGACTATTTACCAAATATCGTGTTGCATATTTAACCGTAGGGTTTGTATATTCAATTGTAGTCAAATTATTGGCGCTTTTCTAACAAAAAAGATGTTTTTTATTAATTTAAAATGGCACCCCTTAATGGAAAACCATATGCTAACAAGAAAATTCACTAACAAATTGGACCAATACCAACCAGTGGAGCAAGAATTTAGAAAAGGGTTCGGAGCATTGGACACTACAGGAAGCATTACAAAATAGCAGATTCGCCTTCAGGTATTGAACAATAAGATAACACAAACAAAAAATGTGCAAGCATGCAAGATACACAGACCGAACGTAAGGAACTAAACGAGACTCATGGAGTTGTGAACCAGGGTGCAGAAGAGATACATGAAATTACCATAGATGTAATTTGGAATGCACTAAGGCAGATGAAGAAGGGGACAGAAGCAGTTAAAATGGGCAGTAAAACTGTTATAGAAAAAATTAAACATCCCTCCAATCTCTGCATTTTTAATACCACGATTCCAAGGCACTGAATCAACATTTTGATGATAGTGATATCGAGTGATATTCAAAAAACAAGACCTAGCTGTATGTTCGCCCATCTATACCAGCTCTTCGCCATGATAAAGAGCTAGACTAGAGAAGAATCTTGATTTCTACCAGCTGGTAGAGCAGTTACGATTCCGTTTTCGCTTCGGTACTAACGACAACAAAAACTTTAATCGAAAAAGCGGTCGCATATTTAATTAATAAAACGCTAAACTTAAATTTATAAACGCCATGTGTTCACGTCGGGTATTTAATATTATTTTTATGTTAATATCATAAAATTTAACACATATTACTTCGTCGACTTCCTGAAGGCCTTCGATACTATATAAAATGCGATCATAATTAAAACTTTTAACTAGTGTCGTATTCACCGCTAATGCATCCGTCTAATACATAACATTTATAGTAATTCTGCAGGCTGCGCTAGACATTAACAAATTTCCACTTAAAAGCGACCCCAGGCCGGGAGATACAATGCCGCCCAAATCTTCACTGTGATGTTCAGTACGCGATGAAGGAACTTCAATATCTTGGAACCACAAAGGCATCAACATCGAAGGTAGGAAACTGAACAATCTTCGTTTCGTAGACGACATATACGAAGCAGTAGAATTGCACATAACCAAGCAAAAAACCCAAGTTTATGACAAATCTTGTGCGTACAGGAGAAGTAATGTTGAATAACAAGAGCATAGAGGAAGTCAGAGAGAAAAAAATACCTGGGACTGGGACACGACAGAATAATTCACAATTTAACAATGGGTGCTCTGGGCAAGAAGAGGGAGAGGGAGACCACAACTGTGTTAAAGAGATAATTTTAAGAGAGCTGCTGAAAACAACTGGACCAAGAAGGCAATGAATCGAGATGAGTGAAAAAAATTTCTTCTACTTTGAAGTGAAGTTGGTGAAAGTGATTCTTATTAAGTCGTGGAGGTCGACGTCTGTGAGTTGATAGCTGAACTTATGTTGAACCAGACATTACACAGTTTCATGGTTAAGATTTTTTGTTCTGGGTATTTACTACTACACATATTTAATTCACCATTCTTGAAGTCAGCAAATCTTGCTTCAAATTCAGATTTTAACTTCTACATGAAATTGGTGAAACAGCTGACATCAATATCCCATTGCTACCACAAACTGCAATTAAGTTATGAAAGTGCAAACGCTCATCATCGAACAGAAGGTAAAATTTTCTTTAAAAATATCTTACTTCTGACAGTAGTTCATGCACAAGCTTTTCTTTCTCTTGCAGTTTGAAGCTCAAGTCATGTGTTTTAATATGACTCTATGGTTTCTATTTTTGCTTTTGATTCAAGGAAGCTTAAATAGTCCGTTGCTGACGAATGATCACTGTTAAGGCCCATTTCACATGCGACTGACGATCAATACTAATGGTCGGTCCGGATTATCAATTGGTTTCACATGGTTCGTATCGGTCAGGTTCAGAATGTTTCTATACTCGCTAAGGTTTAAAAACGTATCTAAGGCTTCCAAGTTGCCACGGATATCATCCCATAATCATCTTTGTTTGAGTCTAGACACTCTGGACAGGTGACTAGCTGAAATAAAGCGTGGTAAATATGTTGAGAGATATATCAGAGAGATTCGGCATTCCTAAATATACACTAGGAAAATATAAAGGGGTAAAAAATATTAAAGATATCAAAATTGGTGGTGGAAGAAACCCCATTTTAAAGAAAGAAGGCGAAGAATATTTAGCTAAGTACCTGTCCGAATCTGGGAACTATGGTTACGGTTTAACTAAGAATATGCGAAGGAGTTCTGTGAATCTACATGAAACAAATTTGAGAGTTTTATGTGGAGATATTCTCAGATATCACTTCGTCAAGAAGAAAGCATGCGCTCTCAGCGTTTGAGAGGAGCAGATCCCTTTGTAATAAGGAAATTGTATGAAATATTAGACCATTTGTATCAAAATGAGAAGATCTCAACTTCAGATGGTCACCTTATATACAATAATCGCGATAAGACGGGATTTTGCCATGACCGAAAAGATGTCGTACTTATTGTACCAAAAGGGCAGAAAAGAGTTTCGAGACACATCGCTGATTCCGGAAAGAAGAATACGACTGTCTTAGCTTGTGGAAATGCGAATGGGGAACGGCTGCCGCCTTTTATAATTTTTAGAGCCAAAGAAGAAAGGTTAGATGGAGGGCGACTTGTTTTATAAATGTGGCAAGAAATATATTTTTTCAACAGCCGTCAAAATAACGTGACATTTATGCATCGCTATAGATACGCGAAGTTTAACTTTTTTTAACAAGTGAAAAAATAATAATATTTCTTCACGGCTAGCAGTGAAAAAACGGTTTTGGAACTATATTTCCTTAGTTACAACACATTAGGTGACTACATATTATGTTAGCAAATTAATGTTCGTATTTTATTTCTAGAATTTACATAAACAAAATCAATAATTATTCTTTTTTTGACGGCTGTAGAAAAAACGTTGTTTGTATTTCGTGGCAAAGTTCGTGTTTTTATGGCGCGTTTGAATGACTTCTGCCTCGACCTAACGGTCTCGGCGAAAATTGACATTCTCACGCGCCATAAGTGATCCTCATCTATGTTATTAGTTATTAGTTATCTGTAGAGGAGACACAAACGTATCTCACTACTTACAGCCTTTGGATAAATGTGTGTTTAAACTAATCAAAATAATGTGGAATGAACAGACGCTTGACTTGAATGTGAATTTTCCTAGCAGAGTATTGCCCAATAAGTAGCTTTCTAAATTAGTTAACGTAGTTTGGGAAGGATCTTTCAAACTGGAATACTTAATTTCAGGCTTTAGCTGAACTGGACGCTTTCTAGTCGATTTTACTAAGTTTCCTGGTGACGTCAACGATCTTATTAAACCGAAGAGCTTTAGAGACATAGAAATGGAAAACAACTCAGCTTGAGCTGAAGCAGGACCTCACCAGTTTGACGAATTCATAAGAACTGCATTGGCAGAAAACTTGTCAAAAAAGCCCACGCAACTAAAATGATAAAACGAGTGTCTAATACAGTCGGGGGATGTATTGACATCCGTAAATGCAATGAAAATAATTAAAGAGGAGTATGAACAGAAAAATGCTTCTAAAAGTCGAAAAGAACAAAAATTACAATAGAAATGGTGTTAGAAGGTACATTTGAAGTAGAGAGTTCTCTTAGCGATGTTTAATCAACAATAATATCCCAAGTGCATTAAAATAGTCAATACATTTTGACGTTTTCTGCCAGAATGTCTTGCTAAGAAATTTACGCGATATATTTCTGCAGACTATTTTACGCATCTCTTATCATCTAATCAAATGCCAAGATTTTTCAAAATTCAAACAAACAACTTGTTTTTGTAGTGGCAAAAATACAAAAATTTCCCTTGGGATTTTAACAGTTTCTTTTACCACTTGTATCCATGGCAACCACTAAATATGCCATTGTGCATCAGTATAAATATAATATTCATTGGGTATCGACACAAAATGAACCAAAACTTAGGAAATAGTCCAAAAAAATTATTCAGGCTAGTTTACATGCACTGGGGAAATTCGGCATGATTATGTCCCCAATAAATAGTTAAAATTCAGTCGGCGAATCACCTTTAATAATCATGTTAAAATTATTCACAAGCGATTAAATTTTGACACAGAATCCATGGTGATTACGAATTATTATAGATATGAAGGAAATAATCAGATATATTCTAAACAAATATAAAAAATACAACTTTATAATTCGAAATTCCAATTTGTTTTTCAAAAATTGACTATGCCACTGCATTCTTATCAAAAAGGTGCATGAAGAACACAGATGTGACTTTTTTCTATTTTTACAAATAAGCGAGATATAGCCATACAACAAAAGGTCTAACTTTGGTTTATTCCTCCACAACAAAAGACGATAGCCAGTGCTGATTTCCACCACTAAGTTTTTCTCGAAAAAATAGATCGAGTATGGGGATCAATTTTTCCATATTTTCTATACTTTGCCCACCCTGTACATATTATAATTTCATTAATATATTCAGTTTTAAATACGATGAAATCGATGCTGCTAAGAATATATTTGGCATCGTATATAATCTACTATTGGGATAGTTTATTGATAAGAAATTTATTTGGTACTACTATTTTGGGACATGGAAATATTTTCTAAAATCGCAATTATGTGAAATGTATCAACTTTCCTTGTCGGGCAACTGTGAGAAAACACAATGTTATATATTAAATAGTTTAAATACAAGCAATGCAGTTTTACAAGACTGAGTTATGCATTCAACTTTCCATTATAAAATATATACATAATTAATATATTAGCTATTGTCTACTTTCTATTAAAAAGCCGAGTTAAATTTCAAATAAACACGACTAGCACACAATCAACAAATAGCGACTCTTTCATTTATTTCAGTTCTTAACTATAATATTAGTTTTTACACTAATATCAACACTAATGCTAAGTTCAGTTCAATATTGAAAAAGCAAAGTAATTTAAAATTAAATAACGTTTAAAAATAATCCAATTGTGGCATAAATCAAAAAGACACTTTTTCCGCCCACCTATGGACAAAACACCTGTAAGTGCAAAAACTATATGACTGAGATAGACACTAACCTGGGAAACTAGTTCCAGAAAACTAGATTTTTTCCACGTGAATCAGAAGTGTCTAATAGTCGTTTTCCAACGTTTTATCTGTTATTTGGGAAAAGCACTTCACAGCACCAGCGGTGTTCATTTTAACTAGTCTGCATTGTAGTAATTGAGGTTACGTGTAGCTTTTACCCTCTATTTTTAACTCGCTGATAATAAGGTTGTAGATAAAATTAACAAAATTTGCGCAATAACTCGTTGCTAAACCATATAAAAAATCGTAAACATGCGCTGGTAGATTCCCCCGCAGCAAAGTATATACAAAGATCATGCAAAAAGTGATAACATGTGAGTGAACTCTGTTGATCAGAATTGTATTATCATTAAGACAAATTTTCCCCGATACAGCAATAACTATTCCGTCTTACTACAACTAAAGTTGAACTTTTCACCTACTTGATTGTAATTCCATTGTTTTGAGGCTGAACTTTTATTTAAAAATGGAAAGGTTATTTACTTATTTACAAAATTAGGATAGGCCTAGAAAATATATACTCGAAGACAAGCGCTTTGTCAGAAATTTAAATTAAAACAACACAGACCAAAATGTTTTCTAACTGATGTAGAAGAAAATGTGTTAATTGGGATATTTAGCACATTTTATTTAATTAACGTTTCTGGGCATAGTAATTACAGGTTTTTGAACTAAGGCATTGTACGTACCGTACTTGTTGTTCTGCTGACAAACCGAAGTAGCGGAGCGATTTTCTCAGAGAACGGAAGCACAATGTGATACACTTACGTAGACAGTTCAAAATGTTGTATCTACAGTAAATATTTAATAGTGACAACAAACATTTGTCGTACCACCAGTCAATTCTTCTTATTCAATTGTGGTAAAGCAAACTGCCACACTACAGGATGGTCCTATGTACAGTGGTAATTAACATTATGTACGTATTTCGATCTTTAAAATGTATTTTCTGTAATTTTGACCTAATAGAATGTTGTCGCTTTCAACGTCAAAATGATGCATATATTCGAAATAATTACAATATGAGATTCCATATTGACACTAGTTGCAATACGAGATCTCATATTGACACTAGTGCTAATATACAAATTTAGAACAACTTTGTAGATTTAAGTAAATTTATTTATTATAAATTTATATGACTCAAAATTACTAAAAATCTTGTATGCAACTAGTGATGTAAAAAACGCGTTTTTTTAAAATCGAATAAAAAACCTAGAAAAAAACAGAAAAAAAACGGTTTTTTTTGTTTTTTTTTGTTTTTTATTCATATTTGTAATTGGCGGCACGTTTTGGTAGGTACCCACCCCTATTGGAAGTTGCTTTAAGCTGGATCCAGCTCTGAAACTGTCGACCTGATCGACGAATCAAGTTAAGTTAGCGATTCATCAGAGTCATCAGACAGTGACATGGGCGACGTAAACTGCATGAATACTGACTCCGAGTCAGTTGAGGAGTCAGCCATGTCTGTTAGCGAGTAATTTCTGCAATATTATAATTTCTACAGGGTGTTACGGAAGTCGACGGAAAAATTTCTAGGGGTGAATCGTTGGCCCAAAATATGATGATTTAACTCAACTTACCTATATACAAAGTTGCTTAGTTTAGCCGCTAGAGGGCTTTAAAAATTATTAATAATAATAATGGTGAGGCACTAACACCCCATGAAGGAGCTTGGCCTGCAAGGCGGAAGGTCAGAGCTTCCGTATCCTCGCTCTCACACCCGGCTGTCGCGTGTCAAATTCATGACACGGTGGTGATGTGTTGAGCATCACACATTAGACAGCCGCATTATTAGAGGTCTTGCCATATCTCAGCGACCACAAATGCGCAGTGGACCAAAGGAGAAGACTGTAAAGCGAGACGCCCAAATCGTGTTTTCAGTACAACCTAAAAACATCAGGCTAGCTTGCAGGCGCGAAATTTAAAATAGGTTGTGTCAATATTTCGTGTTTATTTGATAAAACTGTTTCTTATAATAAACGGAAATATAAGTAGATAAAGAACGCTAAAACTAACTTATAAGTACGAAAATAGCAAACGATATCAAACGCAGCAAAATCGCAATGATATTTTCAGGTTGGTCTGTAGGCTTGCTTATGATGTATTTACAGAATTTCGATCACTGCGCAGGGTCGCTGAGATATGGCAAGCACTCTACCCATTATTCCTTCGAACGCAGGTCCCCAATTATTTAAAGCGACTAGCTTTTTTAAATGTTTTAATACCCTGTATAATCACTACCAATTTTTTTTTGGACAGTTACTTCAATTTAGAAGCTATTCACTCTCTTAAAAAATTTTAGTTGGGTAAACAGTTTAGCCACAAAAAATATTTTCGAAATCCCTACAAGCCTAGTGTTAAGTTACAATTACTGATTCAGGCTTGTAGGGATTTAGAAAATATTTTTGTGGCTAAACCGTTTACCCATCTAAAATTTTGTAAGAGAGGAAATAGCTTATAAATTAAAGTAGCTATCCACAGAAAAACATTGGTAGTGATTATACAGGGGGTTAAAAAAATATGGATGGATAATTAATTGTGACAAAGTTTTTAAACACCCTATAATTTTCGAAATTAGCGTTTATTCCACAAAAAGCTTAAGTTTACTGGTAAAAACGCATGGCCAAACAATGAATAAAATCCATCAAAGAGTTTTCGACTTATTTGAAAAAATTAAAAAAAGCTAATCATCTTTAAAGCCCTTTAGCGGCTAAACTAAGCAACTTTGTATATAGGTAAGTTGAGTTAAATCATCATATTTTGGGCCAAGGATTCACCCCTACAATTTTTTCCGTCGACTTTCCTAACACCCTGCATATCCACTTTGGCTATTTTTCTATTTTTCTTTAGAAATATTTGCTTTTTTTGTTATTATAAATACTATAATTCACTTTACCTACGAAATGTATTATTTTTATTTAAAAATATGTGTATTTTGTTTTTCCAAACTAATTACTTCACTACACTTTAATTTTGAAAAAAAAACGCATTTAAATAAAAAACCAGACCGCTTGGTTTTTTTTACAAAAAAACAGGTTTTTTTTTTTAAAAAACGAACGGTTTTGTTTGGTTGCATCACTATATGCAACACGTTGGAAAATTGGTGTTTTTCACATACAACGTCTAGTGTGAAAAATACTTTCATTTTTCAACTTAATACATAAATAGCTATTACAGCACTAAGTTGTAACATATAAAAAATGAGTGAAATATGCTGCATCAGTATTGATATACTATGCAAAGTAGATAACACAATTAAATGGACACACTTCTTTAGTATCAGGTTTTATAGTAAACCATATACCTATTTCTCTTTTTCTTCTTCCTTTGTCTATTTTTTCTACCGCCTTTGCGGTTTTAATTATAATTTACACATTTTTAAAAAACTAACTTCAATCTATATTTACACAATTTTCAGAAATTTGAATTTTCTATATTATTAAGTTATTGCATAATGGATTAGAATACATTTCGTATAACGAAATCAGCTGACTACTACTTTAACGTTATTTCCGTAGACAGGCGAAAGTTGAAGTTTTACTTAAAAGTAAAGATAAAACAACATAAACGCACATCCATGGAATGCGGATTGTCTGAAGTTGAAAACTGTAAAATTGAGGAAACCGCAACTGTAATAAAAAAGGCATGTCTAATCTTAAAGTGTGCTAGATAACAAATGAAGTAAAACATTAGTACTTTCGAGCTGTTTATGATCTTTACCATAATTTAGCTGTACGTAACTATATTTAGGTACTTATTGAACAGGTTAGTATTTTAGCATCTTTTTCGCAATAGTGTACGCTTCTGCGTTGTATTTAGACCGATGATAAATGGCAACTGCGAAACTGCTTGGTGGTATAATTTATATTTTGCAGTCACATTATTACAGTCGGGAATACCAACTTGTATTTAAAACTAAGTCTTTTTAAATGAAATATTACGTTACGTAACACAGCAGATTATGCAAAAGGTTTGTAATAATACAAAATTTTACAAAATTATTCTAACTTGTATTAGTTAAATATTTAATTAATGCTGCTCTAATCGTCTCTTATGGATACAATCATAGTGCATAGAATACAGGTGTAACGTTCTGTAGAATGTGGGCGGACCTCAAATTCAACCAATAACACATGGGCCCACAAATGGCATTGATTGGTAGTACTGAAGTGTATTATTGAAGACGCTGTCAATGTCAAATTCGAGGTTAGGTTTTGCGTCAGCTAGTGTCAGACTGACGAAAAACCTAATCTGCTAACCCCGAATTTTACATCGACTGACAGTGCCAGCAACAATATACGATCGCGGCCATGGTTACACCATGATCTCGGCCATGATGGGTTTCCTGTGTAGGCCCATGGGGGATTGGTTGAAATCTCCCCTCTACTTTCTGAACGACTGCGCATCTCCGGGAACGTCTCACCTTGTATTATTTACACCATGATACAATCTAAAACATACTATTCTTATCGTTTTAAAGATTGCTAAATTGAACAAAAAAAATCCTTCTTGAACTAAATGTTTCCTATATTTAAAGTCCCTATATTGGCATACGTATAAATTACTGCCCTTCAGGAGCATCCGAGTGTCTGAGTGACAGTATTTTGTACAAAAGCTTCTGTTTATTTAAAAATCAAATTTATTTTACTTATCCCCCAGAGCAATTATAAAAAAATTCCATTAGCTATACCTGTTAGTACATTACCGGAAATTTAACTAAATGCAAAAACCAACAAGCAGAACTCCGGGCTATTGTATATTGCTTTGAAGACAAAGCTTCCTAAATGGTTAACTGTTTTTTTATTCCAAAGAGCGCATAGCAAAAATCGCTCTATGCCACAAATGACAAAGTATCGATAATGAGTTTGCACAGTTTCTTCTTGTTTGTAGTTATTGCTTCGACACAATCTGTCCAAGTATTACTTTCGGGATCGACCATTTTTGCTAATTTGCTATTTTTGCCGTAACCGCTCAATCAATCGCGACCAAACCAAAATTAAAGGTGTCATGAAGATGCATAATTTTTGTGAAGACAGCAACCGCTTTGGCGTTAAAGGAAAATCTGAAAATGAAGTTTACTGACGGCGCCCCGCCGGATGGATGTAAACATTGTATCTCGAAAACAACATAAGTTGTCAGGGTGATTTCTGCCCCAATTTAGGTGGATTATTAATGCAAAGAACTGAAAAGATTTTGGTTTTTTTGTATGCATCGATATTTATTCACGTTATCATTAATAGAAGTTAAGCGGTAACGCAACTACGCTGTGAATATGGTCTAGTGAAAAATATCACGGCTGCTGAGTCAGAGGTCGCGAGTTCGCATCTCACTATGAGCAATATTTTTTTAATAGTTATCGAAAGACGAGGATGCAAATTTCTATTCTTTCTAATCTTTAAATTTGAAATTCCACATTATCGGCGCTCTCTGTCCCATTCGCACTCTCCGCTAACGGTGGGAATTGATAAATCGCTGATTTTAAACCGATTAGGTTTCGCAATAATTAGATCCCGTCTCCTTTGCAGGGCTTGCACCTTCTCATCTTGTTTTTTAATATTATAGGGGATTATAAAACCTTTTTCAGGCATGTAGTAATTAAATTATGTTTATACACGATTGATCAATAATATGCGTTTTTAGTTGCATTTTCATGGGTAAAGCAGGAATTTTTCGCCCGCTGACATCATTTTAGTTATTATTTGTAAGTACGTTATTATAAAAACCATAGTTACAAAGGTTATTCTTCTTGTTCTTTCAGCCTGATAGCGCCCAGTATTGAGCATACGCCTCCCGTTAGATTCTTCAACTCTATCTATTCTATGTCCGTCCATCTCAATCCTGCAACCCTCTTAATACCGTCGTACCAGCGTGCACTTGGTCTTCCTCAATTTCTTCCTCCTGTCCCTGGTCTCTAGCGTATAATTGCAGCGTTCTATCTGTTATCCGTTAATCGTGCTACATGTCCCGCAAAGCTCCATTTCAATTGTGTTTCTGTTTATTATGTCTGTAATTTTGGTTCCTTGTCTTATCCAGCTATTAATTTTCCTATCGCTAAGGGCGATACCAATCATCGACCTCTCTGGCTCTCTGTGTAACTCCCAGCTTCGTGACTATTTGTTTGGTAAGCGTTCATGTTTGTGCAGCATACGTTAGTATAGGGAGTATGCATTGGTCGAATATTCGTGATTTTATATATTAGGGGATTTTCTTCTTCTTTACGATCTTGCTAAATGCTGCCCAACCTAATAGCCTCCTTTTTTCCACCTCTATGTCCTTATTTTTTTGCTCATTTGTATTACTGGGCCAAGGTGTATATGTATATATATATATTGTTGTACATTGTCTATAACGTTGTTATTTACTGTTATATGTGTTTCCTACGGACACATTATTTTGGTTTTGTTCAAATTCATTTTTATTCCTACATTTCTCAATGCTTGTTCTAATTGTGTTATCGTCTTTTGTAGGTCTTCTCTATTATCTGCGACTATGTCGTTCGCAAATCTGAAGTGGTTGAGCCTCTTTCCATTGATATTAATTCCCTTGTTGGGCCATTGCATTTTCTTGAACACTCCATCCAGTGCCATTGTAAAAAGTTTGAGTACAAAGATACTATTCAGATAAAATAACTGTAACAATTGCCCTGTTTTTATTAGCAACGATATTATATAATCTGGATATACCTTTGTAAATAAAATGTCGATCGTACATAAAGTTTTGTATGTACTTCAGGGGTAACCAGCGTCTTTGGTTCTTGTTCTGTTATAGCCCTCGGTGCTCCGTGCCTTGTGCTATAACTTTCACGCCGCGGGCTAAAAACGCATGTTTTACGCCCTTGATATATAAAGAAGTGTTTCATTATATTACTGTCAAGGATTATTTTCTGATTTTTAGAATATTTTATCAGCTTTAGAAATTGGCCTTTCGCATAATGAAACATCTATTACAATCTATACGTAACTAGATATCTAATTAAAACAAAAACCATGACTCCATACAATTGCATACTACGACTAACCGCTCTCGACTATCTCGAGTTCACAGTGTGTTCATTTACTGCATTGGTCTTCGATTACGCCTTTCTGTGTAAAATACCTTGTCTCTTCTGTGCTCTCACCAAGCGCCTTGATGCGATAGAATTCTATTGTAAAATTTTTAAAGAGAGATTTCAGAAAAAAATTAATACATTACACAGCATGCCTTGTAATGTAATATACTATTAAGGGCCTGTATCCAAGTAAATAAAGATGACATTATAAATCAAAATTCGATAAACGTTATTTATTAAGTGTTGTATCCATGGAAACAATGTAGCTTTAACTGTTTATAATTAAACAATGTTACCAGTTCAGCTAGTTTGAGGTTAATAAAACCCGTTATATCTTCAAAAGTGCCACTTAGTAGTTAATCTACCATTTTTTCAACGCCCTGGTAATATTTGAGTACGATATTTACCTCATACCGAATAGGCTATCTTTCACGTGCAAATATATGTATATTTTTGAGAATCTATTACAAAAAATATCGAAAATTTATCATGTGAAAATATTATAATTAGTAATGTAACAAGGGCGAGACATACTTACCGATAATTTTGCACACGCCAAAGGTCGAGTGCTGGTTGCAATGAAAACTGTCCCGAGGGTTGCCCGAGGGCAGTTTTCTAAGGATAACCAGCACAATGATTCTTGGCACTGGCAAAATTATTTCTAGTGTTGCCGCGTTTATATTTTGAAGATCATTATTATTATTGTACATCACAAATCGTTAAAACCTCTCACCACACAAATATTTAACAACTGCGGATCCAAAAGACAAACTTAGGACTTTAGAGAGATCTGGAATTTACGAAATTAAATGTTCCCATTGTGATTCTAAATATATTGGGCAAACACGTCGTAATTTTGATACTAGGTTTAAAGAGCATTTAGCTCATTTTAGATTCAACAGATTCGAAAAATCAAGTATTGCCCAACATATTTACGAAACGGGTCATAGTAAAGGGTGTCACAGAATGAATTTCGATTTTGTTTCTAACATTTAGGGGATACTGCCAGGGTCAGAAATGTTTAGATTCGGAGTTCCAATTAACATCTTTTGGAGTTTCTGTCCAAATGGAGTGTTTTAGTGGATAACAGTTTTTATGAAAATGCTCATTCTTATGTGCAAGTGCGGAGAATGTTTCGGAACTAGCACAATTTAGGTACGATATGTTCATCTATGTTCATCAAAATCCATCCGCTAATTTGATTTCTTCTTGTGGGACAATCTTAAAAGTAAGGTGTACGAATATCATCCGGGGAATTTTCAACAACTTAAACATCAAATACGGAACAAATCACAGCAATTCCCGAAGCACTGTGCTGACAAGTTCTAAAGCCCATGTCCCACTGTAAAAAAATTTATAAAAATTTTTATAAACAGTTTTATAAACAGAATTTTGATAGTGTGACAGCCCACAGTTTTATAAAAATGGCGTCACTGAAATTTACGTTGACGGCGTCTGTATTTTGATGACGTCACGTAAAATAGTTTTATAAACACTTTTGGAATAGAACGATTTCTATAATTTTGATGAGATCAGGCATTTCATTGGATGTTGATGGCTAAGCCCAGCCTACTGAGAATTTAAAAAGGCGCGGGAACCTTCCGTTTTAAAACGTTCATGCTGAACATTTTTAACCTCATTCTTAGCCACCACTTCCTGGAAGCTGTTGTGTTGAGGTTACGTTATAGTTGTAAAAAATTTGAGAGAATGACTGGCACGTGGTCTATTGAATAAACTGGTGCGTTAATCGACCATTATGAAAACCAGTCAATATTCTATATACACTTTACTTAACTTTTTCATTGCAGTAAGGAATGCAACAGTATAATCAAAGGCTATTTAAGTCAAAACACTACAATCTAACCTCACTTTTCAGTGTTACTTCAAGCAGCTGATCTTGTTTTTATAAAAACTTTGGACCAAATATTGACAGTGGGACATGGCTTAAAAATATTTTGATGGGGCGTGACGTCACCACGTTTTTATAAAAAAATTTATAAAACCAATTTATACAAATTTTTACAGTGGGACATGGGCTTAATAAATGCAAGACACCGTTTGGAGGAGTGCATAAGACGCCAAGCGCAACATTTAGATGATATTATCTTTAAGCTTTAATTTCCAAGAGTTATTATTCTATTACTGAGTTTAATTGATTAAAAGTTTTAATAACAAGCGAGCTATTTTTTAAAACAAAACCCAATTCATTCTCAGACAGCCATTATAAAGGAGGATTACCAAAAAATTGTAAAGGCGTTAACTTCGACAAAGCAACTAAATTCTTTTAAAAGCTTGGCCATTTTTAAGAACCGAGATAATAAACTTTTGAACAAAGACGGTGGACATATACATTCCTCCATCTTGTATGATTTGTTGAAGTTAAATTGACCGTCGGCCATGATAATTGGCCCTCGGCCACGCCCTCCGAGTCAGACAGTATAAATAGCAGTAAAATGCGCGGGAACCCTCCACTTCCATTTGTGATTTGGTCACGAGCATATCGTTGCCATTTTGCTGTGTAAGTTTCGTTGGTACTAATGATGACAGCTTGGCTGTCGAAAAACGTATTTAGCAGTTGTTAAATATTTGTGTGGTGGGGGATTTTAACGATTTGTGATATTTTCAAACCACAGGCTCCAGCAGTGTTTTATTGTTACACATATTATTTATACACAAAACCTGTATACGAATTATGATTTAAAATTGACCTAATAATGCCAAAAAAACTGAATTTGCTTGTTTCTTGCACTTCTATTTCTAATTATGACATCACCCACGGTGTCGATAATCATCCCTTGGGCGATTATCGCTTGATTAGCATTCATAAGGTGCTTATCATGAAATCAGTTCAGGATTGATCGATTTTCAAAAAATGTATAGTTCTCATTGGATGCAGTCATGTGACAGTTGAGTGTAATAATCACGATCAATTTTAGTTACTGTCGTTATTATACGTTGGTATCTTCATAAAAGCATTTTTTAATATGTTAATGTTCTCTTGTAAAATACCCGACGAAATGAAAAATTACACTCGTGTTTTACAACAACAAATTATCAGTAATTTTTCAATCTCTGGGGGTATCATTATTGATAATTAATCATTTTTAAACTTTCAACCCACAAAATGAGTATACCTACAAAAATTTCAGTTTTGAATTTTTACTTGCTCCCAACGCTTCATCATTATTCAAAATATTTTAATAGTGCTCCAGAAGTTTTTTTTATTTTTGTTAGTACCTGAGCGAAAGATTTGTGATCGGTTTTTGTAATAAATGTAATCGCAATAATATCGTAATAATACCATAACGCTGTCTCCACAAGATATTGTTTTATTTGCACTATTGGTATTTAATTCTACTTTATAGTGTTACATTCCAAATTTCAGGTTGCTATCTTAAGTTACCCAGTTATCGAAAAACAAACAGTTTTGGTAGGAAACCTTTGACAGGCAGTACCCCCTTATTTTATTTCAACTAAAGACCTGTTAAACTATAACCGGTTACTTTTGAGAAAAAAACGAATAGTTTGAAAAAAATCCATAAAATTCCTTATTTTCCTGGATAGAGATTTTTTTCTGGAAAAGTTAAGACTTAAGAGTAAATATACTATTGGTTTTTACATTTGTTTGATTCTCATGTGTTCAAATTCAATTAACTCACATTAAAATTTCGAATCTCAAAATAGCTGTACCTTAGGGGATTTCCCTTATAGCGAATCGAATTATAGTTATGTAATTAAATCAATATTAGTACATTACAAGCAATCCAGTGAGACAAATGTCTCATTTAAAAAACAAAAAAGATCGTTTTTCAAATAGAACGCGTACTAAATAAAAACTGTACCCAGACCTGGAAGGTGTCAAAGTGGTTGCCTAACCGATCGACGTTTTAAGGCGCAAAGGGTCGCAGCTCCGTTTGGCTGCTGAAACATTTTTATTTAATACGCGTTCTATTTGAATAACTGTCTTTTTTGTGATTTCTCGAAAACCGGAAGTGTCACGTGACTGAAATTCGGTTCCTGAGCTGACATGACCATTCCAAACATATAACTTTCATAACTTTCTTCTCTATCTCTTACGGTTTGGCTGCTGAAACAGCGTCCCGGACGGACGGACAGACAAGTCTATTAGATAAAGGCTCGTAAGCGCAAGTGTGGTAATTATCACAAGCTCAAAATGGCATTTGAACACGTGTGATATACGACGTTTTATCTTACAGTAGCAGCTTTTATACAAGAAGACGATACAAACTGACAACTGTCACAGAACTGCCATACTTAGAAGTAGTAACAGTGTAGAATGGAATATTTTAGTCACTTGTGAATAATAGCTGTTTTAGTCACTCAAACAATTACCTAGAGCAATGAAACGACCAGGGCCAAAGGCCAAAGACGCTGTTTAGGACTGAGGTGCATAAAAAACGTTATGCATGATGGAAATTTTATGAGAAAGAGTAGATCCAGATTATATAATATCGTTGTATAAAAACAGGGCATTTTTACAGTTAATTTTAGCTAAATAGTGCCTTAGCAACTATGGTTTTTAGGAATACGTTTATATAAATAATAACTATCATGACGTCAGCGGGCGATAGTAGTATATTATGTTATTAGGAGCAAAAATTATATTTTATGTGGCGTGGCTGGACGGTTTATCTGCCGAGCTTGCAAGTAAAAATATTTTTTTCTTCAAACGGTAGTAAAATGTGACATTATACTGCTGGATTGATGATGCTAAACTGTCACTTTATTATCTGCCGCTGACAACTTTATCTGCCGCATTTCAGCGGCAGATAATATTATCTGCCGTTGACGAGATATAGTAATTTTCTTTGGATTTTGTTATAAACGTTTGAAGAAAAAATGCTATATGTTATTCAGAGCAAAAGTATCTTTATGTGGCTCGGCTGTACTTATCTGCCTCGCAAGCTCGGCGGATGAACCGTCCAGCCACGCCACATAAAATATAACTTTTGCTCCTAATAACATAATATACTATTTTCCCTGCTAAAATGACGTCAGCAGGCGAAAATGAATTTTATCGTCCAAGGACGAGAAACACTCGCTTTACGCCTGGAGCTGAGGTCTAAAAACGCCTATTATTGATTGATTGTACATAAAGTCTATTAAACATCATTAATAATGCATATACAGGCTCCAGCAACGATGGGGCGGTGGAAGATATTTCTGAAACTACGAGAGTTACATAATATATGGTTATATAAAATAATTTTGATTAAACAAGGGGGCTCAAAAAATTCTGGTGAGCCAAACTTACCTTTTCTTAGATAGGTAGCTTAAAAATTTTGCGTAGAAACACTAGTCATTTTAATATAAAGCTGTACCCGTCTAACGATAACTGTTTTGTAGAAAAACAATGTAAAAAATGTCGAATTTCAGGGAGCCGTTGTAACAAAAAAACAATTGAATGAACGAAAATGTTACCATAAAATGTTTTTTTTGTGAATTACCATTCAAGTGTAAACTAGTGCCTTTAGGTATTGATGTTATACAGGGTGCTCAAAATTTGAAAATTTATAATTTTGTTTTTTCTTAATAAAACACCGTATATTTTTGTATTTTTGAAAAGACCGTTTAATGAGATTTTTTTAATACTTTACTTCATACCCCTAACCGTTGCTCAGATATTCCAGTTTGAGCATAAAAACAATTTAAGCTTCTTAAGATGTTTAATTTAAATAGAAGGGATAGTAATCGAACGCAATTATAATGCGAATATACATACACACGTGAACTCTCCGACCACAACAACGAGAAATGCAGGAGTCAATTAAATCTAACACACTGTTGAGTTTAGGAGTATGAAGTGCGATATCAGAAGAAAACGCATTAAAAGGGTTTTTGAAAAATATGGAAATACACAGGTTGTTCCATTTAAAAAACCAAAATTTGCAAATTTTGAGTACTCTGTATAGCTTTAATACCCAGAGGCGAGAATGCAAAATATCGGAACATTTAGTGTAACAATTAGGTACAGATTTTTATGTATCCGTTTTTGTTTTGTTAGATCTGATTTTTATTTGATATTAGCTACTAGCTCATGAACTTCTGTTTTTTTTTGTATTTATAATTTCTTGTATCAAAAATGATTGGATTTTTATTTTAGAAACCTGGTTTAATTTTACGTTCGGAGAGTTCAGCTCCTTAAATTAGTATTTTAACGGAGTTGGTTTGTTATCTCTTTAAATAATGTATCTCAAGGGGATTAAATTGTGTGCTATATTCAAACACGAATATCTGAAAGACGGTTCAATTTAGGGGGTGGAGGTCGATATCGAAAGAAACTTCATTTAAGCAACTTTTTAAAAATACAAAAATACCCTGGGCGTTCTATTAAAAAAATCCAAAATTATTAAATTTATAAATGTTAGGCACCTTTCATAGCCTTAAGATAATTCATTATTGTTTTCTGTTACAGCAGTCGCCTGGAATTCAGTATTTTTTTATACGATCTTTAATATCTTATACAACATCTTATACAATATGGTTTGCCACACTTTTTTAATCCACCCTGTATAATCAAAAGTATTTTAAATTCTATTCACTATAGTCCCGGATTGTCAATGTCAAAATCCAATTAAAATCATTCCTTTATATCATGGTTAATACTTGTAAGTCAAGCTATGGGTAACTAGAAGCAATTAATTAAGTTACTAATGTCAAAACTATAAATTATAGGTTATGGTAAAATCAAATTATTTTTTATTTCGAACTGACTTTAAGCAAACATAAATAAAAGTTGCCAAGTAACAAAAACGCAAATTTTAAAATTATGCTTTTGCGTTGTTCAACCTAGTAGTAACAGAAAAACCAATAGAAATTCAACAGTGCTATCATAAAACGTAATTTTTGATAATCTGGGACTATAGTGAATAGAGTTTAGTAATGTGCACCACGTTCGTACCTACCACGTTTACATATGCACATTTTATGTAACTCTCACATTTTAATAAATATCTTTCATCCCTGAATCGTTACAGGATCCTGTATATTACCTACATATGGCCAAGACTGAATCTTTTGAAAAATAATAGTTATTTTTCCAACAACTAACTATTAATAAAACAGCCCTTGTAACTCAAACGATCAATAAGTAATTTTAGGAACACAATGTTTAACACATTTCGAAGTTTGCACAACGTCCTAAAAATTTTATATTATATGACAATAATACAGGAGTAACCGGAAATAAGAGCCCAACACATCTAACCCCAAAAAGGGGTTTTATGAAGTTTTATTCTGAACAGGTTATGTCAGTATAGCAACTAAAAGCAATCTGTTCATACCTATGTACCGTTAAAAACCAAATGAAGGTGGGGCATTTAACACATTTAATATTCATATTTTATTTTTGTACCTTATATGTAATTAATCAGGATTTGATAAATTTAAGAATCATTTGGTTAGACAAAAAACACAACAGCTTATTTTTTTAACATACAGAAAAGATCAGTTGCTGACACAAGCAACTTATTTTAATTTAAAGTGTGTAATAACGTAAAAATCCATTTAAAATGTTTAAGAGTTCAAACAGGTTTTAATCTAGCATTTAAGAACAGAATTAACAAGTTTTAATTTCAATATATTTATACGACAAAAAGGTGTAAGAGAAATATATTATAAAAATGGTCGTAAAAGGTAGTCTCCAATTTACAATAAAACTCACAAATGGGCTAAATTTTATAACACGCACATTACGGTCAGCCTGTATCATATTCATTATTTTGTATCTGTGAAATTGTGCTGACCGACTCAACAAGTTGCCTTTGTACTCTGTATAAGTTCGTCGACCTAATTTTAGTGTCAAAAATAGAGAATGATTTGAAATTATAACAGAAAGAAGAATTCATTTTTAGTAATTGCCTTTGATCGACCAGACTTCAATTTTTAAATATTTCCATTTGGTATTATACCATGTGAGTGAGAAGGAAAAAACCACTTATTATCTGGACTATTTTTCATTGAGCTAAAATTAAAGTAAATATGTAGATAATTTATAACTTCCGGTTATTCACCTATAAAAATCTAATTTGGAAATATCTACTGACGCTTTAATTACAATGCAGATGGAAAATCACTAAAATACTCACCCTTAGTAACTGCCATGCTCACTTAAAGAGGTATAAAGTGATATCTTTGCTGCTAATAAGAACTAATATATTGTCTTAAATTCTTCAAAAAATTAGTTTCACTGCACGCACGTCCTTATCCAAATTTGCCGCAAATTGAACATATTTTTCTTATTTGCACTAAACTTGATTTTTATGCGCACTAAAAGCGTCCAGTACTTAATTTCAATTTTTTGTCAAAATCGAACGTTCTTGCTTTCAGCGTTGATCAACCGCGACTGAAGGCGTGCTTTCAGCTTGATTAGAGGAAACTGATAAGGCAAAGGTTACGGAACGGTATTTGCCACTTTATGAGATAAAAACTTCAATTGGTTAATTCAGGTGTTTAAAAACCACTTAAATGTAATTGTTAAAAACTGTTATATTTATTCAGTTTTTGGACGTCTCAATGTTAGCTTTTATTAATTGCAACCTAGCATGTTTTTTTAATTAGATAATTAAGATTATTTACGGGTCTTTGAATGTGTAAATTATGCTGCATTATCAAGACTTGATTTGATCCAGTGGCGGAGTTAAATTAAAAGTTCACTCGGTGATTATTTATTATCCCCAAAGGAGGAGCGCGGTAACTTTAAATGTCCACAAATTAATACATTCGAAATGCAAATGTCAAGGTGGGAATCGGACGCATGCTGGATTCATCGTGATTTTCGCGTATTCCCGGCGCGTTAAAATTATCGCGAAAATATGTCAAACAAAAAAGGTGCACCACTCCAAGCGCGAACTAATTTTATTACATAGATTGCACCGTGGTGCTCTATTTCGCTCGAGGACCTCAAGTAGTCGCACTATCACTTCGCGCTATCAGCGAACGCGTTTGGAGTACTATTGCATCACTGCGCCTCCAGTGAGTGGAGGTTCGAATCAGAACACGCGGTTTTGTCGAGGAAGCCACTGAAACACTATCTAAAATACCTCCATTTCACCACGTGGTACGAGTGGTGTAGTAAGTTCACAACGTGTTATATTTAGCCGCTTAAATTTGAAATTAAATATGCAGCATATATTACACCCACTACTTTGCAAACATTTGAATTCGCGCATTTGTTTGCAACACGCGCATTCGTCCGTCGCTGATGCAATTTTTCTGATGTATGAAGTGCGCGACGTTGTTTTTCGCGTACATCTGCACTCGCATTCGACTGTTGTCCCTTTTGGCCGCCGCACCGGCTTGTTGGAATCGATATACAAACAACAAGGCTGCATGCAGAATTTTAAAAATTGTCTAAACCGTGACGCATAGACATATTTATTTGTTGGATTTTGAATTTTGATAAAAAATTTAAATAAAACTAAAAATAAACGAAAAATGTACCTACACATGTTCCGCTTTTTACAGCAGACGCTTATTTCGTACGCACTTGCATGAAAAATTAGATATAAAAAAAGTGTGTGCTAAAAATGCAACATTTTTAAGATATGTACATGCTAGGTGAACATTTATGGATATTATTTAAAAATATTGCTAAATTTTTAACTGAATTTGCTTAATTTTGTTTTAAAGCACCTAAGTTAGTAAACTATAATATAGTGTATTGCTACTGACTGCGTTAATTAAAATACACAGTTCAATAAATACCACTAAATCTAGATTTTAAAAGATACTGTGACGATAGCTTCCCTGCAAACTGGTAAAAACGCCTTAATTATCGTTATCAATTCACATGAGACTAGTTAGTTACAAAAAACACCACGGGACGAAATTTGGGGCACTCCAGGGGTTACGCAGGGCCAAATGTTGTAACGGACCAATTCGTGTCACTATACGGGTGTCCCGTAAGCGATTTTGTAAAATATACCTTGCCACAGTGCAGACCACGCCCACGAATCCCCCTATTGGTTAATTGAAAGTATACCCCGCCAGAGAAGTTTTAGTAAAACGTATCCAAATCTAGTACATTGTTCATTACTTAGTAGAGAAGACTTGCCCTTTGTTACTATTTTGTAATGTAGTTTGGAAGAAAATATAAATATACTAGCTGAAGCCCGCGGCATATGCCGCATTTAAAATGTAGGACGAATCTAATAACTTTTGTTGCACTAAAGAAAGTTTTAAAAGCACGCTAGAGATTGGAAATTTTTGGATAGCTTTCAGGCCACTTTCCTACATATTGGATACAGCCGATACTGCTGAATTGAATAGTGTCTTCTTTTTTACTTCCTTTTACAATAAAGGAAGTATTGGATTCACCCCAAAAATTCGAAATTGAGTTTTCAACAGATCTTCACGTTTCAGAGTCTCCTGAACCCAAAAAACATATATTTTTTTATTGGTCTGTCTGTGTGTGTGTGTGTGTGTGTGTGTGTCTGTGTGAGGGTCTGTCTGTGTGTGTGTGTGTGTGTGTGTGTCTGTGTGAGTGTCTGTCTGTGAACAGAATATCTCAAAAACGAAAAGAGGTATGGGGTTGAAACTTTATATATAAGTTTTGTGTACTATGTAGATGCGACAGCAAGCTTTTGAAGAAAATCGCATAACTGGAAGTAGGTGTTTACTCTTGTGATTTTTCAGTTTTTTTTTCGATTTTTTCAAAAACGGTTCTAACGATTTTTTTCAAACTTCTCATTTGTATTACATTTTTAGTGTGTATTGATGTGAGATAGGTGATTTTCCAGTTGAACACCTCTAAAATGGGTTTCTTTTGTTTTTAAAAAATATTTTTATTAACTCCTATTTTAAATAGAAGACCCGGTATATTATTACATTTTTGAATTCAGCTTAAAATTATAGAGAAAATTTGTCTCTTCACCTAACGCTCTATTTTGCACCGTTTTTGTACAATTTGTAATTTTTGAAAATTTTTGACCAATGCTTAAAAATTTAAAATCAAATTTTTGACTAATTATAAGATCACTGTAAAAGGAAGTTGTGTGCGTGTATCACACCAGATTTTTCTGTTCAGTATTAAATGATACTAATTATTGTTACAATGCTGTAAATTGAATTAGTGGAAATGTCACTGGGACAGTTTCCAAAAAATAAATTCCTGGAATTTGCTGATATCTTCTTCTTCTTCTTCTTCTTGGCTGTTTTAGCTCTGGTTTCAGCGGCATAAGTTAAGATGGGTCTGACGCAGGTTTTATAGATCTGTACTTTACTTTCAACCGACATGTGCTTATTTGTCCATATCACGTCTCGTAGGTAGCCTGATATCGCAGCCGCTTTCATTGCTTGATTGCAAACTTCCTCGTTTAGGTTTCTCATGCTAGATGTGTGTACACCTAGGTAGTTAAAGTTCATAACTTGTTCAATCATATTATTATCAACGGCCAATTTACATCGAAGAGGTTCTTTCGAGATAGTCAATGATTTTGTTTTTTCTGTTGATACTCTCATGTTAAATTCTTCCGCTGCTGTTTTGAACCTAAACAATAGTCGTTGCAAGTCATTTTCATTTTCTGCCAGGAGCACGGCATCATCGGCGTAGCTAGTGATGTAAATTATCCGGGTATTTATTTTTAGGGGTAAATACCTGGGGTATTTATCCGGGTAAATACCCAAAATGGGTATTTAAGCGGATATTTATAGACTCATTTACAAATATTATAATCTAATGTATCTATCTAATGAGTATAATTGATTCATAACTGAAGGTACTCTATTCGAATTTTATAAAAATGTTTAAGAAAATAGCTGAACTGAGAACATTTACTGCCCAAAATACAGATGGGGACATAATTATACAGGTTTTGCTTAAAATTGTACGGAACATGGCAATTTCATGAGTTGGAAAAGATTCAAATACTAATTACCATAAGAGTAACCGAAATGGAAAATGCAATAAATACTTTGGTAGCTAGGCAACAAGTAGCTATTATACCTACTTGTTGCCTAGCTACCAAAGTAATTATTGCATTTTCTATTTCGGTTACTCTTATGGTAATTAGTATTTGAATCTTTTCCAACTCATGGAATTTCCATGTTCCATATAATTTTAGGCAACCTGTATACAACAGCAATGAGATAGCATGAAGAAGAAACAGAATTCAATGATTGAATAAGAAAGAGATGAACATACAAACAAATATTTGAGTAAACTTGATGTTCATTTTAATTATGGCATATGTCAACAAAATATGCCTACTAAAATAACTTTTTTTGCGGTTATCTCTTATTCAAGTATTATGTGTTTTTGCTCATGCTATCTTATTGCTGTTGCATACTTATGGTCCCATCGGTATACAGCGTTGTTTATATTATTTTGTGATATTTTTTGCCTTATTAAGATTGTTTCGTAATATGTCTATCAGTATATATTAATGTTAATAATTATAAGGATTATTTCTTCAAATTAATGTTATGTTCATTTTTTAAAAATGGAGTCAGAGCCGTCACAATGTTTTTTGTAATCCCTAACAGGCGCAATTTATTGCGTCTAACTGTTTATTTCCACAAACTTCGGCAGCCAATATTCTTTCCCGATAAATGAGTAATTTACCTGGGTGAATGCTTATTCAATGTTACATTTAAATTGTTATTTTACATAAAATATTCCAGTGCATTTATATGTAGTTTATTTATTAAGATAACATTATGATGTGAGTAAAAGTTTAGCTTAGCTTTCTAAATATTACACATTTGATAAATATCCAGTGTTTAGGTATTTACCCGAGGCAGGGGTAAATACCCAGGTAAATACCCATTTATAAATACCGTACCCACTGGGTATTTACCCGACCCACATCACTAGGCGTAGTACACTATTTTTATTTCTTTATTCCCCATCTTATATCCTCCGTTCGCTGATATCTAAAAGCACTATATTTAGACAAACCTACAACTTTCTGAAAATAGGGACAAATAAGTACTTATTTGCTTTTGGAATATCCCAAATATAAAGGAAATATTATGTTTTATTGTTATGATTAAAGCTGATAATTATATGCACTCAATTGTACGAAAATATGCGCATATATATGCATATATTTTGTTGAGTATATGCACCCAAAGTTATAATATATGCACATAATATGCTCCTCATTTTATTTTGAAAATAGGTAGGAGTATTCTAAATAATGTAAAAATTTTAATTATTTTGTATGAGTTTATTTAATTCCCTAATATTTATTCAAAGACGACATTCGTTTTAACGTTTGGCCATATAAACATGGACTGCCAACGCCAACTTCAGGTTGTAATCAACATAAAAATGAGATTTCCCCTAACCCCGCCAGACTATTATTCACCCAACACTCTTGAAGTGGATTCTATATTGTCTGATTCTTTATACATTGCTTCTATGGGAAAAGTGGGGGTATCTGGCAGTCTAAGTTGATATAGTCAAAGATTTTAATAGAGACTCTCCCTTTCCTCTGCTTATTTCGATATGCGCACTGCACTCCAGCGGCAGAAAGTGAAAGTATATATCTCAATTGCACACAAACATTTAATTAATAAATTTCATGAAATAGTAAATTTAACAAAAAAATCTTTAAAAGTTCATACATTACAAATTATTGCTAAATATAACCAAATATGCAAAATCCAGAAAGTATGCTCAAAAACGTATAAATATGCAAAATATGCAAAGTGAAACTTGGCTTAAACAATTTGTTTTCACATAATTAGTATACATATGCGAAAAGTTTATCCGGTTTATCAATTATACAAAATATGCATTTGCCATATAATATCAGCTTTAGTTATGATGGATAATTTGTAAACGTATTTAAGTGTCTACTTCCTATTCCAAAAACTCAGGTAATCAACCCCACCTGTAAAACTACCTGATATCAGCAACATTATTGCTTAAAGTTCTTGGTGTTCAGTCGCTCTTGTAATTTTGTCTTGGTATATTGTTTATTTAGCTTGGTGTCTTGTTCTTATAAGTGGTGTGTGAATCAACATGGTAAGTAAAATGTCCATCATATTACTTACTTTTTCTACAAAAAAATACCTAATTGGCTTAACTAATGTTATTACACATTTATATTTGTCAATAAATTTCCTGAACATATTCTACCCACGAGATTTAAAAAATACTGCTAGTATTATTGCATTTTTTTTCAATTGATAACTGTAAATCAGTCTGATTTTCTGGAATTCTTCCAAATTAATTTTCGAAAACTTTACTAAAACCTCTTTCAAAGGTACTATAATACTGCCGCCTCATAATTAATATAATCGCATTTACAAAGTACATATTCAAAAACCTTTCTTAATTGTAAGTATTTACTTTAGTTCTTAATATTAAAAATAATGTTTTATTAAATATCACTGCTTTAAATAAATTGAGCAATTTAATTAATTTCCAATTTTATTGCAATTTGTCATCTCAATCTTATTTCTCAATTTGCAGAACAATTCTACTGGTATTAAATTACCTAAAAATTATTTTATTACAGGATAACACCCAAGTGAGAAAAGAGTAACAATAAAATGTACTTATTATTTTATTATTAATTATAAAAATAATTATATATATATACAATTCCAATGTTTCATTAAGGTTGGCCTTCTTTATGTACATCGCTCGCATTACCGTACACTGCGGTTCACCCAAAAGAAGTCCTTAACTTCATACTTGTAACATAAATAGCCTATATTTCCTATGAACTAAAATTAAGGTCTAACTGGTCGTCTATGGATGCACTTGTCATAATGGTTTTTAAATGAGTAACGTCAAAAGCAATCTAAAATTTTGAATTTTTACTTTTCTAGGTTGCACAAAAAATAGTATGCATTATTTGGATTAAAAGTGGCTCTGTTTGACTTGCAATTTTTGAGTTAATATATAATTAAAATAATTGCTTGTCAAACAGAGTGACACTTTTAATTCAATAAAACAATTACTATTTTGCTTGCAATAAACATTTTTATATAGAGGTTGCCTAAAATTGTACGAAACATGGCAATTCCATGACTTAGAAAACGTTTAAATACTATTTGCCATAAGAGAAAGTTAAAATATCAACGATTTTGTAGCCATTTATCATTATTATTCCTGTCATTCAATTTATACTTCCTATAGAGTATATTAAATATCAAGAACGGTAAGGACATTTTACCGATGAAAGAGAATTGTTTGGAGGAGTGAAGCGACGACTCCAATTATTGTCTGAGATTGGTAATTCCATAACGTTCGTGATGCTCATGAGGTTTTTTGCACGATAGAAATGTATTTTTATTCAAACGTCAGTAAAATGTGACATTATGCAGCAGAATAATATGTTGGTGGCACTGTAAGTCTATGTCAAATTCGATGTTAGCAGGTTAGGTTTTGCATCGGTCTGTGTCAAAACCAAGAAGACTATACTAAGGAGACGCAACTCCCGTTTCGAAGCGAACCGCTAAAAGTTGACAAATAAGGCGGTCGTGGTGTAGCTTTATTCATTCACAAAACTCGTGAACTGTCAATGTCTAATATTTACTGAGTGTAGCTGGAAATTCGGACCATGTTTTAACAATTAATAACACACTTGAAATACACTCCATTGGATTAACAACCGTAAACTGACTTTTAAGCGGGATTACAGGTTAATTTAGCTCGCTTCCAACTCTCGAACAGCAGCGAAAACAAACGAAAATGACCGAAGTAGTTACACGCTGTCAACAGTGCCGCGACGGCTATCCCCGGCATAGGGGCCGCTTTTATATACAGCCGTCATAGGAAGTTGCATCTCCTTAGTATAGTGTTCTTGGTCAAAACTGATGCAAAACCTAACCTGCTAACCTCCAATTTTTACAAAAATCTAAATGTAAGCCCCAATTTAATTTTAATTGTAGTTAATAAAACCTGCTTTCTAATGCAGAACTTTGTTGACGACGGTGATAGTTTAGACACCACATTAACAATTACGTTAAAAAAGCTAAATTATTTATGCCTGTACAACATTTTACCCTATATTCAATATTTATAATATCGGCAATGTCAAACTTCAACCACTTATCTACAAATGTGTTCACTTGCTCCGCTTTGTCTTCATGCAGTTTATTACTGCCAATCTGCATATTGTGCAACTCTAACAGAGCATTAGCTGCTTCCATCTCGGGTTGTTCGGTACTTGACGGGCCTGTGTTTTGTGGTTCCTCCATAACAGTAGTAACACGATTTGTGAGTTGCTCCGTTTTCCTCTTTTAGAGCCTATTCAAATGCGCCTGTTTGCTTTGGACCGTTTTAAATGATGGCGGTTTGTCGACACTTCAAAGGGGCAAATTTTGGGAAGGAATTGCAGTTTTTTTCAGGCATCTGCGCTTGTCGACATAATCTACAAGTAAACAATCATATTGAAACTGAATACATTAAAAAGAATTGCCAAAAATCTAAATGTAAGCACCAATTTAATTTTTATTGTAGTTAATAAAACCTGCTTTCTAATGCAGAACTTTGTTGACGACAGTGATAGTTTAGACACCACATCAACAATTACGATAAAAAGGGCTAAATTATTTATACCTCTACAACATTTTACCCTATATTCATTATTTATAATATCGGCAATGTCAAACTTCAACCACTTACCTATCTACAAATGTGTTCACTTGCTCCGCTTTGTCTTCATGCAGTTTATTACTGCCAATCTGCATATTGTGCAACTCTAACAGAGCATTAGCTGCTTCCATCTCAGGTTGTCCGGTGCTTGACGGGCCTGTGTTTTGTGGTAACAGTAGTAACACGATTTGTGAGTTGCTTCGTTTTCCTCTTTTAGAGCCTATTCAAACGCGCCTGTTTGCTTTGGACCGTTTTAAATGATGGCGGTTTGTCGACACTTCCACGGGGCAAATTTTTCAGGCATCTGCGCTTGTTGACATAATCTACAAGTAAACAATCATATTGAAACTCCTAAATTATGAAATTAATGGAGTAAGCTGAAGATGTTTAACATCAAGTGGCACTTGCTTAATTAACATGTATCTTTAAGGCAGCATATTTATGATTATTTCAAGCCAGTGAAAATACAAACTGGCAAGACCTACTTACCGGGTAATATAAAATCTTTCTTCACAAAATGCTTACTGCAAACTTTCATATGGGCCGACACGGGTTTCCCTATTTTTAGACGTATTTCCCATGTTTTGCACAAATTTTTATTATTGCGCGGAAAACCGTGCATAAGAACATTGTCCGTGCAATAATTTTTACACTGCAACACACAACAGTAATTATTACTTTTATTCTTTTTGGTAGAACGGACGCCATTATTTATCCCGAAATGAGTAATATCGAACTTTAGGAGGCTGTGCGAGCAACAGTGTTGTCAGAGGTCCTCAAAAAATTGTACCACGCGGTATTATTACAATAATTAAAGGAACAAAACATAACACTAAACACTATGTTTGTAGTATTAATGTTTATTAAAGCTGGTATGAAACGATAATAAACTTCTGCGAAAATGTATTATTTTCGCAAAAAATTAGTATCGTGTCATACCAGCTTAAGATTATATTTAGCCATTAATAAAGAGTCTGGCAACGCTGCTAATATCAAGACCACGCCCAAAATGGTAACTACACATAGACCACGCGCATAAATGTTTGACCTTGGGAATTGTTCTGCTTTATTATAGAGTTATGATACACGGTTTTCATAGTTAAGTCGGCACTATTGCTAACTTCGTTATTATTGGAGCTAGAAAGTTAAGTAGGCAAACTAGTAGTATTTTTTTCGCCAATTACGATGGTGAAAACGTAATCAAAATCGAAAATCGCGTTCGCGAGTTATGTCAAAAAGTTCTATTTTTTCAAATGGGACACTCAGTATACAATATTCACAATCGATAGGAACTTGAATTCTGAACAAAAAGTGTCCTATGACTTTTTATCCTAATGTTAAAAATGAGGTATTGATGATTTTTCAAATTCGTCAATGTGGCTCTGTTGGTGACAACTTTGCCTTGCCATAAAATAGAAATTAAGAAGAACATCCACAAAGTGAAAAAATATCGTTTATTTCAAATTATTCTATAAACTTAAAAAAACAAAATTCAAATTAGATGCTCAAAAGCATCACCCTCTTGCTCCAAGCATTTTTGAGCCCGCTTGTAAACGCTCCCAGTGGCTTTGGCAATGACATAACTCGCGAACGCGATGTTCGATTTTGATTCCGTTTTCACCATCGTAATTGGCGAAAAAAATACTGCTAGTTTGCCTACTTAACTGACGTTGTAGCTCCAATAATAACCAAGTTAGCAATAGTGCCGACTTAAGTATGAAAACCGTGTATGTATGGGTGACCACGAAAGTTGTTACCCCCCTAAAACTATCAAACTTTTAGGGTAGAATGCACTTATAGGGTGATATTTTTTAGCGTAAACAAACATTTAAAATCACTTCCGGTTCAACCGGAAGTGGTAGCAACTTTTTTACTTTAAATAGAAACCTACCATTCTGATTCAATATTTGAAATGTGCAAAAAATTACCTTTTCAATGACGTATCACACATTATCATTTGTTTCAAAAATGGCCTCCTGAGTCACTTTTTAACAAATCTCAAAGATGGCCGTAAATTCGTTAAAACAACATAACTGTTAGATAGTAGGCCATGGAAACGTTGAAATGGTTGGTGTCAGGTTGTATAATAGCGTCTAATTAATTTGTTAGAGAAACACGGATGAACTAACAAGTATTTTACGGACGACCATATTTTCCAATAAATAAACCGAAATTACTCGTTTCTTACAAATGGCAAATCACATTTTAGTAATAATGGGATTTTCAACAGACACAATACCCATTATTGGTCTACTGCAAACCGTCATGAAATGAGGGTTGGAGACCATCAGCATAGGTTTGGCATAAACGTGTGGGCTGGTATTGTAGGGAGAAGAGTACTCGGTCCCATTTTTTTAGCAACATATCTTTTATTTATTACCGTCAGGTAGCTTATTAAATCACCTTTACAATGATGCGTATCAAGTTTTGCATTTTTTTAAAATAGTAGATGAATTTAAAAAAAGTTGGTATACTCTCATAAACAAATTTTACTATTAATGCCGTTATAGATGCCAAATAATCTAGTTTGCCATGAAAAAACAAAAGCCAAACTCCTTCTTTCACTACAGCACGTAACTCTTTTTTATGGACAATGCGTTTTTTATAGCCTCCGGTGGAAATACGACAGTGAAAAATACCAATCAATAATTGATAAATATTGGAATATTAATTTTGTTACTTTAGTAGAAAGATAATAAAGTATGGGTAATTTTACGACGACCAAATAAATAGTTTTTTTAAAATTCTCCTTTAGGAAACAATTCAGTATTTTATTTACTAGAAAAGTCAATGATTACATATTATTCTAATTAAATGAATTACAACAAAACTCAATAAGGTATAAAATCCAATAATATTTAGGTAGTGAAAAAAAACTTAAATACAAAAAGAAAATATTAATAACTAAGGTAACAGGTGTTCAAAATGTCTGCCTTCAGCTTTAATGCATTTATTGACATTTCTACGTGTTTTTCTGATCACGTTCTCTAGAATCCTAGGTGTAAGTGATAAGAACGCATTTCGAATTTTGTTCTGGAGCTCTTCTAACGTATTAGAAGGAGTTTTACAGACTTTATCTTTTATGTAACCCCAACGAAAGTAGTCCATTGGGGTTAAATCGGAAGATCTAGCCGGCCACCTTATTTCGCCGTAAGTTGATATAACCCGGTTGTCGAATTTTACATTGAGATAATCTTGCACTATTCGAGTATTGTGTGATGGAGCTCCATCTTGGTGAAAATATAAATTCCTAGATACTTCTAGAGGAAGTTGCTCTATTTCGTGTTCTATTTCATTCCTTAACATGTTTAAATAATGCTCATCATTTTATGATCCTTCAAAAAAAAAATGGGACCGAGTACTCTTCTCCCTACAATACCAGCCCACACGTTTATGCCAAACCTATGCTGATGGTCTCCAACCCTCATTTCATGACGGTTTGCAGTAGACCAATAATGGGTATTGTGTCTGTTGAAAATCCCATTATTACTAAAATGTGATTTGCCATTTGAAAGAAACGAGTAATTTCGATTTATTTATTGGAAAATATGGTCGTCCGTAAAATACCTGTTTGTGCATCCGTGTTTCTCTAACAAATTAATTAGACGTTATTATACAATCTGAGTTTTTGCGGTAGTCAAAGAAAAAAGTTGTTTTCTAGCCTTCGTTCGGTTAGCTAATACTAACACACTATAAAAAATCTCATTTAAATCTTGCTTAATTTTGGAAAAGCGGCACTTTTTGGATTTTGACAATTGCGAAAAACTTAATTTTTCTACTAACTAAAAATCACTCGGTATATCTGATAAGGGCTAAATAGGTTTTCAGACAATCACAAATTATTTCCGTAAAAAGTTTATTTGAAAAATCAAAAATGAAAATGTTTCCCATTTGATACTGACTTCTTGGCGGCCACTGTATATATATATTGTAGTGACTGCTATACTATTTTTCTAAATTGAATTATTTGTTCGAATTTCAATATAATTTACTTATTAAAATCGATAGCGCCTTGAGACTCTTTCAGGGTGGTGCGTTTATCTAGTTGCTTGTCAATTAAATTTTATTTTAATAATGACTTTGAATTATGTTATGACATTAACTGTCACCTTAAACGTCAAATAATATTCTATTAATAATCTCAATCAACTATGACAAATGCTCATTCTACTTATCTTATTGACTCATTATTATACTGTAAGTACTTGATTATAATTAATTGCACTTTTTAACCTGTTTTTATTTTCTATAGTGTCGATAGGACAAAACGCTAACCCACCTTGAACTGCTTTAACTCTTTCTATTCCAAGATCACCTTCAATACAACACTCCTCCTGATGTAAACAGCGTGGACCCCTAGTCAGTCCTGCTGTGATGCACTGTCCACTGACTATAGCTGTCAACTTGTCAAAACCTTTGGCTTCTTGTAGGAAAGACCCAGTTCTACTTCACCAGTACTACTGCTACCTTCCAGAGACTTCCTTGTTCCGATAGCTTCACGGCAAGTTTATTATCACAGATGCTCTCCAATTAATGTTCTTCCTCTTTAGATCCAAACTTCAGCAACCTCTGTGTTCAGTCACCAACAAAATAGCTCGATTCTAGCAGTCCCTCTACTATCCTCTGTCATCAGATCCACGTGTCCTCAGTACACCCTTAACAAACCCAGCACTTGACAATTTTCGAACTAATGTAACTTCTTATCAATTGTATTGATAAACTAACTCTATCCAAATCTTATTTTCTTCTTGCTTTTTCTGTTTGCTTCTATCTACTTATACAATCTTCCAATACTCTTCAATAACTGTTTCTTCATGAATTATAATATGGTTTATGTTTCTCTTTATTATCACCTCGTCAATTTAGTAAAACCCTTTTTAAATGTATTTCACCAACTTACATATTAAAAATTAGGGTAAAATTTCTAAATTTTTATTAACACCGCAAAATCATATCAAAAGCACATTTTATTTTCTGAGTTGATATTTTCTAATACTCATAACAAAATCTGCTTAGATCCTATGTTACAATTATTCATGCCATATATAAATTAAATTTATTTGAGTTCCAGCTACTTCATCATATTATTTTAATAAAAATTACATTTGCCATTTGTGATACGAGCATGTATTTACTTTATCCTTTTAAAACCCCTACAGAATACTCAAATGTTATCCCTATTATCTTAATTTACCTCAAATTCGAATTCTTTTAATGACTTTCATTCTAACAGCTAATTCTTTTTAAACTTTTCTAAATTGATTGTATTGATCTCCCAAATTCTAATTTTTAAACATTTAATCTTCATCAGAGAGCAGTTTGGCTGATCTTAATGTATCATAACATATTATTACTAAGGAGAAACTAGAGTTTTTATTTTAGGATAAATGTATATACAAGTAACATAAATGATGGTATAATACTTAGACAAAAAAATGAATGTACTTTCGCATTGGGTCATATTTGCGGTAATATTTGTCGCTAGGGAATGTTTTCTTTTATTCGCAGTTTGTTTACTTTTAGCCAGCGGTTTGTTCTCTGCTTTGCAAGGCCTACCACTGTGAATTGTGTTTCTACCACAAGAAAATTCATCTTTCGCTCTCTACGGACGCGAGACGTTGGTTGCACCAGAATGAGTTTGCCTCTTTTGATGCCCAGTGTTTTTGTGGTAAAAAATTGCCCTAATTGCATTGGTGTATTGATGCATTTAAGAACCTTTGTAAACTTTTTAATTTTTTTGGTGTCTGAGAAATTTTCAGCAATTTCCACAAGCCTCCTGAATTCTAATATGAGATCTTTTACTGCTTCTTGATGAAGTTGTTTTTCGTCTAAATCTGAAATGTTGAAAGATAAGTTGTTAAAATATGGGGTTTGGTATCGAGGGAACCTACCAGCATCATCATAGGGTAGATCATCACCGTGAATTAAATTGGTAGTCATAATGTTCACTGTACTTTTCTCCAAGTTTTCTGAAACGCTTACATCGTTTATGTTATTTAAGTTTTCGCTTTTAAAGGACATTTCTTTATAAAAGGTGTTCAGAATTTTGCCTGTTGCAATATATGCGAAATTTTGTTTGTCAAGAGAAGTCAACTTAGGACACGTAAATATGTGAAGCTGTACTTTGCTTTGGACGGCGCAGATATGTTTACAGTATATACCACCTGAACCATGACTGCAATCGCAAAAAGCATTTTTAGTAGACACCGTGTAGAGAATATTTGTATATTCAGAGGAATTAACGCAATAAGTAAATTCATCCACTTTGGTAACATTTAATTCCTCTCTGCGTTTCAATATATTATTGTACAGAATGTATTTTTTGAGTGCCTGTTATTTGCCTATGACAACAATCGTCTTACATGGTAATTTTCCAGAATTCCAGTGACGAAGTCGGTTAATGGTGCAACATTAAAGGCTTAGCATTTTTGCAAAATAACATCTTTCATCATTCTAATAGAAGCTTCTACTATGTTGTTTCTATTATGACCACGCGTGGGCGATTCTCTTCTGAAAGATAGGCACCACTCGTTTTTTCTGTCCCACATCTTGGTAAAGTATTTTTTGAAAAAAATGTCATATTTGGGGTCCGCAATTAAATCATTGTAAAGTTCTTCACATTCTTCCTCACAATTGGCATATAAGATATTTCTGAATGCCAGCATACGAGTCTTTCTATCACTTAAAGCCATATTATTTTTTTGTCCCATAACCAGCGCCACGTCGCTTGACAAACATGAAATGTTGGGAGGGGCAAGGGGGGCCCCCCCAAATTTAGATTTTCAAGTGCAAGTGCAGCATTTTTTTGCAATGTAAGTTTAAAGTTTTGTGAAGTCTTGATTTTGTCCCCCCAAAGTGATGCCCAAAGTTACGCTCATGATGAAATGAACAGAGATACAAAGCTGAGTTTGGAAAGACAGTCTTCAGAGCATTCCTTTTAGATTTTGAATCATCTGTCATAAATATTTTAGATGCCCCATTGCCTCCAAACCCATTGGGTACATATTTTTTTAACAAATTAAACGCTAACGCATAATTGTCTTCCTCTGGACTTGTATGCAAAATACAGGCCAATGGAATTTCCCCAACTTTGGTTGCCGACAGTAGAAATGTAACAGATGTTGACGTTTGGTCACAAGAGGCACTTGAATCCAAAAACATATGTCGCTTGCAAATTGTTGTTCGTGGGTCCTTCTCATTATTGGTGTGATAATAACAACTACTAGGGGATCTTTATTTAAAACTATATGAACACCTCTTTCTTTTTTCCTATTCTTTCCACAACACTTTCGAGCAACCTAGTTCCATAATTATTTTTTCTAAAATACATCACATTAAAATATACATAATCTTATTTATACTCGTACTTACCGCCATTCTCTGTATTAATAATTTACTTCTGCATCTTTTGGATTGCTTTGAGAATTAGCTAAAATTTCCATTAAGATTCTATCATAATTAGCTTTGCTCGAGAGCTTCATTTCATGAAAATTTTTGGCACCACTTACTGTTATGCCCTCTTGAAAGTAAATTAAGAAAAGTGGTTTCGTTTCATTATTAATTTTTAGAAAGCTGTACGCCTCAGCCACATGTACATGATGATTATGAATGAAAGTAATCTATAATAAACACCACACAACATAGTATAAAGTTTATATAAAAAATAATTGTTACGTACCGCTATCATTACTGAAAGTCCTTTCATTAGGTAGGAGTCATTCTTAATTGTTCCTCTATTAATCTTCTTAAACTTAAAATCTATATCAGCAGAGCACATTTTTCCCTTCCTTCTGACAGTTTCTTTTTTTCTTTAGGTTCACTCACTTTATTAAAGCTGTTATGATGGCAGACATATTTTTTGCGGTAGAGCAATCCACTGTGTTTTAGTACTTTAGTACTTTTATGAAACCGTGTGCATTAGATGAAGTACTTTTGTGATAACATGGTTTCGTAAAAGTAAACCGATATTTCTGAAATTTTGCATGAGACCATAATTTTACATTTTAAACAACTCTTCCTGATGACATTTTGTGGTATTTAAAACAGAAGAGATACTTTATCTAAAAAACAATTGTTGTTATCTAGCGCTCGTGAAGGCTCATGAATACCAAGCTCAACATTTTCGCATTAAGATTTTCGACTCAGAATTATACAAGGAATATCGCTACCTGAAGCTTTAGTGGCATCACGGGACATCCTGTATATATACATTTCATATTATTTTCTCATACACTGCTAGTAATAAGCTTAACCGTATTCTTTATATGTTCAGTATGTGTCAAGTTAGCACGCACTATGAATGGTTGGCGAGTGTGAAAATGAATGTGCAAACAGCTAATTTCAGGTAGCGGAGTTAAAAATAGAACGAAACCAGTGGGTGCGTGAATGACCACGGGAACGAGGAGTCGCAATTGAGAAAAGCGACGAGAGCGTGGTGTCTGAAACCTAGGGGATGAGACGCCTGATTTAAAAGTGCATTATGAAGTGCCTGCGTTAGTAAGCATCCGACGCCCGTTGCATCTCAAGCTGGGGTGCAGTCTGCGAGAGCGAATCATCATCTTGAAAGCAACCCTGAGGTGTCCTAATCCGCACAGCCAGAAGCTGCAATTTTGGCCTCAAAGAAGCACACAGCGCTGGCCCCGGTTTCTCTGGCGGAAATATTAAAGCCAGGTTAGTTTTTAGTTAAAACTGCAATATGCAGTAAGGAAGCGATTGCAACCTCTTACGCAAGTGTTTCAATGAATAATTGCGTATCATTCATTGAAACAATTGCGCATCGAGGATAATTGGGGTTTACACGCATCCAACACGAAATTATTGTGTCATCCGCTAACGCAGCGTGTCTACTTAAATTGAACGTGCTCAGGCAACATCCGTGTTACAGCGTGTTCCCGCAACCAGCGAGTTTAAAGAATGAAATCTGCGTGCAATTTAAATACATTTGGCGCTATCGGCGTTTGACTTTGCGTCGACAGCTGAAAACTAATGCACTTTTTAAGGTACATTGTTTTATATGAATAGTGTGTATTTTTACATATATTTTTATGTAATAACGCGAGTAGAAACAGCTTTTGCTCGTAGATAATTAAAGTATGTATTGTTAAAAGCTTATTTTATGCACATGTATTATTTTGTATTTGTGTTTTTCTTACAGATTATATATCTTTTTATGTAAACTGTTGGGTTTTTATTACTGGTAGTGTTTGCATGCATAATTTCAGCATTTCAAGTGACCACGAACAAATCCAGAACAATATTAGCTTACCCTTGCCCATTGCCTGATAGGGCGCAGGTGAAGAACCTGCAAATTACGCAACGTCGCACGATACCCGCAATTCATACTCTCATTCCCCACTAGTTTTTGAAGTTTAGCAGCACTCTGTATTCACCAGGTACAGAGCATTGGAAGAATAAAAGGACGGCCCTGGTTCCCAAGTTCAAGTTCTCATCCTACTCTTTCATCGAGCCGTTGAACTGCCTAAGTACACCTGTAACCTGACCTGAAACCATTCCGCCTCGCTAGAGTTAGTCAAACTGCTCTTTGCACCCCTACTGTCCAAGAACTACCCTTCTTCCATGCGGCTTATCCGAATTGTCCGGCTGGTAGTAACCTCTCTCAACCAAACACCTGGGTTTCTACATTTTTGGCACACGGCTTGGCCGAGTTGATTGGAACGAACATTAAACCTCCATGTTAATTAATTATTTCTCCCAATAATCTGCAGCAACCCGAAGAATTCCGCTAAAAGATTTAGCGGGAGATCCTGTCCGAGGTTGTGCTCCGTCGAACTCACGACGCCAACCGCCCGCAAAACATAAGTGTTATCAAAGTATTAAAGTGCCCGTGCGTGCAACAAAGTTGGCCGGCGAAAGTTCCAGTGCACGCTCGGCAAATTTAAATTTTTCCAGCCCGCGAAGCAAATAGCTCCATCAATTGAAGAATTCTTCTAGGCCACCGTTGGGCTCGGCAATTTGAACTGTTACAAACTCGCGGAGCTGGTGTTCCATTTCTTATAATACGAGCTGCTACCAGTAACCTTATATTCATTCCCGCTTCTAGCCCTTTTTTGCCTTCCAGAAAATTGTGGCACCAAATAATTTGCGGATGCAATCCAGCGTGCACGTTCTTGGGAGGACGTGTGATGATTTTCCGTTGTGCTTTGTGTCAGAGGACAGCTGTGTCACGTTTTAATAATCATCTTGGCCTCTAGTGTTCCGATTAACCCGTCGCCGGGCTATTCAGACGCCGCGTCGTTTCATAACCCATTTAAAGAATTCGACTTGCAACATATCGGTCAAAAATTACTGTTCAGACGTCTCATGGCCCACATTACAGGAGCCGGAACTCATTTGAAATTTTCCGCGCTGTGGAATCAAAGAGTCAAGACGGTTGTTGTATAATCGTCCCTTCGGGGGCTTACGAGCGCTCGGAGTGGCACGAGTTTGAGTGGTCGCTAATTTATCAAAGTGGATTGCGTGGCGGACTTGTGTGCTGACAACAAAAGCAGAACAGACGCAAAATTTGTGAGTGAAAACTTTGCTTCGTTGTTTCGTCTAAATCCTGCAGGTCGCTGTTGGGAGTAGTTTCGTGTTGATTGTAGTTGGCTGTTAGCCAGTTGAGATAGATACAAATTTTGCATTCATATTTTGCCGATATTCCTCTAACTAATATTATGCATGTGCGTTCTATTTCTTCGCTCCAGCGGATTTGGAACAGCGGCGTAATCTCATATAAGCCGGGACCGCACGTCTTTGTGTCTGTAGAGCTGATGCAAGAATTGTCGGCGCGGAGGTTGGTTTACTGCTCGCGTTTGCCCCATTTTATAAATCGTCAATTCATCATAGCCAGCTGTAACATGGATATTTTACTACTGTTCAAAGCTGAATTTGGGTGACATCAACCCCGTTCAACTTTTCCAGCTAAAAGTATCTGTGTTATATCCTCAACAGTGTCGTACCGACACTGTGAGCAAGTATCTCCAATGTCATGCCTAAATTAGTGAGTCAGCGTTTAATAACATTTGTTCTGTGTACGAAAAATGCTCGACGCTGTACACTCGATGTTTGCTGTTTTGACTTATACACTCGAGGTTTATTATTTTGGATCGAGCTCTTTTATCTTTATTTACAGGGGGCTCCCTATTTGATATACTTTTGTTGTGTTGTTTACTCGACCTGTTCAGGTTATCGACTCCATTGTTTGTTAGCTAACGGAGCTTCAAATTTTATACATTGGTTTATTTGTTGCACGTTTGTATTTACGCTATAAGCTGCACTTTTGTTTGCTTGCGTACAAATACCAGTCATTTAAGCAGTAAGGGGCGCGTGAAGTTCGAAAGTTGGGTTTAGCTATTGATTGAACGATTGTTAAGAGATTGTGAAGTAGCCAACGCAATTAGGTCTTTAGCTGACAAGCAGGTAGTCTCCACGTAAGTATATTGTACAAGACCCGATGCTTCGGCCATAAACGAAGCAGATACTTATAGCTACGGGTTGGATTTCACGGTGGCATCTTGGCATTTGATCACAATTTTTTCTATCCAAAGAGAGGACAGGAATTTACAAGTAATGTAAGTCACACCCTCCCGCGAGCTAGCTGCATCTAATCGTGGGCTTTACCACCGATGCCTCCCAACGCAGCGGTCAAGACTCTCTCCTACAGAATGATATGTTTAATGTTTAATTGTTTTGAATGAAATTGTAATTAATACATTTTCATTATGTGCACATATTATAGAATTAGTCGGTAGCCTCTTGAACACCTCATCCGATAGTTAGCCGATTTAGCGATGGTTCTGCGTACGCGGGGACGACTGAAACTAGCGTATTGGTTTTCCCGGTGCTGTTCGCGGTTTTCGTCGGTAGCTGCTGTAACTAATGAAGTGGAACGATTAAATGGCGACGCGAATAAACAACGCCGGTGCTGTGCCTTTAAGATTAATTAAGACTCTCACGAGTGTTCTTTCTGGTGTTCGCATATCATGTTCTTGCTTTGGCTTGTATTTCCCTAATCTACACAGCTGGAGGAGCCACGGGCAAAACGGATTTTAACTTAAATGGTAGTTCGGTCGGGCTGTTGGTCTTGCGGTCTCCAGGATCCTGCAGGGTGTTATGAGTTCATCTGTGGGAGCTTTATCCTGGCAGAAAAGGAGCGTCTTCATTAATAAGGCGAGTTTTGTCTTTTTATGGTGCCGGTGACAGACCGCGTATGTTACGGCGTTGTAATATGCTATGGGGCTGCCGTCCAGATACATAGACGTAGGGCTAAAGCAAGGCACCAAGCGCGTTTTTTCGTCGTTGTAAAGCAGCAAGACCGCTACAGCAGGAGATATTAATGTGGGGCTCCACGATCGCACCCCAGGTGCTTGTCTCTAGGTGTAGAAGAGGTCATAACCGTATCTGAAAGTTTAGATATATGTATTGCCATCGAATAATCCACTACGCTTGGGGTAACGGATTCAGATGAGGTTCTAGTGAGAAACGCTCTGGGGTTGGAAGTGCTCTCGTACCTGCGGTGGCTCGTCTTTCAAGGCAACACGAAGTCCGGATCGGCGCCGCGAAACTGGTAGAGCTTCGCGATGCACTGCAAGTTTTAGATTGTAGCCCCGTTGGGCACCAGCTAGAGCACTGGATTTAACTCTCTTTTCAGGGGCAATGCATCTCGCTTATATACCCGTTTCTGAAGGAGATATCGGGCGGTGTGATCTTCTGGTGAGGTGGTGAGGTCTGGGAAAACTGAGTCCCAGTGATGTATATGTGCGTCTGTGACCATTGGAACGTTTTGCGTCTATCGGAATTTCGCCGTTATCTGGAGATCAGGGCGTCAAATGTGACAAAATTTGTGGCGTTAAAATTCTCATGTACTGATGGCGTTTCAACATTAATTTGGGTTGGCGCTAACGTCACAAAGTCAACTCAGCTTCTAATCTGTCATCGCGTTGAAATCCATTGTACGAAGGTGACCTTTCCATTTCCCGTACAGAAAAAGAAATCCAGGGTAGATTTTATGTTCATGTAATGCATTTGTACAACGATGAATTGTCGTACTGTAAGAGCACTCATTTTCGTAGTCATCTAAAGAGTTTTATCTTAATATGATTACGCAATTTCATCAGAGGATCGCATTAATATGCGCTGTTGACGGTTTCCTTCATTGGAATTCCGCCTCTTCATGTTGATTTGTTTGATAACAACCATTACGACGATTCTGTCAAACGATGTTTCAGAATCTACATCGGCACGGGACCAAAGTTCACGACAAATGTTCACTCGGTCCTGTTTATGCGAAGGTGTGAACATTCGAGGCACCCATCGGGCTAACACCTTATGCATATGCAAAATACCCAGCAGTATTGATCTAACCGATTTCTTTTCAATATTTACAGTGTTGGCTACCGTCGTACCAGTATCTTTCATCACTTTGGCCACAATTTCCACTTATTACATCGTCTTTGATGCTGTCTCTGCCACGCTTAAACCCATTTGCCCATCGACGAACGATGAAGTCTATTGAAGTAGCATCTTGGTAAACTATTCTATTTCAATTACATAATTTTCTTCGTTTCCAAAAAACCATCGCAACACACTCTCTTATATCTTAGATCTAAAATATTACAGGAATCGGGGCGAAACTTTCCAAACTGACTTACGACAAGATATGGAATGAAAGGCACAGAAGTTAGATAACGGCAAAATGTTTCCTCTTTTCTGATAGATCGCATCAAAGAAGCTAACGAACAGGCTAGACCAACCAACTTAAAATATCACCACCTGCTGTATAGCGTATGCAACTGCTACAGAACATACCAGTAAATGGCTGAAAGACCAACATTGCAGGCTATGGATAGAATAGCCTAGTGCAAAACACTCTAAGGTGTTCTTGGGAGAAACATCAAAGAGTACAACCGGAAAACTAGTCAAACATAGAAGTGATAAAATAACGTAGAAAAGGAGAATCGCCACGGGTCGTTGATGCATGAACCTATTCAATATAGAATTAAAATATAGACCACTGGGCAAGTTTTGTGAAGATTAGGATGAACCTTCCATTCACTGGCTCTGCGAATGCTAGGAAGTAGACATCCTCGGGGTTAATAACTATGGGGAAGAGGAACTAATACCAGAAGTGCTGAGGAGCACCCATCTAAACGTTTTTGAAGATTTTAAGATTCCTCCATGAGGCTCATCAACACTTGGAAGCTCATAGCTCTTCTAGACCAGATGGCCAGAAAACTATTAATAATAATAATAATAAAAAGAATAGCGTTAGTACGACCAAAACCTAGAAATAATTAAAACTATCAAGCGATGTCAGATGGCATACTTTAGTCACTTTATAAGGTAACTTGACAAATATGAAATCCTACACCTGATCGTAGAAAGAAAAATATGGGCTTTAATCAGAACTTATCTCGCAAGTGGAAGTTGTGTAATCCGACGCGCCCGGACTATCCAGGTGTCTTTTTCCCCGCCTTCAATCAAGAAAAAAATGTGGTGTGATACACGCACACAACTTTCCTTTACAGTGATCTTATAATTAGCCAAAACATGATTTTTAATTTTTAAGCATCTGGCAAAGATTTTCAAAAATTACAAATTCTACAAAAACCGTACAAAAAAGAGCAGAATTCAAAAATGTAATAATATACCGGGTGTTCTATTTAAAATATGAAAAAACAAAAGAAACCCATTTTAGAGGTATTTAACTGGAAAATCACCTATCTCACATCAATACACATTCAAAATGTAATAAAAATGTAAAGTTTGAAAAAATTTAAAAAATTGAAAAATCACAAGAGTAAACACCATATTTATGGTTACGCGATTTTCTTCGAAAGTTTTCTGTCGTATTTAGGTAGTTTCAACGTCATGCCTCTTATTATTTTTGAGATCTTCTGTTCACACACACACACAGACTGACAGACAAATAATGAACAAAAACATGTTTTTTGGGTTCAGGGGACCCTAAAACGTGAAGATCTTTTGAAAACTCACTTTGGAATTTTTAGGGTGAACCCAATGTTTTCTTTATTATAAGAGGAAGTAAAAAGTGGAAGTTGTGACACAACAAAAATTAAAAATCGAAGGAAACTAGAGATAAAATATTTTAACGTTTTAATAACACTGAAACATTAAAACGAAACACTTGGTAATGCGAATTACATCAATTTGCAAATAACAAAAATAACTTTTGGTAGCTGCTTCTGCGCAACCTGTCCCTTGGTCCCGTGCTGTTACGAAGAAATGCCTCGCATCTGCGCCATGTGGGTGGATTATATGCAACACGCTGATAGTTGTCCATCTTTCTCTCTTTTACAACATTTACCCTGTATCTGTTCGGTCCCATTTTCGTCAAGGGTACATCCTGATCTATGTGCATATTATTGTTTTTATCTATTTCTGTTAAAGCAAAAATAGACAAAATTTAATTTTTTTAAGATGCTTAGTTTTTGTATATTTGACCAAAAGTATATTCGGTTTCGTGCCAAGTAGACATATAATCCAAATGCAAAATATCGACTTCCTCCAACAAATAGTTTTTGACAGGCAGGCAGACAGCCGGACAGACAGACGAACAGACAGACATACAGACGGAATTGAGAAGACATGTCATCGAGGAACCCTGAAACGTGAAAATTTGGGAGGGAGTTTTTCACGATACAGTACTTCCTTCGTCTTTTAGACGAGGGAAGTAAAAATCATTAGTAGGCGTGGCCCTGGTAGAAGAAGAACTTTATGGATCAAGAATATAGAACATTAGTTTGGAAAGTCTACAGGTTAATTATTCCGAACAGCTGTCAACAAAACCATTATATTGAACACCAAGGAATTTTGAACTGTAACGGCAGCACAAGAAGAAGGAGTATTTTCGTGAAGGTGATTTGATATCCTACATATTTTTGAAGGTAAAGAATTCCTTTTCTTACTATTAAAAAATATTTAATAGTTACACAGGGCGCCAGCTTGATAGAGCTTCGATTAAGTTAGATAAAGGTGTAGGTGTATTCAGAAGATGAAGTACCTTGTTAACTGTAATATTTTACTATTAACAATTACATTTAGTGTCCAACGTTCTCAAATGTTCAGTAATTCTTTTAGTTAAATTTAAAAACCCATTTCCAATTTGGTTTACACTTCGATTATGGTACAGAATTTTAATTGTAGCTATATAGTAACTGTTTTAATTTTATTTTTGACTTGGCTTAGTGCTTTTATTGGGACTGCATCCTACGCCTTTTCTAATTCTATTACTATTGTGTGCAATAATTCTTTCCAATTGCGAAGCATCTCCAGTCGTGCCACATCCAAAATTGAAATTGATCCCACTTATACTTTAATGTTAATTAATGCTCAAGTCAATGCTTTCGCAAGATCTGAGTCCTTCATTCTCGCCGCCTCTATCTTACAACCTAAATTCGCTAATTGATTCACTTCGTACGTACAAATTCGATTGAAAGTTAATACGTTCAATTTCAAGGCTAGATCAGTGTAGTTGTTGTAGTTTGATTTATAAAATTGGTTCGCTGATTTAGGTCGTTTAATTCGATTTTGAAATTAACTTGCAAATTTACTTAACTTGTTTAAGACAATTCAAACAAATAAAAGTGTTTGTAACGTTGTCCCTTTATTTTAGTAATTATCATTTAGTTTACTAATTCGGTAAGTTGTAGAACTTCTTGAATTTAATTTCGCAAATGCGATTGTTGTAACGATTTTTTTCCAAGTTGGAATTAAAATTATGTTGCTGATTTAATTATCCTAATTTATCAAGTTTTAGCATTTAAGCGACGATTACATACGATATTTAATCCAATTTTAACAGTAGTCGATTGATTTTGATCATATGTGTGATTAACTCATCGCTTTAATAAACTGACTCTGTTTTACTGTTTAAAAATAAAATTGTTTTCATCAATAAAATTGTTTTCATCAACTCTGTTGTTCTTGTTATTGCAAGAAAGCCAGGTCAAATGTATATTCCTCACTTAATATATATATTGTTATGGTACACTATGCGTTGGTGTTGGCTAAATTTGGGATGGTAATACAATCTATTTTGACCCATTCAAAAGGTAGAGGATGTTTAAAAAAAATATTGAATAAATCTGAATTGGAGCAAATTATTAAGGAAATGATAGATGTTGCACGTTTACAGGTATTTTGGATATAAAAAGGATTTTTAAGAGATAGTAGTATCAGTAATGATAAATGCAGATTCTGACATGAATATAATTTATTAAAGTAGGTAAGGATCAAATAATATTATAAAATAAAAGGCATTAAGAATGAAATATCGTAGTTAAGTAATTTGTTCCAAGAATTAGAAAAATCACAACTAGAAAAACATGTAATAAAATTTTTTGGTCTTATTAAAAATATGGAATTTTAACCCTGTTTTACTGTAATTGTTTTCGATACATTAAAAGGAGTAATAACTAAATCTAAGTGGTAAAAAGAAGAGTGAAATATTAAGAAATAACTAGGAGAAATGAAGAATGAGTTACAGAAGATAATTGGTAGATGGTAAAACTAAATGGACACAAGAAGAGTTATTAGGAAGTGAAGAATTAAAGATTAATATTGAAATAGCTTTATTTTGAAGAATAAAATTGACAAGTGAGTACATCAGTTTGAGTGTTGCTGATTAGAGAGTTCTCGGAAACATCAAGGAAGCAAGGGAATCCATTCCAAAGGAAATAGCAGAGGTAGTACCGGATCTGGTGTGTTCTGTTGGCTGCTGACTGCGAGGTTTTTGAATTTTGGAGCGTCAGAAGAGCTGTGACATCGGGAGGTCGTCTGTGACAGCTGTATGGAAGAGAGTTGTTTGAAGGGGGTCCATTCTGGAAGGTGGCAGGTACGCGATCAGAGTGAGGCACAGTTTATGCTGATAGCTGCCGGGAGTTAGAGTTTCGCCAGCTGTTCGTCAGTGGGAGTAAGCTGTCTGTCAGAGAGCGGTGCATTACAGCAGGAACTGAAAAGGATCCAAGCTGCTAACTTCAAGTGGATTGCTGTCTTGGAAGTAGTGTGAGAACAATACAAGGTGGGTAATATTTCTGTTCTACCAATACTAAAGTAAATAAAAGACAATTTAAAAAGTGCAATTAATAAGAGACAATTACTTACTGTATGATAAAAGTTATAACCTATAATTCTTAGAATTGAGCATTTGTCATATGAAATTTGAGAATTATTGTTGACAGTTAATTGACATTAGAGGTGATAATTAATTTGAATGTACAGTTGAAAAATATTTGAAAATCAAACTTTCAGAACAAAGCTACTAGCTAAGTGAACCCAAAACCCTGAGAGTCTCAAGGCACTATCATTTAAATAATTTGAAACTATTGCAGAATAAAAGGTATAATTCAATTAAAATAGAGTAGCCAGTGCAATATATACCTATACCAATGACCTACGAGCATAGGCGGATCCAGAGACTTCCTAAGAGGGGGGGGGGGGGGTCAACTAATTTTTGTAGATTGAACAGTAAGGCTAAACTAATAGTTTCGGTAGGTAATGCCTACTATGGGATGGTACTAGGTAGCAAGGTAGCTATTTAGAATAGAAGAGGTAAAAAATAAAAATAGATTTTTCATAATTTATTTTTCTTCGATTTCAACAAATAAAAGACACAAGTTAAATTAACACTATACTTAAAAAAGGAATATTAAACCGCTATTTTAGCTATATAGGCTATACAAAAATTAGAAAGAAAGTAAACTTTACACTATTTAAAAGAAGAAACAATACACTGTTCTAGCTATACTAAAATAAAGGTAAATTATATACTGGGTCTGGCAAAGATGGGGGGGGGGGGGGGCGAAGGTATGTCTGAAACTATGAGAGTTACATAAATACTGTGTATAAAATATTATGTATATAAAAGGTGTAAGTACGAAGGTGGAGCACATTACTAAAATAGTTTTGATTGTGCAGGGTGGCTCAAAAAAGTGTGGCGAATCAAATGGAATGTCTTGTATTTCGGTACTAGGTAGCAAGGTAGCTATTTAGAATAGAAGAGGTAAAAAATAAAAATAGATTTTTCATAATTTATTTTTCTTCGATTTCAACAAATAAAAGACACAAGTTAAATTAACACTATACTTAAAAAAGGAATATTAAACCGCTATTTTAGCTATATAGGCTATACAAAAATTAGAAAGAAAGTAAACTTTACACTATTTAAAAGAAGAAACAATACACTGTTCTAGCTATACTAAAATAAAGGTAAATTATATACTGGGTCTGGCAAAGATGGGGGGGGGGGGGGCGAAGGTATGTCTGAAACTATGAGAGTTACATAAATACTGTGTATAAAATATTATGTATATAAAAGGTGTAAGTACGAAGGTGGAGCACATTACTAAAATAGTTTTGATTGTGCAGGGTGGCTCAAAAAAGTGTGGCGAATCAAATGGAATGTCTTGTATTTCGGTAACTTGAAAGTTTTGCATTGAAATACTAATAATTTTATATCAAGTTGTATGGGTCTAATGTCAGTTGTTTTGGAAATACATATCAATGATTGTATGAAAAAAAATGCTGAATTTCAGGCGGCTGTTGTAAAAGAATTGAAATTGAATGAAGAAAAACGTTACAAAAAAGTATGCTTTTCATGAACTACCTTTTCAGTGGAAAATGATGGTTCTGGGTATTACTAATATACATGGTGCTGAACATTAGCAGATTTAATAATTTCGTTTTTTTTTTCAAATAAAAGGCCCTGTATTAATTTTTTAAAGCGCTATTAATTAGCTTTTGTTGATATGTTACTTCATACCTCTAAATTCAACTGTTTTTCATTTAAAAAAACTATTTGAGCCACTTGACATGCTTCAAGAGAAACCGACAAAAAACTCCTTGTTTTATGTACTAATAGACAAGCCAAGTATATTTATCCAAATAACAAATACTAAAATGCATTTTAATTGCTTTCACATATTATTTTTTTTTCGAGAAAGAAAATACGCACGTTTGTCGGGGAACGTAAAGGTTCTCCAATAATTCTTTTTTGTTTAAATTAGAAAGACTCCGAAGAAGTCTATCAGTGCTGTCAAAATAAGCTCCCATGTCGTTTGACCAATTGTCAATCTCCCCATTTGTTAGCGGGAATAGAAGTGGAATTTGATCATCTGCTTTCTCTGAATTTGTAATTTCTACCGTCTTATTCTGATTGACATGAGGGACAGTGGTTTTTTGTTTTTGTATAAAGGCTTCTAATGTTTTTTTTGTATTTTAGAAAGTGGGGCCATTCTAAAAATTAAATAAAACAAAGGGAATAAATTTGAAATAAGAATGTATAAATCCAGTGAGAAAATGCCTTATTTTGTGTAATGCTTGTGATCTCTGTATAAATGTCAATTACTTGAAAATCAACTATTTACGTTTTCGCTTTCACGCGAAATGTCATAAAATAAGCATTGTTTTACATACGAGTACTTAACACTAAAATTGAAATTTTGCAGGCTTTGAAAATTTTAAACTTTGACTAACTAGTACAATTTAAAACAAACAATGAAAACATTATATTATTAGCAAAATTTAAAAATACACCGATAACTATGCAGCAGGTGCAGTTCATTGTTTTGTCTAGTGGAGACTGGTAAACACTAGACAGGTCACAGAACCGACATCGACGAGCAACGAAAACCCCACCAACGCTGGGGGGTGATGAGGGCAAATTGAAAAATGTTGAAAAAGCATTCGGCAAATTCAAATTTAAATTATGAGCGGATGCTGTAAGGATGCGTTTTGTTTATAATTAAAACTAGGCAGTAAACTTTTTTTCCGATTACATTTTTTTAAGAGGTTCAAGGGGGTGCTACAAAAAACTGCATGTTCCCAAATTATATGACAATTGAAGCTGCAATGTTCGTCTACTCATAGTTAAAGCGACGTCCTGTTAGAACTTGTCTGGTAGGCTGTGCATGCGCTTAAATAGGGCAGATATGGAACAGAAAGTGAACATCAAGTTTTGCTTCAAACTGGCGATTGGAGACATTGGAAATGTTAAAAATTGGGTACGGCGACAAGTCCTTGTCCCCCATGCTCTCGTTTGCGAATGGTTTGTCCGGTTTCATGAAGGTTAGAAAGACCTTTCTGATTATCTGAAGCCTGATCCTCCGCTTACAGCCCAAAACTTGGAATCTATCGAAAAAGTCTCACAACTTGTGGTCACTGATTGACGACTGACATTGAACATGATGGAGCAGGCACTGGGAATCAACCTTGAAGCCATTAGAACCATTTTTGGAGAAGAGTTTTGGAAAAATAAAAGTGTACGCCAAATTCGTCCCGCACAATTTGACACCTAAGTAAAAAGCGCGTCACGTGGAAACCTCCCGCGACTTCATTGCAACGGCCAACAGTGACTCAAATTTCTTGGATTCCGCAATTGCTACTGGTGACGAGTATGAACGATCCAGAAGGCAAGATACAATATGAAATGACGATCGAAGACGTCTCCCAGAACTAAGAAATTTCGCCTTCAAAAATCGAAGATGAAGACCATGCTTTCTTCGACAACCAAGGCATTATTTACAAGAAATTTGTACCACCGGTCGTCGTGTGCGGCCGGCAAGTGGAATCTTTTACATGATAATGACTTCGTGCATTCTGTGTTAATTGTGAAGTAGTTTTTGTCGAAAAGTTTCGCGGTCTTGTAGCATCCTCCTAGTCGTCGGATATGTCTCCAACGGACTTCATGCTGTTTTCTCAACTCAAATTGACCCTAAAAAGTAGGCGCTTTGATGACGTGGAAGACATTCACCGAAATGTGTTCAACCTTGTCTATTTACTACTAGAATATTCGTTCACTTCATTTACTTTAACGATATTTGATCTATTGCACATTTTAAAAATAAATTCACAAATTTGGTATACATGTATGATTAGTTTATATTACTTCGACACGAAGTGTACGAAGTATTGAAATTCCCTCATATCGAAAACCACTCTGAGTCAAATATCTCTAAAATTCGTGCCAACCGACTAATGAACCCGCTATACCAAATCTCCGTCTCGGCGGTGCGGATCTTTTGGTGAAGACCCCAGCCCACTAGATCCCTCCCTCGTATTGGGGGGTACCTAAACGTGCTCTGCGGGGTATGTATGTTCGTATGTGTACACGATTCCGGTCGCCAGGAACCTTCCTGAAGTTTTGGATCGTGTTCATACGATAGGTCCTCCGAAAATGAAGGCAACAAAAAATTTTTTGTGGTTTTTTTTTTATAAATAACTTGTTCATAATATTTCATTGTATTAGCGAAACGGAGTGATGCTGAGTGTCGAAGTATTCTTCGCAAGCACGAAAGGGCGCTTTTCTTAGGTGGGGGGTACCGTATATTTTGTATTTATAATTGCATTAATTACATTTGACTTTCTGAACTGATTTCAAGTATTTCACATATGTTAACCTGTTTGCACATATTTATCCATTTCATTTCTTAAATTAGTTCATCTGTGCGAGTAATTAATTGAATTTAGTACAATTACTTTAACTGTTTTTTTTTAGTTTTTCTAATCACAAAATTCAAACATTGTATGTATAGCATAACTTTGAAAAACAATACTTTAATAATTTTACCGAATTATATATCGTCTTCTTCTTCCTTCCTATTAGGCTAGGGATCATTTTTACTTTCCCATACCCATAGGTATAGGGAAGTCTTGGAATCATGAAAATTTTGGAAATCGAGATTTTCACAGAAATATCCGTTTTGGGCATCTAGGAACCCAAAAAAGTGGTTTTTAAAAAATGTCTGTGTGTGGGTGTGTGGGTGTGTGTGTGGGTGTGTGGGTGGGTGACGCTCCTACAGCCGAAAGTATTGCTCCGATTTTGATGCGCTTTGGAATGCGGGGGTGTATCGAAAATTCATCGACAAAATAAGCTTTTCAAAAAAATCCGAAACCGGAAGCGGAAGTTACGCATGTTTTTTTGGTACGACTGTTTTCGTGATTAAAATTTTGAAAATTTTATCGCGGATAACGATAGAGGGTTGTAAGACAAATCTGTTAGTTTTTTGCCGAACTCGCTAGGTTTAAAATGAAGGGCGCTATGATTTTTTGAAAATTTTGAGTTTAACGCCCTATTACTCAAAAACGGATAAATCGATTCAATTGATTTTTGTTTTCCGAATAGTATATGAAGGCTAACATGAGGTGATATAAAAATTGTTTTGAAAAATGTTAAGGGGCCTAAATTACAAATTTTCTAAATTTTGAAAATTTTCTAAAAATCATTTCTCAAAAACTGCCCACAGGAATTTGTTTAAACTTCATACACTGATAGACCCCGAAAAGGGCTATCGATCTGTTTTTTAAAGAATCTCATGAATTATCTGTGGCGCCCTCTACGAAGCTTTGAAGTTTGAAAATTTAAACCCCTTTAATTAATAAACAAAAGAAGATAGGTAGCTGGGGTTTTCACTGAATTGCTCAGAGCATATGAATATGCAAAAAAATATTACACTCGTGGATATATGTAAGCGCACCGGCCCCCTCCCCCCTCTATTTTTGAAAAATATTTTTTTTATTCTAACGGTTGTTATATTTTTGCGTCAAAGAATCTTTTTCCGCGAAAATAAAAAAATCGATTTTGTATGCCCTAGAAAATATAATTTCCAGGTACTTAGAAAATTTCACCTCGGTGCTACAGCCGTTTTGAGGAAAATAATACATAATAGCACAGTGGCGGCTTGTCCACTTGGCGCCATCTACAGAAGCTCGGTGGTCACGTTTTGAACTACACATCTTATAACATAAAATAGTAGCTCTCTTTGTTTGCGTGTAACTATGTTTGTTCGCTATCTCCTCCGAAGATACTGGACCGATTAAGTTGTACGATGGCTTAAAAGTTTGCTAATTTTCAGACTTATTTAATTAACTTCTCTAGGCAGCAGTATAATTTAATTAACTTCTCTAGGCAGCAGAGCGGAGCGCCTATCGCTGTCTACTATTAGCTCAGGTGCGCGCATTATTCAAACAGGAGAGTGTGGTTCTGCGGTAAGCGTGCTGGCCTATCACGCGGGAGCCCCGGGTTCGATCCCGTCGATGCATCTTTTTTTAAAATTTATATTAATGAATCTCTCTTAATTTTGCGAACCGAAACGTAGTTCGGGTGACTCACTAGTTCTTTTATATTTACCCGCAATTTACGTGAAAGTGTAAACGCTTATCACGGTGAAGACGTGAGTCATCGAGTTGAAATTTTGATATGTTGTAAAGACTGTTGAATAAAGACGATATGAACAGTTTCCAGTATGGGAAAGTCCAGGGAGGTAGTCACGTCCACTTTTATAATTTTTGGAACGCATCGATTTAGTTCCTATATAAACTGAATTATATCAGAACATAATTGATAGAACTAAATGGCAGTGCAGAATTTATGTACAATAAATTTAAAGAATGCCGATTTAAAGCATCCAAGGATTTATTGGGAGAAATTTTAAATCAGAACAACAATAACGAAAATAACGATAGTTGGTGGAATGATGGCATTCGAGAACTGGTTGAAGATAAGAAGCATCTATACGCAAAATGGCTTTCGACCAAGATGAAGAAGACAGTATCAGCGGTGTAACAGACAAGTTAAAAAGGAAGTGACAAAGCTTTAAAATGTAATCTGGTACCTAAGATAAATGTGCCGAAGTAGATCAACTGATAGGTGGTACACAGTCGCATGAAGCATGGAAAATGATTGAACAACTAAGAATGAATGAAAGTAATACACTACACCCAATTACCATAGACACTTGGAAACAATATTATGAAAACCTATTATCTGAAAACAGAGACGAATAAAGGAATGTACAATACGAACCGTTGTATACTACGGATGAATACTATGAAGAAATAACCGTCCAAGAGATCCAAAAAGCACTACAGGGAATGAAAAACAGAAGATCGCCAGGTCCTGGAGGTTGTCCAATAGAATTGGTAAAATACAGTAGCGCTGGAAGTTATAAAAAATTTACTCAATAAATGTCTACATGGACAAGAAATTCCTTAAGAACGGAGAGAGGCATTTATAAGTTCCATATATAAAAAACCACATAAGAAGGATTGCAATAATTATAGAGATAAGTGTAACCAGTTCTATAGGCCGACTGTACGGACACATAATAAAAACACAATTTGAAATGGAAGTAACACAAATTGAAAAACAAAGCGGATTTCGTGCAGGGAGATCCTGCATAGATATTTTCTGTTTAGCACAATTATCAGAAAAGACAATAGCACATAATAAAAAAATACATTTAATATTTATAGATATTAAGAAGGCTTACGGCAGCGTACCAATTACTTATAAACGCTGTCACGATTGAATTGCGCTTCCTTTTGATCTCGAGATCTGTAGTATTTATTCCTTATTGATACGCATCTTTTCATTCTGATGCCTTTGGTGCTCAGTTTATATTTCGCGCATTAGTGCCACGCCTACTTCCTTGGCTTTGCTGCGAAAGTTTGATATAGTTCGCCATTGTTTGGAGTTCGAAGTCGGTTTAGCAGAATAGAAATATCGGAGGATTCATGGGCTGTTGTTGGTCTTGGGTGCTGTTTGCCTACGCTTCTTGGAGCGGCTTCAAGTCCCCGAATTTTATTACGAGGAAAGTTTAATCCCACGCCATTTGGCGGAATTAGCTACCGAGTGTTTCGCACATGCCTGGAATTTTGTCCAGGGTAGGTAGAAAGTTCGCTTCGAAATGCATTATATCTCTTGTATGCTATCGTGGACCTTTTCCTCCCTTATAGCAGCCAGTACAGGAGGGCCGATCGAGGCATTAGTTACAGTTATGGGCATTCTTCTACGTGCGGATGCTTCAGGCGATATTGGGCTGTATTGCCGCACGAAATGGTACCACATGATCTTGTGAAGTCACATAGGATTAACCTTTGCTGTAATGTTTGCCTGTCCGTTTATTTTAATGTGTGCAATTTATATTATTGCGACGTTTGTGAACTGTAAGTATTGTAATCTTTGCCTGAGGTACCTCATTTTTGTATTTGTGAATTATTGATTATAGCAATTAATTTGTGGCAACTTATGTTTCCGATTATGTTAAAATATTATGATTCTTGCTGTGATTATATTATTTGAATTATACTGTGATATTTTCATTCTGGCTTTATTTGTTACTGCGACCTATACTTGAGTTGAGCTCTTTCAGATTTATTGTGCTACCTGAGTTTATATATTCTCCTTTGAATGCCTGGATACACTTGCCGTTATTTGATAAAAAAATCCGTTGGCACCCGTTTTGATTATTTAAAGAATTGTCTCTGAACCTTGCTAGTCGACCGGCAATAGTATCTAAGTAGTCATATTGTGTATTGCTTTCGAGAGATTAGCCAACCGACACTTTTTATGATAACAACGCATCTGCTTTCTTGACTTACAAGAAAAGACAAACATACTGAAAATTGATACGTTGCATTGAACTACACTAAACTAATCAGCGGGCAGCCGGAACTGGCTCGTTACCAAGCTATTGCCATGGGGGCAAATCCCTAAAGCTGGTGTCATGGTTATTATATTCTGTGGTAAACTGACTATGTACAATGGCGTTTAGTATTCCCAGAAAGAAAAACTCAAACCGAGTGTCCGTTAGACAAACAATTACCAATAACGCCTGCGTAAACCGCATAAATGTCCATTACAAAACAAAACGGGCCAAACTATTGTACCTTCGGGACCATAGAAGAGTTACGATACATTTTGTATTCCGATTTTTAACTTGAAAATGAAATGTTAGATGTTCAGTGCGGTAATAGACACTACCGTACTCTTTTTATATAAAAAATACATTGAACCAGAATTTATTGATGAAGATAGAATATTGAGCAATACACGTTTGCTTATGGCACTTAACGAGACTCGTTTGATTACCGTAAAACTCGGCTCACCGCATCGTTTTGGCAATCAAACTTGTATCGTTAAGATGCTCATAATCAAACTTGTATCGTTAATATATATAATGAAACTCGTTTATTAGTATGTCTGTCACGTACTAGATCTTACCTAAATGTAAAATGTTTATAAAATCAGTATCACAACATTGAAATGTTCGATAAAATGTGTACAGCAGTCGTTCGTTTTTCTATGATTCCGATGGTATGAGACAGGATGAAATATATGTGAGAATTACAGCTACAATAACAGGTCGATGATAGCGTAATGCAGCAATGTAACAATACAAAATCTGCAGGTATGGCGACATCCACCATCTCAAAACAGCGTCCTCAGTGGGTAGCAATGTTCGAAATCCCTAACTCCAGGAAGGTAGCCTAGCGCAGATGGAAAACTGGCTCATGAAGAGGATAATCTGGGAATAATGGAATTCAGCCAGCGTTGAAAAGAAACTAAGTCAACTAAAAAATTCGGGCAGAAGCTTTAAGTTTGTAAAAACTGCTTTTTAGAGTTCGACAGTAACTCAATTAACGAAAAACGAAACCCCAAGGGTTGAAGGACTGCACGTGCACAAGTTTTAATTATCCGGTAAGAACTGAAATGTCTTCACGACCGTAAAGTTACTTCTATCAGCTATGTCGCATCTCAAAAATGGAATAGTAGTTTGTACAACGAGAGTGGAAAATTTATTCAACGTTTTAATCACGTTTGCCACACACAATTTAGCAGGGCATGCCCATAACAAAACAAACAATAAATGAAAGTTGCCTAGGTAATCACGACTAACGTGGTTTGTGATTGGTGTATTTCATATCCGTCCGTGTGTCGATATGAAATCATATTCGCTTAGTTAACTACAATTGCCTACTTATCCATTCTGTAGATTGTAAAGAAAACAGAATATTTACATGCAGGAGTAGAAAAACAAGTAAACCAAACGGCCACAAACTATACTAACGGTTCGTTTGATGTCTCTCGATTTTCTTATGCCTTCTTAGGTTATAATGAACATTAAGCAAATATATGACATTAGTCGAACTGTCACATACAATAACCCAACTTCATGACACATATTTTTTCATGCCTTCAATATTTGCATTTTTCTCTTTTATGTTATCGCTGTCTGATATTTAAGAACAGTATATAATATGTCGTTTTCTTAATGTTTGTTTTTTATAAAGAACTGCATTTTACGTACTATTAACTTCAGTTGCTATTAATTGCCTAACGTCAAGAGTTAGTGATGTTTGTTGGTTATGTTAATTACGAGTAGTATGTTACTGAACTGAATGTCATGACATGTGTATTTCAGTTGTTTTATGTTTTAATCTATTTACAATGCTTTCTAAATTCAATTTAAAACAAACCTGATTAATTAGTCAAGCATTTGTAGGAGTTTTTGAAAGTTTTGCAATTGAACTAAATTGAATCGAATTGAATAATATGCAATTTATTAGTTGCACATTCTCATGAAAATGGAACAATATTTAATGGACACATTAATGACTTATACCTATTACATAATTTAACGGTATTCTTTACTTATCACTCTACAAACGTGATCGCCTACAGTTGAATAATTGTGATTACTTCCTCGATTTATTTGGTTCTATTTAACATTTGAATATAAACGTGTTATAAAATTTTGCTAAATCTTATTTGGATTTAAAATTAATAATTTTAGATTTACAATAATTACATTATTTTATACTTTTTAGAAATTTTATCAAACCTGAACCGTGTAATTGAATAATTTGATTTATAGCAACCACAACGAAGTTGAAGCACAGTAATAGTTATTTACTATACAAGTGGGATAACAGCATCATTAATATACGTGTGTGTAAATTACAAACGAGTGCGTAGCACGAGTTATGTAAGCACACAAGTATATTAATGATGCATTATCACACATGTATTGTACAAAATTTTATCTACGACTGCCTAAAATTGAGAAAAGTGCATTAAGAGAAATGTCAGATCTGTCATTTTCAAAAATATTTTAGTAGGCAAATGTCATTATGACATTCATTTGACACTATTTCAGTTACGTAATGAAGTCATTACACAACTCAGTTACGTAATGAAACCATTACATAACTGAGTGGTGTAATGAGCTTTATTACCTAACTGAAATAGTGTCAAATGAGTGACGTAATGAGTTACTTATCCCATTGGAGCAGATAAAGTAAATTAAATAGTGTTCAACTTTCTAGTTAAAACCAAATAGAATCCTATGTGGGTCAAAACCAGGAACTTTTCATATTCCTGTTCTTCGTTTATTATTTACTTTGGAAGCATTGTATATAACCTATTATTTTCTTCATATCAAAACAATGGTGTATTCTATGGTAAAAACTAGTTTTCATCATTAATTTGAGACATTTCTACTGCCAAGGAATAATATCCGTCACGAAATTCTCATGTCCGTCCTCTGTCCCTGAACCCATACTCCTAACTTCTAGATGGCATAATTTAGCTCAACATAAATTTATGGGTGTCATCGGTATTCTATACTGAAGAAAAATTATTTCAGGTTATGAGAATATATTATTCAGTACCACTAACAACGTAATAATCTGTAAAAATTGTATGATATGCAATAATATGCATGTCCTCCAAAATTTCTCTCATGTCCGTCCCTCAACTTTTGTTAGTGTTAATTGAAGATAGCAGCCGCGCACGCGCATACACCAGCATTTCTAGACCGTTGTTGTGCAGTTTAGTTCTGTGAAGTGGTGTTCCAAAACTAAAGCTTTTGTATAAATATAGCAAGAAATTTAGCCAGGTAAGATGTATTTGTGCATTTATAAGGCTCATGTCCGTCTGTAGCCATATTTTTGTTACCAATTCAACTGTTTTCTCAATGCAGTCTTTAAATCACTTTATGAGTAATCTAGAGGTTATGTTTCCGAAATGAAGCTGATAGAGTGTGTTGCCTAATATCAAGGGGCGTATAAAATCAGAATTCTCATGTGCGTCCACCTCATATCCGTCCCCATCATTTTTAACTTTGAAGTGGACGGACATGATGAGAAGTGGACGGAAATGAGACAAATGTTTGATAGCAACTTCTTGTTTCTTTTTAGAATGGATGCAACTGAAAAGTGGAAGTTATTGTTACCAAAGCTTAAAAAAATGAAAGAAGCCGGTATTGAACGCCATTTGGCTCGAGAAAGAGAAAAATCAACAATTAAAAAGCAACAACGAATTGCAGAATACCAAAAAAAGAAAGAAGAACAAGTAAGCTGCAACACAAGTACAGTCACAGTAAATTCAAAAAAGTTGAGGATGAATCAAATTGACAATATAGAAGATCATGAAGAGCGTCGAGGTGTTGATAGAGCCGAAATTAATTTAGATAAAAATCTAGGCAAGCAAAACGACTTCCAACCAGCCAAATTGATTACTGATGATCTAGAGGATTTACCAGACCAAGAAGAACATGAAATTGTAGAAGATAACATAACGTTGCATGAGAATCATGATAATGACGCTCAATAAGGCAACCAGAGTAAAACCAAGAAAAAGCGACCTAAGAAAAAAAAAGTATTTTCTGAAGCTGAGCGTAAGGCTAAGAGAGAAAAGGAGAGGGTAAAGAAACAAAAATATAGAGAAAAAATTAAGCAGGATCTCGAAAAGCTTGAAAGAGTCCGTAAGAAAGACAGGGAGAGGAAGAAAGCAAGCAGACCGAATATTTCAGATAAAACGCCAAGGCAACAGAGAAAGCAACGAAAACAATGGAAGGAAGCATCAAAACGTTACTATAAAAGAAAAATTGCCTTAAAAAAGGAAAGACTTTTTATTCAAGAAAATACGCCCCCATCAACACCGGAACGTAGTCTCAGTCCACCTAATATGTTTCAAGAGAGAAGACCTCTACGCACCTCAAGAAGGGACTCGGGCAGGAGAATTATTAGAAGAAACCGAGAAAAAGAACGTAGAGAATTTGCAAAGCTAAAGATCCAGCATGAGAGAGCCAAAAAACACACCGAAAGATGGAAAAAGAAATACTATAGACTAAAAGGGGATAAAACACCGTCTCCCAAAAGGGAAGTAGCGCAAATAATGAAATCTGGCACAGGCAGTGTGAAGAAGAAATTATTATTTGGCGTCGCCTTACTGAAACAATTACGTGAAAATGCAAGTAACATGCAAAATGAAATTGAGCGTAACACATTTGCAAATTCAGTTTCAGGAAAAATTTTGAAGAAAAACAGAATGATGACCGAAGCAGCGAGGGAGGGGATCGTTACCACCTACAAACAAAGAAAACTTCTAAAGACAAACTACCTGAGCCGAAAAAAGAAAAACACAAAAATTCAAGAACTACGATTTACCGTACGAGGATTTTTCCTAGATGACGCAAACTCCTGTATGGCACCAGGAAAAAAAGATTGCATTACAAAAAGAAAAATTAAAAGACAGAAACGATACATGATTTCAAGCATAAAAGAACTACACAAAAAGTTTTGTACATCAACTAATCATACGATCTCCCTTACTTCATTTACTCGCATGAAGCCTTTTTGGGTGGTCGCCCGAAAAATCAATAATCGTGACACATGTTTATGTTTGAAGCATTCCAATTTTGACTTCATTTCCAGTAAATTAATTCAATTAAGAGTATTAAAAATCAGAACTTCTACCGATTTATTAAGACAAATTTGTTGCTCCTTTGGTAATAAAGACTGCATGTATGGACAATGCAAAAAATGTCGTCTAACAGTTCCAAATGCAATCGTCACAGCTCACCAAGATCAGGAAACATTTTACTGGAAGTGGACCACAAGAACTGAGGACAGAATCGATCGTCAAGGAAAGGCTTTAAAGGTTAAGGTCACCACTAAGACTAAAGTTCAGTGTTCAGTTAATCAGATGTTAGAAAATCTTAGTGACGCACTTCCAGAGTTTTGCTGGCACTCCTACAATGTTGGTCACCAACTAGACTTCTTTAAGGAGTTGAAAAACAGTTTATCTGATTGTGAAATTGCAATGCATATTGACTTTAGCGAAAATTATGTATTGAAGTATGCCGAAGAAGTTCAGAGCACCCATTTCGGGGCATCCAAAGGTCAAATTACCCTTCACACAGGCGTTTTCTATACAAAGAATACAAAACAACCATTCTGTACGGTTTCTTCTTCAATGAGGCACGATGCAGTTGCAATTTGGGCACATCTGATCCCCATTTTAGAATATATAAAAAAAGATTATCCTCTGGTGAACACTATACATTTTTATAGTGATGGACCGACCACGCAGTATCGCAATAAAACCAGTTTTTATTTATTTCAACACTTTTCAAACTACTTAGGCTTTAAAACTACTACCTGGAATTTTGCTGAGTCTGGTCATGGGAAGGGTTCAGCAGATGGAATTGGTGCTGTAGTTAAACGAACAGCGGACAAGTATGTATCTTCAGGGAATGACATCACTGATTGCCAGTCGTTTTTGCAAGCAGTCAGGGACCTTCATGTTAATTTTGTTGAAGTTACTCAGAATGAAATAGTCAACTTTGATAATATTGCTCCTAAGACTCTTAAACCCCTTCCGAATACAATGAAGTTACATCAGATTGTATGGCTCAAGTCAACACCAAACACTCTAAGCTTAAGATATCTGTCTTGTCTGCTATGTAAGAATAAGTTGGATTGTGGTCACCATTCCTTGCTTCCCAATTCCTGGACATTTCCCGACTTTCCGTCAGACCATACAAAGCAAAGTGAAGAAGTTGAAGCAGTTGACAACATACAAGCTGTCGGTCAACATGAAGAGGAAAATGAGTCAATTCAAGTTAACGACTATGTAGTTGTCCTGTTTGAGGATTGGTATCCTGGAATTGTTAGAAAAGTTGATCATAATGATCAACTTGACATTTCTTTCATGTCCCGATCAGGGACTTACTTCACATGGCCCACCAAACCGGATAATCAACAGATTCCAAAGAGTGGAGTGCTATGTAGGGTATCGTCTCCAGTAAAAGTTACCAGTAGACTATTCAAACTTTCTGCCGAGGATGTGCATACAATTTCTACATTATCATTAATGCAATAATATCATTTTGTTAATTTTTTATTTTTGAATGAAATTTTATTTTGTATTACCTATGAATGTATTTTATTTTTTATTACCTACGAATGTATTTTATTTTTGTTTAACTTATTACGCCATTACATTAAATATTTTGGGCAGTAAACGTGTTTTTTGATTGCGGAAGAAACATTTTACATATGTGCTTTTACTGTATCATGTCCGTCCCACACTGTCATGTCCGTCCCGGTTTCTGTATTTACAATTTTTTCACAAAGTGTCAATAAATACATACATACATCTTTTAAAAAATAAATAACTAAGCATGCTAAAGTATCCAGACGACATTTATCTAACGAATTTACCGAGCTCTCGTTGTTCACAGGTAAATTGGGCATTCAAATTCTAATTTTTCGATTTTTATAAGCTTTAAATGTAAGAATTTGATGAATTTGTCAAAGTTTTTCAACTACAATGGCTAGTTGTATTAATCTGTACTTGTTTTTACTTCTATCTTGTAGCAAACTAGACTGAACCTTAAAGGAAGCTTATTTTCCGCCCCTTTTTTGTCATGGGACGGACATGAGAAAGTTTCTGTTATTGTTTAACAAGTTTCTCCAGCAAAAAAAGAATTACAGTTATTTAGCTAAACGATCACTAAATTCTTAAAGCTGAAAATATGAGCAACACTTTTCTTACTTTTGGTATACAAAAGAGGAAGTTTTTTATTTTTGAGTGTCGATCTCAAATATGAAAAGTCCCTGATTTTGACCCATGTAACTTTTCCTAGTTATTCAATTGAGTTCAGTTGTAAAGGGACAAAGCAGTGTTATAGAAAACAAAAACTTCAATTATGTTAAATTATAAGAAGCAGTTTTGCCTCGAATTAATTGTTTTGTGTAATTTAGTGTAAACATTAATAAATTAGTAGTTTATTTTATTTTATTGTAGTAATTATAACCGAAGACTTGTTTTTACAAACAGTATATTGCTAAATTAAAGTTAGTTTTACTAAAATATCGAGAGATAAAAAACTGATCCTCAGCGGGCTGTGGAAATTCAAACGTATGAGTAATCTGTTGGTGGCACTATAAGTCTATGTCAAATTCGAGGTTAGCAGGTTAGATTTTTTGTCAGTCTGTGTCAAAACTGACGGAAAACCTAACTTGATAACCTCGAATTTGACATAGACTTACAGTGCCAGCAACATATTATTCATGCGTTTGAATTTCCACAGCCCGCTGAGGATCAGTTTTTTTTTAAATCTCTCGATAACAGTGAATCTTAAGTTATACTTCTACCCATAAAAATATATTGTAATGATATTCACAGGGGTATAAATATGGGATTAAGGGATTACAATAGCTAAATATAATCAGGATCACTTTAAATATGAATTGGGAATGTATGTATGCATTATCGTTAACGTCGTTTTACCTTGCGGTGTAGCGGCTGGTGCTTTATGTGCTTGCATCTGGCGGTACAATGCTCAACTTGCCCCGGATTAGGGATACCAAGTTGGAGCGCGCCTTTTGTGCTTGCAACACTAGCGCTATCCAACTACGCTACCCGGCTTCTCTATGAATTGGGAATATGAATAATTATTATGCAATAATTGAGTGGAATATGGCTAATTAAGAAACAGATGGATTCAAATATAATGTAATATTTAAAAATATAATGTAATGTACTTAATCGAAATAAATTATTATAAATAGTAGGTAGAAATCAAGAATAAGTATGTAGAGTGTTAAAAGTATAAAATTATATCATTAAGGACTTTGTTTTTAATTATTGAGATAACAAATTTTTAAAAAATGTAGCAGTAATTAATTTTGGTGTAAATAAAAGTATAAAATAAACCCTATTTTAAAAAGTAATGTTTGGATATTAAAAAAGGGTTAAGTGTAATACTAAATTGGCGTGGTAAAAATGGAAATAATATTTAATCTAAGAACAAGAGAAATAAAACTAAGGAAGTTTACAAGTATGCAGTGAAAACCTAATTGAAAAGCAGAACTAATCTACAAATGAAGATAAATGGAATAAAATACTGCGTGAAGTTTATTAGAGAGTTACATTTGACATTGTCTAATAATTGAATTGGATTACGTCGAGTTGTTGGTGCTAAGGGGGAGTTCCAAGGGAGGACCATCGGTAGAGGAAGCACGTTTCAGAAAATTGGCGGATGCGGTGTTGGGGTTAGGTGGCTAAAGCTAGGGTCTGTTCGGTTCCATGCTGTGGAAGAGTTTGTATCCCTAATTCTGAACAGCTTGGACATCTTGTCTGTCACTGGAGCTTTTCGTTGTGTTTGAGGACTGAAGAGGTTGGAGTCGTAGGTAGAGTAGAACAGCTTGGTTGACATCCAGGACATTGTTAAGTACAAGTGATAATATAATTCATAAACAGATTAATATCACTATACGTGAAGGTATAGCATATTTATGGCTACCCAAAAACGTGGGGCAAAGTATTTGTGGGGCATAACCTTAAATCAATAAATATGCCATATTTATGCCGACAACGTATGGCTCATGCCAATTTGTGATTTTAAGACAGTTTAAAGTAATAAACTACATTGTATCTTAATATTTATGTCGATCCAATGTGAGGTTAGTAAAAATCCACTTAAGTAGGATTTATTAGAGGGGTACAACGATAAAGAAACTTGGTACTATTTGAAAAAGATTGAAATATTGCTGAAAACTCAAATTTAATACTTCAGTTTAAAAATACAATTATACAAGACAAGAACAAAATAAATAGATTCATATCTTAATAAAAGGTACTAATAATAACGATAAATAAGTATTGAGTAAAAAAATTAAATAAAATGGCAGATAAAAGAATTTTAGTAAACGAAAATATGAGGACACACAACAAAATAAATTCATTTTAGGAAGAAATAATTATTATAACAATTACAGATCAGGTATGAGTGGAGAAATGAATTTTAATACCAACAATTATATGAGGAATTTCGATAGATGGAGGAATAATCAAGGAAACTGGAACAATCCAAACAGGAATTATAATAATAATTATGAAAGAACGTACCAAAATAAAAATGACAATAACAATTATGAAAGAAAAAGATACCATGCAATGTTTGACGAAAAAAATGATGTTAAGACAAACCAGGAAGAAGTGAAAAATAAATACCATAATCGCCAATACATAAATATTGTATATAAGCAAGAAAACGACACAGGAAGACCAATGCAGAAAAATCGGATAGAAGTAGTTGAGGTTTATGAAGAACCCTCAGATAAAAAAACTTCACGAATTTTAACACTGCTTTTGAGAATAATGGAAAATGTTTACTAGAAGAAGAGGAGGAAGAAAATCAAATTTGATCATTACCATTTATAAAAGTCAAAGTCATTAATAAAGAGAAAATAATTTTTAAAAATTTAAATGTCTTACATAAAAACTTAATTAACGTTAATAAGATAGATGTGTTATCTGCAACCAAAAGAAAAATTTCAACTACCAACAGAATGCTAAATATTAAAATAATTATTAATAAATGGCAAAGTGTTGTTAGGTTGTTTATAGTAAAAGCTGTGAGTGTAGATATTGTATTGTAAATCGACGTGATTCAACAATTGAGAATAAAAATAGATGAGGAGCATAAACGCATTCATCTAAAGGGGTTAATTAAATCTTTTACAGAACCCAAAAGTGGCTGGCAAGAAAATAAGTGTTACCAAGTCAAGAGTACTGGAGACGCATTAGAATGGAATGAAGATATAATAATTAATAGTAATACAATATTGAATATAAAGGATAATTATACTGATAGAGGGGTATTGTTGAATGATTTGAAAATAGGTGAGAAAAATCTACATTTTAAAGGCAGAATATTAGAAATAATTAACAGAAATATAGAGATGATTAATGAAAAAGTAGGTCAAGCAGAGAAATACATTCACAGGTTACAAGTTAACGAATCACAGAGTTTTAATAGTAAGTCGTATCCAATTTCTTTTGCATTAAAACCACAAGTTAAAAAGGAAATACAGAAAATGGTAAAGGATGGAGTAATTGAATGTTCAAAAAGTAATTTATCTACGACCACTACTAAAAGTAGGCTTTTTAACACTCGCTTGTTTCACTAAAAGTGACGTTTTATAGTTTACCGTGTTTAAAGAAATCAGCTGTTTACTTTTAGCACATGTGCTAAAAGTGACGCGAGGTTCAAAACTACAATTTCGAACTGCAACTGAAGTTTTAAAGCTATTCTAGTTGCTTCTTGCGTTACAGGTAAAGCGTTTTTGAAATAATTAAAGCGTTATGTAATGAATACAGTCATATGTGGAGTATAAATAATTAAATTTCGTACCTGTCCTTGACAGCACGGGCGTGGCCAAAACAATCGCCAGCCGCGTAGGCTACTATTCATTATTATGCAACGTCGCAGATGCGAACCTTTCTTAAATCGATATTTATGGATTAATAACGGTAAAATTAAGGTCGTAGATAAAATATTGTATGCAACGCGTGCTAAAAGTCGTTTATGCGCGAGACATGTTATGAAACTCAGCCTTCGGCTTCGTTTCATAATTTTCATGTCTCGCGCATAAAAGTCGACTTTTAGCACTTGTTGCATAAATAGCTATTATCTACGGCAGTGTGTAAAATTGCCTTTTAGTTGGCAGTTTTAAGTTTGTAAAACGACTGTTTAATAACATGTTTTCATTAGTTTACGTCGTCAATAGTAACGTGTTTAAAAGGTTTCATTAGGCACGTTGTCAGTAACAACGTGTTTTAAAATTTTTAAAACTCCCAAAATTACGACCAGTTGCTGGTAATCCTAATTTACATTTGTTTTTTATATTTACCGTGTTTTCTAGATTCTATCGTAGATAATAGTTATTTGTTTCATTAGTACAAAAAATGCATGATTTCGGGACAAGTAAGACAGATCGCCGGACGAGTCTTACGCGTCTCGAGAACGCATTTTTTGTGCGAATGAAACATACTATTTTTTATCCAACTACTCATAACTTCGGTAATATGACTTATTATTTAGAATCAAACATTGTAGGTTATATTGTAGAACTGTCATGGCGCAAATAAACAATCACTATACGGGGAAATTAAACAACAACGACGGCTATTGCCGAATATTGACGAAGCGTGTTTTAATTAAAAATATACGGTAACCTCCACCCAAGAAATGCGCCCTTCCGTGCTTTCCAAGAATACTTCGATACTCAGCATCACTCCGTTTCGCTAATACAATGAAATGCTATGAACCAGTTATTTATCAACAAAAAAAAAAAAAATGCCGACGACCATAGCTCAAAAGTTGATGTTGCCTTCATTTTCGGAGGACCTATCGTATGAAAACGATCCAAGACTTCAGGAAGGTTCCTGGCGACCGGAATCGTGTACACATACGAACATACATCCCCCGCACAGCACGTTTAGGCACCCCCCAATACGGGGGATTGATCTAGTGGGCTGGGATCTTCACCAAAAGATCAGCACCGCCGAGACGGAGATTTGATATAGTGGTTTCATTAGTCGGCTGGCTCGAATTTTAGAGATATTTGACTCAGAGTGGTTTTCGATATGAGGGAATTTCAATACTTCGTACACTTCGTGTCGAAGTAATTTACCATGTAAAACCCTATCTTACGTCCATTTTTGTACTAGTGCAAACATGAATCGAAAAGTGTACAGTTGCCAAGGTAATTGGTGAACATCCCGAAATGCCTTACTTTTTATACAAAATTATTCGACAATATGGCGTCTTATTCGTGTGGTTGGAGAAAAAATATTGTACGATACACATGCGTAAAGCATCTTTAGTCACTCGCGGGGTTAAAACGCTCGCTCACTCGCGTTTTAAATCTGCCCCACTCGTGACTAAAGAGTAGATTTACGCCCTTGTATTGTAAATTACTATTTATTAATCCATTAGTAGTGGTTAAGAAACGTGATGGTTCACTTCGTTTATGTTTAGATGTACGCAGAATTAATCAGATTACTAAGCCACAATATGAATCTCCACAAACTATTGATGGTTTGTTAAGTAGAATATGGGACAAGATAATATTAACAAAATTAGATTTAAAAAATTCGTTTTGGATATTCCATTGCATGAAGAGTCAAGAAAGTATACAGGTTTCAGTATTGATGGGGAGATTTTTCACTTTAAAGTGGTACCATTGATCTTTCTACATCATGTGCTGCACTCGTGATAGCAATGCAGAAGATTTAAAACCAATTTGAAGACTTTTGTGTACATTATACAGGGTGTTTCAGAACTATGGGATCAAACTAACCCCTAGTAGTTTGATCCAGTGCGACGGTAGAAGACATTTGAGTATAGGAACCCATGTCCGGAAAGGTCTCCCTGGGGCACTGGGACTCTATGACACGTTAAGACAGTTTAAAACATTTGAATGCATTGTAGTTTGTTGCTCCATATGCCAGATGCATATCCGCCAATTCTTGATTGGTGAAGTCCATAAGAACGGATGAATTGTTACAAACTTGCTGTACTTTATCGTTGAAATTTGAGTAATTGAAACACATTTTGTTTTTAAACTGTCTTAACGTGCCATAGAGTCCCAGTGCCTCAGGGAGACATTTCCGGACATGGATTCTCAGTTCCGTTATGTAATTATCCCAGTGGGTCAATTCTATTGCCTAAATATCTTCATCACTGCCGCTCAGACAATCATCTTCGTAGGCCAGTCGGCCCCAGATCAAAGTTCCCTGATCGCTGGCGGCAAGGTGAGCATATTAGTGGTCAGTCGTACTGAGTTCAAATCCCAGCTTTTCTGTCGTCGCCCCCAGGTTTAGTAAAAGCCCTCCTGTCGGGACAGGTAAATTTTAGGACGTTGGAAGTTTCTGAACTTTCTTATTTCCAGCTACAGGCTAGTTGCCTCTTTGTCGATATTGTTATCACCCCATTACGTTATAGTTACCTACTTTTCTGGCTAGCTTCTGCAGAGCTTTTCTGCATAAATCTACCTCTCCTTTCTAGAAATAGAGCATAACTACCGATTGTAATTAGCATTAATCTGATATTATATTTATATGTATGTATTATTCTAGTATTTGGCTCACGCAGACCATTTTTGCGTCTTCTTTTCAGGAAGAGCAGTAAATATTGATCATATACAGGTTGGATTGTGAACAGCCTAATAAGTTTTAGAAATCACAGTTTGTAATCCATGACTTCGCCGTTAGGATAATTTTTGGTGATAGTAATTAAATTTAATAGCGGCCAGCTCTAGCTCTAATTTTTTCTATAGCCTTGGGTGTTCAACTTACTACGTACTTTTTACAACCGTATGCAGATGAATTTCTTAAGCGAATTAATCATTAGCAGGTGGAAGTAAAGTAAGTTCGGTGTGATTGAAATTCCACCTTTACCTGGCGCCGAGGCCGTTTATTTCTGGGTTAGGAGACCCCACTTTTGATGCGAGAAATTATAATACAGTGGCGCTGGAATAATTATTATTACATACTATCTATGATCTTCTTGAATTTAATTTAAACAGCAACACCTACGTTATCAGAACAGACCCGCGTCCCACTGTAACTATCTGTGTGTATTTTTGGCTTGATTACTTGTAGATTATTTTTAGAGTCTAACAAGTTTGTTTTGTCAAATTACCTGGAAACCATGTTGTCTTTCAAAAAAATTCGGATAAATTCACACCTCTTGTGTATTTATTTACATCTTAACAAATGATGGATAAACGACTAATTATTATAGAGAATACAACGAGTTACAAAGTGGGTTCAAAAAAGGTCGAAGCACACAAGACCAAGTTTTCACGATAAAACAAATAGTGCAAAAATTATTAGAATAAGAAAAAAACATAGTTGGCTGTTATTCACCTTCAAATGGTGTTGGATAATATCACTAGTAAAATTATGATAGTTCTTAAAAAAAAGGAGGCGATAGTAAATTCGTCAAGATAATTAAAAAAACTGTAAAAACATCAATTAAAGTGCTTTAAAAACCGTTATCAGGTGGTTTTATGTCAAATAGTAATTTTTGAAAGTCATATAACTAATTTTTTCTACGACCACTACTAAAAGTAGACCTTTTAGCGCTAGCTTTTTTCACTAAAAGTGACGTTTTATAATTTAGCGTGTTAAAAGTGAAATCAGCTGTTTACTTTTAGTCCATGTGCTAAAAGTGAAGTGAGGTTATAAAACTACAATTCCGAACTGGAAGTGAGGTTGTAAAGTTATTCTAGTTACGTCTTGCGTTAGAGGTAAAGTGTTTTTTTAAATAATTAAAACGTTATGTAATGAATAAAGTGAAATGTGTACATTTATAATTACCTTTGATAACTGACTTTGACAGCTACTGGCTCCAGAAACATTCACCTGCGCGTCAAGGCCATCTCTTTATTATGACATAAATTATAACTGTCATAAGTGCAAACCTTTGTTAAATCGACATTTATGGATTAACAACAGTAAATTACAGGCTGTAGAAAAAGTATTGTGTGCAAAGTCGAGCTAAAAGTAGTTTATGCACGAGACATGAAAATTATGAAACTCAGCCTTCGGCCACTTTTAGCACTTGCTGCACAAATAGCTATTTTTCACGTCTGGGAGCAAAACACGGTTTCTACGATACTAAAATCGCGAGAGAAATAATGGAGTTTCATTATTTCTGAGCAAGAAGAGCTCACAATTATGTCAAATTCGAGGTTAGCAGGTTAGGTTTTGCGTCAGTTTGTGTCTAAACTGACGCAAAACCTAAACTGATAACCTCGAATTTGACATAATTGAAATTAATGGTTTTTTGAGTCTCCTCGGAACGTATACAAATTTTTGGCACGATTTGGCATACGTTTTAGGCAATATACTATCAACATTTGGGCAAAAGTCAAACTTTTCATATAATATTATTTTATTAATGGACTTAGTTTTATTTAAATCAAATTACGCAACGAAATCCTTTTTATAGTGACACAATCCTGAAAGGTTACCAAAAATGCCACGACTGTGGAAAATATTTTTAAAAATTGCACCAATATATGCAAATGGTCCAGTTCATTTGTTGAGCAGTATACCTATATTGCCGTGCATATTCCCCCTATACTTTTGTTAATCACACAATAACTAACGAAACTATTATATACTGATAGTGACTGCTCAAAGTAAATACTGGAGAACTTCCTGCTATATAGGCTGTTCCACAACTCCCACTAAAACTTCAGGTAACCCTTTTTGTCATGAAAGATGAACACAAACTGCAAACAAAATTGTCCTGTTCAGCTTAGTTTTCTTGTATGGCGTGGTTAATGTTGTTATTCCCTCCAACAGCAAATTATAAGGAACTATAAAGAAAACTTAAATAAAACGCATATTTTATCAGTAATAATGTATTAAGGGCAGCTGGTAGAAATGTTTTACGAAAGTTTTTTGTTTTGGAAATGTCACAAAATCACCTTGATTAAAACTACATATTTGGTGGTTGCCATGGATACAAGTGGTAAAAGAACTGATAAAATCCCAAGCAAAGATTTTGATTTTTTGCCACTATAAAAACACGTGATTGGTTGAATTGAAAAATCATGGCATTTGATTGGATAATAAGAGATGCGGGAAATAGTCAATAGGAAATACATTTAAAATAAGAATTATTGACTAATTTGTTTCAACTATTCGTATTTCGTTTTTGAAATGGTGTTAAAAGATAAGAAATTTTGTTAAAATTAAACATAACAACGATGCATATTTATGGTGACCTGATATGAACAAAAAATTAAAATAGAAACAACAAACATTCCAAACTCAGTTTTGACAACAGATTTATTCCAGACTTACGTTTGATTTGTTTCAACCATAATTTGTCTTTGTCTCACATATGTTATGGGTTTTAAGCAGCGTACATAAATCAAACAAGTAGAGACACTCACTGTCGGTTCCTTTGATGTCAAAATACTGATTTGTATGACCTTGAACGGCTCCTGCGGGGTACTTTCCGATAGTACTAACAGATGGCGCCACTACTTTATCACATATGATTGGTAGCAGAGCCAGTAACTGGCTCTGATTAGTAGAACTTTGTCCTGCCATCTGATAGCCAAGCTTAGAAATACACCCCGAGTTACTGGCACATGCACTCTAGACAGGTTTCAACATTTGGCGTGAGTGTCCCTACTTGTTTGATTTATGTACGCTGGCTTTCAGAAACTGCCAAGGAAATTTTAATGAAGCTGCAAGGGTGTACGCCTTACGTTTTCCCAACAGAAGTCATCCTTCTCCTACTCTAATAGGAGCTGCAGATCGAAGACTAAGAGATTCTGGAACCATTATTCCAGCTGAACGGAGGTCGACCAAGAATAAGGGAACCCAACTTTTAGAGGAATACGTTTTACAAATAGTAGCCGACAATCTAAAAACTAGTATAAGAAGTATTTCTAGAAATGTGGGTGTTTCTAAAACTCGTGTACATAAGATTTTAAAAGATTATGGAGGATTCTTCCTCCTGACGTCACACGCGGATGTGTATGACTTAAGATTAACTACCAAGTTGGTAATTTAACAACATACTAAAGTACGTTTTTTTTCTATAATAACTGTCAAAGTGTTACAATGTTGGTAGATATGTGATTAAAACGCTAGCAAATTTGTATACCTCGTGTTGGTAGAACTTTTTCAAAATTATGGTTATGTGTCAATTTTGAATATCAAAGTTTCTTAATTTGAACTCTTGACAAATTTCTTTTTTTAACATGGAATCATCATCATCATCAATAAAATCGGATAAAAAAAGAAAACCAAGAAATATTTTAAATGCAAATATGAAGCAAGCAATATTAAATTGTGACATATCTGTCAAAATGACAATCATTCTTTTAGTGGAAGAAAAGAACTGAAAATCTATGTACCAACATTATTAAAACTAGGGACCCTGCAGGAATGCAACTTATCCCCTAGAAAGTGACCTTGAAAATTATTATAGAAAAAATAGCTATTTATGCAACAAGTGCTAAAAGTCGACTTTTATGCGCGAGACATGAAAATTATGAAACGAAGCCGAAGGCTGAGTTTCATAACATGTCTCGCGCATAAACGACTTTTAGCACGCGTTGCATACAATATTTTATCTACTCCAGTGGGATAAGTAACTCATTACGTCACTCATTTGACACTATTTCAGTTACGTAATGAAGCTCATTACACAACTCAGTTGCGTAATGGTTTCATTACGCAACTGAGTTGTGTAATGAGCTTCATTACGTAACTGAAATAGTGTCAAATGAATGACATAATGACATTTGCCTACTAAAATATTTTTGAAAATGACAGATCTGACATTTCTCTTAATGCACTTTTCTCAATTTTAGGCAGTCGTAGATAAAATTTTGTACAATACATGTGTGATAATGCATCATTAATATACTTGTGTGCTTACATAACTCGTGCTACGCACTCGTTTGTAACTTACACACACGTATATTAATGATGCTGTTATCCCACTTGTATAGTAAATAACTATTATCTACGACCTTAATTTTACCGTTATTAATCCATAAATATCGATTTAAGAAAGGTTCGCATCTGCGACGCTGCATAATAATGAATAGTAGCCTACGCGGCTGGCGATTGTTTTGGCCACGCCCGTGCTGTCAAGGACAGGTACGAAATTTAATTATTTATACTCCACATATGACTGTATTCATTACATAACGCTTTAATTATTTCAAAAACGCTTTACCTGTAACGCAAGAAGCAACTAGAATAGCTTTAAAACTTCAGTTGCAGTTCGAAATTGTAGTTTTGAACCTCGCGTCACTTTTAGCACATGTGCTAAAAGTAAACAGCTGATTTCTTTAAACACGGTAAACTATAAAACGTCACTTTTAGTGAAACAAGCGAGTGTTAAAAAGCCTACTTTTAGTAGTGGTCGTAGATAAATGTACTTTATAGTCATGAAACTTCCGGTCAGTTGTCAAAGTCAACACATAAAAGTGAGGTTAGGTCATCACAATATAATCTAATTTAATACTTATCGAAGTGCATCATATTTACGTCTTGTCCTGGATTTTCCTGGACTAGACAAAATCGGATTTCTTTTACTTCGCTGCTTAATCGTTGTAACACTTGATTCACTAATTTTTAATGCATTTTAGATTTATTTAATATAGCGTACTATGAACAGCTTTACTTTCTTCACGAACTGCAGTTAGTGGCAACAGCGGCCCACAATTTACTTTCTCTGCTTCAAAGTATTCTGAAAGCGAAAGAACATTTGGACCTGAGAATTTAAACGTTTACCAGGCATTGCTGTCCAGAAGTTCAAAACAAATAGGCTGGAAACACAAACGTATATAACATAACCATGAAATTTACGAAACCGACTGCATGTCTGATACGAAAAACGCAAGTGGTAGTAGTTCTGAAAAGAACTGTTTATAATTCTAATGAAGGCCAGGAAAATGCACTTGAAACCAGAAAATAAACAATCGGAATAATTTGACACAAGCACGAAGTCAGATTAGAAACCAAATTCATAAGGCGTTGGCCAGCAGATCAAAGTTAGACAGTACTGTATTATTTCTGTTTCACTCGTATTTACTGCCGGTTCTACACTTTGTAACTTAATAGGCGCTATAGCAGAAATCAATTACTGTTGTTTTCTTTGTCTATCAAACGGTAGCAAACGTAAAAGTGCTAGACAACTATTTCTTTGATTACTTCATCTATAAATGACGTCAGGAGAAAGAATCGTGGAACGGATAGTATCCTTATAACAAAACAAGAATTCTGAATTTATTGCAGGAAGATCATCTACATCGACTTACCTTTTGCGAGTGGTTGGTAGAAGACCATAGAAGAAATCCATTGTTTATAAGTAAAGGCCGTATTTAAACGCATTTGCATTTTTTTTTGCTAGTTGGTATTAATTTAAAGTTTTCTTTGTGCTTCAGATGATTTAGTAAAAATTGAGAAAGAATAGCCAACATTCAGAAATCTTTTGGAAGTGCATCAGACGAAGTTGCTAAAAAAACGTATAATAAACTTGAAGCTACTTTAACAAGAAATCCAGGAAACTTTGCCACTGTATAAATATGCGGTAACCTCTTGCCATATCGAATGATCGTTTTCAGGATATAAAAATATTTTGTGTGACAGGCTACAAAATCTTACTACATGCAATTTAGAAAAGTATTTTCTTTAGCATTTTCATAGTAGGTAATTAAACGAGAATTATATTTGTTTTAATTTAATAAACTTATTATTTTACCAATATTAGAAGCACGTTTAACTTATTGCTCTTTATTAGCCTCCAGTATTTATTTTGTATACATTATTAAATAGAAGCTTTTGTGCATCTATTTTGAGTTTTTAATCCATATTTTGCATATTTTGTATTTTTAGGTACATATCTTGCCTGCATATTTCTACTTTTTTAGTACATATAAATCCGGCCTTTATTTATAAGCAATGTGTTATGGACGAACGACACCACATTTACAAGAAACGGCATCTTTAACTGTCACAACGAACAAGCTTGATCCCATGACAATCCTCATGCAGTTCACGAAAGAAGCTACCAAGTACTCAGTAACTGTATGGGCACGAATACTTGGAGACAGGCTGATTGGTCCTTTTATAGTTCCTAAAAGGCTAAATGCAGAAAATAATTTAGAATTATTAAGTGATAACCTTCCGGGTCTGCTGAAGGGAATTCCTCTTGCACTCCGGTGCTATATAGGGGTGCAGCTCGATGGTGCACTATCAAATTATGCAGGTATGGTTCAACAATGGTTTAACCACCCTGACAAATGGATCAGTCGTAGAGGTCGAAGAGCTTGGCGAGCGATAGGTTCGGATTTAGCACCTTTAGACTTTTTCCTCTGGGGACAACTGAAGAATTTGCTTTATGCTTTATTCCCCTCCAAACTCGAGAAGACCTTACCGATCGAATTCATGAAGCAGTCGCCACTATTAATCCCAGAATGTTGCATTTTTCTGTCTAGATTTAATAGTACTTATTAGGGAATTCAAATTTCACTTCCAAACGGCCTTCTTGTTAAGTTCATTCATTAAACAAATCTAACCAAACCGTGTTGTCAAATTTAATTTTCTGTTAATGCTTAGTATGAGGAAACTAGACACTGTAGCGTTTGTGTTGATAAATTTAGAGTTCCCATACGTTACCAAAGTCAGCTACCTAAAGTTTTAAAGGGAGTTGTGGGACACCCTGTATATAAAATATGAGCTATACTTTCCTTATCTAACTGCTCAAAAAATGTTTGGGCGAAGCTTTATTAATCTAGATATTACAAGCATAATTTATTTACTTTACAACAATTTTATGATGGTCTAGAATGACACTCAATAAGTGAAACTTTGAATCTCAGGGCTCATAAATAACAAATTTAATAAAAATTGGGCAAACAACAATTTTATATTTATATCGTGTGTTCATAGAGGAGTCATTAACAATTTTTGTCAACAAGCACTTCACAATTCCGCGAGATAATTGAATAACATAAAAAACATGTTTTGCCTACCGTGTGCTACGCCACTGCCCAGGCACGCCACGCCACTGCTATAAGGTGTAGAATCCGTTAGTCAAGATATCCGGTGCTGGTAAATTTGATTTGAGTTTGATGGTCCATCTGCTTAAATATGCCACGTTCTAAGGTGTCTAAGAACCAAGAAGACTTGCTTGCAATTCGTGCCAAGTATTTAAGTTTCGTTGTTTTTCAATTACACCCCCAAATTCTTGAAATAAAAGTAATAGTTTCCAACTAGTGTAATTGACACACCAAGTTTTTGTTGTTTTGGTATACTGGTACATACAATTTTTTAACACGACTGACTTCGGAGTTTTGTAAAATTTCAAGACTTAAACCGACGTAGGTTTTACGCTATTCATTTCGAAGTGAATTTAAAAAATCGGCCATATGGTTCCACCGAAAAAGCAATACTTTCAAGCAGGAAATCATACAGAAAAGACCGGGAAATACATAAAAAATTCGGAAAACCTTCAACTTAATTAATCATTACACTAATTGTTCATGCAATCTTAAATATTATGTACGTTTTAGCTGAGTCACTAAACGACGGTGCTGGAATACAGCCACCAGAAAATTTTCACCAGGATGTTTACCACATCAATGTCTTCGTTGCCCTAAAGTTGATTACCAATGCAACCCTATGACTCGCATCATTGCTTCAGCCTGTACAGAGTTGACCTAGTTTCAGCGATCTTCTCGCTTCGTATAGGTCGTCTGTTAACTGGGTTACCTCAACACCTTCACCATGGCTTTGTATGAGTTTCTGCTCTCTTTAACACTTTGGAAATAACTAAAAAACTGGTTTGAAGTTGTCGGCCAAATCGTTCGGACTTGGAGTTTCCTTTATAACGATGCCATCGTGATCTCCAGGTGTTCTGCGATCTGCTCGTGCTTCACCAACGGTTTCTACTACTCAAAATATGCGCGGCGCTGCACTATTGTTTATGGTCGCAGATAATGTAATCTCATGTTATTCGAACGCGTATCATCCATCTAAAAATACAGCTCAAATTGCTGATTTTGCTCTACATCGTTTTGTATTGGTGTTAACTGAGTTTTTGCCCTGTAAATGCATAATTGTTATAATTTCTTTAATAAGAAAGCATATTATGTTATATACACATTAACACATTTGTAATATCGAGCGTTCTGCTAGTTTTAAAATCATTTATCAATTGTTGTAATGAATTGCAAGACATACTTTCTCAGCATCGCCCTTATCTTTTTAAAAATTAACTTATTTAACTTCAAAGGCTCTGTTATCAATTGTTCCCTATTTGTAAATATAGCAATATACATGTATATTATATATTTCATAATACAGGGTGCTCCAAGATGTTGTCAATTCCTCTGGCAGGGTGATACATTACCCCAAATTGAACAGTTTTTCTTTGTGGTGTGACAATTCTCAATTATCGATTGTGCTGTACATTGTTGTCACTTTATCGGAAATTTCAGTTCGGAAGTTTTGTGTCATTGTGTGAAATGGTCGGTGGAGATGGCTCGTCGCTATTTAAAAGCGAAATGGTGAATATGGTGACTATGAGGAAGCTAATTACGCCACAATGGTTGATGTAAGAATGTACGCGAATAGACTTACAAATAGGAATCATCCTACTCCGTAAACAATTTAAAACATTGCCCAAAGGCTGAAAGAAAATGGTACGCTGGAGCCTCATGATGAAGGTGGTGCTGGAAGGTCTGTGAAAGTCCACGTAGAGTGCAGACGAGGATATCATCCGTACCAGTAACAACGCGTTGAAACCCTACAACCTGCCGAGCATACTGAGATAGTGACATTTTGCTAGTCGCTGATAAATCAGCAACATGGCGATGAACCATTTTCAATGAAAATCTTGGCCATCCATGAAATAAACTTTTCACTAGCAGTGAAATGAGCAACTTTTACAATTTTTATGTGTAGACCTTGATAATTTCATTTAAAACAATTACTTCCATAATTATTTTAATTTAGTAAGTTTTGTGTGCGTACGCCTGTTTCTGAACAACCATTTTACAATAGGGGCGATAAATTGTATTTATGATCCGAATTGGCCCATATTCAGAATATGTGTTAGTTACTGGGAAAGAAATATTTTTACAAAAAATGGACCCGGTAGGTGACTCTGGAGTCGAGATATTTACGAAAATGTGTATTTATGGTCTGATTTGGCTTATATTCAGATGTGTGTATAAAAACAAATTATTTTTGGACAGAACAACGTTTGCCGGATCAGCTCGTCATTTATATTTACATATCGTTTATTCCATTATGATAAACCTCGGTATTATTTTTGAACTAAGTTAGCTCCGTGCAACATATGGGTCATCTCGATCGACAGTCCAGGTTTCGGCAATTTTCAACTTTAAACCTCCTCTTTTGTCAGCAGGGGCTAGCTTATAGACTTCTAACATTTTTTTACCGGTTATTTGTTGTTCTTAAATTCCGTGATTGTAACGGTCCTTAAAAACATGTTTACATTTAAATTACTTGGCGTAGTTTATATTGTTAAAATACGTGATATAAACAACATTTGAAATATGCAAGAATGCTCCTTAAATTACGCAAAACTACAGCTCGAACAATAAACAGAAAGTAGAAATAGTCGGTCGCTAAGCTAAAATAAACGATGTTCCTTTTATTTTTATAATTATTGGTATCAGGGGAAGTTGCGTTACATTTAGAAAACCTTGATTCGTTGTCAAGATTGCAACGTCGCCATTACCTTGGCTAATTTTTGAGAAAACATTCAACTCTTGCAACACCGCGTGCCGTTCTAGAAAAAGTGACTATTGGAAGAAAAAATCGCTTACTAAACCAATCGAAGCGAGTTCAGTGGTTTCTGAACGTTTTTAGGCATAATAACTTTAATTGTCAGGAAATTTGCCAGAAGCTAGGAGCGAGCAATGACTTGAACTTTTTATAACTGCTCGGTTTTTAGCGGAACAGCAATTAAATGGGCTGTTATTTACCAGATTCGTTTATTTATATATTTTTCATGGGCTGTTGCTCAATGTAAATAAAATTGTATTTGTCAGTCGCAACGACGACAATAATACGCAATGAATTAAAATGCAGAAGCTCGTACGAGTACACACTACGATTTTGTAAATTTGATACTTCCTGCAGTAATAACTAAGTATGTAAATTGATTTCATTATTACATAAAGGCGGTAAAGTGAATAATTACACTTAAAATGTCTTTAAAAACTGCCGGGATGCATTTGTATGCAGACATCTAAACCGTCTGCCTTTTGCATTAAACATGATACTGAAATAATAATAAAGTGTACTTATACCAAGTACTGAAGTTTAACTTTTTATCACGAATGTAGATTTAGTTGCCGAGGCAAATAAGCCACATGAGGGATAAAAATGAACTTCAGTGCCGAGGGGTACATTATGTTTTTTTAAATCGAGAAATAGTGAAATTACAACATTTTAACCAACTTTTGAAGGTTATGTTGATCCAGTTGACGTTTATCTGTCGCCTCGCCACCTACAAAAAATCGTAAAACAATGGATTACTTCGTTGCCGATTTCTCGTATTTTAATGGCGATTTCGGCGTTCTTCACTGCCAATTTCAAAAAAATTTACAGAAGTTGCAATTTACCATACTTCTTTAATGCATTGAAAATGAATTTAGTTAATTTTAAAGTTGGCATAAAATTTGAAAAATCTGACAAATTACAAGGGATAGAAATAAAATTATTCACATCTGTATTATTATTGTTTATTATACGCCAGGCGCAACGTTCCTGCAAAGTTCTACTTCATAGCAATCATTATAAATAGTACGCACTACAGTTTTGAATCTTTTCGGCATCTTGTACACTTTAATGTTAATTTGCAATTAAAAAAAAATTTTTTTACATAACTTTAGAAGATGTATTTCTTATATGAGTCATTCTTATTATTACATTTATTAGCTGTTTTAAAGAAGTTCTGAGAATTGCAGGCCATCCGATCGGCGGCTTCACATATTATTGTTCATAGTTTATTTTGTTTACTCATGAAAAGTGCTTTAATAGCAAAAATAAGAACTGGAGTGAAGATGACTTTATTAGGAGGAACAGAGATTAGAACCCTTTGAGTTGTTTAGTCGATATGTATCTTTAGTTTTATATTAATTGTTCAATAAATATATTTTAAAAGGATTTGTTGTTTGGCTAGCTTTTACATTGTCTAAACTAAGTAATTTTGCATTTTTTGTACATATACATATGTATATGTATTTATATTTTTAAAGTCCCCATCAATTCTTTCTATTACAATCCCGTATTAAGTTTTAGTACAAATAGCTGACACTAACATCCCAACTCTGCCAGTGTCCACTGCCATTCTGCGAACAAGTGCAGTGGGGAAATGACCTTAACCCACGTAATATTATTCATGTTAGGGAAAAATACAATCCGGCACGCTATTTACTATTTACTTGTAAATTTACAATTTCACAAAGGGCTAGAATAAAAAAATACACTTTTCTTATTTAAAAATTGAGAAAATAAGGTAATCCGCCCCCTTCCCTCACAACCGCATCACGAACTCTCTTAAAAAATACAATCGACCAGTAGAAAGTCTTCATACGGTTTTTCTTATAATTATAACGCTTTCCCGATTTTATATCCCCCAAATCCAACTAGGCCGCAAAACTCCCACATCTCGAATATTGACCCGTAGAAAGTCGCCAAACAGCGAATTTGACACAAATATTGATTTTGAGGTTTTTCTGATAATTATAACGTTTCCCCCATTTTGCAACCCCCAAATCCACCTGGGCAACAAAATTCCCACATCCCGAATATCCATCCGTAGAAAGTCTCCAAACAGCGAATTTCACACAAATATTGATTTTAAAATTTTTCTGATAAATATAACGTTTTGCATCTCCCAAATCCAACTGGGCCGCAAACCTCCCATATACCGAATATAGATTCGTAGAAAGTCTCCAAACACCGAATTTCACACATATATTGATTTTAAGGGTTTTCTGACAATTATAACGTCTTCCCCATTTTGCAATTCCTAAATCCACCGGGGCAGCAACATTTCCACATCCCGAATATCGATCCGTTGAAAAGTCTCCAAACAGCGCTTTTCACACAAATATTGATTTTAAAATTTTTCTGATAATTATCACGTTGTCCCCATTTTGCATCCCCCAAATTCAACTGGGACGCAAAACTCCCACATCCCGAATATCGATCCCTAGAAAGCCTCCAAAGAGCGCTTGTCACAAAAATATTGATTTTAAAATTTTTCTGATAATTATAACGTTTCTCCCATTTTTCAACCCCCAAATCCACATGGGACGCAAAATTACCACACCCCAAATTCTCTTAAAAAATACAATTGACCAGTAGAAAGTCTCCAAACAGCGAATCTCACACAAATATTGATTTTAAGATTTTCCTGATACCTAATTATAACGTTTCCCCTATTTTGCAACCCTCAAATCCAACTGGGCTGCAAAACTTCCACATCCCGAATATCGATCCGTAGAATTTCTCCAAACAGAGGATTTCACACAAATATTGATTTTAAGGTTTTTCTGATACTTATTACGTTTTCCCCATTTTGCAACCCTGAAATCCACCTGGGTCACAAAATTCCCACGTCCCGAATTCTTTTAAAAAATACAATCGACCCGTATAAAGTCTGCTAACAGCGAATTTCACACAAATATTGATTTTAAGGTTTTTCTGATAATTATAACGTTTTCTCCATATTGCAACCCCCAAATCTATCTGGGCCGCAAAATTCCAACACCCCGAATTCTCTTAAAAAATACAATCGACCCGTAGAGCCTTCAAACAGCGAATTTCACACAAATATTGATTTTAAAGTTTTTCTGATAATTATAACGTTTTCCCCATGTTGCAACCCCGAAATCCACCTGATCCGCAAAAATGCCACATCCCAAATTCTCTTAAAAAATACAATCCGCAAAAGGTCTCCGAATAGTGAATTTCACACAAATATTGATTTTAATGTTTTTATGAGAATCGTAACGTTTTCCCCATTTTACAACCCCCAAATCCACCTGGATCGCAAAATTCCCACACCCCAAGTTTTCTTAAAAAATACAATCAACCCGTATAAAGTCCCCAAACAGTGAACATCACACAAATATTGATTTTAAGGTTTTTCTGATAATTATGTTTTCCCCATTTTGCAACCCCTAAATCCACCTGGGCCACAAAATTCCCACATCCCGAATTCTCTTAAAATTACAATCGACCCGTATAAAGCCTCCAAACATCGAATTTCACACAAATATTCATTTTTAAGGTTTTTCTGATAATTATAACATTTTCAACCCCCAAATCCACCTGGGCCGCAAAATTCCCACATCCCGAATTTTCTTAAAAAATACATTCGACCCGTAGAAAGCCTCCAAACAGCGAACTTCACACAAATATTGATTTTAAGGTTTTTCTGATCATTATAACATTTTCTTTATTTTTCAACCCCCAAATCCACCTGGGCCGCAAAATTCCCACATCCCGAATTTTCTTAAAAAATACAATCGACCCGTAAAAAGCCTCCAAACAGCGAACTTCACACAAATATTGATTTTAAGGTTTTTCTGATCATTATAACATTTTCTTTATTTTTCAACCCCCAAATCCACCTGGACCACAAAATTCCTACATCCCGAAATCTCTTAAAAAATACAATCGACCCGTAGAAAGCCTCGAAACAGCTAATTTCACACAAATATTGATTTTAAGATTTTCCTGATAATTATAACGTTTTCCCTATTTTGCAACCCTCAAATCCAACTGGGCTGCAAAACTCCCACATCCCGAATATCGATCCGTAGAATGTCTCCAAACAGAGGATTTTAAGGTTTTTCTGATACTTATTACGTTTTCCCCATTTTGCAACCCTGAAATCCACCTGGGTCACAAAATTCCCACGTCCCGAATTCTGTTAAAAAATGCAATCGACCCGTAAAAAGTCTTCAAACAGCGATTTTCACACAAATATTGATTTTAAGGTTTTTCTGATCATTATAAGATTTTCCCCATTTTGCAACCCCCAAATCCACCTGGGCCACAAAATTCCTACATCCCGAAATCTCTTAAAAAATACCATCGACCCGTAGAAAGCCTCGAAACAGCTAATTTCACACAAATATTGATTTTTAAGGTTTTTCTGATAATTATAAGATTTTCCCCATTTTGCAACCCCCAAATCCACCTGGGCCACAAAATTCCTACATCCCGAAATCTCTTAAAAAATACCATCGACCTGTAAAAAGCCTCCAAACAGCGAATTTCACACAAATATTGATTTTATGTTTTTTCCGATAATTATGTTTTCTCCATTTTGCAACCCTTTAATCCACCTGGGCCACAAAATTCCTACATCCCTAAATCCCTTAAAAAATACAATGGACCCGTATAAAGCCTCGAAACAGCGAATGTCACACATATATTGTTTTAAGGTTTTTATGATAATTATAACATTTTCCCCATTTTTCAACCCCCAAATCCACCTGGACCGCAAAATTCCGAATTTTCTTAAAAAATACTATTTACCCGTATAAAGCCTTGAAATAGCGAAATTAACACAAATATTGCTTTTTAAGGTTTTTCTGATAATTATAACATTTTCCCTATTTTTCAACCCTCAAATCCACCTGGGCCGCAAAATTTCCACATGCCGAATTATTTTAAAAAGTACAATCGACCTGTAAAAAGCCTCCAAACAGCAAACTTCACACAAATATTGATTTTAAGTTTTTTCCGATAATTATGTTTTCCCCATTTTGCAACCCTTTAATCCACCTGGGTCACAAAATTCCTACATCCCTAAATCCCTTAAAAAATACAATGGACCCGTATAAAGCCTCGAAACAGCGAATGTCACACATATATTGTTTTAAGGTTTTTATGATAAATATAACATTTTCCCCATTTTTCAACCCCCAAATCCACCTGGACCGCAAAATTCCAAATTCTCTTAAAAAATACTATTTACCCGTATAAAGCCTTAAAATAGCGAAATTAACACAAATATTGATTTTTAAGGTTTTTCTGATAATTATAACATTTTCCCCATTTTTCAACTCTCAAATCCACCTGTGCCGCAAAATTTCCACATCCCGAATTCTTTTAAAAAGTACAATCGACTTGTAAAAAGCCTCCAAACAGCGAACTTCACACAAATATTGATTTTAAGTTTTTTCTGATAATTATAATGTTTTCCCCATTTTGCAACCCTTTAATCCACCTGGGTCACAAAATTCCTACATCCCTAAATCTCTTAAAAAATACAATGGACCCGTATAAAGCCTTGAAACAGCGAAATTAACACAAATATTAATTTTTAAGGTTTTTCTGATAATTATAACATTTTCCCCATTTTCCAACCCTCAAATCCACCTGGGCCGCAAAATTCCCACATCCCGAATTCTCTTAAAAAATACAGTCGGGTCGTAAAAAGTTTCAAAACAGCAAATTTCACACAAATATTGATTGTAATGTTTTTCTGATAATTATAACGGTTTTCCCATTTTGCAACCCCTAAATCCACCTGAGCCGCAAAATTCTTAAAAACCCACAGATTCATCCACATACTGCTAAAAACAAAATTCGATATCTTTTTTTCTCCCTGTTTATGCCAACATTTAATTTGCTAGAAATGCACCTCAGCTTTCTACCCCTGTAATTTCGCCCCTGTGCATCGCAGACCCCAAAAACCAGCCAGTACGATGAGCATTGATTCATACTCTTTCCAACTAGCCCCAAATCAGATTTGGATCTTTCAAAAAGTATGCGATGTAACAGCACCGAACGCTTTCGTGTCCAAAGAATCATTTTAACCCCCGTATTTTCGCCCCATCATATCTTACATTTTCATAACCTTTCCAGAAAGTTCGCCCTTGACGAGGTCTTCAAAATGACATCAACAACATTCACCTGCAATACGTACAACTTACAAAAATTAGCAAAAACTGTGTATTTTCCAAGCGTCACACAAATCGCTAAAAGGGCTCCGTACTAGCGTCACATCTCCAATTCGTTAAACATTTTCAATGTTAAAAATATATTTATTAAGATGTTTGTTAAAATCAGTAATAATAGGACGAGAGGTCAAAATATTGCCGAAAATATTTTTTGCGATTCAGATACAAGTTTCTGCGGCGACGAAAGTAACGACGAGTGCTTGCACACAGAAAAAATTCGTTACCGGAAAGTTTACCGAATCTCAATTTATCGAACGCAATTGACCGAACTCAGTTGATCGAAAATCAATTTATCGAAAACGCAATTTACCGAAACGCAATTTATCGAATCACAATTTATCGAATGACAATTTATCGAATCCGAAATATGAAATGTTAAAATAAATACTACTGTAAAGCCTGTTAGCGTTACTCAGAAGAACACCACGTGGAGGTCGGCTTACTAATCTTCCTTTTTAATATATTTGCTTGTTTTTACATTCTCCAGATTTTTTAGTTTTAATTTGGAGTGGTAAGATGATTCGAATCTCAACGAGTAAGATTCGAGTACTGGTTCAGATTCAGATACCATTACAGACCTAAAATTGCATTTTTTCTCCGAACTGTATTATTCTGAAAATACTTAAATTGCAAGAATTCTTTCTTTTGTAAAATTCTTACGGTAATTATCGTTAATCGCTGTATAATTACTTACTAGGAGTATAAATTTCTTGTCCCTTATGGAAGAATATTCATTTGCTATTTTTACATTCTGTGAAGTGCAACTCAAATTTGACACAATGCCTTTAGAATTTATAAATAGTGAAAAGGGCAAGAAAAAATTACATGTGGACGGACATTTATATTACCAAGATAAGAAAGCTGAGACGACAATTTATTGGAGATGTGAAAACTACAGAAAGAGAAAATGTTGGGCTCGTGTTATTACAATTGAAGATGAAGTGAGTAAAAAAAGTGGCAATCATAACCATACTGCAGACGCAGCGCATGTAGAAGTAAGTCAAGTTATGGATAACATCCGTAGCAGTGCTAAACTTACTCAGGACGCACCTCACTACATTGTGTCCAATGCTTCAGCAACAATTAGTCAAGCAGCTGCAACCCAACTTTCAAGGGTAGACAATATAAAAAGGACAATACGAAATATCCGTCAAAAGCAGAATGGTGCTCCAGCGTTACCAACTGATCGCAGTACTATCGTTTTTCCCCAAGAATTTACGATCACCAAACGTGGGGAACCGTTTTTATTGTTTGATTCTGGTGCTGCACAAGATCGAATTGTAATATTTAGTACGAGGAACAACCTACAACTTTTGGCCGAGTCCCCGCATTGGTATGCCGACGGTACATTTAAAACAGTCCCACATCTTTTTCATCAGTTATATACTATTCATGGATTAAAACAAAATAACGCCATACCTTTGTTATATGCGTTGCTACCTGACAAAACAGAAGGTACATATGCTCGATTATTAAGAGAAATAAAAGAATTGCAACCCCTTGTTGCACCATCAACTATAATGACAGATTTTGAACGTGCCATGGTTAATGCAATAACCAGTGAATTCCCTCACTCAACGCAGCGTGGTTGCTTTTTTCATTTTTGCCAATGTATCTATCGCCAAATCCAGTTACACGGTTTAAAAGCAAGATATGAAACAGATGCAGATTTCGCGCTAACAGCGAGACTACTTTCTGCAATAGCATTTGTTCCTACCCAATATGTGATCGAAGCTTTTGAAACGTTATGTGACGATGATACTCTGCCACCAGAATTGCAACCTGTTGTGGATTACTTTGAGGATACGTGGATAGGACGTCCACATAGACGCCATCGTCGTGAACCACGATTTCCACACATTTTATGGAATTGTTTTGATGCAGTAGTTCAAGGATTGCCAAAAACCAACAATGCTGTAGAAGGTTGGCATCGAGGTTTTGAGCAACAAATTTCTGCAGAACATCCAAATATCTGGAAATTTATTCAAGCAATCCAAAGGGAACAGGGACTTCACGAAATGCAAATAGAACAGTATGTAGCCGGACAACAAGCGACTACTAGTCGTAAAAAGTATAAAGACTGTGCTGAAAGAATAAAACGGCTGGCTGAAAATTTTGATCGAAATAATATATCCAATTATCTGCGTGGTATTGCACATAATACCAGTTATTAAAATATTATAAATAAGTGTAAATATAACAATAATGTAATCATTTGTTAATTAAAATATTATAAATAACAAACATTAGAATAAAAAACACAAAAAAACTTAAAAAATTTAGAAAAATAAAAAATATTAGTACTTGCTAAAATATAATAGCTAATCCTAAATATAACTGTAAATCATTCGATAATGAAAATACTATAAACAACAAACAAAAAAATTAAAAATTAAAATACAAAAAAACTTAAAAATTTAGATAAATACAAAAAAATTTAAAAATAAAGCAAAATATAAAAAAGGGAGACTAGTAAGCCGACCTCCACGTGGTGTCTCCTGGGTAACGCTAACAGGCTTTACAGTAGTATATAAATATATATAATAGTAAAATTACTATTTCAGATTTATGATTCGATAAATTGCCATTCGATTAATTGTGATTCGATAAATTGCGTTTCGGTAAATTGCGTTTTCGATAAATTGATTTTCGATCAATTGAGTTCGGTCAATTGCGTTCGATAAATTGAGATTCGGTAAACTTTCCTAGACCCGAAAAAATTGTCGCTGAAATAAAGCTCCTCGAATTATTGTCGCTGAAAGAAAGCTCCTCGAATTATTGTCACTAAAATAATCGTTCGATTGGTAGTTTATTTTTAAATTGAAGAATGCCATTGGTTGACAATAACACCAGTTAAATTGTCTCTGAAACTTTCCTGTTGCGCATTTCATTCATGCTGTTTTTTTTGGGTATTTCGCCAAGCTATAAAATGAAAAATATTAGAACACGTACGTTTTGGAAAACCAATCTACCCGTTTTCAACAATATTAAATCATTAAATGAAAAATTAACTAGTGTAGTGTTAATGTACGTCTTACAAAATCTGTCAACTCGTCTTCATGTTTGTAAGTGTTTTGTAGATTTTTGTTTCTATTGTATGTACCGGGTGGCCAATTAAGAAGGGCACTCAGCCCTATTTCGAAAAGTAATTGTCGTAAAGACTTGGGGTAAAAAAATTTATAGCTAAAGCGGCCAAGAGAAAATGCTGGAAATTATTTTTAAGTTTCTAGAATGGCCGCCAGGGGGCGTAATTGCATTCTCGTTTTTTGAGAAATATTCTTATATTACAGATAGCTAAGATGGACAACGTTTTAAAGCTGAGATAAATCCTATTCTTTTTCGTTAAATGCTTTTTGCTCTATCTCTTAAGCGAAAGTGGTGGGGGGTGTCCGAACATTTTTGGAAATAAATATCAATAACTACAAAATGGCTGAACGGATTTTGTCAAACTTGGAGTCGTTGAAAAGGGCTTTTCTTATGCTATCAAAGCTGCTTTGAGCGGATTGATTTAGATTGCTTGTGTCGCCGCTAGAGGGATTTTTGCGACAACACTACAAATGAAATGGATTTTCTCAAAAAAATAAATGCAACGATATCACTTTTATTGCAAAAAAAGATAGCCAAATAAGGGTCTACCACGCTAGTGAACAGAAAAGCAATATTCAAACATATTGAATGAGTATTAATTATTATTGGCAATTTAAATATAATGTTGGTGTTTTAACAGTAAATTTATATATATTTTGCTAAAAGAACGATAATTAGGATTTAATAATCGCAGGTATACTGAAAATATTCCCAAAAATGCGACATTATTTCGAGTTTTAACTTCTTTTACTGATATTTTAGGTTAGGAAAGAAATATCGAAATGCGGTTTCTACTAGCATGTTAAACGCTTATTTGGCTATCTTTTGTTGCAATAAAAGTGATATTGTTGCATTGAATTTTTTTGAGAAAATCCATTTCATTTGTAGTGTTGTCGCAAAATGCCCTCTAGCGGCGACACAGGCAATCTAAATCAATCCGCTCAAGGCAGCGTTGATAGCATAAGAAAATCCCTTTTCAACGATTCCAAGTTTGACAAAATCCGTTCAGCCATTTTGAAGTTATTGACATTTATTTCCGAAAATGTTCGGACACTCCCCACCACTTTTCCTTAAGAGATAGAGCAAACAAACATTTAACAAAAACGAATAGAGTTTATCTCAGCTTTAAAACGGTGTCCATTTTAGCTATCTGTAATATTAGAATATTTCTCAAAAAACGGGATTTAAAATTCAATAATGCGATTACGCCCCCTGGCGGCCATTCTAGAAACTTAAAAATAATTTCCAGCATTTTCTCTTGGCCGCTTTAATCATAATTTTTTTTACCCCAAGTCTTTACGATAATTAGTTTTTGAGATAGGGCCGAGTGCCCTTCTTAATTGGCCACCCGGTACATGTTGCATCTTTCTTTAGCTTAGTGCATTGTCCCTCACTGATTAGTGTCATGAGTTTTTAATTGTATGTTATTTGAAACATGTCACCGTAAGAAAACCAACACTAATAGGTACTTATATGTTAACTCCAACTATCACAAACACATAAAGACAGGTGTAAAAAGTCTTTACTCTGGAGATATGATCGATTTGCAGTTCACTGATGCCATTAACGGAAAATATTTCCACTAAGAATTTGAAAAATATAATTTTAATCTTTATGATTAGTAGCTTCTGAATTTCTTGATGTCTCAGATCACTACCGGTCTAACAACTGTTTTATAAATTCGCACTTTCACGTTCCTTGGCATATTTTTTGCGATTAACTGTTTATATACACTTGCAGCAGCTCTTCTATCTGTTTTCAGTTTTAATTTCTGTATCAATGTTATTACTACCGTTTATTTGTGTTTAAATTCATATATTTTACTTCTTTTGGCGTGTCTGCTCTTGAGATTTTTATTAAGTATCTTGTTTTCTACTTCTTCTCAATATGATATAATGTTACTTCTCTTCCTTTATTTGAAGCTCACTTTATCTGGCTTTTACTTTAAATTTCCTTATACGTATTTTTAATTCTTCTCCTGTCCTTGAAGTTATTAGGATATCATCAGCATATGCCATAATCCCAGCCTTATCTTTGCTCTTGGCGATGTTTGTTTATACGTGCATACTTTTGTTAGGTGGTTAATTTATGTTCCCCGCATTTATATGCGAGGTTTTGTCGCTGGTTCGCATTAGTTATTTATCAAAGCATCCAGGTACATTAAGCTAGCAGTTCTTTCGATGTTCGGTAAGTTGTTTAGATGTTGTAGTTTATTTGGTCCATTATGATCATCGGTTTTGTTTTGTTTCTATCAATTTCCAGCCCTTGTGTTTTGCTTTCTTCTGTCAGCCGTTGCAGCAGATGTTCGATTTCTTCTTCGCCTTTTGCTATTAATGTGGTTTCATTGGCATATCTAAGATTATAAATTTTCCTGCCTCCGATGGACACTACTCATTAAACCATTTTGTTGAAGATATGCAGCCTTGAAGGACACCTTTTTTCTCATTTGAAGGATCCTGATGTTTCGTTTTCTGTTTTTATGCTGTTTTCATTTTCTTCATATAGACTTTTGATTTTTATGAGATTTGTAGACACGACCATTTCTTTCGCCACGTACCATAGAAGTCTCCATCTTACGTAATCAAAGATCTTGCTATAGTTTATGAAGCATATGGCCCTAGGTATGTTAAATTATTTCGATTTTTCTATTAAACAACACTGCAGCCAATTATACTCGGACAAAGAGGTGCAAGAAACAGAAGAAGACGTGGAGAGTAAATTTACAGAAGAGGAAGAAGAAGAACCTGACATATTAAGAATAGACGTTGAAAATGCTTTAGGCAAACTAAAAACAAAGAAATTACCTATTTGTGATCGAATAAAGACAAAATCACTGAAAGAAATAGCTTATAAACTCGCTGGTAATGCAACACTAGCCGGTGATTCCTATCTTACGTTGCACTTAATGTACAGATTCGTTTTTAATTTTACAACACAATATCGTGTTTTAATACTCCCAACAATGATGTGGAACAGCACCGGAGCAAACAGCAACAATCAACCACCGGGAAAAGTCACTAGAAGCATCGGCCTCGACAAACAGCTGCAATTTGCGGAACTTCCAACTAACAACGGGACTCAGCAATGTTCGAAGAACTTGGCTTCCAAGCTAGTAGTTCAAATTAGCTGCTTAAATTTTAACGACTCCATAGTCGGCTCTTCAGCTTATAGCTCCAAGACTTAAATCGCGACGTCAGAAAGCAATCAAATGCGATAGGTAATTAAGACCCAAATATCTTCGATAAATCAACCATACAAATTAGAAATAGCGCGAGTGAGCTAGGACACTATTGTTGCTCTCGTAACTCACTATGAACCAGCCCTAAACTAAGGCAAAGGGTAATCCGAAGTAAATGCGTGCGATCAAGTTGAAGAGTCTTGCAGAAGAGAACGGGGAACAAAAAACTTCGCTACAGGTGCGCGGAGACAATTGAATGGTGCTTGGCCTAGTTGCTCATGACAACGATCGATAAATCATCTCCCGCGACTGAAGGCCGTTCAAAACAAGTTCGGCGACCTCACCATAAAACGGACGGTAATGAACTATTAAAGCGTAACGCTTTTTATTCATAACATCACTTCTTGCTTTATTTTGCTTAGCTGTGTTTAAAATGTAATCAAACACACTTGAGCACTAAGTAAACAACTATATTGCGCACTGTTGCCACTACTATTGATTGATAATACATTTTGAAACAAGTATTAACATGGTAAATGATTTATGAAATATTTTATACCCATTTTCAAAGCAAATAATAATTAAATCAACAAGATGCGCAAAGGACGTTCAGTAATTCGATGCAAGAAATTGCGGTACCAGTTCCAGCATCAAATTTTTAAAAAGTCTATGCTAAAGTGGCAACAACTACTTCACGTTCAATTTTTTATTTATTTTTTTGCGTATCCTCTGTAACCTGTATTCAACTGAGTTGATATTTGACATAGGTATTTAGTATTATCGAGTACCATTTCTTGCAATACTGTTTAGGCTATTAGGTCTTAAATACAATTCAGAAATGTAATGGCTTGTAACTTTGTATTCATTTAACATTTTAAAAGTTAACTATGACTGTGTTAATAAAATATGAAATAAATAACTCTTATGTGAAGTTGATATCTCGGCTTTGGAGAAAAGCAAACTTCTCAAATTTCCAATAATTAATCAAGCAACTCGATTGATAAAAACCGTGCTATAAGTTTGTTAACAATAAACTTTAAGGTGATTCAATTTGGAAAATATAAAATGGGCAACCTAGAGTCCTTGTATTAATCGAGTACTGCAATTGATTGCGCTAGTGTATTATATTTTTGGAACAAATATGGCGGATACACCATAAATCATAGAACATCAAGAAGGTCGTTGGTGCATATGTCAACAGCTGTGCGCAAATACTTCCGTTCGAATTAGAAAGTTGTGCTTATGCTGCAGTGTTTCTTCGCTTTTTGTGCAAGTTTAGTGCACATTTCATAACTTAAAAATTAACAAGTATTAATTATAGATAGAAAATGCCGGGTTTTCCGCAGCCGTTTTCGTCTATTTTGATATTTCATTTTTTTCCACAGGAATATCTTTATATCAATATGAAGTTTTGTAGTTTGAGTTGGGAGTTAAGAACATTCTATCGGTAGTTATATTGGATGTTTTTTTTTCATTAACTTCTTAAACAATCTAACTGGACATTTTTCTGGGTGGTTTACGTTTGCGGTTAGCCATTTATTTTGAGAGCACTTTTTGTCCCCTCCTTGGCAAGTTTTCGTAAATAACAGGTTATAAATAATCCTATTGGAACTACTACCATAATTTTTTTTTCTTCTCTTGAAAAAACCATGTCATACAATTCGTCGCTTCCCCACGACGCCAGGCACGCTCGTATGAAACAACATGGTAAAATTTTTGTTGGAGACCATTGGGGTTTTCTCGTCACAAGAATCTATTATTTGGTTAAGCTCATCCATTCTTAGAGCATTGGAAGTTCTCTTTTTTTTCAACACGCAACTGTAAATTCTTCCTTAAAGCACTTTTAGCATCACGGGCTTTTTAAACTCCATATCTTCAAAGGGGTTGAATTTCACACCTTGTTCTTCAAAGTATTTTTTGGAGCATTTTCGCAACAGTGTTCCAAATGCTGTTTACACTATGTTCTTTATAACCTTCACCATTCGCTTTTTTCATATTAAAGCCAAAATCACATAAAATATTGGCTAATTCAGTCACTGGCTGCGTAGGCGACAGTACATACTTTTTCTCGACACAAAAACTTATAAAAACTCTCCACAAACACTCTTGGTTCTTCTTCGTGTATTCGGACCTTTTATTTTCGATTTCTTCGTTGATTGGTTGCACACTCATATTCCCAAAACGACTCGTTGTATACCACGAAACGCTGACAGGATTCAGCGCTGATGACTGACGCGGACGCTTAAACAAACAAAACAAACACAAACTTTTCGCCGTCCATGGCAGTAGAGTTACCAACACAGTCATTTGGACCCGAAGACTTAGGATTCGGCAATCATTCTTCGGACTTCGGGTTTCCAATAAAATTTAAAAGCTCCAGAGCAGAATTGGTAGAAAGTGGTCAAAGAGAAAAAAATACAATTTTGGCAAATATCTTAAATTTTTTTCAGAAAAATAGTTGTGTAATAGATTGGTTAATTTCTAAAGATGGATTTCGAATATTTTTTGGAATGTAAAAGTAGTTTTGTTCTTTAATTTGTATGATTTACAAAGGTCGAGAATGATGAGATATGTGTAATGGGCCAGCTGGATCTCTTAACGATAATGCTCATTTTCATGCTTGAATGTAGAAGCCAAGTTGTATTTCCTATATTCTATTATTAGTTTTTCTATTGTATTTTATGTAAGCAAATGCTCCCAAAGCCGGTTCTGCGCTGAACGTGTATTGTGAATTTTGGTTTTCGCGAGTGCAGCAAGAAACACGCGGGATGCGGGGATTTTCAACTCACGCAAAGAAGACAGCAGTCGCACGCAGCCTCTTCTGATAGCTGCATGGGTTTGTTAGATTGGATAGTGTAGTACGTGAATTCGCCCAGGGAGATATAAGTTAATTTAAAGTGGCCTACAAAAGCCTGGCAGCCAACGTTTGCTGCAAACAGCGTAAAACTGCAACGAGCCAGCGTTTGCAAATTCCGCAAATACATTTTCCAAGTGTATATGTAAGTACGCCCAATGTGCTGTATTTAAAGATTTATTTGAAGCATCAATTTTGACAAGCACCAATTCAACTGTCCTTACGAAGCCTGCACGCGATCAGTGGTTCCCACTAATGTCCGCCAGCAGCGGGTGATACATTCGAGGCGTACCGTTTCCAAGGGTATGCAGCAGCCAGTTCTAGGTAAAATGTTTACAGAGCGTCATAAGGTTGCGTTTATCTGAAGCTTTTGCAAACGCGCAGAAATGTGTTTATCAGCGACTTAAATAAGTACCGGATTCAGACAATTTAGACATTTTAACATCTGCGTTCTATTAAAAGATAATTATTTCAACGTTATTTTTGTTGATGTTTTACGTTGTTCATGTATGTTTGCAACACGCCTGCCAGTAGCCTCAATCTATATCACACACAGGTTGTTTCAGAACTTAATTCTATTTTGTTTGATTTCTTTTGTATTTTTATGCGTGCTTTTGGTTTTTTATGTTTTTATGTGTTTTGAAGTCAATAGATGATGTAAACAATTTGGCTTTTTTGTGCATTGTTTAAAGTTAAGATTCAGTCCGACCAACATTACTATAAGGGGAACCAGATTTCTGTTTTGGCAGATAATGATCTTGCATAAGGGACTAACTGACACTTTAAGAGAGTTTTATGTGCACTCAGCTAGGGGATAAAAATGGCAAATAATTATTTAGGCGTACGAGACATCTTGTTCAAATTTAATCTATCCACGGAGGAGTAAAGAAATCACATTTTATATGCTACTTGTAAAATATAAAATCATTTTAGGAATGATGTCTTTTCTTTATAATGTAAAAAACTATTTGACCTTGAACTTTTTTATAAATGTTATCCCACTTTTTTCTCAGCCAAAAATTATTTTCTTCGGGTCAGCATCGACTCAATGTTGGTCACTCTACACGGCAGACACGATTTTTCGACCTTTTCTACTATTGATTTTATTCTTAGACATGCTACCTACCACAAATATTGATGTAGCAATGAATTAGACGTTAGTGGTAGTACAAAATCTCAGTAAACTTTACTTAAAAGGCGTACCGCAGCCTTTTCATGCTATAATCGACTGCGGCGTAAGTAATTAATGTAAAATTTGTTTATATTAAGTATATGCATGGTTGCTTGGCAGGATTCAATAAATTCCCTTGAGATTTTATCGCTGCGATAATTTCCCTTGGGATTGGTTGATTTTCTAGAATATAGCCATATGATTGAATACAAGTGTAATGAGTGAAATAATCATTATGAAAGTAGATAGTAAATAGCGACAAGACAGATCTCATACTGTTGTATAGCAAATGTTGCATAAATGTAATTGTATATTAGATGGTATCTACAGTGTAGAGATCCATTTTAAACCACCTTTCCTAGTATAAATGAAATTGCAGTAATCCAACAAGTGGACATTTTTCTACCGGAAGCTGATTTTTCCCTTTGACAAACAACACAAGTTGCAGTTGGTAGTTTTCCAAACAGCAGCACTTTCAACAGCGTTATACCTATCTACACCTGGGTTTCTGATAAATCCATTTTGTTGACCATCTTTACGAACTTCTCTTGAAATGATTTCCACGTTTCTTTTTAAAGTTATTAAACCAACCAGAGCTCTTTAAAAATTATGTTTTTCTGTTACCGCTCTATAAAGAATGTAGCCTATTTACTTAAAATTTCTGATGAAATTAATATAGAACAGGTATAGAAAGCCTTCTTCCACCTTAAGGTTTTCACCTGGAAGAATTTCTTTAGAACCTAGCTACTTTTAAATTTGTAATTCATACTGTTACGGCCTAAAATGGCCTCCCAACGATACAAATAGCCTCACGACTAAGTCAGAATTTGGGTGGGGTTCACCCAATATCGATAGTTCGGCTATGCTGAATCGGGATTAAACACATCGGTATTAGGTACCTTTAATAATTGGGATGGGGTCACTGCACACGGTCAGCTAGATTTCCAGTATCTACAGCATCTGCAGTTGCTGAGACAGTTCTCGCTTGGTGTCTTAAGTGGCTTACTCGACAGATACCTATATAAAAGAAAACACGCAATGACGCCGCAGGCAGCTTTCTTCACAAAAGTACGCTGACCTAAAATAGTTTGAAGAGCACTTCTTTCTTTTAACTAAAGCACTCCAATAGCCTTTATTTTCAAATGTATCCAGTTACGATTCAATTGCGTCTCCATTTGATTTCGAAGTCTGTAGTAATGATTTCGTATTGTTAAGCATCTTTTCGATTTTGATGTCTTTGGTGCTCAGTTCGTAATGCGCTCGCTAGAGCCACGCCTACTTCTTTGGCCTTACAGTACAAAGTTTTTAGAACTCGCATTTATTTCGGAGCGTCCCTTTGCCACTTCGCTCGGCGAAACGACATGAAGTCGGTTTAGCGGTATAGGAAGTTCGTATAAATAGTTTGGTTGTTTGCCTACGCTTCTTGGAGCGGTTTCAAGTTCCCGAAACTTGTTATGAGGGAATTTTAGTCCCACGTCATTCTTCGGCGAAATTTTAAGCTACCGAGTGTTTCGCAGATGCCTGGAATTTGCCAGGGTAAGTAGAAAGTTCGCTTCGAAATACATTGTATTTCATTGTATACTATCGTGGATCTTTTCCTCCCTTATAGTAGCGAGTGCCGGAGGGCCGATTTGGGCATTAGTTGCAGTAGTGGTCATTTCTTCCACATGCGGATGCTTCAGGCGATATAGGGCTGTATTTGCATCGTCTTGGCCGCTTAACCCCTGCTGCGTGCGCTTTGAGAGAACAGGAAGGACCCGACACGGAGGCGTACATCTAGGTTTAAGTCTTCCCCGCTGTCATGTTGCAAATCCCCCTGGCGACCAGTTTTCTACCGCACGAAATTGTACCCAACGTTCTTGGAAGCCGGGAGTGATGTTGACCTTGAGTCCACATCTGAAACGCGTATCGCGTTTCCTCTAAAACCAAGCAACACCAAGGATTAACCATTGCTGTAATTTTTACCTGTCCGTTGATTTATTTTAATATGTGCAATAACACTATTGCAAAATTTGTGAAATTGTAAGTAGTAGTTGTAATATTTTGTTTGAAGTACTTCATATTCATATTTATGAATTATTAATCATAGCTAATAATTTGTGGTAACTTACGATTCTGATTTTGATAAATATTGTGATTTTTACTGTGATTAAGTATTCTGAAATTATACTGTGACACTGTGAGTATGCCAGCTATGAGGGTTTGATTTAGTTACGGCTACCTACCTAATTGGTTTTTTTTCTTTCAGGAACTGTATTTGTGTATAAGCTATTTGAGTTTACGAATTCTCGTTTTAACACCTGGGTACATTTGCCGTTATATGACAAAAATTCGTTGGCGCGCTGGGATTTTATCTCTTGTTCTGTTCTACCGATTAATATTTCAAAGATCTGTAGCGCCTTTTTCGACTGAGGTGGCGGTCGGCAATTGCACGCGAGTGTTCTGGAAGATTTGACCAACGAATTAAATTTAGGTAACACCATATTACTAAGTTGAAGGGAACAAAATCGTCTGAACTGTAGCAGCATCCAAGTATAGGAGTATCTTGAGTTAACACAGGTTCAGATTAGCAAAGATTTCGGTACTTATATTTGTCTTTAGTATGACACTATATCCATATAGTCGCCAGTCTTAAATGATATACAATTGCCCAAGACAAGATATGACTAGACACTTAGCAGGAATCTCCCTTATAGAAATTTCTTTTTTATGTGAATGTAGTAGACCTTCGACGTATAAAATTCCCTTGAAAAATTATGAGTTCAGTCGTGTCATCATCATAATCAGGGCCGTTAAATCCCGAGGGATTATGGCTAGCGAAACACTCTTTAATCCATGTAATGAGGTGAATTACTCCTCTTGTACACCTGCTTTTACAATTCTATTTTAGACCTGGCTTCTTTTGTTATTTTCTTCCATTCTTTCCTTTCTTTGCATTTTATTTTCCCTTCTTTCATTTTCAGTACTTTTATACCTTCCTCCACCTGATTCCACCATCTATATCTTGGCCTTCCTCTTGCACTTGGTCTTAAGGGTGTCCAATTGGTTATTGTCTTTGTAATTTCTGTTGCCTTTCTTCTCATAGTATGACCCAGTCATTCCAGTCTTCTTGCTTTTGTTTTTTCTATTTCTGCGTTTTTCTGTTACCTCCTTTGTTGTCCATCTCTTGGTAGGTCTGGTCCCAGTATTGTTCTCATTATCTTCCTTTCGAGTGTTTTTAAGTCTTGTTTTTTATTTATAGTTGTTTCCTGCGTATAAGATAACTGGTCTTATATATTTGAGTTTTTGTTCTTTTGCTGATCATTTTGGACTTCAGTAGTTTTCTATTAATGCCAAAGATTTGGTATCCTTTTAGGATTCTTTCTTTTCCTGTTTGTCCTATTACCACTCCTAGATAGTTGGAAGTGTAATACCTCTTTAAACTTATAGTTTTTAATTTTTATACGGTTTTCAGCTTTTGTTTCTCCCTTGTAAATCTCATATATTTTGTCTTGCCTTCGTTTATTTGTAACACAAACTTTTGTGCCTCTGTGTCTAGTCTCTCTACTGCTCGTATTAGGTTTTTTTTTGTATTTCCGATAATTGTAATGTTGTCAGCGTAGGCGATTATTTGCTTCTCATTTTCTATTACGTTCATCTTATTTAGGTTTGATTTTCTTAAAATGGATTCAAGTACTAGATTAAACAGTGTTGGGGAGATTGGGTCTCCTTGTTTCACTGCTTTATTAATGCTAAATTCGTCTGACACTAATCGTTGGAATTTTACTTTGCCTTTATTTTTTAATGTCATCTCCAGTACCTATATCTACAAGTTTCACTGGGATTCCCAACATCCTTAATTCTGGTACCTAGTGCTTTAGTTCTGTTTAACGCATGTAGTTCCTTATTACATTCTTGGGATCTTTCGTAAATTTGCTCTATAGTATGTATTGCAGTTAAAGCTGATTTTCCTGGTCTAAAACCATTTTGATAGTCCGCTAGTATTTTTTCAGCGTAGACTTTCAGTTTGCTAGGAGTTTATACGTGGTATTAAGAAGCGTTATTGGTCTATAGTTCCGTATCACCCTGTTTGTGGATTGTTGTTATTATTATCCCCTGATCCCACTCGAGTGGCATTTTGTTCTGTGTCCATATTTCTTGGATAAGTTTACATACTTACGTTTGGAGTGTTTCCCCTCCATATTTCAGTAGCTCTGCTGCTATCGTGTCGCTTTACCGTTACGGGTCTTTTTATTTCTTCTAGCGTCTCTTCTTCAGTGGGGCCATTTATTATATTTCCTACTGCAGGGTATTCTATTGTGGTTTTTCCATAATTTTTATTACCTGGGCTAGTAGCTTCTATACATAACATTCCATTAAAATAGTATTCCCAGATTTTTATCATCTCCGTTTTCTCATATTTTGTAACTCCGTTTGTATCTTTTATTCCTCTTGTTTTTGTGAAGCGTTTGGTTTTAATTTACAATTGTTTTAAGTTGTTATTCCTTCTGTCTTCTTCTATCTCTTTCAGTTTCTCATTTAGCCAATCTTTTTTTTTATATATATTGCATTTGCTCTATTCCGTTGTAATTCATATATTCTCCTATTATGTTCTTGGTTTGTGTTTATCCATTTTAACCTTGTAGATTTTTTTTTATTTCTGATTTTGACCCACTCTTGGTCAAACCATTCTTTTCTTGCTTTATTTGTGTTTTTCTTCCCTAGTACTTGTTTGGCTGAATTCAGTACGCTAATTTTTACTTTTCCCCAGTTATTTTCTGTCTTCAGTATAAGTTGTGCTTGCTTGGATGGTTTGTGTGACTTTCTTTTCATATTGTTTCCTTATTTTGTTATTACACAGGGTGTCTATGTTAAAATTCTCAATATTTTTTCTTGTGATTATGTGATGTTTGGCCTCCCTTAGAGTCCTCAATTTTATCATGACCAAGTAGTGATCCGTGTCTCCAGTTGTACCCCTCTACGTTCTTGTACCTGTTGTGTTTTTACAAATTCCTCTTGTAGCTAGCGCATGATCTATTTGGTTTTTTAATTGTCCACCTGGGTGTCGCCAAGTTCAGTCATGTAAACAGTAAAAATTCAGACAAATTTTGTTTTGTCTCTCTCCCAATTGTTAAAACAACCATGGAATTACTAGAAATGAATAATTTAATAGTAGTCTTGTTTGTACCTTCTGTTCCTTTTATATCTGTAAATACATAGCATTTTTATTTATAGTACAAAAAATAAAACCAACTCCCAACATTAAAATAGTAGGATTTCATAATCATGATTTATTATGGCCTGTTTATTTACACCATCTCACAACAGCTGATAAATAACAATTTCTTGGAAGTAACAAGCCACATGCTACACGTGTTTTGCATGTAAAATACAGCCACATACATCTTGTCACACGAAAAAATCATTAACAAGGTAGAAAAATATGGTATTAGTAACTCGTGCAGTTACTATCTATGATTTTCTAATTAGGCTAATATTTAACTATTCCTTATTTTAAAACCACAGCGGTACCTTCTAAATCACTAACCTAATGCCCGGCCTAGACCTGAACATGTGTGAATCTCTTTTAGGCATTTGCACAGCCCAAACGTTATTCTTGTAAGCAAACATTAACTTAAACAGTAGTTTAATTAATTTTGCAAAGTAAACAATAAATAAATTGTATAAGTGCTGAAAAAAAGTTTAGATACCATCATTCGGTACACACATATTTAGCTAAAAATAAAGAAAATTAGCACACAATATATGATAACCAGTGCATTACTGTAATGTAAATCTCGGATTTACGTTTACAGAATTCAATGGAGGGATTTATACATCTAAACCTAAATATTTGTCTTTTATTAATCCATAGACTGATCCAACACGGACATGTATCTAGGCATAATAGTAGCACAATTTAAAAAAATAAATATAGAAATAATAAATGTTGGGTCATCCTACAGCTTATCCAGAACAAAGTGTTCAACATGAAAATCTTGTAAGTAGTAAGACAGTGACACTTGATTAAATTGGACGTACGGTTCAGAACCGCTAAGTGCAACTTTTAAAGAGAAGATTTTAGTACTTAAATATAGATCACAGCAGCACTCGTGATGTTGAACATTTTGACTAACTTAACCTCTTTTATCTTTCCTGCCGTTTACGAAATCTCCATATTGAACGTGCTTATATTACCTAAGCATTAATCAGTTAAATATTAATAAATATTAAAATCTATATAATATACAATGGAAAACTTAGAAATAATTAATTATTTACAATTTTATTAACACTCGTTCGCCTTTCTGACAATTATACAGGGCGGGCTACGAAACTTGAAGCCCCTTTAGGACTGCATCCCAAAATACCCATTTCATGGTAACACAGTTGCTGCGATTTTATAACATGTAAATGCAGCGTTATCCTCTGCACCAAACACAATATGAAAACGTACTTCATCAGAGTAACCAACCTGATGAATTTGTGTTACCATATGTGCACGTTAGGTTGCAGTCTAGAAGCAAGGGCTAAAACTTTCTGGCCCATTCGTGTAAGTCAATCGCACTTCGACAAAGGCACTTTCTTTTACAATTTCACATTTGCAACTTGGTTAGCAACCAATACAAAAACTATGCAAATAAAAGGTTGACTAAAAATATCAATTCGTTTGGTTATTTGTCAACAAATAAATTCTTAGTTTTTAAATTTTGAATTCATATAATAAGTAAAAGCAGCATATTAACATAAATGTCGTAGAATTTTTTCCACAAATTGATGTTCATGAAGTACTTGAGTGTTTTTCAAATTATATGTCTTATGCATGTTATTATATACATCAATTTGTAATTAGTAACTAAATAGCGCCTCTGTTGCAATGCTAAGAATCACTTATAGTGGAAGACGTGGGTGAGCAAACATTCTTATTGTCAAAATTAGCACCTGTGGGTATATTTAAAGCCTTGGATATGTTTTCATAATCTTTCTGGCATTTCTGACAGTTCATAGTAGAATTCCTAAATAAAAAAAGTTAATAATCCAATCCATTTAAATCTGATTTGTACACTTACTTAATGACTTTCTTTAAATTTTCATTTTCAACGATTTTGGAATGCAAAGAATCCTCAAGGGCATCAATTGCAGCCTCCTTTTCCTTCAATTGCTTCTTGAGGTGATAAACTGTGTCCTCGAGGGCTTCAAACATGGCCTAAGCGATAACAAGCAATAAACACACTAAGCTATTTGTAAAAGAGTAGCATCTTACTCGCGACTCCTGATTTGTTTCCGAAACAACAGGAGGTTCGTTAAAACAAAAGAAGTCCTGTATTTGCTGTGAATTCACAAGTTCCGATTCGTGGAGTATCGCATTCACAAGCGTCTGCAAGCCATTCACACGCTCCTCCAAGAATATAGGATCGAAGTTGTTTCCTAGCCATCGTTTTCTAGGCAGATGTTGCACCACATGTGGATGCGAGAGCTTAAGCTTGTTGCATAATCTAACGAAGTCGGTGTAACGTCGAAACACAAACCAGCAATCGCCCGTCATTTTGTTTTCGATTCGTAACTTATAAACCTGCAATTTATTCTGTGGAGTTTGTCAAAACAACCTGGGTATTTGCTTACAGTGAACCGAGCTCTTTCTTCCATAACCTCGTATCCAACTATTGGTATTTCGATGTTGCTGAAACTCATTCCGTTGAGGCATGTCACAAAGTTGTCATTTTCTTCCATATATTGAGGTGTTAAGGTTATGGTGGAATTGTTACTCGACGTTGAATACTGGAAAGTTCTATTATACCTGCAATAAAAAAGTTGTAAAATTGTGATTAATTATTATGGTTATGGGCTTTATTGTTTCACCTTAACGGTTCTGATAAATACTCTTCCGAATCAGTTGTGACGGCCTCCTCAGCTGTTTCACATTCTTCGATCTTGTTATTGTTTAACAATGGGTGTATCACTACCGGTTGCACATCCAAACTCGTTACTGATTTAGCCAAACCATTTACAGCTTCTTCGTTCATTATTTCTACTTGAAGGTGCCACTAAGAATTACAATTAAATGCCCTAGTTACAGCTACAGACAGACGGTCCGTAGCAACCTAACCTATTGCCACAATATGACAGTGCAAGGCTTTTAAATTAATAAAAACAATATTATCAGTATAAAAATAAACGTTATCACACGGTATGCGAATTTACATTTAATTAGGAACAATTGTTCACCTAACCTAACTTTTAATCTTACAAATATTTACGGAGACGCCACATTTTCCTGCCTGAATTTCGAGTTTTCTGCACAGCTGGTGCGTATGTATCGATGCACTTTACACATTTGTAATAATGCGACGGTGCAATTACTATGCAAGACACCTATTTGTATTTACAAATAAAGCACTACAAAGGCAAAGCCCGGTTACGCAACTGGCGCCTCTGCGGGTGTGCACTTTAAGGTGCAAAATCGCTTGCCCGCGGGGGCGCACAGCGCTTTTCATAAATTTAGCACAATGACTCTGGAAGTTAATAGACCACAAATGGACATACGCAGTCTTCACTGTTTAATCTAATTTTCCACTCTACTAATTGATAATTACTGGGTTTCTTACAGAAATGAATATAATTCAAATGCTGGTCGTGAAGTGCTGGCGTTTATTTTAATGATGTAGCAGCAGACAGGGAGCAAAAGGTATCAACATTCAATAATTGCAAAATTATAATAATTATTTACTACCTATACAAGTGGGATAAGGATAAGAGCATCATTGATATACGTGTACGTTACAAACAAGCGCGTAGCACGAGTTATGTGCTCACACAAGTACTATATTAATTAATGCATTATCACACATGTATTATTGTACAAAATTTTATCTACAACTGCCCAAAATTGGGAAAAGTGCATTAAGAGAAATGTCAAATCTATCATTTTGAATAGTATATTACGCAACAAATTTAGAAAAGTGATGTTTTACTGAGCAAGTATGGCTGGTTTGAGTACGAGCGTCAGCGTTAGCAGGTTAGGTTTTGCGTCAGTTTTGACAAACTGGTGCAAAACCTAACCTGCTAACATCGAATTTGACATAGATTTCCAGTGTCACCAACATAAACAGTGCCAAGCGAATGACAGGCCGGCCTAAATTTATTGTCCGCCATTGTAACAGTTGTATGATTTAACTGGTGGAGTTGTAAAAGGGTAACCAGAGTGGTTGTTTACATATGAAGTAGAAAAAATAACTTGAATTTATGTTGTATGAGTTGTATGATTTAACTGGTGGGGTTGTAATGGGTAACCAGATTGGTTGTTTACATATGAAGTAGAAAAAATAACTTGAATTTATAATCGGCCATACATAATCACGTTAAGGGTTAAATTCCTATTAATTGTGAAGAATAATAATTGAATATTTGATACGTAATAGCAATATAGTATTCTTTACGATCAAATTTGACTGTGGGTCACAAGTATTATTCAAAATAGAATTCAAGATTGTTTGAAGCCATTTAAAGTGGTAGTTTACTTCGAAACCAGTAAAAAAGTGCAAGTAAGTGTTTGTGGTATACTGTTGAACTACCTATCCACATAATAAGGGGGTCAAAGAGCTGGAACGAGTTTTTATTTGGTCGTGAACAACCAAAGAGGTGTTTGCTGACTAGCATCCAGTTAGGAGCTGGGATAACACTCAGGTATAAAAGATACTATCAGAAGGTTAGTGTCAATTTCTTCAGTAAAATTAAGAAGTATATAGCAAGTTTGGTGCGGAAAATCATTTAAATAATTATAATTATATATGTAGAAATCAATTTAGAATAAGTAATTTTCTAAATTTTAATAGTGATTCGAGTACTCGACGTATTTAGGTCATTATAATTTGAAATTTATATTTTTGGATTAAGATATTTTAGAAGCATAATTTAAATCAGGGCTGTCCAACTTCAACGGTCCCAAGGGTCACTGTAAAAAAATTGTAGGTTATGAGGGCCGCATCATAAAATGTGTCGTATGCGACTTTGTGAGTGATTTGTAATAACTATAAAATGTGTATATTTGAATAGGTACTAATTTTTATTTATTCAAGAAGCTTAGGTTATATTACAAAAAGCATTGAAACATAAAAGAGATAGGTATACAGAGTGTTCACCATGTGTTTTAGAGGTGATTCTAAGCAAAATTAATGTAAATTTACGTATAGAGATAAGTAAGCTAGATAAAATGACATTTGTTGATAACTGAAAACTGTTAAAGTAATCATTAATTAACAACAGTTAACAACTATACGAACTAAATACTACTACAAACAATCAAAAACAGCTACAGCACCCTTTTATATTATTTTCAATTATTTATAATGTACGTGTATATTCCAGATTCATGTTTTCTGAAAGTATAGTATCTATCGATCCGCGGGCTGCAAAAATATCCTGGAGGGCCGCATGCGGCCCGCCGGCCACGTGTTGGACAGCCCTGATTTAAATCATGTTTGGATTTCTAAACATTTGATTAAAATATTTTGACAATATCTATCTAATTTTTGTAATGTCAGACCAAACTTTGAAGCGATACTAACGATCTGAAGTATAAGTTCAATTTTGTGTCGTATCAAAAGAGTGTATTTGATTAACGAAGTCAAATAATTATTATATTTTAAAGTAATTAAGACTTCAGCTACAATAAAAAGTTGTTAGTTGCACATTTACTCATCCAGCTGGGAGCAAGGTTTCCCATTGCATATTAAATTGACTAGCCGAGGTATTAAAAAACTAGAATCACATGACATAATTCAAAGTGTCAAATTGAATTATGAGATACGTCAATTTCGATTTATTTCATTAAGAAGTAAGGTAAGTACATAAGGAGCTATACCTGATACTGCTTCTTGTTAATAATAAAAGGACATATTTAACTTAATATTAATTGTAATAACACCGCCAGAGAGTGGTGTAGAACAAAGTTAGCTTGCAACGTGAGACTAAGAAGTAGATATTTTATAAATTTAATTCACAACGTGGATGAGAAATAAGATATATTATAGTCTGTGTTAAAACTGACGCAAAACCTAACCTGCTAACCTCGAATTTGACATAGAATTACAGTGCCACCAACACTACTAACAGTACTCTTCAGTACTGCCCAACGTAAAACGAATCACCGTTGCTATGCAGAAGAGTGTTACTAATGCAGAAAAGTACCACATTTCTAAACGATTTTGAATGTAGAAATGTAGTAAGTACATTACCAAATGAAATGCGACAAAAATGTTTCAGTAGGCAAATGTCATTCATTAACACTATTGTTACACACTATAACCTGCTAATTCATGATAAAAGTATGACTTTCAAAACTAGTTGTACAAATAACTATTTCAAACGCCCGAATTAATATAAATAAAGATACATTTTAAAAATTACGATTATCGAATATTCACGTCTACGTCAGTTCCCGACAATCAAGAAGGTCAATGTCAAAAATATTCGAAAGCTAATCAAGTTTTGAAGTACTTTTACTCCGTCGGTGTAAAAGTAACTAGTTTTATACCTGGGCATAAAAGTAACGCATTTATCTTGTCAGTAAGTCACATATGTTGTCACTGTTATGATGTTTGAAAATAAAATTATATATGTAACTCGTATGAAAGCAGACTTTTAGACTCGCCTTATGTATATGTGCCTCTCTCGCTGCTTTTGGTTCGCCATAAACTGAGGCTCGTCCAAAAAAGTCCTTAATTTCGTACTTAGCTATTTTATAATGAGTTAAGATTCTTCAACCCAGCTACAACAAGTAGTGATTGAGAGATTTTAGACCGATTAGTGGAACAACAGAAAAATAGTGAATAATGAATATACTCTGTGTGTAGCATAGAGATTTTGGGAATGGCAAATTAGTGAGGCTCGGGTAAATTAGAAGAAATCTGAAGCACCCCAAGTACTGCTAGCATACACACTCACATTCTAGCATTATTGTTTTATGTTTTATTTCTACTGTAGCCTGCAAAAAACAAATTGACCGAAGTACGCTTTACTGCCACCCAGATACAAATAAATTAATGATTGGTATATGTAATTTGGATGTATTTAAGACGCTTGCAATCGGGGAAAATGGGCATTAACAATCTTTTTAAATATATTTCTATTTAAAGAATACAATTTTGAGGTTAGGTTTATCGATTTTTGATGCTTAATACAACAAGTGATAGTTAAAAAGTGTTCTCGAAGTATGCCTTGGAATTTGTCCTCGCTCACCTCACATTATTACCTCAAATTCTATTCTTAACAAAAAGCTTGACAATATTATTGAAAGCATTTTGAAGTTTGTTTGACTCAGTATTTTCTGAATGCAGCTGTGACCTGCCATTTTTGTTTTACAAAAATCACAGGTTACTTAGGAGAAATTTTTTCTATCATCATATAATTCATTCACAATGTTTCCTCTTCCGAGTAGGCTATTAGGGTGACATTTTTGTTGGTAGGCATGCGAAATAACGTGATGTGACAAAATTGGGTTATGTTATTTTCAATTTGTGGTTATGATATTGAAGGCTTGTAATGTTGCCAGTTACATTGTTGTCTCCCTTCATATAATTTTCTGCATTTTGACATTAAAATTGCAACAATGGCAACAAAGTAGTTGTAATAAAATGTCATAGTTTTTCATGTCACAGTTTGACTTCTGTCACAATTCATGTATGCAACCTAATAAGAGTTACTTATATACAAAGGGCGTAAGAAAACGTTTACGGTCCGCGGAGTGAATATTAGACCGGAATATGCACAATTACAAACAGATTTACAATTTTTATCAATTTTGGCAACATGCGATGCCATTGCTTGTCAAACTGACAAACCAGACTCGCTGAGCGGTACTAAGCCGGCCGTAAGACACTTTATGGCCCATGAGCTGTAAAGTAACACATTATGCCCTCAAAAATAAGGTATAAAGTCACCAACTCCTTCCGGTCGTAAGACATATAACGGCCTACTACGACGAGAAAACATTTTAGAGTTATCGAAAAAATTTCTCCTGAAGTGTCCTGTGATTTGAGATGAGGACACACGTTCAAATTCCAAGGCATACTTTAAGTAGAAATTTTTTAAATACTCGTTAATTATTTGTTTTTTTCTTATTTTTTTCAATAGTAAGCTGAATCACATTCTCATTAATGGTTGCACCTGACCAAAGTTGATCAAACTGTCTGTACCTGGCAAAAAAGGGTAGCCTCACTTCTGATTGAGCCGTCCGTCAGTTTGGAGCGTAAAACTACGACTTGCACATCGGAGAGTTGAAATGAAAACAATTTTTAAAATGTTCAGATAAATCTACTGCGAAATGTTCTTCGTATATTTGAATAGATCTCGTAAAGAACATTAAAACAATACCACTCACAGCCGCGTTGGGTTTACGGTTGCCGAAATAGGCAAACTCAAATGCGGCGACGCACCCGTAAATATTGTATCATTTGGTCCCCGTGCAAGAGGAGCGTCGCGCACAAGATATATTGCGGAATACGTGAATTGGAATCCATGTTGTTTACGAATATGCTAACGCGATTACTATTTATCACGTATTTTTATAGTTTTTAACGTCATGCGGCCGATATATAGCAAATTATGGACGCAGTTGAATTTTGTAATCCTAGACGATAGCCGAGGTTTATAATCAACCAAGTCAGTTATTTGCGTATGAGCCGTATTAATAATCGAGACATTTTAAGGCGCGAGCGCTAGCGAGCGTGTTAATTGTAGAGTTATTAATCGCCGATTAACACACGAATTAGTTACAATATTTTTTCGTTGATCGTATCTTATTAATTTGAAGAAAATCTAATTTTATTCCATGAAAAGAATTTGACACTCAAAGTTTTGACATTAATGGTATCTTTGATTACCTATACTAAAATCGTGTATTAATAAAAAATCATTCATTGATAGGGTTATTAGTAAACGATTTTTAAAAATCGTTCAATATTAAAAAATCATTTTTTAATAAGGATCATTAATAGATGATTTTCTATACATTAAAGAGACCCATAAATAAACGATCAACGGAAATAGTATATTACGTTATAAGATCGGTAAGTGCCTTAAAATAGGCCGAGAAAAAGTTAGAAAACCGGGTCTTTTTTGCTATTTTTTAAGCCTGTTTCAATAAGGCACTTAGCGATCGAGTCTCGTATATAACATTTTTTGCGCTATCAACTAATAAAAATAAAAATACCAATGAATATTACAAATATTGTTTGCTTAAATAAAGTGCATGATTGTTGTTTCTGTAGTAACGAAATACAAAACAATTTTCTATAACAGTCCTAGTACCGTTTTATTCATAACGGGCCTGTTAGTTTGTTGTCATATCAACCAATAAGGATACGACCTTTACGTCACAGATAACTAACTCGAAAACAAGTAAAAGTAAGTTGGTAGCTCAAAAACGAAATAACGATTTCAATTGGAACCTATTTTTATTACAGGCGGTCGGTCTACGTCAAAATTCAACGAATGGCGTCATGTCATTTTTAAATAGAAACGTTACTGCGCATGTCCGCTTGCCCCAAATTCGTTCCAACCAATCAAAAAACGTGACATATTGTAATGATATTAAGCCCACGACTCGACTCTGCTAGATAGCAGTGCAACATAATGGACCAATTCAATAAGCACAGAGTTGGGGTGTTTTATGTAGCTGCAATGTTAAACTAAAAATTCAAACAGTAAATGCATTGATAATGAGATGCGAGAAGTAATAAAGTAGTCGAGTAAGGAACGCAGAAGGCATAATGCATGGTATTCATTTCAAGTAATACTAAAATAAAACCTGTCAGTCGTACAAAAAGTGGAGAAACGTCTGGAAGAAAAAAATAAATTTCTCTATTTTATGAAAACTGCTACTGGAACTAAAAAAACAGATCTACATAGCCTTTTTTCTAACAACTTCAAAACACAACGATACTGTTTCACATAATGTACTGGCGAAGTATACGAGGAAAGCATCCTAAGAAGAAACGTAACAGAGAATTCCAAACAAACAATGTTCAGTCGGTTTATACGGGTAACTTGTGTCCAAAATATGAATTTCTTTCGCTAAACTGGGACATGATCAATTTGAACTCTGCAAACAAATTTTCCTTCATAATCCCACTCATAGAAAAGAGAATTTGGAAGAATGTTGTGATGCCTGCAAATCATGGAAGTTGTACATAGAAAAAGCTAAGAAAGCACGAATCAGATATACACAAGATGCGAAAAAATATTATGATACTACCCATGCTTTTTTCTGCAAATCTCCAAAACGTGATCATGTTACCTCGTATTGATATGTCGGTCATTTTTACTCAGCGGTAATCTCGACACCGAAAGGTAGACCAGGAAATAAGTATAAAACAGATATATAATGCTAATAACATTAGGCTAGTTAAAATGAAATGTATTAGTTAATGTTTAAATAAATAGTTAAATGCCCCTTTTTATATTTTATTGAATTGCAATGTCTTATACTAGCTCACGGCAGAACACAAAAACTCTTTTCTCAGGTGAGTTCAGAATTTGACTATATTCTTAATTTTAGGTATTTGTCTCAAAGTAGCTCATATGCTCGCTTTTAGTAGATAATATTTGTAACCTCAATCTGACAGATAAAACACATAAAGCTGTTTGCGCAATATAGCGATTATTTGAACGTTTTAATAGTGAAAATAGGCGAGGAAGCGTCAAGTAAATACTTTGAATATTCTGCTTAACAACAAAACCTCCACTTTATTGTTATAGATAACGTAGAACAGACGCCAACAATCACTTGTTACTGATGCTTGAAAAACTTCCGCTAAAACGCAGATTCTGATGACGTCATCCAATTTGTGAAACCCACGGCGCGCCCCACTCGAATTTCAGGCCCCTTCTACCTTTTTAAAATTAGCTGTACTCGCTCGAAGGCTGGTCGCAGATGACGCTGTCGGTTTTCTGCTTCTGGCTCCGCTTCCCTGGCCTCAGATGTTGAATGGGATGCTCTTGCACACTCTGCTGGATGTCCTGGATTGCTGACAACTGGGTTCCGATGCTTAAATTGGTCGTAGACGAACTAATTATTTGGAGCACACATTTTCAACAAATTCATTAATTTAATGTCGATTGTTCTCCTGTTATTAACAACAAAAAAGCATCACGTTGCTATGTTACCTTGATCTTCTGCTATTAATTAGAAATTAGTTTTGATAACAAAAAAGTATGAACGGAGTAAAGTTTGAATACATAAATCTTAAATTAACATTTTCTTAAATCTAAATATTGTCTTTTGCTTATAACTAGTATTGTTTCTTCGCGTTACACACAAACGTTTTTTTTTAAATCACTGCTCTGCTTTTTGCACTTTGTTTTTATTATACTGGCATTTGAGTTTACCATTTTTACACGTCACTTGCTTTTCTTTTTTTCCGTTGCTTAATTCTGGATTGCTCTTTGCAATTTTCTATTTTATTCTTATCTTGCTTTCATCTACCTTTCAAATTTCTCGCCTTTTCACTCGTCTTTGCTTTTATTAATAACTGCGCTCATTTGGTATGCACATAACACACCTTTTGCGTCATTAATTACGTTTGGTCTGGCTTTACATATGCACAAATCTATCATTTTGATTGTATTATTTTACTGAAACTTTAAATTCAAACTCTCTGAAATATGCTTTGCTTTTGCGTGCCTTTATCCGACTAATTACTGCTTCTCGCATTTTATTACCAATGCATTTAATACTTTTATTACTGTTTAAAATTGCAACTATATAATAGTTATTTACTATACAAGTGGGATAACAGCATTTTTAATATACGTGTGTGTAAGCACACAAGTATATTAATGATGCATTATCACACATGTATTGTACAAAATTTTATCTACGACTGCCTAAAATTGAGAAAAGTGCATTAATGCAATGTTACATCTGCTACATCAATTATTATTACGTAATGAGTTATAAGAAGTGCATGTGTAATTTAAAATGTGTTAATTTAAACAACTTGTCACCTACTGTTATAATAACTGTCATATTTAAATTTAAAACATCAGATGTTATAAAGTACGTGACTCATTTTTTTCAAAGACAAGCTTGATTTCGTTTTCATTTTCTCACATGTTAGAAGGAACTGATTTGCTGAATTTTAACATTGTCGTTCAAGCGAATAAATCTGTAGTCAATAAGATCCATTTGACCCCTTTTATAGCGATTGGGGTTGGAATTTTGGGTAACCCCGTCTTAGTGGGTGTCTACGTGGTAAGTGCATGAGTCCTGCTAATTTTCACGTTTCTAGCTTTTGTGGCTATTGAGATTTTCTAATCATTTGTCAGTGAGTCAGTTAGGATTTTCTAGTATACTAGCAAGATGCCCGTTCTTCGTACGGACTAGAAATGTTTGTTTTGTCTTCTAAATATTAAATGAGTGCTTCCCTCTCCCCTCACTTAATACGGTAAACTAACAGACGCTGCAAAAATATTATAGGTAAAAGGAAACAATATTCTCAACGTTTCGCCCACTTTCATAACGGTCTTCATCAGGAGGAAAAAACAAAAGAGCACAGTAACTCAACGTGTTAACCACGCCAGAGGCGAAACTCTTTGCAAGGGAAGGGGTAGACGAGCACTGTAACTCAACGTGTGACCCACGTCAGAGGCGAAACACGACTAACTATCGGAAGGGGAAAGGGAAGGGATAGACGAGCACGGTTCAGCCAATGCCGTCGCGGTTCAGTGGCGGTGGGCGGGGTTTAGGAATGAGCACTTTCCACATAGAAGGAAGGGGAAAGCCTTCGTCCCGATTGAGATTGTTAGGGTGTTTGTAAATCTCAATGGCTTCGCGAATCTTTCTGCTAAAGAAGAAAGGGGATTTGCAGATGGAAGTTTCATCAAAAAGAATCTTATGACCGGATATTATCGGGTTGGGATATGGAAACAGCCCGATAATATCCACGCTGAATTAAACCACACTCGGAAAGCTCTTTGGAATAACGGTTACCGTGCGAGGGATATACGGTGTGCCGTCAATCGCCATCTTCATCCACGGCCACCCAAACCTCCAAAACCCGAACCTCCTGCAGCAATAGTCTTTCTTCCCTATATCCACCAAGTCACCGACTGCATAGAAAAGTTTCTTCGAAAACAAAACATTAAAACAGCATTCAAACGCCCGAGCAAAGTCTCACAGGTTCTTCCTTCATATAAAGATAAATTAAACACTATATCATCTAAAGGTGCTTATAGAGTCTCTTGTTCTTGTAATGCTGTATACATTGGTAAAACAGGACGTTCAGTGAAAATCCGCATCTCTGAGCACCAGCGCTGTCTCAAGTCGGGTCTCGTTTTATCATCTGCCATCGCCGAACACCAACGCGATACGAGTCATAAGTTTCTTTTTGATTAAACTTCCATCATCTGCAAATCCTCTTTCTTCTTTAGCAGAAAGATTCGCAGAGCCATTGAAATTTACAAACACCCTAATAATCTTAATCGGGACGAAGGCTTTCCCCTTCCTTCTATGTGGAAAGTGCTAATTCGTAAACCCCGCCCACCGCCACTGAACCGCGACGGCATTTGCTGAACCGTGCTCGTCTATCCCTTCCCTTGCCAAGAGTGTCGCCTCTGGCGTGGTTAACACGTTGAGTTATCGTGCTCTTTTGCCTTTTCCTCCTGATGAAGAACCTTACGAAAGTGGGAGAAACGTCGAGTTCTTCGATCTCAATCATGACACGCTCCAATCCCGAAAGTCGTTTGTTACTTAATGACAATAGCCCTGAAAGCCTCAGAAATCAAACAATATTCTTCCGAAAAAAGTTCCACATAACTCTTTTATGCTTCACGTACCCCTTTGCATAGATTGATAAAACTATGGTTTTAGTATTACAATGAAAATCGTACGACACTCATCAATGACCAATAGAAAAATTAGTTCACGAGCCGTATCCAAGACAACAAAAAAATTTCTTGGAAATTTTTTGTAGGTAGATCAGCCTAACTTTGAGGGCTTGTATCGTTACGATTTTCTTACCGAATCTGCATTCGAGCATTAATTCATATCCGGAAATTATTTTTCGTGCATTCAAAAACGTCCTAATTTGCCCTCGCGTCCCGCTCGGGCAAATTAATACGACGTTGTTGGAACGCACTCAAAAAAAATTCCGGAAAGAATTAATGCTCTTATGAGATTATATGTGAAAATAAAATTAAAAAAATGAAGTTCATAAATGTTGCATTCATAAATTATATCAAGATACCCGTTTCCACCACTTGGGGGTGGAATTTCGGAAATCATATTTTATTCTAAACTGGACTGAAGGCGAAAAAATCAATTCTTTAATTCGCACTCCTTTTTATTTTTACCCCATTTTTATCCCTTTAGGAGTAAATATTTAGAAAAAAGAACTTTACACCACTTTTGATGTCGAGGTGTACACTATGTTTCATTTGAAATCGAGAAATCCTGAAATTACAACATTTTAATTAACTTTTGTAGGTTATGTTCGGTCGATTGACGTTTATCTGTCGCCTCGCCATCTACAAAAAAGTCGTAGAACAATGGATTATTTTAATGATCATTTCGGCGTACTTCACTGCCGATTTCAAATAAATTACTTTTATGCGCAAACGTCACAAAAGTGACAACTTATGTGTCTTTATTGACAAGGTAAAAGCGTCACTTTATCTGCCTAAGCAGATAAAATAGCGACTTTTGCGTACTTTATCTGCCTAAGCACACAAAATCGTTGCTCTCTTTCTTTCTTTCTATGTTTGTTCGCTATCTCCTCCGAAGATACTGGACCGATTAAATTGTATGATGGCTTAAAATTTTGCTAATTTTTAGACTTAGATCGTAGGCCGGTTTTTATTTTCAAAAAGAGTACGAAAAAGTTTAAATTTAAATAAACCTTTAAGCAGCGGATCGGAGCATCTGTCGCCGTGGGTTATGGTGTGACAGCTGCTGTGGCCGTGTGATATTAGCTCGGGTGATTCAGTATGTTCATATATAATTACAGTAGCGCGTTATTTGAACAACAGGGGTTGGCGCAGGGATGCAGTGATCGTCTGTCACGCGGGTGGCCTGGCTTCGATTCCCGGCCGATGCATCCTTTTTTTAAATTTATATTGATGAAATCTACCTGAATACGTTTGCGGATAAAATAGTATATGTTATTCGGAGTAAAAGTGACTTTATGTAGCTTAGCTGAATTATTTGCCTCACTAACGTTCGGCTAAATAAACTTCAGCTTCGTCACATAAAGTATCACTTTTACTCCTAATAACATAATCTACTATTATCTAGTGTGGATATAGAATACTTCCTAATTTATGAATGCAACTACGTTTATACTTAAATGTCAAACTTGACATTTGATTTTGAAGTGACTGATAGTTGCATTCATAAATTAGGACGTAGATCCATTATTAAGCAGCTTTGCTCATCACTGTCAACACAAATTCAATTTTTTTTAAATCCACAGCCCTCTAGAGGTTAACAGTTTTCGATCATACGGTATTCATGCAATACATTTTTTCACTTTAAAGGTAATTTATCAGTATTTCTCCCCTAGGATTTATTGAGCCAAGTCCAAAATTGCATGTATACAGATTGTTGTTGCTGTTAACGTTAAAATCTCCCATTAACAGCGTAAAGTGTGTTTTTTGTACTTCGGGCCAGCGAGATATCCTCGTATAATCGATCAATTTCTTAGTCTTCGGCCCTACTAGTGGGGGCGTATACTTGTATTATTTGAAGAGTATATCTTTCTGAAATCTTCAAGATTACATATATTACTCTCGATGACATGGCCTTCGTTATAGTGACTAGATATTTGACTCTCTTGTGGATCATTACATTTTTTTTATTTTGGTACTCAGCCAACAGCCGTTAGGTCAATTATAGGCGTCACTGTACATTTTGATAGTGATTCGAGCGCTCGACGGTTTTCGATCATTATAATTTGAAATTTACAGTTTCGGATTAGGTTATTTTTGAGAATATTCATTTAAAATCAAGTTTGGATATTTAAACATTTGATTAAGCTATTTTTGACAATAACTATTTATTTTTGTAATGCCAGATCAAACTTCAATGAGATACTAACAAACTGAAGTATGAATTTAATTTTGTGAAGCACCTGAAGAGTGTATTTGTTTCATAAAGTCAAATAATTATTATATTTTAAAAGTAAATCAGTCTTTAACTACTTACAAGATACAGTTGTTAGTTGAAAATTTATCCATTCAGCTGGGAGACAGGAATCCCATTGCTTGTTAAACTGACTAGCCGAGGTTTTAAAAAGCTATAATAACATGACATAATTCTAAATGTCAAATTGATTTATGAGATACGTAAATTTCTATTTATTTAATTAAGAAGTAAGGTAGGTATATGAGTGAGCTATATTTGATAATGCTTCTTGTTAATAGTTAGAAAAGGGGGATATTTAATTTAATATTAATTGTAATAATACCGCGATAAAGTGATATATTACAAGATACCAAAGGTTCTATAATTCACCCCTCATCGGACCTAAGAGATATTGAGGAATTTGTGAAAACACATTTTACGCCGTTTTGTTCCCTTAGGGGTCGAATTTCGAATTTCTAATCCCTTCTTAGCACTACCTTACGTAACAAATTGAACCTGCAACCCAAATTTCAAGTTCCTAGTACCGGGGAAATAAAATACCCGAGGCGGTCCACCGCTAGCACTAGCAGCGTCTGTCTTCAGAGAAGCGGCTACATACAGCGTCTGTTTCCATGTTAGGAACGGCTGATAAAATATCTTTCAACCCGTTTAGCCAGCGTGGGAGATCAAGGCTATCACACCCCCTAAAGCATGGCGAGTTTCAAAAAAAAAAAGGAAAGGGACCCCAAGTGGGCAGAACAAAATGCTCCGAATTCCACACCTTGAGAAAGGTCTGCCTCGCGGATTCTGGGGGAGGTAAAAACTCGCAATCACCCAAGAAACTCAATAAGACACAAAAAACAAACTAATGCTGCCACCTACAACATCAGATCTATGAGCTCTATCGAACACTTGGAAGAAGTAGTAGAGGAAGAACTAAAACATATCAAATGGGATATAATAGGTTTGTGCGCGACTAGATTACCAGATGAAAAATGTACCACTCTAAAATCAGACCACCTACTATACCAAAACGGGTTTTGTTACGGTATCAAATGATTCTAAAACACTGCTTTAGGGTGGGGGAGTGCCCCTTTGCTTCGACAAGTCCGGGAATTGTCACCACTTACCCTGGAAATCTCACAAAATAGGCTAAAGGCCACGGCTTGATACGCTCAGGGAGATGGGCGTGGTCCTAGAAACGATACACCACAGGGCAAGCGTGACGGTATGTAAGTAAGTAAGGAAGTATCGTTTATTGCCAACAGATCAACTACAAGAGTGACATGGACATTGTCAGATAAAAATAATACCTAATGTAGTACAATATTGATGTAGTCATAGGACACTTTTCAATTAAAATGGATTTAAGTGTATCCTTAAATGTATCAATTTTATATGATTTAATATGTATCGGTAGCGAATTGTAGATTTTAACACAATAATTGTAAATCGGGGACTTTTTAAATTTCGCAGTCCGATGCCTAGGTATGGCTAACAGGTCACCATGTCTGGTGGGATATTTATGAGTATTGTTACTCGTTGTAAAATAGTGCATATGTTTATGTATAGGGTGTTGCAAAATAAATGAGCACCACGAGCTTCAGACATAAAACCCACGTTTAACCGAACCTCGAAAGCCAAACGGGGTAGGATATTAGTGTATAGCCAACGACTCCCAACACATGTAGCGACAAATGCATCGACGTACCTGCGACGTCTCTAAACTGCTTTCAGGCTCCACTTCACATAAAATCTGACACAGTGTATAAATAATGTAACCTGAAAATAAGCATGCTCAAACACGTGGAGAACTCATAAAGCATCTTTCAATAAACCGATCTATTGGTCTACGCACATGTGAATAAAATCGTTACACACCATGAAAACATATCATATCATAATATATGGGCTAAACTATACCCAGCTGGGGACTCTTTATCTCTAATGACTAATTATAAATACAGCGGAGACCCACTGCGGGCCGGCAAACAAGAATGACTATTTATAAATTCAACACAAGCCGTTTGCGGGGCTGTGACAATGTATGACTAATTTAAATGCAACGAAAGCCGTCTGCGGGCCTGTGATCATGTATGACTAATTTAACTACAACAGAAGCCGTCTGCGGGCCGGCAAACAAGAATGACTATTTATAAATTCAACACAAGCCGCTGTGGGCCTGTGACAATGTATGACTAATTTAACTACAACAGAAGCCGTCTGCTGGCCGGCAAACAAGAAGGACTAATTATAAATTCAAATACAGCAATCTACCTTAATTAACGGCTTTGCTTGAATGCTACGTCGGCCGAAAGTGGCGCGCTCATCGCTAGAGTATATGGGGTGAGGCTTGAAGCTGTTTGTGGCACGCTGTCCAGAAAATCCCCCGTTGTTATCAGGGAAAAAAATGTAGAGCCCACCTGGGCAATGACGAAAACTGCGAGGCCTGAAGTTCGCACGCTCAAACAGGATCGCAACATGTGTTGGACAAATATGCCTTCCAAGCTTACGAGAAGAAACAAGCGGCGGCGGCCATCGGTACGACAACGACACGGCCCGTTCAGAACTCTCCAAAAACCACGCCACGCGGTCCCAGAATCGACGCGCTAGCTTGCATCGTGCAAGGGAAACCGGTTAGTAGCATGATCTGTGCAGCTGTGGCCAATCACGGGGCGAGAAACAACCGCTCGACGAACTTTCCAGAACAAAGCCGTGTTCGGAATTCTAAATAGACCTGTGTTCGAAATCTTTACAATTCCAAATAAACCAAGGCAAATAATTATGAACGAGAAGATTAAAGTGGCCGTTACAGTTGCTTGAAATTGTGAACCACCAACTGCCTGAACACCATTTGCTGAACTAGCACACGTAGAAGCATGGCTGGAAAGCCTATATACAGCGACGTTATAATTATTACGTAGAAAATACTCCAAAAGGTCGAATTTAAAAATGGCCTGACACTTTAACAAAATATTACTAGTTTTGGTCACTAAATGAACAATCTGTCAGTGCACTGTCCCTGTCATTCTGATTCGTGCCAGTTGAAAGAAAATTTGTAAAATGGTTGTTATTTACATCGTAGTGAGTCACTTCACTACAGTATTTCATTTAAAAACTATTCCTAATGGGTAGGTACTGTTGGGAATCCTGGGAGCCTTATGGTCACTAAGGCTACAACACCCCAGCATATAGTAAACAAGTCAATAAAATATCTTGAAGCTTCGCCAATTTTGATTCTGTGTTCCAAATTATAGTGATATCGCCCATTAATTAAGGGATTACTTACTTATAACCACATATCTACGCAATACTCTTATATTCACGTGACTCCGAACGTAAAACTGAACCATCTCCTACACTCTGGACAGACGAGTTCATCAAAAACTTCTTTCAGCGAGATTATGCAGCCGCCTGAGACGTCATAGACAACATGCAGCGATTTGCCTGGCTAGAATACCATCTACAACGAGCAGAAGTCAGCTGGACACACTCATCGGATGCGTTCTGCTGCAGTGACGAATACTACAAGCTAATCTAATTACAATCCTCATATATGAACGCTATGTCACTTGCACCCCATCTCACCAAAATTATTGTACAATATACATCGATAGATCATTTGTGACACTCCCACGGGGCCTTGTGCGGCTCTCCTATCGTTGCTAGACAGCGTAACGGAGCTCCCTGCATATAACTCCACAGTCTTCGAATAGTAGTTTCTTTCCAATTGACAATTGACACAATTGACATTTCACAATGCTCGCGCTACTGCGCCTTCAAGGCAACCTCGTTTGTGCACACATCTCGCAAATGATGCGACCAAGTGTAAAAGAACTATATTCTTCTCCAAACAACGATAAATGATCTGTCAGTCTTTCTAAAGCATTCTCTTGCACCGCCCACGGTTCAATGCATATAGAAACACTTTTATTAACTATAACAGTATAACTCATATCGTTTAATCACGAACAAAGATTAATATTAGCAAAATTCTCTGTACTATGTACAATCTGACTGTTTGTCTGCAAACTTGCACAGCCTTCTTTTGCTTTCGTCGTTCACACATCCACACTTCCGCGGTCTGCTTTCGGTGTTTATTCACGTCCATGGCCTACGTCATGGTCGACACATGCACCGACTGCTTCCGCACCATTTTTTCCTTTGAATGTACCGGATGTCTTAAAAAGAATTACATCTAGTAGGTTTCGAATTTTGTTTGCATGTAAATTTTTATGTGCCGCTAGATTGTTATTGGTATTGCATGATGGGAAATTCAAAGCATACTAGATGTAATTCTTTTTAAGACACCCGGTTCATGTAGTCCAAATACATCCATGGCCATCTTTCTTTGGTACATCTGCTATTGGATCTACATGCTCTTTTGTTTATCGGCCACTTTCGCAGTTGCAACCGCAACCTGCTCTTGCTGCCCACGTGCCTCCACGACCTACGCTGGTCCGGTACGTGCAGCAAACCCTTGTGCTCGGTCACATGTTAACTTCGCACCTCCGTAGTTGCAAACATACTGAAGTTCTGTTTAAGTTTGGTAATACAAATAACTACATGTCACTGGAAGACATTGCCGGAACAGTCAATTTTATTCGGCTGATCCCGCCTACTTTTTAGATCAACAAAGCTTCCGCGATTCCATGCGTTTATTTGTTTGTTGCTTATATTTTTTCAACTTTTTCATGCAGACGCTTGCCGTTTTTCTCTCTTTTCAGCTTTCATCTCTGAAGTAGGAGACGCTAGATCAACAACCCCGACTCGCGCAACCAGTGGCAGCGTATGTTCAGTGTTGTGTCTAGTTATTTTATCATTGTCATTGTTACTTTTTATTATGCGTGTTATCTTAAAATTCTAATGCCGATACTTTTGAAATGTGTCAAAAAATCTCATCGATAATAATAAATGTACTCACCGGGGATGGCCGCTACCCTGACCTCGCTATACTGCAGGCAGCGACGTTCCAATACTTGGCCCTGCATCAACCTTTTGGCACCTCATCGCTGCCTTCACGGGTTGAGTTAACTGTCGGCACTCCTCGCTAGTACTGTCCAATAGTAATCCACTAGATTAACTATTGTTACAACCCGTAGAGAGTCGGTAAAAGACCGATGGATACTGGTCTTTCATAGTAAAGCAATTTCCGTAAATCTTGCTAGGCTACTGCCCACTGCGGAACCTCGTGTTTCCGCGGGCTTACATTATCACTACCGAACTTATCATGCTCCCGCGGGCTACTAGGCGGAGCAGCACGAGCAAGAACCTCTGACGTCTATCATCTGCTGTAATTACCAAAAAGCTACCCAACGCACTACACTAGCAATTCTAATTCACTACCTAAGGATACGCATGGCCGCGCGGGCAGATGCGCCTCGCCTTATTGCAACTTATCACATTATAGTTAATTATTGGTTCGCATAATCGCTTACTTCAAGAACTAACTACACAAAACAGCCTACTTTGGCAACATACGTCGCGCTCCTGTCACAGCACCGAACGGTTTGGCGAATTCGAATTCTATCCCTGATCGAGCACGGTGCATTGCTTGCACGTGCAGTCTGGGTTTCCAAAACACGGAATTGTTACTTAACGCCTAATATATTTGTCAAAATCGTATTACATCGTGGGGTTCAAAATATTTCAGAAATGACCCACGTAGTAATTAAATGCACCTGAACTATCAAATATTTTCAACACTAACACTATTTTGCTCAAGTTCTACGTTTGGAGTGTTGATACTTATATCGTCTGGAAATAAGGGGTTTACCAGGATTGGAAAAGCTTTACAAAGGGGCAGACAGTTTTTCAGAGGCTATTGATTTTTTCCAAAAATTGTTCTAAAAATAAAGTGAAAATTTTAGTTATCTTAATTTTTTATGACGAGTTGGTATATATAGTTTACTTTCTTGATGTACCTAATGTCATACATCGTTATAACATGTGTATACGCTGGTTGCGCAACATATGAAATCACAAGTTAAGTTTTTAATGTTAAAATATTGTCTTCTTTATTAATCCTAGAGCCAAAGAGTTGCTTTATTCTGTCCAATTCAATTATTATTTTACTTGCAATGTTTTTCTACATCGCAGAAAATATGCAATCAAATCTTACTAAAAAAAAGGAGCGGTCATGGAAATTGAGTGTGACCGGTGTGTTTGTTGTTTTAGACAACACACATCACTTAAAATTAATTTTTTAAATAAATCAATAATTATTGTAATATTGGTACAATATATTTGTGCATAAAATCATTCTTCTCAAAATATACTATTTTTTTACGAATTAGCAAATTAACGCAATATTGCAACAAAATCGAAATTTTAAGTGACATTTGTCGACTTATAAAGCAACACACCGCCGATTGTGTTTTATGGTAAAACTTTGAAAGTAACATAATAATTGAATTGGTCATAATAAAGCGATTGCTAACACTTTTGTATTTACACTTTGGCTCTAGGATTAACAGGGTACTTCTCTCATTAAAGGCTCGGCTTCTTTGTCGCCCAGCCTTTAATTACGATTCGTCCCCCAAAACTATATTTTGCATATTTGATACATACATAGCTATTATGATGCACGGCACATGTTCAGGTTTTTTACCCAAAAAATACTAACTGCACAAAAATCCAAAAGAGCCAAACCATCTTTTAAATAAATCAGGCTTTTTATTAGTAATTTTTTTATAATCAAATTCATGCCTATTGAATAGTTCTAATAAAAACGACACCTGACTGGTTTTCATAAAAAATTAAAAAATAGCGTGCAGTAAATAAATTCTATGACGTAACAAATGCAGTAAGTAAAAAAATGCATGCGGTAAATAAATTATATAACACAAATTCTGTAAGGAAAAACTACATAATATAATAATTCAAAATTTGAAGAATATTTTTGTTCTTCAATCTTGCGAAAAATATATGATGCTCAATCATTAAGTGCTTGTAACAGGTCTCAAAAATTAAAAAAACCCGATCCTTCGGATATTGTTTTTTTAACTTTTTCGACTTGGTAAAATGCACTTACCTATCCTGTATCGTAATATACTATTACAAGGGTTGCTAATTTCAATCCCTTAGAGGCATACCTACGTAAAAATTAAAAAGCGTTTCATAAATAAGTATGCTATTGGTAGAGCATATCTATCAATTTTGACTAATACCATTTTCCAGTGTTCAGTAAAGTGACAAACACCTAATTTTAACCCCTCTCTTTAGGAGGATATAACTCGGCGAGCAGAAATTTAAAAGAAAAAGTTTATATACCTACAGAAGTTTGTCGGCCGAATTACAGGACCCTGTATCTATTGTAATGGTATATTGTCCACAGCAATTCTGGTTGCATAACTAAGACACGAAAACGCAAGAAACATTCAAATAAGCCCAGAATTAATATTTTGCTCATTGCAACATTAAACTCAGTACTATACACTAATAAATGCACAAGATATGATTAGCAGTAATCATAATTTGATGAACAGAGATTAGCAATAGATTAAAGAGTATCGGAGGAGTTATGTTTAACATAATTTTCATTGTGCTCGTTATGGCAGGTGTACTTAATTTATGTGGACTGAATATTGTAAAGTCAAGAATGTGAATTTAATAAGATACAGAGATGTTTCGAGACGTTACAAAAGTTCTATGCAGCGATAATGTTAAAATTATAATGTCAACAATAACGCTGCTGACGGGTAAAGAAACGGTGCAAGATAGCATAGAATGCAAAGAGCATTGATAAGGCCACCTACGATAGGATAAAAACAATAATGCAGTGCTAATAAAACTCGTGAAAAACAGCGCTATTTAAAACTAAAGTGTAATAAGCAGAGATGTGAGGTTATAAAATGCTACAATTGACAATTAACCAAAAAACCATTTAGTTTCTAGGTAAAACATTGTACAAAACTTACTTCAAAACAGTTGTAATTAGTTGCTAAGATACGCGATGTTCCATTGTTGTCGTTGACAGCCCAAGCCATAAAAAATAGCTGTTGTAAAAAAGTGACTGAAGAAACTTATCGAATTTTATTATTAAAAGTTATCATTTTGTACCAAATAGTGGTTTTTATTGTTCTCCAGTGTGTATAGATTTGGATACCGAAATTGCAGGAAGTTGAACAATTGCCAGCAGCACGTCCTTTTACTGTGACGTCAGGAAAGAAACAAAAAAGGTTAGCCACACTACTTGAATCAAATTTGAAGTGAAATTTATTGCTTGTTGGTAATTTTTCATTCATTTACGTTGGGTTTTTGTGCGATCAATCATCTGTGTTTAGCCGTAAATTTGGAGGTTAAACTGTGAGACTGGAATATTTGGACATTTGCCATACTTGTGTATAAACCATACTCAACAGTAAATGTTACTGGATGTTACAACCCTACCCTCGCATATTTTGAGTTTCTCATGCTAAGCCGCAGCAGCCAATGAATAAAATAGGAAAGGCAATAAATCATTTATTTTGCTAGTAATCAATACAAAGCGTAACATTTTCAATAAGCCCTGAGATCGACACCATATTGAATTCTTTATTAAAACTAAACTAATAATTATTTGTATTTGTGGTGATATCCCTAATTATTTATTTATTATCACCAATTATTAGAGTAGGGATTTATTACACTATATCGAAGATTAAGTTTGCCGCCGTCCCATAAAATTATAGGCAATATTTAAGAAGTTTTATGCCAACGAAATTGAAATTCAAAGTACGGAATCGCATGCCGGAACGCGTGTTGTTATGGGGAACGGGGTGTCATCTGCCACATGTCATTTAGGGTTTCGTGTGTTTACGTGTTTTATTTTAATATCTTAAAACAATACTTTTCAGTGCTACGTTGATCTTTTCGCGTTTGTAATTTGGTCTATTGCTACTGTTTTTTAAATTGCCCTAATTTATTGAGTTGGGAGGCCCTGAATAAAATCTGACGTCTGACGCCCCATTCCTTATAATGCATCGCGTTCTGGCATACATTTTCGTACTTTAAATTTTAATTTCACCTAAAATTTTAATAAAGGAATTGTACATTTAAATTTGTTGAAAATGTGGAAGAAAAAACTATATAATTTCCGTTTCTGGGCATGAAACTTCTTAAATACTTCTCATAACTTTATGAGGCGACAGCAAACTTGATCTCCGATATTCTACACCAAAATGCATTTACGTTTAAACAAGCGTTTGATTTATATTAAAAGTTCTTTTAACTTCTACATTTTTTTTTTACTTTATTGGGAATTACAAGGCTTAAACGAAATGTATGTAACTTAAAATAATTTGCAATAGATTAAACATCTATTTAACAGGATTTAAAAACGTTTTAATAAGACTGAAAGCCATTTAAACAAAATGTTAAACATTTTTGAACAGATACATCAGGATTAAGCGATTATCTTTTAAACGAAATTAACATTTATATTAATGGAATCTCACCAAAACGATTTTATTTTGGGTTAAAAATCATTTAAACTCCTTTGTATTATTTTCTTATTAACGAGATAAGGGCCATTTTAAATTAGTGTACATTAGATTTAATATCGCATATGCGAAATTAGTTATCATTTTTGCGAAATTAATAGTCTTGTAACTTGTATATAAGCAAATTTTATGTAGTTCTCACTTTTCGATATATCTTCCACCACCGCATCGTTGCCGACTCCAGAACTTTTGAATAGTGCCTGTACATGGTTAAACGTGTTGCATATGTATATTCAGCCGAGACGTTAATTCATCCCGTGTCTGTACACGTACAACTTCCAACTTCATAGTTATAAATTTGCATTATTTGTTAGTACAAGCGTATGAGTGTATTATTAGCAAAGATTATACACATAATTGAACTGAATAGTTATGTGTATATTCTTTGATTATTGGGTATTGTTCTGTGAGTGTATTGTTGACATTGCGGGGTAATCGAAAACTATTTTTAATTTAAACTAACAGTGCCGAAACGGATATTATGTGTTAATATAGATTTGCAACAATACTTTAAAAATGCCACAAAGTTTAGCAAGTGAATTTGTTATGGCAGTAAGTAAAAACACTAATAAAAGATGTATTTAACAAATTCGTAGGTTATGTTTACTTAAATAGGACATAAAGGATGTGGCTCTTGTACGAGCACGGAACTTTTATTCTGCGAAAAAATAATTTAATAAATGCAGTGCCATTTGAGATTTCTCATTGAATGTGTGCCATTAGAAACTAAAAAGTAACCTTGTTTGTAGAATTCTTTATTTGGCGATTTATTTTATGGGCAAACTATTTCCTATTTTCTTGTAGTTTAAATGTGTTCTTTGTTGTTTTAGAAAATATACAGAGAGCTATTTATTTTAATAATATGTTCATTTTTCTTAATGCTTTAAAGTATAAAATTTAAGAATATGTTTGTATTCCATTAAAAAACATTATTTCAAATGTTGCTCTTATATTTTCATATCTACATACAATAATAATAATATTTAACGTTTAATAGTTATTAATGAATGGGTTTGTTATTTAAATATTCAGTGCAACTAACACAATATTCATTGGTGAGTGCTGAGATGGAAGGGAACAAATTGGGCCAACAAAACTTCCGCCATGTTTAAAAACAGGGTAACCTAAGGTGAGTCTGACTTGTTCTTATTTAGTATTTTTGTCAACCTGATTCCAATTTGAAACTATGCACAGCGATTTTTCCAAAATGGAAAAAATTGCTTTCACAAATACGTCGAGAAGATGCGGAATTTAATGCTGAAAAAAAAGACTACCCGTCATTTTGTAAAAACACATGTGAAAACGGTTTTTTAATATTTCAGTGATTTAAGGACATGACGACTCTTATAAATGTTACTAGTAACAGGGAGGTGATCCATCATGCTGAAACATGTCGCCTTTTTAATAAATGTACGTGGAGAAGACTACTGCGTTTTATTGCTTCTAATGTTACTAGTAATTTGGCCAAAATTTTTTATAGATTTAAATATTATGTTTATATTTAGAATTTTTAAGCATTCAAATATATTTTTTGATAAACTAAAGCAGTACTCTTTTTGGCATTAACATTCTTTTTAGCCTTTTATTTTCCGTATATTATAAATAGTTTTGATACTGCGTTACAGGGTTGGTATTAGGGATGTTGGCGGGTACCCGACTAGTAAATTATGTAATGTCCAGAAAGTCAGCACTTTTCGGAGAAGATAATAAAAACTTAAAAACAACAGGAATAAGCTCTAGAAAACCACAACAATGCAGCCAAACAAGCTACACAAAATTTACTCCCAGAAAAGTCGAAGAAAACTTATATCACATACAAAAATGTTATGGAATGGAGGTTAAAATAAAGTAGTTGTAAATAAAATAGCGTATTTCACTCGCATATAATAGTAGCTATTATTACACTCAGATGGCTTAAAAGACTCGCTCGCTTCGCTCGCTCGTTATTTAAACCATCGTCGTATAATAATAGCATCCATTATATGCTCGTATAATAATATACTATTTCCGTTGATCGTTTATTTATGGGCTTCATTAATGTATTGTATAGAGAATCGTCTATTATTGGCCCTTATTAATGAATGATTTTTACTTCCTTTTACCGTAAAGGAAGTATTGGATTCACCCCAAAAATTCGAAATTGAGTTTTCAACAGATCTTCACGTTTTAGAGTCCCCTGATCCCAAAAAACATATTTTTTTTCATTGGTCTGTGTGTCTGTCTGTCTGTGTGTCTGTCTGTCTGTGTGTCTGTCTGTGTGTCTGTCTGTGAACAGAATATCTCAAAAACGAAAAGAGGTATGGCGTTGAAACTTCATATATAAGTTTTGTGTACTATGTAGATGAGACAGCAAGCTTTTTAAAAAAATCGCATAACCGGAAGTAGGTGTTTACTCTTGTGATTTTTTAGTTTTTTTCGATTTTTTCAAAAACGGCTCTAACGATTTTTTTCAAACTTTACATTTTTATTACATTTTTAATGTGCATTAACGTGAGATAGGTGATTTTCCAGTTGAATACTTCTAAAGTGGGTTTCTTTTGTTTTTTTTTCTATTTTTTTTATTAACTCCTATTTTAAATAGAACACCCGGTATATTATTACATTTTTGAATTCTGCTTAAGATTTTAGAGAAAATTTGTCTCTTCAACTAACGCTCTATTTTGTACCGTTTTTGTAGAATTCGTAATTTTTGAAAATTTTTGACGAATGCTTAAAAATTAAAAATTAAATATTTAACTAATTATAAGATCACTGTAAAAGGAAGTTGTGTGAGTGTATCACACCAGATTTTTTATTAATGAACGATTTAAAAAAAATCTGTTTATGTTGGTGCTACCAACATAAACAGTGCCAACCTAAGAAAAAAAATTACAACCATTTATGGTCACCTGGTACCATTAATATCAAAACTAAGTGTCAAATTCTTTTCATGGAATAAAATAAATTTAACTCAAATTAATAATATATGATCAACGGAAAAATATTGTAAATGGCGCTCGCGTGTTAAAATGTCTCGATGATTAATCGCACTCATTATCATACTTGTTTGTTAAATAATTATATATGATGACATTCTGAGTTAGTTCAGTACGTCGCCTGCGTTGATAGGTTATGTTAGTACGTTTACAATGCCTGCCAGCTAGACTGTTTTCAATAGTGCATATTTTGCTTGTGTATGGTTAAAACATTTTTGAAAATGTTTCTTTGCATTCCTTCATGTGGCAATAGGAATAAGAAAAATGTCTCTTATCATGAATTTACATCAAATATGGTAAATGTTTGTGGCTGAATAAAGATTATCACGTAAAGGGAAAAAATGTGATCTGTCAGATGACGTGACCATAATTTACATATTACCGACATTCGGCTAGCTGGCAAGCTTTATAAAGATGCAGTTTTTGTTAATCAACGCAGGCAACGGTTCAGTAGTTTTTACTTTATAAAATGAACGATTAGTCGAACAAAGAGAGAGCTTTTATCGATAAAAGACATTACAGTGGGGTTTGCATAGAGTACAATACACAGGAAATTTGAAGAAACTGCTTATATTTATGAAACAAAAATATCCCTCACGCAAACACCTCCACATCGTGTTGGGTGTTTGTGTTCTTGATATTTTCTTATGCAACATGTTTTCAAATAACCATGTAATTTAATCGACTAAATGAATAGTTCTTATGGTGTTATATAGTATGATTAATACATTAACCAATTACAAGCCATGACAGTTTGAATTCGGATCAATAGCAATTGTTTTCACTGAATAAATACCAAGTTGGTGTTTATTCAACTCATTTTAACATTAAAATTAAATTGTAGGCATAAAGGTATTTTTCGTCGTCTGTCGAATAACCGCGGTTATTAGCTATTAATGTTGGTATGGTTGTTTGTTGTCTTGTAATATGTTTTGTAGTCTTCCACATCCCAGAGTCGTTGGGTTGAGTTTAAGTTATCGTGAAACTTCTTCAATGTACGATTCCATTTATCAATCTTGGATGATTTGTTGTGACAATTGCAGTGTTGGCTATATTAATTATTGTTGGAAAATCGTTAATTTTACATTGTCTCATCTGTTGATAAATTATTTAGTGATGTTTCGTTATTTTGATGCAAGGTGGCATAGTACTGTATATTTTTGAATTGGTCGGTAAAACGGAAATTATTAAGTATCGATTATAATAAAGAGCGTAATCAGCAGAGCAGCAATAAAGTGCTTTTAATAAACGTTTGATACGACTTTCAATTTTATACTTCATTCCTAATGATTACCCTTAAAATCATCACAATTACAAAAATATTTGATGAGTGTACCTGGAAATTACAGTTTTTTTGGGAATGTACTTGGGATCTAGCAATTTCTAGTAATATTTAAAGTCAAGGTTATGTTACACATGTCAAAAGTCACACCTATTTTCTTCTAATTTTTCCTTGTAATAATCAACTATAGCCTTTTGCTCTTTCCAAAAATAAAACCATCTTTCGTTTCGGTTTCATTGCAATTGAAGTGTATGCACAAAAATTAAAGAATTTGGGAGGGTTTTTTTGTACAAGAAAGTGTGACAAGTAAGTTTTTAAATTTGAAAGATTTCAGTGCTGCCAAAATCAGCAAGCAGAAGTTCCAAAACAGAATTTAAACTTGACAGCGTTTTACCAACCATAAAAAAATGGCATACTAAAAATAAATACAGCCATATCACTAAGAATTGAGGTAGCAAATGATTTCTTACTGTATATGGGCTGAATCGTTAGTGCATCGTTGGGGTATATCTTATTGATCGTTTAAAATACAAAAAATATTTACAATTGTTATTTTTGTTCTATCTTTATTTGAAGTTTAACTTATAATAGTAAAAACAATATGATACTTTGTGAATAAGTATGGTCATTAAATTAAATGGGTGTATACCGACCTCAGTAGAAGCCACTGAACTGTATTATTAAAAGGAAGAGCAACTCATACGACCTGCGCGTTAAAATATGTACACATATGAAGAAAATAATAAGGTCAACACTCGCTCACTGGGGGTGTGCGAAAATGACATAACCTAAATTTAATTTCAATTTTGTCGCGTTTTAAATTGGAAGCATGTCCCTCTTTATATGAAAGATGGGATTTGCATATACTGAATACCGTATTTTTCGAAGAAATTGCTGTAAAATGCAATCACACAGAGCTGTGCATTTTGTTTGATGTAATTTATAAAAATATCGACAATCAAACTAAATAATACTAACTCAAAACTTGTGCTTGTAGGTTCGTACAACGTAAATACAAGTACAGTTCGAAATTTGAATTGTAAAAATAAATTCAAACCTTTACATATCTAAAGATACGATATTTTTGCTGAAAAGCCAAGGGGCGGAAATCGGCATGTAGATAAGTTTTGCCTCTGGCATGGTTGACACGTTGAGTTAACTTACTCTTTAGCTTCTACCCTTATGAAGGTGGACGAAAGTTGAGTTCTTGTATCTCAACTATGACACGATTCAATCCCAGAAGTCGTTCATTACATTATGGCAATGACCGTGGAATTCTCCGAAATCATCCAATAAAGTAAGTACAGGTTTGAATGTTGAAACCACACTAAATTTTTTAGAAAATTTGATACACGTAAGCCACTGAATTCTATTACATATTAAATAATACAAGAATTTGGAAAATAGGGTGATACATAACCTATTTGTTTGACATATGTAAAATATCTAATTTTGATAAAAAATATATGTCAAATCGATCTGTTTGTCAAACTTTTAGCAAACATATACAGGAACACTAATAAGTTTAGTGGTGTACGCGCGTCATTTAGCAGCAAGAAAATCTCAAATGCTACAATGTAAATCAAATTGCGTATCGTCCGGCACCCCTGCGCAGATTCAATTTGTATCACGTCAAAAGTACGGAATTGCTGTTCCATTTAATAATACAATTCAGTGGTAGAAGCACATTGCACTAAAAATTAATTGCTTATGGAAAACAAGTGCATTAGGATCTGGTGCAAACTTTTGAGAACCACTGGCTAAATCAAATCAGAGTAAATTAACCTAATGCACCAAATGTGACTGAAATATCCAAATAACTGTTTTTTGTGTGTGCATTTTATCCAAATTCGGTCGTATTGCAACCACCTGTGCGAATTTATATTCATAGAAATTCATTTCAGTAACCATCAATCAGTTTAAGCAATTAAATATTTTTTGTTCTATTACATCGAAAAACTATCAATTTTGGCAGTGTTTAGCGGCCGAAAACTCTTTAACCATAGCAACAAAAACTAACAACCATTTCCATTGGTCGAAATCAAAATGGGCAGACCCATTTTGCAGTACGATCATGACCGCCTCGACTTTCTCCCGATTTCCTCGACTAAACTGTCATTTTATTATTAGAAAAAACGTTTCCAAAGCAGTAGAATAAAAAACTATCTATATAACTCGCATGAAAGCGGGCTTTTAGACTCGCCTTATTTATGTGCCTCGCTCGCTTGACCATAAACTGCGGCTTGTTCGAAAAGGTCCTTAATTTCGTACTTGTAACATAAATAGCTATCATTTTTTTGTGGCATTATTATTAACAAGCAAACCGCGCGCTACGCGCTGCGAGTCTTGAATCGGCGCGCACGTGAAATAGGATACGCGAAAGGTCAAGCTCCGAACCGAGCGCTAAGATAAGAAAAACAAAACCTAAACAAATATAAACATCTGTGAAGCCGGAACGTGAGATTTTATTTTGTGCCACAGACAAACACACATTAAGGAAAATTATATTATAGATTTACTATGCAAAGTTGTCGTGTTTGATCTTCTCTAATTATTACCCTTAAATGTAGTGACCATACGTATATGCACATTAACTAGCATTTTGTTTTAGGTATCATTAAAAAAATACATATTTTCTTGGTTTTTTGCTTCATGGCAATTGTTCTATGTAACTACGTGTTTATAAATGTGTACAGTGTTTTTAACATGCCTCATTTCTTCTATTGTTTGTCCTCCTTTAAAGACTTGAGTCTGTTTCCATCTGCGTTTGACTCAGACTCTTACATCGATTCCAGGTATACAATTTTAATTTATCAGATGTATCCATTAATAGTATATTGCTCTACAAGTTGAGAAAAGTGATGTTTTTCTGAACAAGTATGACGTGTTTGAGTACGAGCGTTAGCGAGTACTTAAATGGCCATACGAGTTCAGAAAAACCACTTTTCTAACGTGTTGAGTATACTATTTTATCGCATTTCATAAGAAATGTAAAATATTAAATTTTTACATACAAGTGACACTAACTGTTAAAACATAACCAAGATGAGCATAACTCATTTCTATGTACTAAAGCACAATAAACAGCTCAAGTTAATGTATGCGTTTGGCAGTACTGAAGTGTGTTGTTGGTGACACTAAGTGCTTTCCATTTGCTTGCCAAAATACACCCAACTGTGCAAGTGCGAATTACTCTGTACTGATCTACATGTTTGCCAAATGGAACGGACCTATTTGTATCGAAAATAATATGTCAAAGTATAAACTACCCCTACCTAACCTTAAACGTCATTACTTCGTAGCAAGTTTAATATTAAAAAATTGAGAACCAAACTAATCATCAATACCACATTGATTCTACAGGAACTATTAAGTTATACTTTATCAGACACTTCAAGTAGTAGTTCTGATGAATATGTGTTTATACACGAACGAAGGCCAAAGAAACGACAAAAAATAATCAAAATGCAAGGATATGTTGAGTGTATTGTACCAATGTACTCAAATAAAACATTTCAAGCACATTATAGGATGAATCGAAGTACAGCATATATATTAATTGGTAAATTGCTCTATGGTTAAAAGGGCTATAATATAATGTCTTACTGTGAAATATGATGGTTTTAGATCGCCTTATGAGAAGTGAATATGTTCCGGTATATGAAAGTGGTAGGCCTAACATTTCAGCAGAAAAGTCTGTTTTATTGACTTTATGGTATTTAGGCAACCGTGAAAGTTTTCGTCAAATTTCTGACCGTTTCGATGTGTCTTTGAGTTCAGCCTACCGTTGTTTAGTACGAGTGATAGACTATATCTTGAGTATTAGAAGAGAATATATCAAATGGCCAACTCAAAGAGAAGCAGAGATAATTTCAAATAAATTTAATAGAAAACATGGCATTGATAATGTAGTTGGTTCTATTGACGGTTGTCATGTGAAGATAAACCGTCCACGGAATGATCAAGATTCTTATATAAACAGAAAAGGCTTTCACAGTGTCTTGATACAAGGTATTGTTGACACGAGAAAACTTTTCCTTGACGTGTATTGTGGTGAACCAGGGTCCCTCCATGATGCCAGACTACTTAGAAAATCAGCTATTTATCATAATGCAGAAAACCTGGAATATTTTGGAAATAAATTTCTTGTAGGGGATTCTGCTTACCCATCTTTACCATGGCTTGTACCACCATTTAAAGATAATGGTGCATTAAGTAATAATCGCAGAATCTTCAATTATAGACACTCTGGAACTCACATCGTAGTAGAACATGCATATGGTCTATTAAAAGGTCGATTCAGAAGACTGCTACATTTTGAAAATATAAACATTGTATTTATTGTAAAATGCATTATGGCATCATGTGTATTGCATAATATGTGCATTTTACAAAATGACACAGCCACTATTGAAGTACCTGATATAAGCGACGATTTACAGAGTGAACCATGTTCAGTAGTCACCATGTTATCTAGAAGAGATGGTCATCGAGAGGAACTGTTTAGGCGAATGTTTGCTCATCATTAATATTGTTATTGTAATTGTAAGTAAAGTTACGATAACTTTAAAAAATAATACAAGAATGTTGAAAATCAAACAAGTATTTATTTCTCTTGAAACAAAACAATCTTAAACTCTCAATTTCTAAACTAAACAAATATTGTTTACAGACTAATCAGTCTCTTTTAAAATAAACTTTAATAATAACGTTAAACAACAGTGATTAATTAGTTAATTCACTGCTTATCTAATATTTTTGATAATAATTCAATCTTTTTTCCTTCCAATGCACACTTTTCTCGATGTCTTTCGTCACGTCTTTTGTATTCTTCTTTTTTAATAACTATCAAAGTCTTCAAATCAGAACTTTCTTGATTAGCACGTTTACGCTTTGGTTTTTCCAAAGTCAATTCTGCTTCTGAAAAGACTATAAAACTCGTTTTTAAAGCATTCTGAATTAGATCTATTTATTCATTACCTTGTTCAGTTTCCTGAATAGTTGTGGAAGCTGTAATTTCAGTCTCTTCGCTTGCTTCTAATGTATGGGAACATTTGTTACTTGGTTTGCTACCCAATAAAAGATCCATTTGTTCGAAAAAATTAAACCGTGCAGGACCCCTTCCAGTTTTAGTTTTATGATCTTTACATACTTTATAACTTCTAATAAGGCTTTTCCATTTTGCTTGACACTGCTCAGCATTGACTGTAAAACCGTTGCTGCATAAATCATTAGCAACCTGTTCAAATACCCCCTTTTTTTTCTTGGGATGATTTAGAGAATCCATATGTACTTCCATTGAGTTTAGTAAACATAGAGTTTCCTCATATGACCAAAATTTTTTATTATTAGTATGTTCTTGATTTGTTTCTTCAACATACGAATTAGTGGTATCATCATCGTGTAATTCATTGACATAATCGGGTTCGTATATATCATCTTCAACAGTTTCGACTTCTTGTTCACAATGAGGCACTGCAGGGGTTTTGTTATTTGCGTGGGTGGCTCGAGCGTGAAATAGTAATGCTTCAGCAAAATTGAGATCTACAAGTTCGTGAAAGGTACTTTTAGCCTAGCTTTAGTTCAGGAAATTATTATAACTCACCTGCTTCAGCCTTTTCATAATCTTCACAACTAACTTGTAGTGTATATGTTTCATTATTCACTGCGTCCTGTAAAGTGAACGTTGTTGTAGGTTTGAAAGACATAATAACTTTTATTGTATTTGCGGGAGTCAAAATTCAAATCAAAATAACCAAATATAACCTCAAAACTGACAGGAACGTTATGCTCCGAAAAAAAGGTAGGTGTAATAGGGGAAAGGGGGAAGAAGTTTTTGAGCTCCTCAGGGCGTTCTACTACGTTTCAAATGGAACACCTATTGTTACCCGCGTACTGTTCTTAGTAACTCGGAACTGCTCCAGTTGACAAATGGAAAACGCCTACTGTAAGTCTATGTCAAATTCGAGGTTAGCAGGTTAGGTTTTGCGTCAATTTGTGTCAAAACTGACTCAAAACCTAACCTACTAACCTCGAATTTGACATAGACTTACAGTGTCACTAACAACACACTTCAGCATTGCCAAACGTAAAACAAATCGCCGTTGCTAGGCAGAAAAGTGTTGCTAATGATAAAAGTACCACATTTCTTATCGATTTTGAATGAAGAAATGTAGTACATTTCCAAATAAAATGCGATAAAATATTAAATATTATAATTTATATTAATGAATGCATTATTTCAATTGTTGCAGATTTAGGAACTATGGCTACTATTGCATAGTTTATCTACTCAAACTGGTAATACCGACAAAAATGGCCGTTATTTTATAAAATAATTTGTCTCAGATTTCACAATCTATTTTACATTATTGGTTTAAAATCGACCACTATTGACTATATGTATTCCTCTTTGAGTATGTGATTCTTGCTTGCTTTGTCTATTATCTTGGTGGACAGTTTGATATGATAATGATATTATGTATTTATTTTAGATACCTCTGCTGAAACTTTGGATGGGAATGCTTTTCAACAGAAAAAACATATTTGTGAGCATTGTAATAAAGTGTATAAGAACCTACACACATTAACAACTCATAAAAGCATGGATTGTGGAAAGGGACGTGAATTTCAATGTTCAGCCTGTTCTTACCGTGCGAAGAGAAAATATAATATGAAAGCACATTGTGCTGCAAAGCACAAATTTTAAATTTAATTTTTCTTCTTTGGTACTGCTGTATATAGCTTAGATGTTTAGAATAGTTTAACAAACAAGTGTGTTAATGAGAGCGATTAATAATCGAGATATTTTAATGTGTGAGCGCCAGCAAACACGTTAATTGTTGAGATTATTAACCGCCAATTAACATACGAGTTAGTTGCAATATTTTTTTGTTGATCGTATCTTATTAATTTAGAGAAAATCTAATTTTATCCCACCAAATGGATTTGACATTAATGGTATCTTTGATTACCTATACCAAAATCGTCTATTAGTAACAAATCATTCATTAATAGGGGTTATTAATAAATGATTTTTTTAAATTGTTCATTAATAAAAAATCATTCATTAATAAGGGTCATTAATAGAAGATTTTTTATACATTAATGAAACCCATAAACAAAAAATACTATTTAATGTACGACAAAAGTGAATGTAAGATATTTCTTAAAAATCGTTAATGATACATTCACCTACGTATTTCGTAGAGTTTTAATCAAAATAAATGGTTACCTACGCATCTTTTGTGTTTTTATTTCATATTTTTAATGGTGGTTCACTATCTGTTTAATATAATAGATTCAATGAAGTAGGCACTGTGCTTTTATAACAAAGAAACATCTTAATAACTATAATAAAATACTTTCAATTTTAGATTACTTTGCCCAGGACACACATGATGCAAAAGTAGGAGAAAAGAAGTTCACTTGCAGTCGATGCAATAAACAATATAAGAACATCGAAACGCTCAGGGTGCATGTAACATTAGACTGCAGGGCAAAACGAGAATTTCAGTGTGCCATCTGCCCTTATCGATCTAGGAGAAAGTATAATGTGGAAAAACATGCATTGAAACATAAGTAACAAAAATAGTATCATATTAGTAAACATTGAGATAGGTTGATATTGCGTATTGTTGGAAATTTAATCCGAGAATGCTTTTATAGACCGGACTCTCAGTGGAGTTTCGTATGCAAAAATTGCGGACCGCATTCTGACTTCTGATATGTATTGTAGTGATCCCAGACTTCGAATTGACAGATGTTGCCAGCCAGTATTGTGGTCCCCCTCCCCCCACCCCCGCTGTTAATATTAGAAAATATTATTGGTTTTAATCTTGGAACTTTATTAAAAAATTAGTACTTGTGGGTGCATGTATGGGTTGTAAATAAAATACAAGTCAGTACAGCCATAAAACTTTCATTTTGATTCAAAAATTACCAAAATTACAAAAAATATCCTCTAATATGCAAGAAACAGTTTAATTTTGTTACACGTTTTTGCAATCATTGTTTACACATTTACACAAAGATATACAGTTCAGTGTTGCTTTTTTGCAAGTACATGACATGATCTGGTAAGGTGATGGACAGATTCGGCTAGTGCTACGTGTTTAGGTGTCTTCTTTTCAGTGATACAATATACAATGTCACAAAATATTGCCTTTGCCCTCCGAAGGAATCTTTCTCCTAATTTTTGGTTTTTCGCACTGAGTAATTTTTGCATAACAGTAACCATGTTGGAGCCAATTCAGTTTTATTAATTGTGTTTTCTAATAGAGTCTCGTTACATAAATATTCGTCCAGTAAAAGTTCAGCAGCCATTGCCTCATCCTTTAGTTGTTTTGCGCACATTTTGATTTTATAGCGGATATTTGACAAGAATACCATTGACGATTTTGACCTGTCAACAGGATGTGAGAACAATAAGTTTCCACCATACTTTTCAATTAACAGGGCTTTAACAGCTCGGTTTTCCACGACTGCATCTTCCAACCCGGTGAGCTCAGCCACTCTTGTTGCCAATAAGATAGTTCAAAGGAACAGGTTGAACATTGATCTTTCAATTCATCTATCAATTTTTCAAAGGAAAACTGTTGTATTCCTGGGGTATATTTGAAGAAGGACGCCCTCGTTTATTTTCTGACACTCTCGTACAGTTTATCGAACTTAACACTGTGACGTTTCACTCCCTTATTAAGGGCGCCAAAATATAATGAGTTTAAATAGGTACATTAATAACTCAAAATGAATTGTATTTCAATAAATGCATGAATAATAACGAGAGCTGTGTTTGCTTTCCCGGATGGGGCTGCAACCTCAGTCGCATGGGAGTACTGCAGGCCTGCTGTTTACGGCTCGCTATAACGCACGCCGGATCTTCTAGCAGCGAGTCCAATTAGGTCGGATGTCTTGCTTACAGGTTACGCACTTCGGTTCTACTGGGAGCGGTTGTAGCTCTTTTTCAGCAGTGGTGATAACGAGTTAGTTACAGAAGATGGCTACTGCAAATATTATGGATTAAATAGCAAGCTTATAATGGTTTCCTGCATCCGGAGTTAGATTCACAAACGGCAAGGCGATTCATGATTATTCCCGGCGGTTTGCGGGAAAAGCTGGCAGCAAGCGCGGCCTGGATTTTCAACACAACGGCGGCCTCGGAATTTCCGCTGTTTAAATAGCGGCGCACTGGAACTGGGATGACTTCGCCTACGGGCTTTTGGACAGTTTCCAGGGCGTTGGCGGCTGGTTTTACAGGTGAGCGCCTTATCTAGTGATCTTCAGGCGGCGACTTCTGGTATGCTGTTGTGTCGGTAGAAATCTCGGAATGCTTTAATATCAACAAAATTAAGTTCGTTGAAATGCGGCCTTCTTGAATGAATTAAATTTTACGCTCTGGATTCAAGCAAACACGGACCAAAATATTAACGGCGGTTTGGTGGATTACAGGAGAATTAACTTGCAGGAGTCGCGGTCTCGACTTGCAATTAATCGGCGGTCTGGCGGATTACAGAAAGTTAAATGCACTTATAAGCTGACAGATACGCTGTCGTCTCCCTAAGGGCTTATCATAACTGATTTTATTTCACTAGACAGATACGCTGTCAGGATAAAATAAAATCAGATCGGGATCGGTAGGAAGGTACCTGGAAAGGAATCTCAAGATCTGAGAATTCTGGGATCGGACGGGACAGGTATTCTCAATATATTTAGGAACAGGACGGGTATTCTCGAGATATCTTTGGAGCGGCCAGGTGTTCTCATTATATAGGTTCCGTGCGTGCTTGTCGGCACCCGGACTCCCTATTCCATTGGAGGGAAAAACACTTTTTCAGTTCTTTTGCGCGGCTCGCTCATCGGCAGCAGGATTCTGTTATCTTCTTTTGTCGCGGCGGCTACATGTAAACGCTTGATAACGCCATGAATTAAAATGAAATACTTTTTAGGTATCCTCAGAATTTTAATTCAAGAGCAAACGTTACAAGAGTTACTTCGTCTTCACGTCTTCTTGCTGCACGTGTTATAGTGACAAACGACTCGGGCTTTGGATCATTCCCTAATTGTACTGACGAATCGCAAAACAAACACAGGAGTTCACTGTTTTTTTTTTCTTTTTAAGTTCACGACTTCTAGTGAATTTTTTTTCCACAAAACAACTAACTTCATACGGAAGCAAATGTTTTAACAAAAGTAAACAATCGAAAATAACACTTATTTGACAATGTTTGGCTGCGACTGGTGTGGATTTGGCAAACTGCCAACGTCGCAAGCTGTCGTAGCGAGACTAGAGCAGAGGTAATGGTGCGGGGGGGACGGAATAACAAAGGACCGTGCGCGCGCGCGGCAACATGGCTTTTTATACAGCCGAGGGTCTCAGGTACACAAATCAGAAAACATTTGGCGGTCCGCAATTTTTGCAAACGAACATCCCATTGGAGCCTGCACTATTATGTCTAGAATAACTACAAGGTATTTCATTCTTAGTATTGTTAATAAATATTTTTTTAAACGAAAACTGTATTTTGATCCTGATCCTGAATTACATTCAGTATGTATATTTGAACAAAGTACGTTGGAGCGTTTTACATTAAACTAAATTAAATAAAACGCTGTACTACTCACTGTATGGAGCAACAATGTCAGTAAAAAACTGAGTAAGTCCTTTATAACTTCATAATATAAGATCCTTCCTACGGCACATACTTATAGTCTTGTAACTTATATATCTTTGGTCCCCTGAAGAAAGTGCATTTTAAGTCCGACACTGACGTGCAGCAGTCTCATAAAATAGTTTCTACAATTTTACGATAATGTTTATAATTTTTTTTAATGTTACTAAAGTGTTAATATGCTTCATACGAGTTTCAGTTGAACTAACCAAATTGTAAAAATTGGAAAGTACGGTATATAATATGAACATGATAAATATTCTTAATTTATCGTTTCTTATTTAGATAAGAGCAGTTTTAATTGGTCGCAAGGTTACATGAAATAAAATAAAAAGTGAATATGTCTATTTTTAATAAATTAATTATTTTAGTCTGATTTTGTGCAAGTGTGTTGAAACTGGCGATAATAATTTTAAAAAGGATTTGAGCTCCCATATTTCAATGCAGTGTTTTTTTCTTTGTTTTATAATTTTTCTGTGTAGTTTTATAGTTTGATGTCAATTTCATTGATATAAGTAATAATATCTAAAGTATATTTTATTTTAGATAATCTTCTGAAGTTTTCTGATGAGAATTCTTTGCCACAAAAGAAGTATATTTGTGAGCATTGCAATAAAATATATAAGAACCTACAAACATTAAAATCACATCAAACTATGGATTGTGGGAAAGGACGAGAGTTTCAATGTTCAGCCTGCCCATACCGTTCAAAGAGAAAATACAACATCAAAAAACATTTACTTCTGAAGCATTGAAGCATAATAGCTTTAAATTTTTAATATATTATTTAAAAGGCGTTTAGAAAGTATACATTTTTGTTTTTGCATTATCAAAGAACAAATAATGTAAAGTTGTCAATAGATTAACATCTTAAAGCTAGTTAATTATTTTGTTCACAGGTAAATATTTTGGTAATTCTGTCATTTGTGATGTTTGAAAATAAAGAGTAAAATAGGATGGTAAATGGTTATTATGCTTGTAAGATTGGCATCATCACATTTAACGAGTGAAGTGCCTATCTAGTTATATTATTTTGAAAAAGTTTACTAGATTCTTTTTTTTATGGAGTTATGTATACAAATTGTCTCAGGTAAAAGTTTGGTATAACGAGTCACACAAGTGGGCAGTTTCTTGGGGATTTTGTATTCAAAGCTGCTGTGCGTCGATCTAGCCTGTTTAGGTTAGTTGCAGCCTTTGATTATAATGAGATTAAAAAAAAATGATTCTGAGCAGGCCTTGATATGTGTTATACGTTTGGCAGTACTGAAGTGTATTGTCAGTCTCTGTCAAATTCGAGATTAAAAGGTTAGGTTTTGTTTGTTGTGACATTATAAGATGCTTATATAATTTGAAAAGCTAGAACTTACGTTGTGTACGCATTATTGAATCAAAACAATGCGCAAAATTGTGTATGTACCAGCGATTCTAATTCAATCCAGATAAATTGTGTTTGTTTGTGATAACACGGTGGTCCGCGTAAGCGAGATCCATATAATCGAGCTGCTACTTCACTGTACTTTTGTTATATTATTCTAAATCAAACATTATTTCAGGTGATGTACCTACCCAAATCCCTGTTGAAGGTTATGCACAACAAGTTAAATTTATTTGCGAAAAGTGCAATAAGCAATATAAGAATTTGCATTCATTGGGAACACATTTGAGGTTAGATTGTGGAAAAGACCGAGAATTTAAATGTGCAGCCTGCCCATACCGTTCAAAAAGAAAATATGACATGAAAACACATGCTGCTCTGAAGCACAGAACCTGGCCTTCTGATTGAAGAAAAATAGTAAGTAGAGTGTAGAAGATAATATATTGACTGCTTAGTTTTTGTTACAACGTACAATTGTCGCCAATAAAAACGGGTACACCTAAATAGATCATAGTGACAATATTTTAACATTTTGGTACCGTTTAAACCATTCCCAAGCTCCTAAACTACAGTTACCTGTCTTGCAGGTATTATTTAAAACATTTCCACGGCCTCCTGGATTAATGCGAGACTAACGTCTCTACGCGTGGCCCGCCTCATTTTTAGTTCAAGGCGTTTTTTATAGTTTGTAGAGGCGCTATAGTACGTTGCGCTTGTGCCCTTGGATTAATATTAATCTAGGAAGTCATGCCTACGTTACAGATAATTTATCAAAAACCCAACAGATGGCGCCAGAGTACGTTGGCCTCAGAATCACAAAAATTATACAAATGTGGCGGGCCGCGTAGAGACGTCAGTCTCACACTAATCCAGTAACCTGTAATTTTGTTGCCATATTATGCAAATTACAAATAAAAAACGATATGGTATAATACAAATAATTACATTTACAAACGGGGAGTGCATTTCAACAAAAATTATATTAATACCTTGTAATGTCATCACGGTTTGCAATTACAGCTTGCTATTTATCCGTCATAGAAGTTAGGATATTTCTGATGTATTCAGGAAATTAGTTGTATTTTTTCTTATATTAAACTGAGTGGCAATCGCTCTTATTAGCACTCCTCTCATTACTTTATCGACAATTCTTCCTTTTTCAAAATCATTCAAATGACGGGGCATGTTTTCAAATAACCAATATTTGGCGGAAAATGTGACAGTTAATTTAACTGCACAGGTTACTATACTAAATTTGAAATAAGAATGCAGCAGAACTCACTCTGAACTCACACTCAATACAGTGGCTTGATAGAGACAGTGGCGACAGTAGGCATAATTTGCCTCAAAATGGCGGCCTGTGGCCTACTAACTTTAATAAATTAAGGTAACTGCGTTGTTTAACGAACGTTTACAGGTACCATTCTAGCTTTGCAGGCAGCAAAAAACAGAACTAATATTAGAATCTAGTAATTTCTAAGCTTCATATTGGCAACAATTTTTGACATCTATCAAACGGAACGGCCACTATTGCAATGTGAGAAACTAGCTGCAGTAAGATACTGCGGTGACAAAAATATGGAAAACTCAAATATGTTAAGAAAATTTGTGATAAAGCTTCTCGTATACCCATTTGGCGTCGTGACTTGTTTTTTAAATTAAAAATATTCTCATAAATCACTCATTTTTAGGTTCGTTTGCAATCACGTTTAAAATGATGAACGGATTTAATGATTCTCATATGGTTAAAGCTCCAAAAGGGAAAGAACAGCATAAAGTGAGTTATAAGGCAAATCTGAATTTCTATTATACATACATAAAAGGGGAATGCAAAAGACAACATTTCGTGATAGATGACCTACATAAGTACTTAAAGATGAATGCGAGTGTATTTTGTAATGCGGCCTCTTACTCTGAGTCCTACACCTACTGAATTATTACTTTAAAATGCCCTGGGTTTGCTAACTTAATCAGTCGGGTGTGCTATGAGACTCTTTTTACATTCCCAGAGTGGCGAAGGGAAGCTAATATTGTTTAAAGTCACGCTCACGGACACCTGAAATGTTGTACTCCCCAATGCAAACCTTAATGACAATAAAAAGCCCAACAATTTACAATGAATACATATAATCTGTAAGGGAATAAACAAGGACCAAATACATGTACACAGGTACACAAAACAATGGCACGCGCTTAAAAAAATATCTTAATTAAACGCTTAATGTTGAGTTCATAGTGAAAGGGCAAAGTTCACCAACGCGAAGTGTGCAATCGTTAAGTTCAAACTAATAAGCCGCACCTGCAGGTGTTGTTTCTTAATCACACTTCCATGAATAAGCCCGCAACCTGCCGGATCAGCATATGACGTGTAACTTCGCCGAGAATGTCCCTTTCTAGAGACGCAACACTTTGCTGGCCGTTACGCAATTACTTGTTCTAATTGCAAACAGTGTTCTTGTTTCGCTGTTTGCTTACAAGCGTAACTAACCTGGTTTCCGCAGCAATCAGGCTGGTTTGCTGCAATTTGGTTTCGGTGCTGTTCGAATGGGACCGCTTGCACCTGGGGCTGAGTCAACGTTGCTCTTCTTCTGCGGGTTCCACGTACAGCACTCTACGACCCTTTCTAAAGGTCGATTCGTTCTAATTTGAACTGGATAGCGCATCAAGTGCTGCGCTATGTTCTCACCCTTTTGCGCGGACTAGCGTGACCTTCTCACTTCGAGGGTCTGGGCGCGAATCTTTCTTTTTGCAGGCCCCCGTGTTAATTTCATTACGCTACGGGTTATTCCCCGAACTAACACGCACTATCAGCTCATTCTTTCACATAATCGCGGCGCGTTACACTCTATAGTCATTGACTGCGTATACAGTGAACACCTACTGTCAGGCTTTATGGCTAATTAGTATATAACGAAGAGGTATAAAGTAAATAAATATACGTACACAAATTGACCCGTTTCAATTTGTATTAAATCAAAACTATACGTATAAAATATTGAAATTCATGAGGTACAATCACAATATAGCACACCCTTATCTTTGTATTCCTTCGTTTTTCTTTAATAATTTACATTGATGTCATATGAATTATGTGACATTACATATTATGGCATAACCTCAATAATTATGTGAGGTGAAATGGAGATGGAGATGACCTAACAATTATAGCAGACAACGAGGAAAACTTACAACATAATATAAACATATGGAACACCGCGCTACAAGAGAAAAATCTAGAAATCAACACCAACAAATCAAAAGTCATGGTAATAGCTAGAGATCCGTACCCAATAAAAATCACCGTAAATAATAGTGAGCTAGAACAAGTAAGAAGCTTCAAATATCTAGGTCACACTGTAGAAGAAAACGGGAAAATTTATGGAGAGATAAATAACCGCATTGCAAGTGCAAATAAACTATTTTACGCCCTAGATAAAATTTTTCTGTGTAAAAGAGAAATCTCACGCGAAACTAAAATAAAAGTGTTCAAAACGGTGTTCAATCCGACATTAATGTACGGGAGTGAAACGTGGGTGTTAAACGAAAGACACAAAAGTAGACTACAAGCAATGGAGATGAGATATCTACGAAAGGTACTAGGGGTGCGATTAAAGGATAGAATCAGAAATAGCGTGATTAGAGAAAGACTAGGAACAACAAACCTCAATAAAACAATAGAGCAACGTCAACTTCGCTGGTGGGGTCACCTCATAAGAATGAACCCTGAAAAGTCAACAAAAGCAATCTGGCAGATGAAGGTAACAGGGAAGAAGCCAATCGGAAGACCTCGAAACACGTGGAATGAGCAGATGGCCAACATATTACAAAACAGGGACCTAACATGGACACAAGCTGAAGAAATAGCCAGAAACAGACAAGAATGGAGAAAAATTACAAAGAATTAGAAGAAGAAAACCTCTACACCTGAATTAAGGTAGAAAGAGGAGCGATTAAGTAAGTAAGTAAGAAATGGAGATTCACTCTTTCTCGCATTTCCTGCATTGATCTCGTTTTGTCACATCGTCCGCATACGCGAGGACTTGGTGACTTTTAGTTTTAATTGATCCACTTCTGTTCATTTGGCTGCTTCTCATAACCGCTTCCAGCACTACGTTAAATATAATTGTAGAGAAGGGGTCTCCCTGTCTCAATCCCGTTTTTGTTTTAAAATTTTCTGAAAATTGCCCATTATACCTCACTTTGTTCTCTGTATTGGTTATTGTTTCTTTTATTAAATTCTTTAACTTTTTATCGATGCTGAATGTTTTCAAGATTTCGAACATTTTTTTTCTGTTTATACTATCGTATGCTTGTTTAAAATCAACGAAAATTGCATACATTTCTATATTATGTTCATAGCCTATCATTTGAATTTCAGCCTATCATTTGAATTTCTTTTATTGTAGATATCTGGTCCATAACTGATCTATATCGTCTAAAACCGCACTATATTCACCTATTTCCATTTCTACGCACACTTCTAGTCTTGCCTTAATTATTTTTGCTAGAATCTTGTATGATGTGTCCAGGAGGGCAATTCCTTGGTAATTCGTACACTATGCTTTTTCCCCTTTTTTTTGAATCGGTTCAATTATGGATTTCTTCCATTCTTGCGGTAAGTTTTCTGTTTCCCACACCATTTTTATCATCTTCCATATTTCTTCTTCCAGTTCTTTGCCTCCATATTTGGTAAACTCTGCATATATTTCATTTTCTCCTGGGGATTTCTTATTTTTTTGTTCTTGTATGTACTTGGCTACTTCCTCTTTAGTTGGTGCTGATTCTCTTTCTTCTTCTTTTCTTTGTGTTATGTTCTCTTCGATTTCGTTTTCTTCCTCTATTTCTTGTTGTTCTGTTTTTTGGTTTAATACTTGTTCAAAATGTTCTTTCCACCTCCTCAAGATTTGTTTGTTTTCTCCTATCAGGTTTCCATCTTTACTTTTTATAAATACTGCTTTTTTCTGAAAGCCTCTTTTTATTCTTTTTGCATCTTGGTAAAGGTTTCTGATTTCTTTTCTTTTGTACTTCTCTTCCAATTCTTCTAATTTATCTTCTTGATATTTTCTTTTTCGGCTTCGCAATATCCTCTTTGTCTCAAGCTTTTGTTCTCTGTACTTCCTCTCGCTTTCTTCATTATGTTGCTGTAGCATCTGTAGCCAAGTTTCTCTCTTTTTTCCAGGGCTAATCTACACTTTTCGTTGAACTACGTCTGCCTTTTTACGTATTTTTTCTCCCTTAAAACTTTTTCTGCTGCTCTTTTAACCGCTTCTTTTACGTTTTTCCATTTATCTTCTATCGTTGTTGGTTCTTGATCCGTATTTAGTTCTGTTTTAATTTCGTCTTGGTATAATCTCTTCTCTTTTTCCTTCATCAATTCATCTAGGTTTAAGTGTTTCTTTTTCTTAGTTTCTGTTGGTCTTTTTATTACATCTTTCTGATCCATTTTTATTCTTACTAAGTAATGGTCCGTGTTCATTTCCGCTCCTCTTTGACTTCTTATATCTTTCACTCTTTTTGCGTCTTTTTCCTGGATTAGAAAATGGTCGATTTGGTTTGCTTTATTTCGCCCTGGTATCCGCCATGTGCCCATGTGAATATTCTTGTGATTGAAGAAGGAGCTCATAATTTTCATCGTTCTGCATGCCGCAAAATTTATTAGCCTTAGACTGTTATCATTGGTTTCATCATGCTTACTATATTTCCCAATTATTGGTTGATAGCCGTTTTTCTTGCCTATTTTTGCATTGCAATCTCCAAGGACTATTTTGGTATCCCCTTTTGATAATGTTCATAAAAATTCTCTTTTACCTCTTCTTCTTTCTCCTCTGTTGGCGCATGTATATTTAGTAAACTAATATTGTTTTGCTTTGCTTGTATTTGTATACAACATATTTTTTCTGATATTGCTTTAAAATTTAGCACTTTATCTCTTATTCTTTTGTCTATTAGGAAGGCTGTTCCATATATCTTGGTGTCTCCCCTGCTATGGAATAATATGTAATTCTGTAACTCCATTATAAAATTTCTCTTTTGTTTTGTCTCTTGCACTTCTTCTATCTGTATCCTATATCTCTGTAATTCTTGCTCCAAACTCTTGAAAGCCCCTTCATAATTTGTTCCCCTTATGTTCCATGTACTTATTCTCCATTCGTTTTTCTTCTCTTGGTCCATTTTCTTTGCTATGGTCGTCTTCTCTATTTGTCCAGCCCGGTTTTCCTTTATCCGTTTTTTTGAGGAGTTACCTCCATCACTTTTTGGAATAGCTATTTCTAATTTTTCTTTATTTTTTCCCATCTCCATTCTACTCCCTCTATCATTATCTTACTGTATCCAATTTCCACCCATTCAATACCACATTATTTTTCCTTTTTTCTTTTTCCATCCATTGCAGACTATTCTTCACCTCTCCTAGTTCCTTCCTAATCTCCCTATTTTCCTTTTTAAGATTCTCTTTTTCGGTATTCAGAATTTTGCTCTCCTTTTTAAGATTTTTTATTTCCTCTGCATAATCTTGCTGTTCCGTTCTGATTAGTTGTACTTCTGACTTTAGTTCTTTCAGTATCTCAAGGATCGCATCCATTTTGTCTCCCTCTCCCTTATACTTTTTTATAGGACTTCGTTTTGGTCTTCTCTTTCCTGTTACTTCATCAGTCTCGTATTCTTCACTATCACTCATTTTTATTAAGTTTTCCACTCGCTTCGTATCCTCCTAGAAACTGCCTGATCTAATTTTACGCGTTGTATTATCCTGTATTTCTACCACCATTCGCATTGTATAATGTGTTGCCTATTTTCTTTTCGTCTAGCTGGCCCCTGCGTCTGGCGGTTTCTGCTTATCTTTGCTTATCACTACTCGCCCATGCAATTTTCCTCCTTATTGCTATTTCTATAACCTCTAAATTTTCTATTGAGAGTTTATTTACTCACAGTTCGCTTTTTCTACTTTTCCTCACTCATCCACTCTTCCGCACAACTACTATTTTCATTCTAACCACTTTTCCCGTATTTCCACCCACTCGATACAGCCCTGTTTTGGCTTAAATATCGGAGCAATGGTACACAGTATGTATCTTATTAAGCGGCTACTTATTGTTGGATTACTTACATTAATTATAATATGCCACTTAATACATTAAAGAGATACTTACGTTCTAAAATTTAAAGCAATCATAAATGGAATAATAAAAACATTAACTATAAATGAGTAATTAACGAAACTGTATGTGTTATGTACGTATTAAAAAATGCAAATAATAGAGAATAGAGACAAACATGTAGAGCATCTGCTAAAAAATATATCTTCTTTGAATGGATTGTTGATAAAATTGACATTTTCCGGCAATAATTCCTAAATTTCTCCACATGCCTTGATTGGCGCCCATGTATGATGTTACAGAAACAATATTTAAACCTATGTTTGTAGCATGTTCCACAATCTTAATTAAAATGTCCGCGACTATTGAGCTGTTAGTACCCTCTGATGTAAAGTAGTAAGCTAAGGTCACTATATCAATAAGGTACCGCCATTCCATTCCTCGCGTGGGAATGTGAGAAAATTGTGAGATAAGGATAACAAATACAAATTTCCCAAGTGCAATAGGGAAGACACTAGTTTTTGGGGATTTTCTTTTTGGTGTAATGGCACTGCTGTAAAGTCAAATTAAGGTTAGACTGTGGTTTTTATCCCCAGTTAGAGAAAATTGTGCGACAAGGATAGATATAAAAAATCACTAATGGCGGTACCTTATTGATATAGTGACCTTATAGTAAGCCACCGTTCACTTCCATCTAGTTGTGATACCCCCTACAAATAATAAAACAGTAAATATTAAAAACCTAAGATTGTTCTAATATTTTTGGTAGTTTCAATTTGATCATTGGTAAAGGTCTTCTTTAATTTTCATTTAAAAAATTATTCTTTCTTTTTGTCGCACAAAGAAGAAGGCTTAATTTTCTGTTATTTCGTCGCAATTTAATGCGTTGTACTAGCAGAAATTAATACATTTGTTTGTAATCAAAATCACATTGAGGTGAAATTTTGTCGTTAGCTTCATGAATTGTATTTTTATCCAACATAATTGTTGGTATAGCGGTGTTTTTTAATATTTTTGTTCCATTTTCTCTACCCTCCCACTGATCATTGTCGAAATGCTTTTCACAAATTCTTAGTCTCTTGTAACTACAACTTTCCTTGCTGATCTGTTTAGCCAATTTCTTTTCCTCAACCCATTCTTTAGAACACTAGCTAAGTAAACACTATTTTCAGAACGGTTCTTGCAACCGTGGACAGAGCAACCTGTCATGCTAAAACAAAATTATTGAAAATAGGCCAAACGAAAAAGAAAATTGAAAAATTACATGATTAACAAAATTATGTGCGAAAAAACCCTCAAATTTCGCCACTTATTTTAAAAATTGATTACAAACTGCGTGTTTTTGCTAACTTTGACAAGTTTAATGTCAGTTGAATGTCACCAATTACAAACAATCAAAAACCTGTCGACTACTTCTAAATCGTATCTAGATCTATTGTACATGCATAGGGATCTAACCAATCAAATACTGTTCCTGCATTTGCCATACTCTTATCTACTTATTATATAGGTACTCTAACACCCGTATGCATAGTCGCTCGCCGGAGTTTTGCTACGCAGAATTACATTGCATAATCGCTCACGCATCCAGTGCATCGCCGGCGCTCCGCTGAAAACTATAGTAATGTGCGTGCATTGTTTTACCATTTGTTTTAATTCTCGTAGCAAAACTTCAGCGGGTCGACTTGAAAGGTTTTGTTTTGTCCATAACGAAATGAACAGGCTCAAGTTCCATTTGGTTTCGGTTAGTGTGTGCACTTAGGTTGATTCTAATTGAGTTTAAATAATCTCAAAACCTCAAATTTGTTAACTAGTGTGTATACTTACATCAAATTCAAATACATTAATTAGAGAAGTGCTTTTTGCAAAAGAATAGTACGCTGAAACCACAGAGCAATAACTGAAACTGGCTGTAAACTTCGTACAGCACAACGAACGAACGCCAATGAAAAATGTCAACGTCAAAACATAACACTGTACATATAGCCAATATCAAATTGTTAAAATAACTAGCGCCAAAATAATGACCATTCAAAAACGTTCAATTATTTCTAAAGGTACTGTATATACTGTATATATCTCTAGGCTCAAATTTGCCTGAAAATGGCAGCCAACAATCGAATGGCCACACAGTCTTGAATATAGTCACTGTAACACTCAGTAGAGTTCCTATATGTACTAAGAGTTGAGCCATTGGATCCACAAATCAAGGACCATGTGATGTAGCAAAGATATATTTCATTTGTTTTATTTGAAAGTGCGCATAAAGTTTAAAATCGACAAAAATGAGGTACTACATGGTTTGTGGATCCAACATGTTCCAACATATACAGGGACTCTAACACTCAGTAGAGATCCTGTATATAGTTTACTAAGAGTTGGGCAAACCGCCTGATTTGACAATTTTTATCCAAATTAGGTATTTGACATACGTTGAACAAAGAGGTTATGGGAACCAATCTTGCTAATTTACTTTTGATGAGAGAGTTTTCAGGGTATTGATCATTTTTAGAATCTCTAGAACCGACTAGTAGGAATGTACAGTCAATTTAGTTAAAATTTAAAGTTGCATGTGTAAATCTATCGGTCGTAACATGTTACAAAATATGTAAAAAAGGCACTTTTTGACACATGCCGTGCAGAAAGTGATCCAAACCAATCAAAATGTATTAGTCTAACAGCCAGCGACAAAAATAGTTACGTCATTTCATTAAGAAAATATTTCATCTTAACGTCGCTGTTTTTTTTTAATATTTATATTCAAACCATTGTATTTATACCACCAGTTAATTTTGGGGAATAGAATATTCAGTGTTAGATAGCCCATAAATTCTCTTTAATTTGTTGCAATAATCTTTGGCATTACGACATTTATATAGTATATTATAGCCTGTGATTTGGGTTAATGCGCCAATTTTTGCAAAAAGCATATTACTTCAACTCGTTGACATTTACTTACGCAAATGAAAATTCAACATTTGCTTATACAGAAAGACTGTAGAATTTTATGAGGATTTTTTCATTCCACTTGATATCGGGACTACTTTCAATAATAAAGGACTTTTAGAAGCAATTTTGGGTGACTGTGTAATTTTGTGAATGCTTCAAGATGGCGGATATCTCAACCTCCAAACAGAAAGATTACCAGTAAGGTCACTAGATGAACATACTGAAGTGTAAGATACTGCCATTAGTGATTTTTTTTAATATCTATCCTTGTCGCACAATTTTCTCCAACTGGGGATAAAAACAATCTAAAAATCATGGCCTACTGAATTGTTTGACAAACATCACTAGCGTTTGTCACACAATAGTAAGTGACATAACCTAACACATTCCTGACTTTACAGCAGTGCCATTACACCAAAAATAAAATACCCAAAAACTAGTGTCTTCCCTATTGCACTTGGGAAATTTGTATTTTTTGTTATCTTTATCTCACAATTTTCTCACATTCTCACGTGAGGAATGGAATGGTGGTACCTTACACTTAGTGAATTAATCTAGTGACCTTAGCACTAAGTTTTAAACGAGGAAAATAAGTTTTTTGATTGGGCCGGAATTTTCCGCAGCCTTGCGATTTGAACCGGGCTGGGTGAGACCATTCACAGTTGGGCACCAAATTAACTGTGTTCTACTCAGAACCACAGACCTAAGAGATAGAGTAACAAGATCAACATGACACACACACACACACAGCTCACACAATGGTTGCTGTGCAAGCACAAAAGGCGCGCTCCATCTTTGTATCCCGAATCCGGGGCAAGTTGAGCATTGTACCGCCAGATGCAAGCACACAAAGCACCAGCCTCGACACCGCAAGGTAAAACGAGGTTATCGATTATACATACATACATAATTCAAGTACACATTGTAGGCCAGCCTGTTTTATCCACTATTTATTGGTTTTCCTTTTATATTTTTATAATTCATACCAAATGTCAAATTAACATTTTGAAAAAATATTGCATTTTCAGATGGTTGTAATGATGACGGCCATAGTCGTGATTAGAGCAAAGTTGAAATGTAAAGACACCAGCACACCATAAGGTTATGCTGGGACGCTGGTGTCTTTACATTTCAACTTTGCTCTACTACTTAGTTCCAACTACTGCATGCTTATTTGAAATTTAGTATAAGGTATTACTTTAAAAGTTGCATTTACAGTACCCATTTTTTTTTTGCAAAAACTGTACATAGAGTTTAGAATTACCATTTAATTTAAAAAAAGGAAATGTAAGACATTTTTTGGAATAATAATTATTTTTAATAGACATTTTATAAACTCTGTTATTGACGATGTGTGAAAATGAATTGAACAAAAGAAAAATATAGTAGTTACTGTTTTTATAATATTTATAATTTAAGTAATGTACAATTTCAATCAAAATAATATGTCTGTATTTAGAAGTATTTGTAAAATAGACGGAGCGTAATAACTATAATAAAGCACTTCTAATCGTAGATCACCTTATTTTGAATATATAAGGCATGGGAAATGTGCTGTTAATGCAATAGTAATAAACTATTTTTTATTTTAGACAGTGTCTCTCCTGCAATATATGGTTCAACAGGAAAGTTTACTTGCAAAAAATGTAATAAACAATATAAAAATGCTAAAACACTTGGAGTGCATGCAGCATTAGACTGCAAGAAAGAACCAAAATTTCAGTGCCCAGCCTGCCCATATCGTTCAATAAGAAAATATAATATAAAATCACATTCTGCTCTGAAGCACAGAACCTGGCCTACTAATTTAAATAAAAAATAATACGTAAAAGAGTTTTTCCACTACTAGCATTAAACGATACCGTTATTTACTTTGTTTTCGAGCCAAGAAGATGAATTTCTTTCCTAGTGGTTAATAATATTTCCTTATTAACTACTGGTTAATAATAATTTTATTTTTTATATGTAAAAGCAATTAATTATAAAAGGCATAAAGGTGCTAGTAGTGGACAAACAATATATAAACCATGGTAGAGAAGACTTATCAGCCTCGCAACTTATTTCACTCGACGCCTCGCATCTCGGGAAATAATGCTGCTCGGCTGAGAAAAATGTCTTCTCTACCGTGGTCTATATTATACTATTAAAAGATATATTGACTACTGAGTTTTTGTTACTATGTACATATATTATAGTTTTAGAATTACCATCTAATTTAATAAAAGCAAATGTAAGATATTTTTCAAAATAATTTTTTTGTAGACATTTTAGTAATTCTGTTATTTACAATATCTGAAAGTGAATTGAACAAAATATGTTAGTTATTGTTACTATAAGATTTACAATGTAAGTGCATGTATAGTACCTATCAAAATAAATGTTCCATAAGAAAGTAGGCATTGCTTAACTATAATAAAGTACTTATCACTGTAGATAACCTTATTCTGAATGTATATGGCATGGAAAATGTGCTGTTAACAGAGTAGTAATAAACTATTTTTAATTTTAGCCAGGGTTTCCCCTGAAATATTGGGTGCAACAGAAAAGAAGTTTACTTGCAAAAAATGCAATAAACATTATAAAAATGCCAAAACACTTGGAGTGCATACAGCATTAGACTGCAAGACGGAACGAAAATTTCAATGTCCTATCTGTTCTTATCAATCCAGGAGAAAGTATAATGTGCAAAAACATGCATTACGACATGAGCAAAATATTCATTAACAACAAACTAGGTTGGTATTTGTATTTCTTTCAGACTTTGGAGAAGTGATGTACGTATTTGACAAATAGTGTAGCTATTTTATTATAACATTAAAGTTGTCAGCAGACATTTATTTTTAACAAAAGGATTCTAATACATAAAATATCGCTGTCCACTACTACCTACTGAGTTTAAAAGTTGTTACAGAACAGAAGTAACATTTTCTTCCGACTGCAGAAAAAGTGGGTACCGAAAGTTCCTGCATAGCGTAAATATTCAATAAATTTTAAGATAGGTATTCTCTTCATGAGAATACAATTCATTAATCACGCGATACTTTTTAAACCAATTGGAAGCATAAAAGCCCTTGGATACATTGGTACACACGTGCGGTGATACAAAACAAAAATACGTATCACCTTATTGTGGTCTGTTGCTACGCAAAAGTGTGAAAATGTTGGTTACCCTGCTGTCAATTTTAAGTCTATGTCAAATTCGAGGTTAGCAGGTTAGGTTTTCCGTCAGTTTTGACACAAAACCTAACCTGCTAACCTCGAATTTGACATAGACTTAAAATTGACAGCAGGGTAACCAACATTAACAGTTTTTCAATTCATTGTATTCTGTCACTAAATACAACTTGCGGTATGATTAGTAATCGGTGATAATCATATCACTTGTAGTATTATGGCTGAGATTATTGCATATTAACAAAAGCTAACTTTGCTTAAATAAATTATAAACTCATATTCTTGATAATCTATCTGTACAGAAGGAAACACTTTCTTTCATACATTAGAACTTTATAGAACTAAATAAATACAAAAGCATAAAATGTGTCACGTTTGCAGTTATGTATTTCAAAAGTTTCTGTGGAAGTTTTGTAAAACTGAAAGAAAGTAAACTACCTACATATCTAAAAGGATGATGCTTAATTGATATAAAATAGTAGTATTTCTATCCATACCTTATGTATTTAGAGTAGGTATGAAAGCAATGGTACGACTGCCTAGGTAAGATAAGAGTAGTACTTAATCGTTTTATTGGGTTTGTCTAGGTTCACATAATTTGTTTAATATGTTTAATTACACTGGTTCTTTTATTTTAACATTTTTGTTTTATATAACAATTTTAGTGTGATAAATGTTTGCAACTTATAGTGTATACAGTTCTTTGTATTTCAGATAACAATGTGGAAACGAAAAGGTATATATGTAAATATTGCAGTAAGGTTTATAAGAACTTACCAACATTAAAATCACATCAAGCTATTGATTGTGGGAAAGGACTACAGTTTAAATGTTCGGCATGCCCATACCGTTCAAGGAGAAAATACACCATGAAGAAACATTGTTTTCGGAAGCACACAACTTGAATTTATAATTTAAAACAATAGTAATTTACGTTACAAGTATAGAAAATGGAGCTTTTCAGTACGAGTGAGATGTTTCCGGAAGAGGCCGTTAGGCCGAGTCCGGAATTTCGAGACGAGTATAGAAAAGCCACTTTCATACGAGTTTCGTACAATATTTTTTCGTACACTAGCATACAAAACGGAATACTAAATTTATCCTCGTATATAGCAAATAAGTAGAGTAATGTTATTGTACGTAAGGTTTTATACGTGTTGTAACTAAGGAAACATACGGCAAAGTGCTACTTTTCCGTACGAATACCGCAAAGTGCAACTTTCTGATTAATAAATTGTACGGCAAAGTAGCTCTTTCAATGCTAGTGCACAAAAAAAAATATGTTATCTAACACAGCTTAATAGTAATTTACGTTACAAGTATAGAAAGTGGAGCTTTTCAGTACGAGTGAGATGTTTCCGGAAGAGGCCGTTAGGCCGAGTCCGGAATTTCGAGACGAGTATGGAAAAGCCACTTTCATACGAGTTTCGTACAATATTTTTTCGTACACTAGCATACAAAACGGAATACTAAATTTATCCTCGTATATAGCAAATAAGTAGAGTAATATAACGTAATGTAACGTTTTATATGTGTTGTAACTAAGGAAACGTACGGCAAACTGCTACTTTGCCGTACGAATACCGCAAAATACTACTTTGCCGTACGAATACCGCAAAGTGCAACTTTCTAATTAATAAATTGTACGGCAAAGTAGCTCTTTCAATGCTAGGGTACGAAAAAATATATTTACTGCAGTGATGTACAGACAGATCAATAAAAAAACCAATTAGGGCAGGCTGTGATATGTGTTATATGTTTGGCAGTACTGAAGTGGTTAGTAGGTTATGTTTTATTTGTTGTTTGACACAAACCGACATAAAACTTAACCTGCAAATATCGAATTTGACATAGACTGACAATACACTTCAGTACTGCCAAACGTATAACACATATCACAGCCTGCCCTAATTGGTTTTTTTATTGATCTGTGTGTATTAACCATGTTTGCCGCCAGAAGCCCCTTAAAATTTTGCACCCAAATTTTACTTATTTTTCGAAAAATCCAGAAATTATTGATTGTGATTGTTTTTGGTTGCTATTTTCACTAGATACATGCCTGTGAGTTAATATTTTATGACAAATATGAAACGCATTCTTTGTCAATTCCATTTTGGCGTTTTCTAAAATTTTGCGCCGGAAGCCCGGGCTTCTAAGGCTTTTGCCATAATACGCCACTGATTGACTGTTCAGTTTTTGTTCTCTCAGTAGACATAGTTTTAAAATACCATTTAATTTATGGCAATAATGATTTTTTTAAGATAAACATTTTAGTTGTATTCTTGCCATAGTAAATTGAATGTAAGTACATGTATACTCCGTTTAGGAAACTCCCGTGACTTAAAAGTCACTATCAGTTGGTTAATATGAAAATCGCTGGTAGGGTGTTGGTAATTTTTGCATTTTATGTTGGTGTCATGTGGCCGTAATTATGTTTAACAAACGAACAATCAATGTACGATAGCGGTAAATCGTTAGGATCATTATAAATACAAGGTATATATTCGATTTTTAAATTTTTTTAAATACAATTAAGGCCACAAGTTTGATCCCCTTGTTTTTGCTATGGTCCTAGTTGCCTGCCGCAATCTGTATAATACAAGATTACTTACTAAAGTTATTAGTAAATTATGTTTTTACTTTGTTTCACTAAAACTACGATTCGTATTTAAGTTTAGCAAAGTAACAAATAATTTGTCATAACCTTACACGTTTGATGCTACTGACCGTTAAGTACAATCAGCTGAAATAGTAGGTACTTATTACTTATCAAGTACACTCAAAATTGTACGTTTGACACTGTAAGTGTTGCGGGAGTTTTCGAAATGGATTATAGTATATAATTATAATTAGAATAAACTGTCTATATTTCATTTGTATTTTATTTTATTATTTTTAAGTCTCGGTATAAAAAAGTGGAAATAACAAGATGATAGCTTACTATTTATAATTTCTGTAATAAATAAAATAATAAAAGCGCATCAAAGAATGAGGAAAACAAAAGATCAGACATTAAAAAATATTAGATTCAAATGCAGCGAAATCTGGTACAAAAAACACTAAAGGGAATACAAAACGCTCATTATATCTGGTATCTCGCTATAACCATTCCTTTTTAAAATTTTATTATAATACAAAAATATATACTGCAATGATATGAATACAGGGGTATAAAAATTACTTTTAAAATAAGATTAAGGGATTACATTAGTTGGATATTATAGCGATTAATTTGAATATGAATTGGGTATTTGAATCATTGGTATGTAATTAGAAAAGAAAATATAATTTATTATAGTTAAATAATATGGGGCTAATTGCAAAACAGAAAGATTCGAATTTAATGTAATATCTAAATATGAAATTGGAAAATAATGACAATACTTAATCGAGATAGATTATTGCACATAGTGGGTAGAAATCAAAATAAAGCTTATATACTGTGTTGGAAGGAGAAAATATGAAATCGTCAAGGACTTTGTTTTGATTATTAAGATAACAAATTTGAAAATGAATAGCTGTAATTAATTTGTGTAACTTGAAATTATGAAATAAACCCTATTTTAAAAAGTAAAATGTTTGGAAAATAAAAAGGGTTACAATTAAGACAAAATTCGCGTGGTGGATAAAAAATGAAATTTTAAAATAAGAAGATTATACCAAAATGAAGGAAGACAAAGAAAATGGTGAGAAAATTTAACTAAAGCAGTGCTAATCTATAGAAGCCATTATTGAGGAATTACATTTGACATTGCATATCGATTGAGTTGGATTACAGCGAGCTGTTGGCACAGAATGAGAGTTCCGAGGAGATCGTTGGCAGAGGGAACATGTTTGAAGAATTTGGCAATTGAGGTCTGGTGTCCTTGTGCGGGGTCCTTGGTGCTGGTCGGTGAAATACTTGTGGAGAGTGGTTTTGTATACGGTGTTGGAGATAAGTGACAACGACTAGGGTCTGTTTGGACCCATGCTGTGAGGAAGCTTCTGTTCCTGATTCTAAGCAGTTTTGACATTTTGGTTGTCAGTGGAGGCCTTCACCGTGTTTATTGGGTGTAGCAGTTGTGATTGGTAGCAGAGTAGGACGAGTTGGTTACTGCCGAGGACATTGATAAGTTTAAATAAAAGGTAAATGAGTTTAAGCATTTAAAATAAGCACCGAAATAAAATAAAGATTAAAAGTAAATTAATTATTACGGAAGTACTTACTGTTTGAGATTGTCATATAACAAATGTAACGATCAGTTTGACGTACCATTTAACAGAAGTTATTTTGAGTTGTCAAAATTGAAATCGGAATATCAAATTTCAGAATAAGCAATCTAGATAAAAGGAATCCACATCTGATTTTCAGGAGCTAGCCAAAAGAATAATTTTTAATATTCAAATAAACTAAACACGGCAATTTTAATTGACTAAAAGATAATTATAAACATTCTACTCATAGGTAAAATAAAGAAAGAGCCTGAACCATTTCATATTTATGGCGTGCAACGTGGAGGCATATCAATACATACAGGATCAGGCAACGATGGGGGGGGGGGGGGGGGTCGAATATATTTCTAAAACTATGAGAGTTACATAAATATCGTGTATATAAAAGTTGTAGGTACAAACGTGATGTACATTACTAAAGTAATTTTGATTAATGGGTGTCTCAAAATAGTGTAGCAAATCAAACTTACTTTTTTTAAATGGAATGTTCTGTATTTAGGTAGCTTAAAAGTTTGCAGCAAAATACTATTATGATATGGGTACAGGGGTATAAAAATCAGCTTAAATGTGATTAAAAGATTGCAGTAATTAAAAATTATAAAGATCAATTTGCATATGAATTGGGTATTTAAATTATTAATATGCATTTAGTAAAGAACGAAAATAGAATTTATAATTTAATAATATGAGGCTGATTGAGAAAATGACAAATACTTTTTCGAGATAGACTATTGCACACAGTGGGTAGAAATCAAAATAAAGCTTTTATAGTGTGTTGGATGCAGAAAAATAATAGATTGTTAAGGAGTTTGTTTTTATTGATATTAAAAATTTGAAAATGGAAAGATGTAATCGATTTTTGTAAATAGAAATTATTAAATAAACCCTGTTTAAAAAGTTTAAATATGTTTGAAGTATAATAGGGTTGCAGTTTATTACAAAATTCGCGTGGTGAAATAAAATGAAATGTTAATAAGGTGAGCAGATTAAATGGAGGAAAATTAAGAATATGGTGTGAATACCAAACTAAAGCAGTGCTAATCTACAGAAGGAAATAAAAAGAAAGAAATACTGAATTAAGTTTATTGTGGAATTACATTTGACATTGTGCGTCTATTGAGTTGGATTACAACCAGAGTTGGGCAAGATACTTTTAAAAAGTATCTGGAGTACAGATACAGATACTTTCATAATTCCGGTATCTTAGATACAAGATACAGATACTTGTGTGAATGGTCTATGGATACAGATACAAATACTTTTTTTAGTGCTTATCAAATTGAGTTCGGCACTCCTCAAAGTCGCACAAAAGAATAACGGCAGCCTGGCCAGAGGATTAAAGGTCGGGTGACTGACGCCCTCTCCGCAAAGAAAGGGGCAAGATTATTGACCCCAGGCATGAAGCCTGGCCTTCGAAAAGGTTGACAGCCGGAGTGGTTTGGATTGAATATTGAAGAGAAGCAACTACGACTGGGGTCTGTTTGGATCCATGCTGTGAGGGAACTGTGTGGGATGATTCCTGAGGCAAACTATTTTTTTTCCTGGTTTAATTCGGATCCTGATTCTGGGCATTTGACAGTTTGGTTGTCAGTGTAGGCTTTCACCGTGGTTTTGAGTGGAGCGATTGTGGTCATCAGTAGCAGAGTTGGACAGGTTGGTTTCTGCAGAGGAGAATGATAAGTTCAAATAGAAGGTAAATGAGTTTAGGTATTAAATAAGAACGGAAATAAAATAAAGATAACAAATGTAACAATCAAGTATTTGTGATTGAATTTTCAAAGTTGGTTTGACGTGCCATTTGACAGAAGTTTAAATTGTCATAATTAAAATCAGAACATCAAATTTCAGAATAAGCAATCTAGATAAAAGGAATGCACTCTGATTTTCAGTGAAGTGCATTTAGAGGAGATAGCATAATTTTGAATATCCAAATTAAATAAATAGGGCAATTTAAATTGACTAAAATATAATTATAAACATATACTCATAGGTAAAACAACGTGGAGCCTTAACCTTATCAATACGAATCGTTTAAAAATAAAGTTGTATGGGTCTAACGTTAACTGTTTTGGAAATATTAACAATTTTATGCAAAAAAAATGCTGAACTTCAGACGGCTGCTGTAAGTAACAAAACACAATTAAGTGAAGGAAAACGTTACCAAAAAATTGTTTTTTGTGAATTACCTTTCGAGTGTAAAATGGTGAACCTGGGTACTAATGCTATACAGGGTGCTCAACATTTGCAAATTTCGGAATTTTTAACAATTTAACGCCCTGTATATTTGTGAATTTTTGAAAAGCCCTTTCAACGAGCTTTCTTTTGATATGTTAGTTCATACCTCTAAGTTCAACTGTTTTTCAGATATGAGAGTTTGAACATAAAAAAACAATTTAACGCCCGTACGATGCTTTATTTCAATGGACAACAAACGTCATTATAATGCGAATTTAAACACTTGCAAATCTTCGAGCATAATAAAAAAAAGGTTTAGATAATAAATATCCGGAAACCCAGAAATAACAAATACCAAAAAGGAAAAAATTAAATCTGAAAAGCTATTGAATTTAGGGCTAGTAAATGGAATATAAGAAGAAAACTCATTAAAAAGTACATACATACGCATACATAAACGGATCCTCTTCTATCAGCTACTGCCAGTGTTGAGGCTCATTAAAAGTACCATTCAAAAATACAGAAATGTGTTTCATTTAAACAAACCGAAATAATTCTATTTGCCAATTATGCGTCCGCTGAATAGCTTTAATACCCAAAGCACAAAAGGGGAAATATTTGAACATTTATTAATGTAATTAGTACAGGATTTTAATTTATTTGCTTTTGTATTTTTTTTTAATTTGATGCTGGAATTATTTTATTCCTGCATTTCTCGTTTTTTCGTGTTTATTATTTTTTGTATCTACACTGACCGATCGAGGAAAAAATCCGAAATTATTAAATTTGCAAATGTTAACCACCCCGTATAACATTACGAGCCTAGTCGGATATGAATGGAACCAAAAGAAATGTGCAACACAATTTTATTTTTCTGAATTAGAATTTATTTAATTTTCATAATTTCAATAGAGGCAATTGATCTTATTTAATACTATGTTATTTTAACAATTAATCAACCATATCTAATACTTATATCAACTACAATAATTATAAAATACACAAAAAGGAAACTTTAAATCTGGAGTATGTTAATTGGACCATAACCCAATAAATATTTATTTACCTAGCAAAATCTGATCTTCCTTCTGACAAATTGTAGCGGGCTAAACCGACAATTACAACGCGCCAATTTGTAACGGTACAACACGGTAATGTAACTTATAGGACCGCTGCCAAGCCCGCTACAATAGAGTTTGCCGACTAACTTCAGCAGAGCAAGAGGGGCGGGGGTTCAACACGAGATAACACAGGAGCAACGGCCTAATTAACTGTAAGCAGAACTTGCAGGATAAGGCGCCACCACAATTTCATACTAGGGAAAAATATGCTCAGGTGAACCCACTGAGGAAAAGTAGAAACATAAATGAATTCACCTTTCAACTATAAGCTTGGTCAGCGAGCTACTTGCAACATCATTGGTCTACCTTTCAAAAACTTACTTGATCAGCTGACCAAGCTCCTCTTACAACTGTAAAATACAATACACAAATATCGCAAGCACAATAACAAATAAAACCACAGTTAAATAGACATGAAATGTATTAGCAAAATATTTTAATATATAAATTGCACATAAAAATATCAAATGGGTTAGTAAACGGTAGTTACGTAAATTGAGTAACTAAACAGGTTGCAGTTGTGACACACTACAAATGCTACTACATAAAGTCAAGCATGTAGACTGACGGTAAATGAATTGTAATGACAGGATTATTTGCAGGGTGAGCGAGCCTTGTAGTCCGGTGAACCCCAATAAAGGCTAATTGTAAGCGAGCTGCGTACGTTTTATTTCCTCTTGCTGAAAATATTAGTGATTAATAAAGGATGTTTATTAGAATACAAGGTGCTTGTAAAGTCAACATTTTACAGGCACCGTGCCTGTAGAGACTCATTTTACAAGTCAGTTCAGACGACAGTAACAATTTACAGGCACCGTGCCTGTCAAGACTCATTTACCGAGTCAGTTCAGAGGACAGTAAACAACCGTTTAACAACTCAAAAAGAAATAAACAACTATAATGGTTTGACAAATGCAAAATGGCACACAATAAAAGTTAAACGACTGCAATGTTATGTCAAGTGTCCGATTCTTCGGTGAAACACCCTGTATACTTTGAATTCGCACTGTAAAATCTAATTTAACGTACGGTACCTTTAAGAAGCTTCGCTAGCGGCAATTTCTTATCCCATGCTACTGCATTCGGTTGCTTTCCAAACTCTGTAGAAGATACGTGAGGAAGACTGCACCATACATACCTCCTCATGCCGATGTAAACAATCTTTCTTATCATCTGAACAGAGTGGCTGATATCATGAGCAGACATCCTGATGATCTATTTTTAATCGTTGGAGACTATAATTTGCCCCGAATGTCTTGGACTTTGGAGGAGAATACAATTGGATTAACTCCAGGTAACGTAATTGATAATCTTGATGAGACATTTATTGAATCGTTTTATTTTCTCAACTTACATCAATATAACAATATTTTTAATTCAAATAATAAATTATTAGACTTCGTATTATCGCAACATGAAAATATTTCGGTGAAGCCTTCTATTTCCTCCTTTGTACCCGAAGATATCCATCATCCGGCCTTGGAAGTATTATTTAAGTTAGACTCCTTGCCTTTGACAATTAAAAATTCTTACACCAAACTAAACTTTACATCAGCCAATTATAATACTATTAATAACAAATTGCGAAGTATTAACTGGGAATTGCTCTTAAGCAATCTCCAAGTAGACGACGCTGTCTCTACGTTTTACACAAATATTAATGAAATTGTATCTGAACACGTTCCGTCAAAAACAATAATAAGAGGAAAATACCCTATTTGGTTTAGCTGTACTACTAAAAAGTTATTAAAGGAGAAAGACAGGTTTCACCGAAAATGGAAATTATACAGGCAACAAAGGGACTACGCACTGTTTTCTGGCTACCGTAAACGATCCAAAAAAGCTATTGATGCGGACTACCTGGCGTACATTGCTCGAACTGAGAATGCTGTTGTATCAAATACAGATATTAAGCCATTCTGGTCTTTCATGTGTGAGAAAAGGGGAACCCATTCGATTCCTTCTGAAATGTCTTATGATAACGCTACTGCTTCTACGTCTCAAGAAATATGTGACCTCTTTTCTATCTTTTTTTCTTCAGTTTATGAGCCAAACGACCTGCCGCCTCTCATCTCTCTTGAAAACAATTTTACAGACTCAATTACTCTTAATTTTATCACTAAAGTAGAAATATTTAATAAATTAAAAAATATTGACATAAACAAAGGTCCAGGTCCAGATAAAATAGCACCAATCTTCATTAAATCATGTTCAGATACTTTAGTTCACCCATTACATATAATATTTAACAAATCTTTAAAAACTGGGGTATTTCCGCAGACTTGGAAACACGCACAAATTATACCAGTTTTTAAGGCGGGGGATAAATCTGTTGTGAACAATTATATACCCATTTCTATACTTTCGCATTTCGGAAAAATTTTTGAATCTCTCATTACAGATTATCTTTTCTATACTATGAAGACTAGACTTAGTATTGCTCAACATGGATTTTTCAGAAACAGATCTGTTACTACTAACCTTCTTGAGTTCGTGCAATGTGTGGCAGAGTGTCTTGATAATCGCATACAAGTGGATGCCGTTTACAAAGACTTTACTAAAGCATTTGATAAGGTCCATCACGCCACACTTATAATAAAATTAAATAATATTGGTATTCATGGCAATCTTCTTCGCTGGATTGAGTCATATATTACTAATAGAACGCAGTGCGTAGCCCTCAACAATTACAAATCGATTATTACTAAGGTGACTTCTGGAGTTCCTCAGGGATCGCATCTTGGACCTATTTTGTTCCTCGTATATATTAATGATATGGAAAATTGTATTAAGTATTCTAAATTTAAACTCTTTGCAGACGATATAAAATTCTACAAAATTATATGTACTAGAGGCGATGCTGAGGAGCTTCAGAAAGATATTACCAGCTTTTCCGAATACTGCAATGCTAATACTCTTTCTTAATGTAAGCAAATGCCAGCAAATTTCATTTACGAGAAATAAATGTCCAATAACGTTCAATTACGTCATCAACAACTCAAAATTAAAAAAAGTTGACGAAGTGAGAGACCTCGGGGTAATTTTAGACTCAAAACTGCTTTTTGAATCTCATATTAATACAATGGTAAATAAAGCTCTTAAAAACCTGGGTTTTATATTCAGAATTACTTGTCAATTCACTAATATAAAATGCTTTAAAATACTATATTACTCAGTAGTGAGAAGTAATCTTGAATATGCTTCAATCGTATGGAACCCTCAGTATGCTATTTACATTAATAAAATAGAAAGAACTCAAAAACTTTTTATCAATAAACTGAATTTCAAGTTTCATAGACAGTGGTTTTTTAATACCTATGATCACAACTTAAAGCTTTATGGTCTATTAAGTTTATCCGATCGACGCAATATGCTAGATCTATCTTTTATACATAAAGTGATTCAAAATAAAATCGATACGGTCTTGCTACATGATATCAGTTTCAATGTTTCCCAATATCCAACTCGTAAACACTCACTTTTTTATCTTCAAACTTGCCATTCCAATTCATTTAAAAATGCACCATTATATAGAATTATGGACTCCTATAATAATTTTTACAGTCACATAGAAATGTTTTCAGTATCTAATACACAATTTAAATCTAAAATTACGGCAGAGCTTCACTCTGGTCGTATGTAATCTATGTTTAATACTTCAAACGGTGTCTGTGCTGTATATGTCATATTCAACTACTTTTTTATATAAAATAATTATTGTGCTCGCTTTAAATTAGTTATGAATCCATAGTTAGATATATATATTTTTTTCGTTTTGTTCTCTGAATATGTTAACTTTAACCATCTATGTATATATGTGTAATATGTGATGTCTTATCATAGGGATACTATGTATTCTGTTAGACATCCTGTTAAAAATAAAATAAAATAAAATAAAAAATAAAATAAAATAACGGGAAGCTGCTGGCTGAGCGGAACCATGGGGTATAATCCACTACTGAAAGCGGCATCGAAGCACACACGGTAAAAAACGATAGCTTCACGAAACAATGATAAGCTGCTAATGAGTTTCCACAGATAGTCCGTCAAACGACGTCATAGGAGAGCCACTTCACGATACGAAACACTCAAGGCTTACATTAAACGACAACAATACCCAGTTCGCGCGGCTGCGAGAGCTACCACGTGCAGTTCATAAAGAGTCTAAGAAATTCAAACACAACACTTGCGTACGAAACATTACAGGCGGTACACATCCCACACACACCAAGGTATGACCGTTCGACGTTAAAATAGCACAGAAATTAAACGTCAAAAACCCTCGCAGCACAATCCGCAAAGGGGAAGCGTTGCGGGAGCGCCAATTCAAAAACCAACTGTTGCTTTCAGACGCCGGATCGATTCTGCCTGTAAAACCGCGCGAAGACGGCCGCATTGAAAAGTGGTGAGGGAAAAACCTCCGACTTGCTCTCTCAGACACATCGCATCTATCTCCTAAATTCTCGCTAGAAACATGCAGGAATCCACATCGCAGACGGATCGATAATTCAACTTGCGCTTTTTTTAGCGTGCCAACAGATCGGAACAGGGATACACAGAATGGCTGTAAATGAAGAACACGAGATGCTTAAATTCAGGCGGTATAATTCGAAAAACCCATATACAAGTGGGGTTGTAATCAAGAAATAGTCAATTAAATAAAAACATATTATTATAAAATATAAATATACAAGTTAGAGATAATAAGTACACACAATAAAATTTACAGAATAAATAAGTTTGAATTTGATTCACAAAAAATGTTTGTCATGTATGACAGAATATTACTTTCAAGAACTGCTTATAATTGGTACTTCTGTTGCAGTTTCAATATACGCGTTAGGTTGAACATCACTGGAAACATTTTCTTCCAAGCTCGCTTCTGCCGTTTTAACAGAAACATCCTCCTTCGTGTTAGGCAGCTCCGTTCCATCACCCTTTTGTAGTTTAGCTATAGCATTTTGATGTGCGTTAAATTGCTTTGCAATAGTGTCTTTCAGTGTTTGCAAGGTTCCTTCCTCAATGCAAGTTCTAATTTTTTCAAAGAACTTCATATAATGGTGAATGTTATGGCTGAAATGTAACAAAATTGAAAATAAACCAAACAAACACAAAATTTAATTGTAATTACATGGTAAGCAGTAATGGCCCGAGTAACTCTTGGGCTGTGACAAGGTGATATATGTAGCCTCTCGAGTATTTCTTGCATGCCAGGCATTCGCATTTGTCCACAATCGAGCCAAAATCTTGCGCAAATCTGTTTAAGTTTTCTATGTGATACATTTATATACTTTTATACTTACTCTGCTTGTCTTAAGTTAATTTCATTATACTTTTATACTTACTCTGCTTGTCTTAAGTTAATTTCATAAGGATTGTCAGAATTGGCTGAATCTAACGAAAATGTAAGTGCACAAGATCGTTCAGTAATGACGTGGCAATATGAAGTATCAAATAAATCCACACCAAGTTGCACCAGCTGTAAAACTGTTACAGGGTTCCAACAACCATGCACTGCACGAAGTTTTTCTTGTGGTAATTCGCTCTAAAAGAATGGTACAGGTAAATCTTCCTGCTAATATTTCAAGAAATCCTAACAGAACGATGTTTCTCTAGATTGTTTATATAATAAATTCTGAACTTACGATTACAAATTCAACAACTTCTTTAATTTCTTCACCAGTTTGCAACTCTACTTCAGGGCCATTATTATGCAAACCATCTATTAAATATCCACCTACTGTATTATTTCTACACACGGCGTTAATACAGTCCTGTCGAGACTTCAAATTATAGCCACCAGCTATAACAGCCATCACAAACGAATTTTTTAAAGCTTCAGAGGCTTCATGCCTCTCCATGCACTGCTTAAAATATCTTATGGTGTTCTCAACGGCTTTATCAATACGTTTGCTTGAACTTGCTACATTTGTATCTCCATCTGAGAGCAGATAATACATGTCGGGCCCGTATGCCTCTATCGAATTCATATACGTCTTAGCGTTAATCAACACTTTTCCTTGGCGAGTCCATATAGGTACAAAATCTTGAAAATGGTGCCCAGGTTGTGTGTAGTCACCAGGGTCTTGCACAGTTACACAGGAGATGCACTCTTTCATTCCTAAAATTTAAATTTATTTTCCTTTATTGCTTACTTTATACACATCAATTACTCACCAACGAATTCAGCTATGGTCCCTGGATAATCGGTCATCGCATCCTCAAAATTGTATGTGCTAACGAGAGGAATCTGAATGACGTGTAATTCTTTAGAGATGAGCTTAAACACTGCATTAGTAATGTGAGGAATGCTTCCACCCTAAAAGCAATTCTTGTTAGCGTTACAAATTATAAGTTCGTCCACGTACCCGTGTGTAGAGCATGGCCATAGGGGTTTTTAAAGCGGCATTGGGAGATTTTTGTATTTCCTTTAGAGCTCCCAGTCGGGGAGCACATTTTGTTACACTGTTTACGACGAATTTCATATTTTACATGTGCATACAACAATTGTTCTGCAATATTGTGTTGCTTGTGTTAATTTTTGATACAGAAAAACTGCTTTTTAACCTGGGAAAGGTGACATTTAAAAACACGTTTCTGAAATAAGCGTGCTTCTTTAAAGTACCGTTTTAATTTTACAACACAAAGGCGTGTTTTAAATGATGCAACTGCCAAAGAGCACAACACAGTTTAAATACTAAAAATGTTTGAATGTAACTTGGTAATTTTTCAAAATCACAGCATAAACCTAACCTACATTTCACTTTTGGAACTTTGGAAGTGATTAGTGAACCGACGCGGCGGTAGATGAAAGAACTAATAATTTGCCACGGAGGACAAGTACTCGAACATTCTGCTAAATTTAATGATTATATACCCACCTACTTAAAAATTGTATATAGACTAATAGTCATTTCTTATTTGCTTTATTTCTGTGAATATCTTTTTTATAGCTATTAAGGCAACTAGTGTTTTACAGAGGGTTTAAAAATCGAGGTCGATCATGTTAAAATTCGAGCAAAGCGAGAATTTTATGATCGACCGAGATTTTTAAACTGTAAAACACGAGTTGTCTTCAATATTTTTTCTACAGCCGAGGAGTTTGTTAGCTTAAATGCCCTCGGGGCTTCGCCCCTCACCAAAGCGGCCGTCGGGGCTCCACCCCTCTCCAAGGGGGCCCTCGGGACTCCGCTCCTCTCCAAGGGGGCGCTCGGGGCTCGGCCCCTCTCCAAGGGGGCCCTCAGGGCTCGGCCCCTCTCCAAGGGGGCTCTTGGAGCTCCACCCCTCTCCAAGGGTGCCCTCGGGCTCCGCCCCTCTCCAAGGGGGCCATCGGGCTCCGCCCCTCTCCAAGAGTGCCCTCGGAACTCGGCCCCTCTCCAAGGGGGCCCTCAGGGCTCGGCCCCTCTCCAAGGGGGCCTTTGGAGCTCCACCCCTCCCCAAGGGTGCCTTCGGGGCTCCGCCCCTCTCCAAGGGGGCCATCGGACTCCAGCCCTCTCCAATCGGGCACTCGGGGCTCCGCATACAAATCGGTCCGATATAATAACTGTACTTTTAATCTTCACAAATAAGGTTTTATAAACTCTTAAGGCGGATTCTCGCTCGCACGCAGAATGTCGTTGACGCAGAAAGCCGTAGACGTAGAAAGTTGAACTTAGTATTTATTAACGTGACTGTTCCAGCTCGTGCGCCCAAGTCGACGGCGCAGGTTGCAGCAATTTGCAGCCGTTTCCGTTACGAATGCGTTGTCGCCAAAGTTCGTACAATCTCAACTTTGGGCGCAAGAAGTCGTAGTCGTGTGCGGAAAGTTATAGAAAATGGCGGTAAACGAGTTCCAGTTAATTAACCTGGTCAACTTAAAACCGGAGGTGTGGGATTCGAATTCCGCTCTTCAGTTGTGACGCTGTTAATGCAACTTCTTTTGTTTAATTTTGGTGCAACTAATGCTACTAATGCATTAAACTCATCCACATGAAGACGTGTGTATTTATAAAATTCTTCGGGATCTTCTGTCATCATAACTTTCAAAGTATTCAGAAATCTGCCACATTTCTTTCTACTTATATTGATTTAATGGTCGAATTGACGCACCTCCGTTTCATCAGAACATTCGGAAGTAGTAGTCCTTCTTGATGGGCTATATCAGCTAACATCAGCATATTTTTCTTTTTTGTAAGCATCTATAATAAATAATATAAATATAAATAATACATTATACGCTAAGGGAAAAATGACATTCTCTCCCACAGCGTTCCTATACCTATACTATTTTTTTCCACGACTTCAGTTAATAAATAAGTTACTAATATTTCTTATAATATTAATTTTGAATATTATATTTTAAGGTACTCTTTATGGAATAATGCTTTTTTACTAAGACAGTTTTCACCACCTAGAAACTGATTTCTACTTTAGCCGCGGAAAACGTAATACGTGTAATAGATAAAATACTACTTATTAATTCATAGTGCTTACCTCTACTACCAGAATTTTCAGTATTCAAATAGCAACTTTAGTAATATAGCTACGTATTATTGCGCACCAACGGAAACCTGCACTCGCATACAAGAATATTTGAAGAGTTGCAGCCAGTTGCAACGACTTCTACGCGCAAGTTATTTTGCGTAGTTCTGCGTCGGTAACATTCTGCGTACGAGCGAGAATCCGCCTTTAAAGTACTCCGTGCTTTAAATGGAGTGGCGTGTTTTATAGACAACATAAAGCACGCCGCATATGACCCTTGGAAACAGTTTAAAATCACGGCTGTAGAAAAAATATTTTTTCTACTCCTTTATTGGTAAATTGCTCATTAAGCACTGTTTATTTACTTGATTAGTAAGTTCGTTGTTACAAACAGTGTTATGTAATGACTAACACGTATTTTTTTTCCCGCTGCTGATCATGTAAGTCAGTGATACAGCCTTAGTAACAAAACGTGTAAGTCGGTGATTATATTTGTTTGCTGCTTTCTCTTGACAACGGAACTTAATATTATTATTAAGTTCCTAGGATAACTGTGACACTCACAGGTAACACGACTCACGAAAATTAATCCTGGTGACAGGTGACAAACCAAACGATTTTTTTAAAAATCTAGGAAAATTTCGATAAGCAGCGGGAAAAATATAATAAGATAACTCGGAATGTATCGTCTATTAACATTCTCGGCAGGCAACAAGCCGCGGCTTTGCCTTGGCTTGTACTTGCCTACCTCAAATGTTAATAGGCCTTACATTCCTTGTTACTTAAATAGCTATTTCCCGCTGCTGATCATGTAAGTCAAAGTGATACAGCCTTAGTAAGAAAACGTGTAAGTCGGTGATTATATTTGTTTGCTGCTTTTCGTTGACAACGGAACTTAATATTATTATTAAGTTCCTAGGATAATAAAATTAGCAACGCAAGATGCAGACTTAGACGTTTTATTTATAATTGCAAGTGTTTATGTGACATGTGACGCTCACAGGTAACACGACTCACTAAAATTAATCCTGGTGACAGGTAACAAACCAAACGATTTTTTCAAAAATTAATAATAAAATAGGAAAATTTCCATAAGCAGCGGGAAAAATATAATAAGATAACTCGGAATGTATCGTCTATTAACATTTTCGGCAGGCAACAAGCTACGGCTTTGCCTTGGCTTGTACTTGCCTACCTCAAATGTTAATAGGTCCTTACATTCCTTGTTACTTAAATAGCTATTATCAGGTTGCAGTTAGCTTCTGTTGTTTGTACGGCTGTGACTGCAGCCGCCTAATTTTTAAGATGGCATGACAGTAATGACGATTTGACAGTTATAAAACATTTCTTCTTCATTTAACGAAATGAGTGTGGTTGTAGAAAAAGTATAGTACGCAACTCGAGCTATAGAGCAATTACGCACTCGTGAAATTACACACGGGCCGCTACGCAGCTTGTGCGTAACTTTTCCAACTCGCGTGTATATTACACTTCCTACAGCTCTCCTTGTGTAATATACTATTGCTATCATAATTGTAATCAATAGCTGTAACTAAATTGTATCTTAGTATAAAATACTCCAAATTGTGCATCAATCAAAAATTAAAAAAGAGTAAATAATGGTGATTAAATTATTTTTGATTGAAAATCATTTGTAATAACTATATATAGGGTGTATTAAAAATGGCGCATAATCTCTAGGTAGAGCGATTCTTTGATTAATTCTGAGTCGAAAATCTTAATACTAAAATGTTGGATTGGTCTTCATAAGCCCTCACGAGCGGTAGATAAATAGTAATTTATTATACAGGACGATAAAGTTAATGATTCAAGAGTGGATAGTAATAACTTTATCGTCGTGTATAATACATTTTTTTTTTCTATAGCAAGAACTTTAACAATTTCAAAAGAAAATAAGGAAAGTCAATCACATTTTGAAATCTCAGTAGCTAGATTGGGTTGCTAGGATAATACGAATAAAAATTTAAAAAATCAAGTACTTTAGCTACCCTTGATGTTAAAGTGCTACTTTATCTACTATTTTGAGTTGATAAAGTAGCACTTTAACATCTGCCATAGAAAAAAATACTTTTTTAAAGTACTTTAATTTTCGTATTATTCTAGCAACCCAATCTAGCTACTAAGATTTTAAAATGTTTTTGACTTTCCTTATTTTCTTTTGAAATTGTTAAAAGTTCTTGCTATAAAAAAAACATGTATTATACACGACGATAAAGTTATTACTATCCACGCTTGAATCATTAACGTCTCGAAGTTAAACGATTCACTCGTGGATAAAATTTAACTGTATCGTCTTGTATAATAAATTACTATTTTTTCAGTATAGACCAAAAATTGGAAAGCTATTGAAAATCAAGTACATCATGGAAAGTGTAAGTCATGTCTAAGTTGGTTTCATACAATGAATACATACGTTTCTAATGTCAAGCAGCTTTCAAGTAATGAGTTTATCTGATGTAAACTGTACATGTAACTGTTTTGTCAAGACATTGTAACATTTTGCACACTAGTTGTTTAACCTCAGTTTTTAAAACCGTATACTAGCATATAAAATGTAGAAAAACGTATATGTCTTCCAAAATTCCCAATGCACATGTTAAATTTGAAGGTTGCTATGGAAGTGTCACTGAATGACAATCAAATAATTATCTATATATTTAAAACGTGAAGCGTTTTCTTTCGACATCTATTTGAGACTTCCACCGGACCGATTTCGATCATTCTTTTTTTAAATGAAAGCTGCCACCGTATAGATGTGCACAAAAGTCCTAAATTTCAAATAACTGCATAACTTTTAGAGAAAAACCAAAATATTGTAGCGCGTAAGTAACGTAGCTTTTGGACCAAGTAAACTTTTGAAGTCGAACCGCGGTGTTCTGCTGATTTTTACAATGGACCACTCGAATTTGTTTGGGTAAAATACAGACGCTGAATGAGTTAGAATATAGTTTATGGGCTTTGTATGCGTTAGACAGAAATAGACATATGCGATTAACATCTAGCATCCGCAGAATCAAGGTGTTTTATTTTTAGAAAACATTGAATCCTAGAATACTAGATTTTAAATCGCATATGTCTATTTCTGTCTAACGCATACAAAGCCTATAAACTGCATTTTAACACACTTGACTTCCCATGCTCACATTATCCACCACCAATCTGTAGATTTAACACCTGATATTTCATTACCTTTTTGCTTTTGGAGAAGTCAGTTTCCTGTACGCCTAGCATTTGCCATGATAATTAATAAATTCCAAGTACAAACTCTGGATAAAGTAGGAATATATACTGCTCAACAAATGAACTGGACCATCTATAAAAATAATATTTGTTACATTGCATCATAAAATATATATATATATATATATATATATATATATATATATATATATATATATATATATATGTATGCCTGTTAAGCTGTCACCTCCGAGTCATAAATAAGACGACCTGACCTCTGGGTTATCCCGCTATGCAGATCCGTATATAAGGGTATATTTGTGAAGAGGGGAAGGTCTAAAACACGTTTCTCAAAAGAGGGGTAATGTTTTTCAAACAAAATATTTCGTATATATTACGGATACATAAAATACAATGTCGCCTCCATTCTTATATGTATATATTGTGATAGATACGTCTAACTCTCCTCCAGCAGTGTTGTCACTTATCGCAGCTTGGGGTGATCTCATTCCCACATCCCGTTCTATAAATAGATCTTAGTTATCGCTAAACGTTGAGTTGCAGATATCTCAATCAATGCTTGTAGTTCTATTCTATAAAGCTCGTGTTTCGTGACGAACGTGACAATGACAAGTGGTGTTCAAAATGACTTCTAGAGGCCAATTACTCCAATAAATAAGCATCTACACATGAAAAAACTTTCGAAAGCATTCAAAAAAGCTAAAATAGAAAAGAAAACTCAACAAGATATTTTATTATGCATTTTATTAAGAAAAAACGAAGGTTGCAGCTGTATCGAGCAAACTAACATAAACTTTACTTGTTTTGCGTTAATTTATTTATGTCTGCAGCGAACACCTGTTAAATTCAGGCGGTAATCTCCTGAATTGTCATTTCACCTACGCAGTGTGTTTTAAGACTCACGATTTTTTGCAAATGGAATTACAAAACCAGCAATATTGATTAATAATGATAAGAGATTAATGAATATAAAGGATCATAAAGGACTATACGTATAACACAAAGCATGTGTTTTATTATATTACATTATTTTTGAAAGAATATTCTATAAAGATGAGACGCAAGAAAAATTATTATTTTCAAATTGTTAAAATAACAGCAAGTTGAACACCAAAGTATTAAAGAAAAATCGTTATTTTCTCTTGGTAAAATTCTCCTAAGACGTCGAGCGAAATGTTTTACTGAAAGATGTTGGCAAAATGCTCCCTTTTATGAAAAATTACCTAACGTTTTCACAGCATTTCTTTAGCTGAATACATTTCTAGGTTTTTAACACATTTTAATTTTTTCTTTAATAAATTTTTAAAGACACTCAAACATAACGTCACATTATCAGCGGGTTATCTTTCAACTTTCCAGAAAATTAATAGAGTTTAGAAACTAATCACTATAAAAATGTTTAAAGATTTTTTTGAGAAATACTATTAAAAGTTCTTATTTTTTCTGGGAGAGGATTACAACGAATCTTAAATACAGTATGATTTTTTATTATCCGAATTAGGGGAGGCTGTGCACAGAAGGACGAAAGTATGTCGTAAATGATATCATAAATCACTTCACCGTTTGAACTACTGATAAAGTGTCACAATAATTCAAATTGTATTGCTTTATGTTATATTGATTAATTAAGTCAAGTATTTATAAATAATTAAATTGGTTAAATGGTATGTGCCTACCCAAATTCATATAATATAAAATCACACATTATAACTGCAGTAAAGAGTTTAATTTACATTTTTAAAGAAAATTATAAAGTATATCTGCGCTAAACGAGAATTTTATCGAAAAAAGCGAGTGTTTTAAAAAGAATTACATCTAGTAGGTTTTGAATTTTGTTTGAGTGTCAATTTTCATGTGCCCTAGATTGTTATTGGTATTGCATTATGGGAAATTCAAAGCATACTAGATGTATTTTTTTAAAAACACCCGGTACTTTTAGACGATTTTAGAAAACCGAGAATATAACAATATTACAAATATTGTTTTATAATTTTCCATTCATTTTTTATAAGGTTTTTAGTAAACATTTATATTTTTCCGGAAAATGTTTCTTCTTCTTCTTCTTCTCTAATTTTTAATGCCCTTTCGGGCATCGGATAATGGTCTCTAGTCCTGTATCCAGCTTTTTCATCTTTTTCTGTCCCTCGTTATTATTTTCATTTCATCCATTGTCACTCCCTTTCTAGTCCTAGTTCTTTGAATTTTTCCATCCATTTTCTTCTGGGTCTGCCTCTTTGTTTTTTTTTGGTTGGTTTTCCAGCTTCCGTTATTCCTCTTGCGATTCTGTTCCATTCTTGTTATGTGCAGGTACCAGTTTAGTTGTTTCTTTTTTATTTTTTCATTATTGGTTCCTGTTTGGTTATTTCTCTTATGTCTTCATTTTTTATTCTGTCCCATTTAGTTTTCCCTGCCATTTTCCTGAGGTGTTTCATTTTCAAAAATCTATTTAATTTACCTATTTAAAATTTTCTTCAACAAGAAATTCCAAACGCATTGAATTACAATTTTGCAAACATTTTCAGAAGATTTCAAAAATTAATAAGTAGCACAGCAAGCGATGTTGCTTTCTGGAGTCTTTATTCCATTTCAGAGATTTTTCAACAAAACATGTGATATATTGTGGACAGTGATACCAGTCGTCAAGGTATGAGTTTAATTTGAATTTTCGAATTTTTGCAGTAAATTATAGAAAAACAGGGAACATGAACAAATTAGACGTTGTATGACAAATTTTCAAACGTGGTCAAAAAATTCAAAATAACGCCAAACAGAACAATAAACTATAAATTGTTGTTTTTTTTTAATTTTGAAAAGTTCTTTTTTAGAACTTAGTCACTTTTTCTCAAATGGCCATTTTGCTGACAGGCCGCTTTTATAAGAACATTTTATTGACAATCTTGCTGCTCCAAAAGACAGAAGAACTGATCTGCACGTTAGCAACCTACATATTTTATTTTGAAAAACAATGCGGGTTGCCTTTTCTTTAGGTAATCTTTATGGTATGTTAATGGTAATATGGCCTCCAAAATGCATGCTGTAATATCTTTATTTAAAAAATATAACAACCTCCGCAGTTACTACCCCACTTTTTTATGACCCCAAGACCTTCAGCAATAATTTATGTTATGTAGCTTCACTGCCTACAAGGAGGCACATTGAATCAATAAATTATTTGTATTTTGAACTCAAAATGCAAGATATTTTTTAACTTCTTTTTACAATAAAGGAAGTATTGGATTCACCCCAAAAATTCGAAATTGAGTTTTCAACAGATGTTCAAGTTTTAGAGTCCCCTGGACCCAAAAAACATGTTTTTGTTCATTGGTCTGTCTGTCAGTCTGTGTGTGAACAGAATATTTCAAAAACGGACAGAAGTATGACATGCATAACCGGAAGTATGGTGTTTACTCTTGTGATTTTTCAGTTTTCGATTTTTTCAAAAACGGCTGTAACGATTTTTTCCAAACTTTACATTTTTAATGTGTGTTGATGTGAGATAGGTGAATTTCCAGTTGAATACCTCTAAAATGGGTTTTTGTTTTCTTTATTAACTCCTATTTTAAATAGAACACCCGGTATATTATTACATTTTGGAATTCAGCTTAACATTTTAGAGAAAATGTGTCTCTTGAAATAACGCTTTATTTTGTACGGTTTCTGTAGAATTTGTTATTTTTGGAAATTTTTGACAAATGCCTAAAAATTAAATATCTAATTTTTGGCTAATTATAAGATCACTGTAAAAGGAAGTTGTGTGGGTGTATCACACTAGATTTTTTTTAAATTTTGACCAGGGGAAAACCACAGAAAAGACTTGAAATTTACGGATCATCAGGTGAAATTTCTCACGAACAATTTAGTTCTCAGAAGACTCGTGTGTTTAAACAATTTAATATTTTTCGTTCGGAAATATAATAAATAATTTATTTATTTATAGGAATGGATTAATAGCAATAACTTCTATGACTTTCCCATAGAAACACTTGATGCTAGTAACCTGCAAGAAAATAATAGTAATGATCCTTTCCAAGAACAATTTCAGAATAAATCCAGCATATTTGTAGATAAAATCTATACAGAATTTATCCCCTGCCCAATTATTTCTTCCTCGGAAAAAAGCGAATGATGAGACTTCAAAACTAAGTAATCAGAAAATTAGTAGCTCTTCTACTATTGTAAGTGCATCAGACACAACTGTAGATGATGATGGGGAACGTGACTTTGAACCAGAGGGTAACCTTTATGAAACGAGTTTATCATGTCAATCAAATGAATAACAAATTACTTTGCCAGTTGAAGACAATATTATTAAATCCTCGCTAAAAATACAGCTGGTAAGACATATATGAAATTGGAATAATTCTTAGTAGTGTTTATAAATTTGTGTATTGTTTCACATATTCAAACTGATGAAACAACCTGCTAGGATGCGTACAGAAGTTTGAGTCTTAATGTAGTTATTTTTTATTCTATTCAGTCTGTTAATTACTGCATTTTGAAGCATTGTGCCGTTAATTCTCTAACTTCTTTAACTGATTTTTTCTTATAGTTAATAGTATTCATTATTAGATATCACTATTATTATTAAATTCAGGAAAACGCAATTTAAAATTAGCTTAATTCAGGGTCTTTTTTAGATAATACGAGGAAATGATGCATCATTATTAAAATTCAGCTTAACAGAAGAAACCATGTGTTTTATTTTAATTTAATTAGCTAATGACCGATAAACCCCCACGAAAATTAACGATTTCAATTGAAAAGAATTTAAGAACCCTAAATACGAAAAGAAAACGCAACAAAAATTATCATTTGCCATTTTATTAAAAAAAGAACGTTGCAGCTGCATCGAAAAAGCTAGCATAAAATTTACTTGTTTTGAAAAAGAAGAAGAATAAAAGTGATGTCAAACGCTTGTTTTTTGAAAAACGTATTGTAAACTGCTTAAATTAAAAACAGGTAAACATAATGCCATATAGCTATAATGAATGTATAATCGAAGTCGCAACCACATCGATTTTTGACTGTAGCTCAAAAACAAAAGGAAATTTACAAATGTAACGAAAATGGGACATACCTTCTTACTCCCTGTACGCGTAATTATTAGGAAGTTATACAAAAACGAAACACCCGATCTTAATGCTTAGTATGCTATTGAACAGCAAGTCTGCTTGAGAATCAGTGCTTAAAAATAAATAACAAGTTATGTCTCCCGACTTCTACTTCTGATCTAAAATATCAAATAAAATAAGCTAGCGACGTCCGCAGGTCAAAAGCGATGTTGCCGCGATTTTGGAGGTCGTAATATGCTTTACGTATACCGGAGGCAACTTAGCACAGGGCTTGCCTAGCTTAGAAGCGATCCCAGCGCCACCGGTCTATACTCAAACTAAAAGACCGTTTTGCAGGTACTTGGGGTCAGAATCACCTCCGGGCAAATTTTCGGGAATGGACTCTGAGCAACATCTAGTGGTGGAATTTGTGAAAAGTATGGCGAAACGTTGTCACCTCCAAAAACGGAAGTGACAACGTAATTTCAGAGGTGACTTCATTAGGCACGTATCTATTTTGGAGGTCAGAATGACCGGGTGTATGTATATATATATATATATATATATAAGTTTTTTTCTACGACCACCACTAAAAGTATGTCTTTTAGCGCTAGCTTTTTTCGCTAAAAGTAACGTTTTATAATTTAGCGTGTTTAAAATGAGATCAGCTGTTTACTTTTAGGACATGTGTTATAAAGTGAAGTGAGGTTATAAAACTACAATTTCGAACTGGAAGTGAGGTTGTAAAGTTATTCTAGTTACTTCTTGCGTTAGAGGTAAAGTGTTTTTAAAATAATTAAAGCGTTATGTAATGAATAAAGGCAGATGTGTACTGTTATGATTATCTTTGATAACTGACTTTGACAGTACTGGCTCCACAAACATTAACCTGTGCGTCAAGACCATCTCTTTATTATGACATAAATTATAACTGTCATAAATGCAAACCTTTGTTAAATCCACATTTATGGATTGATAACAGTAAATTTAAGGCCGTAGAAAAAATATTGTGTGCAAACTCGTGCTAAAAGTGTTATTGCACTCGACATGTTATAAAACTCAGCCTTCGGCTTCGTTTCATAATTTTCATGTCTCGTGCATAAACATCAACTTTTAGCACTTGTTGCACAAATAGCTATTGTTTTATAGTGTACTCATATTAAGCGTTTAATTGCACTGTCCTCAAATATCAACTGAAGAATTAACAAAATCATATTACAAAAATTAAAATGTAAAAAAATTATAAAAAACTATATGTAACAAAAATAAGAGGAAGGGCAAAAAAGGGAAATTAATAGTTTTTTGAGTCTTCTCGGAACGTTTAAAAATTTTTGGCAACAATTTGGCATACTTCGTAAGCAATGTGCTATCAACATTTGGGCAAAATTCAAAATTTTTAAATGATAATATTTTATTAATGGATGGATAAAAGTTTTATAAGTTGCAAAATATTTTGCAATGGGTCCCATTGGTGGTTTTTTATTTACTGTTGTTTTATCTTCTCGACGATGATACGTATTTAAATGGCAGTAGCTCTGAAGATATACATCCCCTCAAAATGATTAAATAGGCCAGAAGTGTTTGTCTAAAAATAGCCACAAACGAACTACTACAGGAAGGAAATTGAAATTCGGCATAGTAGATTGTTTTACAAATTAGGTCAAATCAATTTCGAAATTAACTTTCGAAAGGATTAAATGGGGTAGATGTGTTTTCTAAAGATCGCCCTAATACTGTTACTGCTGCAAGTAGGAAATTTATTCGGCACAATAGTTCCTTTTAAACATCGAATCAAGTCAAATACTATATCTCACTCCCGTGTTTTATGAATACTATAGCTTATTCCCAATTAATTTGTCTCTTTGGCTTCTCACTCCTGTCAATATAGGTACATTATTTGTTTTTGGCTGCAAAACTACGTCATAAATAGTACTTTATAATGCAGTCGCACATAATAGTATATTATGTTATTAGGAACACAAGTTATACTTTATGTGGAAAGGCTGGACGGTTTATCTGCCGAGCTTGCGAGGCAGATAAGTACAGCCGACCACATAAAGTTACTTTTGCTCCGAATAACATATAGTATTTTTTCTTCAAACGTTTTTATAACAAATTATTTACAATTTTGTGAACAAAATTCGAAGAAAATGACTTGATCTCGTCAGCGGCAGATAATATTATCTGCCGCTGACGACGTTCACAAAGTTGTAAATAATTTGTTATAAAAACGTTTGAAGAAAAAATACTATATGTTATTCGGAGCAAAAGTATCTTTATGTGGCTCGGCTGTACTTATCTGTCTCGCAAGCTCGGCAGATAACCCGTCCAGCCTCGCCCCATAAAATATAATTTTTGCTCCTAATAACATAATATACTATTTTCTTCAAACGTTTTTATAACAAATTATTTACAATTTTGTGAATAAAATTCGAAGAAAATGACTTGATCTCGTCAGCGGCAGATAATATTAACTGCCGCTGACGAGCGGCAGATAAAGTGTATTTGATGCCATGGCAATGAAGTGGCCGTTTAGCATCATCAATCCAGCAGTATAATGGCACATTTTACTGCCGTTTGAAGAAAAAATTATTTATTACAAGGCGACTATTTTAAAAGTTAGGTTCCGTTTTGTCGCTGGAAAAGTTAGGGAAAATTTTTGCCGCTGTCATAGTGACAAACAACCGCGGCTTATGGGATTTTTAGTATTTGCATTAAATTGTCAGTAGTATAAATAATGGGTGCTCTAACTTTCAAAGGTAGGCGATTTGGAAGAAGTCCGGGAGGATCGAAAGTGTGGAGAAACTCACCGTGGTAGTGCACTGTGTCCTCTGCCTCCATCACAGTGTTAATCGACTGAGAGATATTTTTCTCCGAATGAAAGGCTCCGAGGTGTGTGTTGTTGATTTCTAGTGCCTTATCATTCTTCAGAGTGATAATCGCCCTTTTTCGAAGCCAGGACACAGGTTTTGCTGTTATGTTCTTGATGTTGGAATATATTATGTTAGTGAGGTTGGCGATATCCGTCACGGCTCGACATAGGTGTTCGTTGTCGAGTTTCAAGAGAAGTTTGGAAAACTATTCGGCCTTGGAATATCCTCTCAGGCGAATCCTTATGTAAATTCAAGACAATATGTCCGTATTGTACTGATACTGTATTTTGAAAAATCACTGTTATAACACGTATTTGTCTTGAGAGCAACTGCCATTTAAATATCATCGTCGAGCGGGTAAAATCACAGTAAATAAAAAAACCACCTATTGCAAAATATTTTGCAACTTATAAAACTTCTTTGTAGACAATGTTTAACGTGTGGCACGATCCATTAGGTAATAGTAATTAACGTATTTAGAGGGGTAACCCAGTCTTAACATTCGAGCATATTTTTACCACTCGAGCGAGCGAAGCGAAGCGAGAGTGGTAATTTATGTGAGAAATGTTAAGACAGTTACCCCTCGAAATGCGTTCATTAGTTTATTGTTCATTGAGGCAATAATTTTGAATCAATAATATTTAATTACTAAAAACTGCTAAATCGAAATCGGACTACCATGAATATGTGTGATGTTGCTATAGTGCATGCATGTTAAATGAGTGGATGCATGTTAAATGTATCTTAACATTCTAGGACGCGAGTGCATGCATGTTAAATGAGTGGATGCATGTCAAATGTATCTTAACATTCGAGGACGCGATCATGTTAAACACTGTTCAACATTTCAATGAACAATAAAATTTTAAATTTAAGTTTCTAAAACAATGCACACGTGACATTGCTACATATAATTGACCATGGCTAAATACTGGTTGTGGCAAATACATGCCTACTTAATCCAGTGTTTGTCCTTGCGATTGATTTATTGTCATCGCAAATTCTAGGCGTATAGGAAACTGTCTTCTCCGAAAGCAAAAAGGTAATGTAATATCAGAAGTTGTTTAATCTATACGCGGTAATAGGTAATACTCTTCTGCCTGTAGCTTGCCGATTTAAGACTTCCATATTTTAACAGTTCTCGTATAAATTGCGTACCATTAATCTTGTTCCATCTATTAAACCACTACACGTTTAAATTTTTCAAGAGAATAACAATTGCCGCTATTTTTAGTGTTAAGCAATGTAGAGGTATTCCACTGAAATTTAAAGAAATCTAGAAATTCCGTAGGAAATTGTAAAATGTCGTCACTATCTGCAATTGTAATCACACTCAAATATTTGATTTTGAGATATATAATTTTGTGGTTAATTTTATCGCAATGTTCTTTTTTTGGCGCTAAAATTGAGAATTGTGAGATACTAAGGATGTTCTCAAGAGTTGACAAACTATTATCAAATATGTCTGTAATGATGTTCTCTTTGGAAATTAGTTGAGATGGTAGGTATTTTAATTGTAGGTATCCTTTTCACCTGTAATCGTGTGATATTCTCAATTTCCAATTTGCAAGAGAATGTGACCGTACTATTGCGGAATAGTATATTACATACCGAGGTGGAAAGTGTTTCATTCCTGTCGAGACAGGAATGAAACTTTTCACCGTGGTATGTATACTATTTTATTCGCAACCACTTCTAAACAATAATTGGAAAAATTATTATATTATGATACGACAGGTTGTGACGCGCATAAATGGATGAACAAGATTCCCAGTGTCCCTACCTACTCAGCGGTCGGGAATGGATTCATTTCCAACCGGCAATCACTTTTCCGACCGGTTGGAAAGTTAAGTCGGGAATAGCTCATTTTCTAACTTTTTAAAAGTCAGTAATGATCTTATTACATATATGGTTGCGAATAAAAAATATTTCGCACGCTTTGTTTGCCTTGTGTATGTATGGTTTTATCAAGTGGACTAGTCACTGAATTGACAATCATAGAACATATAACCCTGGGTTATATGTTCTATGATTGTCAATTGTACAACTGACATTATGCCATTAAAACTTAAAATGCCGAATCACGTTCTAAGCGAGGCCGAAACAGCTTTGTAATCGCAAAGCTAGAAGAGGGACCTTGTCACTGCAACGTGTGGCCGATGCAGTTGGTTGCAGAAGAAGAACCATTTCTTAACATAACCTGAAAAAGCTAGTAATTCGACAATAACCCGAAAATGTGAAAAATGACAAGTAGTCAGATACACACTAAGCCACTGTGGATAAAACCAAGTAACTAGATTAAGTATCGTGCGAAATATTTTTTCCGCAATAGTACATTAGCTTAATAATGAACTGATGTACAGTCAAGATTCACTCATACACGCTACCTTTCTAAAGGAAAGATTGATATTTTCTAAAAAATTTGCTGTCACTGTACATGTACTTTGACGTTTCTCATAATATAGCAGGCCGTATTTTACTTGTTCCGTTGCTACGCGCTGCAAAGCTACGTCACTTACGCCCTACAGTATTTTGGTTTTTCTCCAAAAGTTAAGCAGTTATTTGTAATTTAGAATTTTTGTGTACATCTACACGGTGCCGGCTTTCATTTAAAAAAAGAATGATCGAAATCGACCCGGTGGAAGTCTCAAAATAGATGTCGAAAGAAAACGCTTCACGTTTTAAATATAGGTATAGATGGTATTGGGAAAGTAATTATTATTAACGCTTTTTGAAAATTTATTAAAAAAATTCCAATATTCCATATAGCTTCATGGTACCGTACATGGGAGAAAACACAATGTACTCTTAAAAAATGGACAAGATATTAGAAAATTAATAATGTAACAACGAAATTGGCATTTTTAAATGTATAGATAGAATATAAAAATATTTTATTCATGTATAAAATATAAAATACACCATCACCAAACATCAAGGAGTTAATCTATACCTATTTAATGTAATAATGCAAGGTAAATCCGTACTACAGATTGTTATTTTTATGATAAGTTTATATATATATTACAGACCATCCAACTTGATTATTTTCGATGACGTGTGTCAATTTGATAAATCAGATCACACTTGCAGTGACCATTTCCATCATATCAAATGGACCAATCATTTGATATCCAATTTCCAAATTTCGACAAATCACATTAAGAATAAAACGGCAAAAACGGGAAAAAATTCCCTTGGGATTATTTAAGTGATAAGTTCTAGCATATATTACATACCAATCCAATTTGATTAGTTTCGATCACGTGAGTCAGTTTGACAAATCAGATCACACTTGAAGTGAAAACGACCCTGGGGTGATTTTCAATCACCATGGAAACTACCTACCTAATTAGGATTCAGTAGTATCCTATGGCAAGTAGAGAATGTCTTCTCGCTTTGTCAAAAATTATTAATTTATTTAAGAACGTATCTTCCCGAATTCACCGCGGCCAGTGATAAATCCTTATAATTTTGACAAATGATATCTCTCTTTTGTTCAAATTTTACCTGCAACTTATGAGACCGAGGTACAGAGTGATTTTTTAAAAACTGAGTTGCAGCAGGCCCTGGATAGCCTGAATCAGTTGGTAGTACCGAAGTTTATTACCAGTCTATGTCAAATTCGAGACTTGCAGGTTAAGTTTTGCATCAGTCTATGTCAAATAACAAACAAAATCTAACCTATTAACCTCGAATTTGACATAGAGTGACAATGCACTTCAGTACTGCCAACTGAGGGGCTATCCAGTTCCTACTCTAATTCAGTTTTTAAAAAATCACTCTGTATATTCGATCAGACTGTTTCCCAAATAAAATGACACGAAAAATATTACGACTAGTTTTAATGACACTTAAAAAAATGTAAACTGTCAAACAATTATCAATTTTTCCAATGGTAACTAAGGAAATATATATTAAAATTCAGTAGTATCCTATGACAAATAAATAGTGAAGTGTCAAAATAATTTGTCAGCTATAATTTACCAAGGGCAGTGATAATTACCCGCAATAATGTTAACAAGCAACAACCCGAAAGTGCGCTACCTAGAAATAGTAGAAATAACCCGAGGCGCAGCCGATTTAATGACAAAATCCCTTGCTGTCGCTCGGGATTTTGATCATGTCATTTGCCTCGGAAATTTACCAAAGCAACAATCTTTTGGTCAAAAATGTTTCCGGAAAAATAATGATCCCTTGATATATTATCACTGAAAACAACTCTAGGGTGATTGTCAATCACTATGTACCTAATTAAAATTCCTATCCTATGACAAATAAATAATGAAGTGTCAAATTAATTTGTCAGAAAAATGACTTCTCGCTTCCTTAAAAATTAATAATTTATTTAAGAACTTATCTTCCCGAATTCACCGCGCTCAGTGATAAATCCTCATAATTTTGACAAACAATATCCCTCAGATACGTTACCTAGAAATAACCCGAGGCGCAGTTGAGGGATATTTCTAGGCAACCCACTTTCGGGTAGTTGTATGTATGTATAATCATCAACCTGCCCCGAGTTACGAGATACAAAGTTGGAGCGCGCCTTTCGTGCTTGCGTAGCAACCATTGTGTGTTAGCTGTGTGTTGACCTTGTTAATCTGTCTCTTAGGTCTGTGGTTCTGAGTAGAGCACACTTAATTTGGTGCCCAACTGTGAATGGTCTCAACAAGCCCGAGTCCAATCACCAAGGCTGCGGAAAATTCCGGTCCTCGCGGGATACGAACCGAAGACTTGCTTAATGCAAGGCAAACGCCTACTCATCTGCGCTACTCGGCTTCTTTTTTCGGGTAGTTATTTGTCAAAATTATTGCGGGTAATTATCACTGCCCTTGGTAAATTATAGCTGAAAATCGCATTTTATAAATTTAGACCAATCAGGTTTGAGCATTTTTGATTAATAATAATAATAATAATAATTGTCTTTATTGTTGTTGGAGCAACAAACGGCGGAGTTCAGCAAGATCAACGTCTTGCTGGTCTTCCACTAAATCGTATAATAAACATCTGGTGTAATACACTCACACAACTTCCTTTTACAGTGATCTTATAATTAGGCAAAAATTTTATTTTTTATTTTTTAAGCTTTTGTCAAAAATTTTCAAAAATTACAAATTCTACAAAAACGGTGCAAAATAGAGCGTTAGTTGAAGAGACACATTTTTTCTAAATTTTTAAGCTGAATTCAAAAATGAAATAATATACCGGGCGTTTTATTTAAAATAGGCGTTAATAGAAAAAATAGAAAAAAAAACAATGAAACCCATTTTAGAAGTATTCAACTGGAAAATCACCTATCTCACAGCAATACACATTAAAAATGTAATAAAAATGTAAAGTTTTAAAACAATCGTTAAAGCCGTTTTTGAAAAGATCGAAAAAAACTGAAAAATCACAAGAGTAAACGCCTGCTTTCGGTTATGCGATTTTTTTAAAGCTTCATGTCTCATCTACATAGTACACAAAACGTATACAACGAGTCCATAAAGTCTTGTACAAATTCATCTAAAATTCAGATATTTCATTATCGGAAAAACGCTCGAACATGTCAATTAGTATTTTTAGTTGCGTATTTTTTAAAGTAAAAAGTTAGTATACAGGGTGTCCCAGGTAAGAGATATGACGTCATGTAGTTTTTAATGGAACACCCTCTATATTGTACCATTTTCGAATTCTACGTTAAAAACTGAACACTTTTTGTATAACCAACTATATCTCTAAATTCATCGGTTTTCGAAATATTGACGTTTGAAAACATTGATATTGTTTTTCAGACTTCCGGTAAAAAAATTGACATTTCTGGTTGAATCGAAAAATAGCATAAGTGATAGCTCATATAAAAGTGAGATACGAAAGTACAAGCCGTTTCGCTTTAATTGAAACCGTTTGGTTTTTACAGCTGCGTAAATGTTCCAAATCTTCAATGTTCAAACGTCAATATTCCGAAAACCGCTGAATTTAGAGATATAGTTGGTTATACAAAAAGTGTTCAGTTTTCAACGTAGAATTCGAAAATGGTACAATATAGAGGGTGTTCCATTAAAAAAAACCTACATGACGTCATATCCCTTACCTGGGACACCCGTATACTTTTTACTTTAAAAAATGCGCAACTAAAAATACTAATTGACATGTTCGAGCGTTTTTCCGATAATGAAATATCTGCATTTTAAATGAATTTGTGCAAGACTTTATGGACTCATTGTATATATGAAGTTTCAACGCCATACCGCTTTTCGTTTTTGAGATATTCTGTTCACAGACACACACACAGACAGACACACACGCAGACAGACCAATGAACAAAAACATGTTTTTTGGGTTCAGGGGACTCGAAAACGTGAAGATATGTTGAAAACTCAATTTTTTGGGTGAATCCAATACTTCCTTTATCGTAAAAGGAAGTAAAAATACAACAATAAAGACTTATTTGCATGTTACAGTCACCCAGATGCATGGCCATGATGCCATTAAATATTTACTTAAGAAATAGTACGTAAACTAATTTTTATTTGTAAGAAAAATATTAATCGTTTCCTTAAATGTATTAGGAGAGAGGCATTTGAAATGTAGCGGTAAGAAGGAATTTAGTTACGTTATACGAGAAGGATCGTTTATAACTATAACTAAAGTACATTTTTTTTCTATAATAATTTTCAAGGTCAACTTTCTAGGGGATGCAACTTATTCCTGCAGGGTCCCTAGTTTTAATAATGTTGGTACATAGATTTTTAGTTCTTTTCTTCCACTAAAAAAATGATTGTCATTTTGACAGATATGTCATAATTTAATAACGCCTGCTTCATTTTTGCATTAAAATATTTCAGGGTGTTCTTTTTTTATCCGATTTTATTGGTGATGATGATGATTCCATGTTAAAAAAAGAAATTTGTCAAGAGTTCAAATTAAGAAACTTTGACATTCAAAATTGACACATAACCATAATTTTGAAAAAGTTCTACCAACACGAGGTATAAAAATTTCCTAGCGTTTTAACCACAAATTTACCAACATTGTAACACTTTGACAGTTATTATAGAAAAAGAACGTACTTTAGCTGTTCTGCGATACGGCTGTGTGAGCAGACCCTTACTTCTTACATTGATATTGTGTATATTACTACGGTTACTGATTCTTTGATACGGTGATACGGTGGTGTTTTGAAATTAATAACTTTATAAAATAATGTATATAAATGTAATTTCCAATTTAACCAATTTATCTCTCGAAGTTTATGCGAAACATGATCCCTTCGTTTCAAACCAAAAATAAGTCAACAAATGAATCCTGGATTTCAGAGAAATATTGGATTTTCAGAAATAGTTCAGACTTGGCAACGCTGGGCTTCATATGATAAAAAAGATAGGTTATGTTGTTTGATGAAAACAATAATGGCGCATACGTGATAATTTTGGGTTATTTAAATTTGTGTAGTTAGTAATTTTTACAAAGAAAAAATAGTAAAAATGGTATACATCCATTTCCCCGCCAATTTTACTGAAGAGGAGCTAATGCTCCAAGCTAAATATCAAAAATTAAAGAAAAAGGTTGTTGCACCAATTAGCCGAGTTCACCTTGTTTGCACCTTGATATTTACAGAAAAAAGCGCTGCAAGCTTTAAAAGCTCCAAAACCAGAACCTGAGAAGCCAGTAATACCGAAACGACCAGCCGAAGCTAGAGACGCTAGGGAAGTCGCCAAAAAGCTGATCAAGTCTGGTGCGATAAGTGCAATTCCGAAACAAGAAAAAAGGCCCGAACAAGCTTTTAAGAGACCCAGAGGTATTCTGAATTATAACTGAGGGAAAATTACTGATTTATCATTTAAGGTCTCGAGAGGAAGTTGATCTCGGAAAAAACTGTAAGTGGTTACCAGCCCTTCTCCGCTGTGCAAGCAGACGATGGCCCTGATAATCCAGGAAATCAGCCTCCGAGAATAAAGAATCTCTATGACACATTTGCAAATCAAAGGGATCGCGAGGAAAGGGGCTTAACTGACAAACAGAGGGAGAAATCGGACAAACCGAGACAAGGAAATACCATTTATGTTTCCGGGTATAAAATCACCGAGGAGTTCTTAAAGAAACATTTTTCATCAGTAGGGAATATTGTGAATATTTCAATGGAAATTGAAAAAAAGTAAGTGCTTGTTAATAACTAATTCATGAAGTGGGATATTTTTAATATCGTTTTAGTCGTGGATTTGTGACCTTTGATAAAGTAGAGTCTTCTGACAGAGCTATTGCTGAGGTTTGTTTTAAACGTTTTAATTTTTATTGACCCACTGATTATCGGCTCTTATAGATGGATGGTAGTATGGTGTCCGGAATTCAATTAAAGGTGTCTTTAGCAAGAAGGCAGCCACAAATAGAGCCAATTAATGATGCCACATCCTCATCAACATGGTCGACATTAGGTATGGAACTAAACCTACGTTGGAATAAACTGTATTTTCAATTTTTTGTATTTCAGCTGCAAGTCATTCACAAAAAGGAAATCATAAAGATAAACGAGATTTGGTGTCGTATGATGATATGTTTTAGTTTAATTTTAGTGTGTTTGATCTCAAATTTAAAAGACTTTCAATTGTGAGCTCAGTTTATGAATAACGTAAAATTGCTTTGGCAGATTTACGATGATGAGATAGGGAGAGCATATATACAGTGTGTTTGTTATTAAAGATATTAAGTTATAGCTTGTCTATTCATTGGAGTTCACCTTAAGTATCGATCTACAGGTAATGGAGTATTTGCGCTGATTTCATATTAAGCAAAAGAAATATCTAGGCGTTTTTATAATTTTTTTATTTTAAAAGAAATATTCTGTCTTCACTAAGTTCTTTATAACAAATCATTTCCAGAAATGTATTAAATAATTCAAGTACACTACTCTACGAATTAATTATTCCTAATAAATTTTTAAAGGATAGAAATTGGATACTAAGCATGTCAGCAGAAGAGGTTTTGAATTTCTTACCTCCGCCTTTTAATTAAGTACATAGTGCATTTAATAAGAATTTTCATAATTATAACCATAATCACTGAAGTATGATGCTAAGGTGCTGCACTTGATGTCCCACTGTTCAACAAGGAGCAGAATATCATCATGGTTGTATTTTTATAGTTGCTATGACACTTATTACCTGATGCATTCATTTCCTCTGAAATTTTCGTTCTATGGCTTATTTATTAAGCCCCGATTTGATAATTGTATAATGCTGGTGTCAATTTAAGCACTACAATAAGCTTTTCAACATCCACTTCCGTAATTATAGGTTATTATAAACCAAACCACTGACAATATACGAGCCCAAAATCACCAGTGTTCCCTAACACATTTTCTGACTTAATGCTTAGAAAAAGTTGAAACAGAAGTTTTATAAGAACTGGAACGTGAGAACTCTTACGCTTCTTTGAAGCTTTTATTAATTCCACATATTATTATATTCCGCGTTTTCAGTCAATAATCTGCTTATTGTTGGAATGATATTTAATATTCTTATTCAGTTCTTTATTATAACCAACATTTTTGACATTAGGTAAAAAATGGCTTGCGCTAAAAATTTATCAAATCTGCGAAAATTTATCGTTAATTTACCAATATTAGGCAAATTTGCGTGCTGTATTGCAAAAGATTCAGCTTCATCTCGTTATATGGTAGAAGATGTTAAATTGTATAAACCAACTACATCTGCTGCTCCAAAACATTGCCCAAGAAAGTCTTCGATTACTGCGGCTGAGATGAATTTTGAGTCGTATAGTAAAAACAAATCTTTGTAACAACTGCAGTGCTTTAGCTGTTTTGTGGAACCAAGCTACAAGAAAACCATATTCTAAAAACACTTGCTAAACAGCTCTGAAAAGAATTGGTTTTAATTTTTATCAGATAATTCAATCACATATCCTTTCAATTTAAGTTTAAAGTTGTGAAAATATTTTATTCTTAGCATTGACTATAAACAGAATAAGACTTGCAATGCAATGTAATAAAATGTCCGCATGGGATTCTGAGTTCTTAAGGAAAATCCAGAGGGAGCGCACGCAAGTTCCCTCTCACTTTCCGTTCGGGTATGTAATATTGTAGTTATTGCTAGGTGGTTTATGAATTCTAGCAGTTATTACCTATTTCAATTGACGTTAAACCGAAGGGGCACCAGAATTTGATGCCGTTATATGCAATGTATTTTACGTTGTCTACTATAGGAAATTCAATTCAAGTTATAAACAAGTTATACTGTACAATTTTAATGTATTTTTAGTAAATAACATCTCGAGTAAAATCTGTGCAACATCGTAAAAATGAAGCTTTCATTTCACTGTAGCCTGCCTTATTGAGATGACAAAATTTGAAGTTTATTTTTAGAATTATTATAATGTACTTTTTGAATTATATTTTTGTGAATTCTGTTAATCATAATTTTAATAAAAAGAGAAATGAGATAATGTAAATGAGTTTTGCAGGTTAAATTTCTAAAATCTTTCATAATTGTTATACATTTTTTTTGTATATTTACAGTTACACTGTTAGATAATTTATAATTTTCATAATACCTATGTGGGATTTTTTTTATCAAAATACTTATAAAAGCATTAGATTCATTAGATGAGCGTTTTATAGTAGTTTATTTATCGAAAACGAAAAGTGACATTTTAAAGGACGAGAAAGTTGTTTACGGCCGAGGCGTTAGCCGAGGATGGAATTACTTGTGAGGACCTTTGTTACGGTCTTCACGACACCGCACCGGCTCATACAACAACTGAACGGCCGGCGCGGGCGATATTCTACAAAATCGGTACGGAAGGTTCACCTAGGCCGCTGCCCACGCCGCAACAAGATAATGCCGGCTAAGCATTTAGTGGAGCAAGGGAGGGTTCTTTACGAGATTACCTAAGGGCAACGGTCCGAGGGGCGGTAATTAACGATAAAAGTAAATAGGGCGCCACCAGGCCTGTCTCGGGGTATACTCGTGCAACCAAACCTGGACGGTTGGACGGGCCGAAAAGTACACAGGGTACTACGTCGGGGAAGTACTCGGGAAGCTGTACAACTCGGGTTACAATTCTGGGAAAAATACTTCAATACCTATTTCGGGTATAGAAAAAGGAAGAGCTCGGCCTCACGATCCTCGTCGTCACTGCAGCGGGCGCTGTCAAACCTACCTGTGTCGCTCCAATGCTCAAGCTTCGCTGTACACAAATCTTTACACAAGTATGCTTAACCTGAAAGAGCATGCATAGATTCGCCGCAATGACAAGGCCTTCGTTCAAATACTCGTCTATTGGTCTGACATAAATGATGGGGTGATTTACACAACTTTAATGTAAGCCAACTTGAGGTCTAAGGCCCCAGCTGGAGTGGCGCGCTATTACTAATACAACCTCCGTCGTCCGTATACAACAGGCCTTGGTCGGCCAGTTTACATGGCCTGTACAGAGTTAACAAGAGAACCGGTAGTGTCGAAAGCACATTAATTAGAAGAGGCAGTACTGCGACGTTAGGCCACACATAGTCTGTTCACTAAACATAAAAACACAAAGTAGCCTTTGATTTCCAACATTTCATGAGTGTACTTCTGAAATTCATCTTTGTCTAGGAATGTACTTACAAAAAGTTACTAAAACTAATAGGTTAAAGGTGTGACATTTACTTAGCATCTGTCATAAGTGTTATAAATAACTACTATTAAGGATATTATACAAATACTCTGGTGGATACTATTGACATAGCGTTTATTAATAGGTATTTGTAGTACATTTTATAAAAGTTCTAGCAAGAGTTTCCGGAAAATATCTACTTTGACACTGAAATAATGAGAAATATTAATTGTCATTATTTGTCATTTTTTAAATTCAAACCTGCGTTTATACAGATGGGGAAACCTCTGCAAAACAAAATACAGAATCTCCAGTACAAAAATTGTATACATATGCCAACTTCAAAAACATTATAGTAGTTTATGTAACTAGTCCTCAAAGCAAGGCTTTAGGGGACGAGTCGTAATGTTTCCGGACGAGGCGGAGCGAAGCGCAGCCGAGTCCGTAATATGAAGATGAGTCCTCTAAAGCCATTTGAGGACGTGTTGCATACAACGTTTTTTTGTATTAGCTCTCCAAACATTAAGTTTCAATTACCAATAACGCGGCATTATATTAGGAGGCCGCGCGAAAATGTATTTTTCTAGGATCCTCAAAATGGCCATTTAGAGGCCTTGTACTTAAAGTCGTCATGGCAACTATTGTTTGAGTCCGCTAAAATGTCGCCATGACGACTTTAAGTACAAGGCCTCTAAATGGCCATTTTGAGGATCCTAGACAGTTTCCAAAGTAACCAGTTTGGGGAGCAAATACAAAAAAAAGTATTTTTGTGTTTAGTGAATGGCCTATATAGCAAGTGATTAGTTATGACTGAATGCGGCCCGTTTACGTTAATTAGATGGCTACAGAATACAAATGGAGGCCTTGCGTACACAAATAGTTAGTTATTGACAAATACGGCCAGATTATATTAATTAGGCGGTCACAATATGCAAAAAGGAGGCCATACTAGCGATAATTAGTGAATTATTAATGAATGCGGCCAGAATGCGTTACTTAGATGGCCACAGAATACAAATGGAGGCCTTGCGTACACAAATAGTTAGTTATTGACAAGCACGGCCAGATCATATTAATTAGGCGGTCACAATATGCGAAAAGGAGGCCATACTAGCGATAATTAGTGAATTGTTAATGAATGCATGAGTTTAGCGGTCACAATAAGCACAAATTACATGTTCACATGCTACCTGTTTATGGAAGCTAGCCAAGCTTGGGCACAGCGACGGCAGACGGCATCGCCTACGGCAAACAACTCGGGAACGTGAGCGGGGGCGTCAAGGTTGCACTTGCGGGAAAATCCAGAAGGCTGAATGGCGGTCTTCTACGGGACGCGGGAACGTTGGAGCCTACAGTTTGGAAGCTCTGCGGGTTAGGTCCCCTGCTAGGGAAGATCGGCCTACACACACGGCCTTACGACAGAAGAACAGAACTAACGGCTACCATCATACACAAATACACCTCGCGCTCCTTGGGCCACAACGACACTCCTCACTCCGTGGTCACACACTGACTCAATGCGGGAAAAACAAAATAATCCAATGACTGCAAGATCACCCACGTCTCCACATTCCAATCGGGCGGGAGGCGGACGAACCGCACGTTATATCAACTACGTGGCATGGGATCGACTGACTGCCTGCAGGAAAAACAAGATAAAGCCTGCCAAGAACGAGAGCGTCACCAAGCGCCTCGGCGGCCAATGGGAAGGCGGCATCGTTCACCGGATAAAAGAAACTAATGTCGGTGTAACAAGGAAGACGAGGCCCCTCACTTGCTCCAGCAGGAATTTTTAAGACGCCTGAAACCAGCGTTGCGAAACTAAAGTCACGTGCAAGGGTCAGTATATAAAGGGTGGCCCAAATCGAGGTAACTGCGCTAAACTACAGGGTGTTCGAATTTAAAATTGCTAGGGTATGTGATGAAAAGTTAAAATGCTGGAAACGGGTTTGACATATAAGTAGGTTGCCTTAAAGGCTTGAATGGTTAGTTATATTGCTGTAAGCTGCCCAAAATGACCTGACACCTTTAAAAACACTTGGTGAATAGAACGGTTTATTTCATGTTGCAAGTTCAATGAATTTTAAATAAAAAGTTGTAAATCATTTCAAATTTCATGTCAACAACTGCGTATAATTTTAAAATACTTGAACTTTATAATTTTACTTTTTCGACAACCGTAAAAAAAAGGAAACATTCACATATCTCTATCAATGCGCGAAGTTTGCCATTTTTAACGTGTTAAAAAATGAGATTTATTTACGTTACCATTGACGACGTGAAAAAAGGCACTTCGCGCACTAGAGCGCCAAAAATTTTCGCGCACTAGAGCGCCAAAAATTTTCGCGCACTACGCGCTCCAAACAATATTGATATTCTTGTTTGACGGTTGTAGAAAAAACATTGTTTGTATTGTCAGCGCGAAATTAGAACATTCTCACGCTCTAAAATCATTAATTTCGCGCTCTGAATACAAAAATTACTATTAAAGTATTAAGACTTTAATGTTCTATTTTTTGTACCATAAATAATCCTAAAAATGTAATTTTTCTACGGTCACCTCTAAAACTGACTATTAAAAGCTCACTGTCAATGCGAAAAGTTAGCGATTTACACATTTTTTTCCTAGTAACCATTTTAACATCGCAACCACGTAAACAATGTTAATGAAATAATCACGTCACTTCATTTTACCTTACGCATCGCCATGGCTAACCTGATTATTATTGTAATTCGTCATTTTTCTGGAACTGGCTAAAATTATTGACAATTGCATCACGGCGCGTCCATCATCACGCAACAGTTTTATTGAGTTTGAGCGTTTTTGTGAAGTTGAAGATGGAATCTGAAGATAATTGCACCGCGCCTGAAGTATTTGAAGCGGCCCAGACAGCAACCAATGAGTTGTTGCCGGCCAAATCGCGCGGCCTTTATGAACGACGGTACGACTTCATCAAATGGTGTGAATTGAAATTTCAAATAATTAACAATTTTGTCATTTATTTAGGACCGTAGAAAAAATGTTGTATGTATTTCGAGTGTAAAGAGCCATTTTGGTATTCGGTTGCTTTTTCGCGCCTCGCTACCGCCCGGCACGAAACTCGCATCCTCATACCAAAATGGCTCTCTTTAGACACTAAATACATAAATATCTATTTTGAAATCAGTATGAAATAATAGTTATTTATGTGAGTAATATAATCTTTAGCGAAAATGAAAGCTTCATTTTTTTCTAAAGGCTCCTCTGAACATTTTTAAAAGTACTTACATCTGCACAATAATTACATTTAAATTTGTTTAGTACAGAATTTGCTAAATACCCAGTCGCGTAAGTACCTATTTGTACATATTTGTAACGAAGCTGGGGAATCGTCTAAAACTACATCTTGCACTTGACTGTCTTCATCTTCCAAGCACACATTTTCTAAAACATTACGAGTCCTTTTCAAACATAATAATTTGTATAAAACACTGCTAGAGCCTGTGGTTTGAAAATATCCCAAATTCGTTAAAACCCCCCACCACACAAATATTTAAAAATTGCTAAATACATATTTCGACAGCCATGCTGTCATCATCGGTAGCTACGAAAAACTTACACAGCAAAAAGGCAACGATATACTCGTGGCCAAATCACAAATGAAATCCACTTCCACTATTTGTGTAGTGGGCGGTTTTAACGAATTTGGGATAATAATTTGTATATAAATATTTTCAATACAAGTACAGAGAATACTACACCTTCTAAATCTGTCGTTACTGAGGCATTGTTTAAGAATTCTACATCACCACTAAAATCTAAACAACATCAAAATATACCGAAAATTTTAATAAATAGGGTTACTCACCTGGTACGTATGAAGATTCTAGAGCATTTATTAAATTGCTCAATTCTAAAAGTGCTCCATGTCTTCATCAACTTCGCAATTGCTTGCGTTGATGTCTTTTTGAAGCTTTATGAACATATTGTGTTGCATCGAAATTGTGAATTGCTGGACAGTTAGAACTGGATTGTATCCGCCTCCGCTACGAATTACAGAAAAAAAGTTTTCAATAGGGTCCTGATTGAAATGTGAAGTAAAGTACATTTTTTTTCTATAATAATCTTCAAGGTCAACTTTCTAGGGGATAAGTTGCATTCCTGCAGGGTCCTTAGTTTTAATAATGTTGGTACATAGATTTTTAGTTCTTTTCTTCCACTAAAAAAATGATTGTCATTTTGACAGATATGTCATAATTTAATATCGCTTGCTTCATTTTTGCATTTAAAATATTTCTTGGTTTACTTTTTTTATCTGATTTTATTGATGATGATGATGATTCCATGTTAAAAAATAAATTAGTCAAGAGTTCAAATTAAGAAACTTTGACATTCAAAATTGAAACATAACCATAATTTTGAAAAAGTTCTACCAACACGAGTTATAAAAATTTTCTAGCGTTTTAATCACAAATCTACCAACATTGTAACACTTTGACAGTTATTATAGAAAAAAAACGTACTTTAAGTAAATATTTGATGTCTTCTTTTTTCAAATCCTCCCAATCAATGCAGTAGACATTAGGCTTTATTTTCGAATTCTGCGACGTAAGTTTTATATTTTGAAATAACTCTTTACCTCCTTTTAGAATATTTTCAGGGTTGTTATTAAATACTGATAACGGACGTTTATTTTTGTTGCGATCTAGGAAGTGTGCTATTTAGTGCATCGAAAATGTTATTCATATTTGCAATGAATTTCGCAGTATCTGTAGCAGAATCGTTAGTCATCTGTTTTAATTTCACTGCAGTTTGTAAAGCTGTCGACATTGTGTGACTGAAAATCTGTGTAGCATATTTAACTCGCATCTTTTGGAGAGCATTCGGGTTTAAATGTACATCAGAAATTTTGTTGAGAGCTCTAGTTGTGTTACTTTTCTTATCCATCTCATATCGTGCCACGAAATTGATTAATTTCCCACAAAAAAATTAATCTTTGGATTCATAAGATTGTTTCTAACAGATTTTGTTAAATGTGGTACAGGGTGATAGATATGTTTTTCGGACTTTTTCCACTGTCTAGGGTGTAAATCACACAACGTTTCGGGAGTTTTGATCTACTCCCGTCTTCAGGTGTTCTTGGTTAGTCCTGAGAAGGACTGATATTATACGTTTTTTTACGTAAATTTGTGCCTCCCCCGGGGTTTGAACCCGGGACCGCTGATCGCTAGTCTGCCACTCTAACCACTAGGCCCCCAGGGCGATCAGCGGTCCCGGGTTCAAACCCCGGGGGAGGCACAAATTTACGTAGAAAAACGTATAATATCAGTCCTTCTCAGGACTAACCAAGAACACCTGAAGACGGGAGTAGATCAAAACTCCCGAAACGTTGTGTGATTTACACCCTAGACAGTGGAAAAAGTCCGAAAAACATATCATAATAGACCACTGCCAAAAAATGACATTCAGAGAACAACGTGGTACAAGGTGTTTCCTCAAATTTTGACAGCTTCTAGCGACTTTATTATTCTAGATAGAAAAAAAAATCAGATAAAAATTATAGGGTATTATTCAAACTGTCCAAATTTGCTACTTAAAGAAACAATTGAGCATCACGGGTGAACTTTTTGACTTATTGTATACTTTTTTTAATGGAACACCCTAGATATTATCTGTTTATTGGATAGCGCTTAAAACTCTCTTTTCAAAAATATGTAAGTTGCCTATAATTACTTCATCCATTGGAAGTATTCGCTATTAAAGAATCAAAATATTACTAATTTACTATATGAAATAAATCACAGTAACCATTGAAAAACAAAATTATCAAATGACATTACTGGCGGCATGCGGCATGGAACATTTAGTTGTCAATTCGTTTTTAAAATTGTTTTTGGTATTAAAATTGTTGATTATTTAAATGGTTCATGTGATTCATTTCATATAGTAAATTAGTAATATTTTGATTCTTTAATAGCGGATATTTCAACAATGGATGAAGTAATTATAGACAACTTATATTTTTTTGAAAAGAGCATTTTAAGCGCTATCCAATAAACACACAATATCTAGGGTGTTCCATTAAAAAAAGTATACAATAAGTCAAAAAGTTCACCCGTGATGCTCAGTTGTTTCTTTAAGTAGCAAATTCAGATGGTTTGGTTGATACCCTACAATTTTTATCTGAACAATTTTCTTCTATCTGGAATAACAAAGTCGCTAGAAACTGTCAAAATTTGAGAAAACACCCTGTACATCATAAAGGGTATAAATTTTAGAGTTACTGACAAAAAAATAAGGACGTTCTTTGTTGCTACCCAAAAGTGCAAATGCGCCTCTATTATTAGACCCTTGATTGATTATGCATAATAGCAAAGAGCGTAGGTTTGTGTCAAAACTGACGCAAAACCTAACCTTCTAACCTCGAATTTGACATAGACTTACAGTGCCACCAACATAGAACACCTTGTTTGTTTGTTTGTTTTTTAATCGACAAGGTCTAGGCATGCAGAGCGGAATGGGACGTTTCGCCGTCGCCTTTTCGCCGTCGCCATTTCGCCGTCGCCGTTTCGCCGTCGCCATTTCGCCGTCGCCATTTCGCCGTAGACTATTTTATATTTCCGACTTTAAAAAAACACTTTTTCACTTATCTATATCTAAGCAAAACATGGAATCAAAGTTTTACATGTTTTAAATGATACATGTTCGATAGCTTTAAAATATTATTCACTTATAATACCATGAGTAGTCAAAGTTATGTCGAATATTTTTGCTGTGGTATCACGAATGTCCATTGCGCTTAGGTTCGATTAGGACGAGTGCGCTAGCACGAGTCCTAATCTTAAGCGCAATGGACATGAGTAGTTAAACACTGCAAAAATATTCTACTTAACTTTGACTAAGAATGGTATTCGAGAGACTATTCAATGAACCAAACTACTTTTTCAAATTAGTTTTCAGTAAATCTAGCAACAAACTACGCAATTTCTATAGTAACAGAACACTAATATTGACTTTTTCTAATAAAAATAACATTTGTTTAAAATATTCACTTGACTACCTTCTAGGAAGATATATCCACTGATATTTTTTTGATTGGTCAAGAAACGTCAAAATTCTGGATTTTCATAGGTCACTTTCTGACAGATGACATGTGAATTGAATAGTCACATTTATTTCCCATTAGGAGGACGTTAAAGGTTATTACAGTTACACTTCTTCTATGCAATAAACCGTCTGATTAGTTGTTGATGGTAATGAGCATACTTGTTACTTTTTGCCAATCCTTTTATCATGCACATGGTGGTCATTATAATGATTTGGTTTAGAAAATTCCCTTTAAGGTAGTATGGCCGTTATGATGATTTTAGTGATCTGCCCTTTTTTTCAAACTTTACATTTTTATTGCATTTTTATTGTGTATTGATGTGAGGTAGGTGATTTTCCAGTTGAATACTTCTGAAATGGGTTTCTTTTGTTTTTTTTTCTATTTTTTTAATTAACTCCCATTTGAAATAGAACACCCACATCCGGTATATTAAATTACATTTTTGAATTCAGCTTAAACTTTTAGAGAAAATTTATCTCTTCAACTAACGCTCTATTTTGTACCGTTTTTGTAGAATTTGTGATTTTTGAAAATTTTTGTCAAATGCTTAAAAATTAAAAATCAAATTTTTGGCTAATTATAAGATCACTGTAAAAGGAAGTTGTGTGAGTGTATCACACCAGATTTTTTAACTCAACTTCAACGTCTTACATCAAGCTTATTATACGTTTTTCGATATAGGCTGATTAACGTTTTCCGCTTTATTTTGAATTGTTCTGTGTATTCCTAAAGTTTCCCGAAATAAATTTGAACCACCCTGTATGTATGTTACTTCACAATTTAAATATTACTGTATACTTGCTGTTTAAGTACAATAGAAATTATTAAACTTATTATGCATTTTCTTCCGGCAACGGAGTACAATTATATTATTAAGTTATATTATTAAGTTAACAAAGATGATAGTTTATAAGCAAACAAATTAATGTCCAAATAAATAAAGTGAAGACTGCATTACATTAAAGTATAAAAATAAATTAAAGTATAATTATTTGGCAGCACGGTCTTTGTTCCGCTTTCAAGTTGACGGCGAAATGGTCGACGGCGAAACGGCGACGGCGAAGTAGTCGGCGGCGAAGTGGCGACGGCGAAATGGCAGACGGCGAAATGGCGACGGCGAAACGGCGACGGCGAAACGGCGACGGCGAAACGGCGACGGCGAAACGGCGACTTCGAAACGGCGACGGCGAAATGTCCTAGACCCCCATTAAATTAAGGACGTAGATAAAATATTGTATGCAACGCGTGCTAAAAGTCGTTTATGCACGAGACATGTTATGAAACTCAGCCTTCGGCTTCGATTCATAATTTTCATGTCTCGTGCATAAACGTCGACTTTTAGCACTTGTTGCATAAATAGCTATTATTTGAATTGCTGCTATGAAGAACAAATTTCAAGTACTTACTATGTTGTTATTAGAAGTTTACTATATACATTTATAATTTAAAACTTTTATTTCAAAAGTTACAATAAATTAACAATTGTTACTCAGTTGAAAACGCATAATGAAACAAATACAAGTAGCTGATATGTAAAGAACAAATAATAAAATCTAAGATTAAGTACTTGTGAAAAATCATAAATCTCTGGGAGGATTAAAAAATTCCCAATGATGGTGATGTATCGTAACGTTCTCATCACCCAACAGTATTAAACCGGCAATTAAGATTAATAGCATTAAAATCATCACATGCAAGTCTTGTTTACCATCCGCATTTTGTAGCACATTATTCGTTATGTGTGAAATCAGTCTCTTAAATGATCTGTTTGATTCCGTAGCACATGCTCGCACTAACTGTCCCGTTAACTGCGGTATAGATGGTTCGGGTGATCGGTGATGCCTCCTCGGTGCTGGAGTGGTGTCTTCCGAACTTGACCTCGACACTGGAGCAGCTCTGTGGTGGCGTTTGCGACGAGGCGGTAAAGGAATGTCTTCTTCAACGAACTCCCCGTACTGGGGAGACTTCAATGCAAAAAAACTTGCTGGTGGCTGAGAGGGTATATATTCTGATTCTTGTTGCATAACAGGCTGGGGTGGCCGTGGGGGTAATTCTTCGTCAGATTTAGAAGTGTTATCAGCTGGAGCTACAGAATCTGAAAATTCGGGTTGTACTAATGGTTGGTCTGTTGAGTCTTCTGCTGGATTCCCAGATTCTAGGACATTGGGATAACCTGTGTCTGATTCTTCTAGGTTTGCTCTTTCTGCTTGAACGGATTTGCGGGGTGGCCGAACTGGGGGTTCTTGCGGTGCAGATTCTGTTATTCTTTCTGGAACTAGACATTCTTCCTCTGGAGCTGCAGTAAATGCTTCTTGTGGTTCAGGCTCAATTTCTTTGTTTTCTTCTACATTTTCTTCTAAGAGGTCAGTTTTGGAATCATACCGAGGGGGTACAGGTGGAGCTTCTTGTTCAAAATTGCTTATTTCTAAAGGGTCTTCTTTAAACGGAGTTTTTTTTTGGCCATTTTTAACACTTTCGTCATAGGCTTGCGTTGTATTCTCAGATTCTTCTGTGGCATTTTCGGGTTTAACGGTTTGTGTTGTTGCTTCAGAAGATTGTGGCGATATGCTTTGTTCAGTAGTAGAGTGCACATGTTCATGAGCAACGGCCTGTAGCCGATCCAACATTTCCTGAATTAAATGTGGTGGTAACTCGATTCCACTTAAAACCAAGTTCCCAGATTTCGAATTAATTTCTGAAACTTGCAGGCTTACACCGTCTAGTTCAGAAACTACAATCTTGTTAGCTTGTAGTTCATTGACTCGCAATTTATCAACATCTAAATCGATTACCTGCAATTTCTGAGCCTTAAGCACACTAACTTCTTGATTATCTGAAATTCCTTGTGGTTGATATGTAGGTTGTTGTTGCAGTTTTACTCCACTTGTTGGTGTTGGTACCTGTTGTGGACTTTTTAATTTTTTAAACTCGTCCGGTATTTCTGAGGTCTCCTCATCATCATCGTAAGTTGTTTGCTCTTGTTTGATAGGCTCAACATCTGGAACATATTCTCTAGTGACAGGTATAGTTCGTTCTACAGGAGGTGACCCGGTAGTTCTCTGCCCAATATTACTAATATGAGAGTGAGGTAAAATCTGGGCATTATCTATAGGTTGGACTACCAAAGATCCATGAGTAATTGTTTCTTCATATTCAAATGGCATTATTTGGCTTTCGATATCAGCTATAACTGCAGAATCAGGTGATGTGGCTTTGTTACCTTGTCCTGGTTGTTCATCAGATACAAACCCACTCGTTTGATTTGACATTTCAGCTTCTTCAAATGCAGCTTTATCAAAACCAGGATGTGTTTCTGGAGGTAAATTACGTTCATGCGAAATATCACGGAACACCTCTCGCATTGACCCTCTAGGTCTTCTTGGTGGTCTTGGTGGAGCTGGTAAGGGACGATCTCTCATTTTTTGTATCACTTCCCCAGATATCAAATGTCGCACCGGTTCACCATCGATTTCACTATATTGACTTAAATCAAGATTCTCCTTTTCTTCCTCATTTGGAGTCATACTTCTGGAAGTGCGGTTAGAGCTCCCCAATGTACTGTAGTTTCTTAGAGGTCTCATTGGTGGACCATTATTAGATAACCTTGGTGTTGTAGCAAATTTATTTTCTGACTGTGCCTTTGGTTTTCTGCGTCTTGTTCTTGGAGGTGTTGTTGGAATTCTTGAAGGTGGAAGTGGTGGATCTTTAATTTTTGTTTTATCTATTACAGCATAGCCACTAGCGTCGCGGATATCTTGAACACAAGGCTCTTCTATAACTTCTATAACTTCTATTTGATTATCTGAAATCAACGACTCTGCTCCACGAGATGTTCGATCATCTTCACCCGATTGTGATTGTGTACGAGAACGTATTCTCTTGGGCCGTGCAGGTGGCTCTGGAGTAGGAATTATGTATTCGTGTTCAGCTCGGTAGGCCTCAATCTAAAATATAAGGTAGGTTTGGAAACAGTTTTTTCATTTTAAAGTACTTACATTTTGTTGCGGTATTTCTTCTACAATGGAATCTTGCTCTGAAGCATTCAAACTTTTTAAACTTCGTTGTCGGCGTGTTGGAGCTATAGGTGCTTCATCAGGCATAAATTTATTGATATCTTGGAAATTCTCGTATCTATAATACGGGTCGGATACTTTTATTTCTGGTTGTTCAATCCCTTTCATGTGTTCATTTTCATACATTTGCGGAAAGTCTTTGTCAAAGTATTTTTGTTGATCGTCACCAAGAATGTTATCTGGCAACATTTCCGCCTCCATCATTTGTAATGCATATTCATCAGGGATAAATGAAGGAAATTGTTCTTCAATGGGAATGGTCTCTTGATATGGTACCACATCATCGGACATGGGTTTTTTCTTTTTGCCCTTCTTGCTCCTACGTTTGGGTCTGGCTGGAGGAGGAGCATATCTTTTAAATTCTTCAAAGGGTTTGGGGTATTCTTCTGGTTCTGTCGTTACTGATTCACGATCATAACCAATGTGTTCCTTTGAAGTAGTGGGGGTCTTTTTACGTTTAGGTTTTCTTAACGGCTTCTTTCTTGGAGCGTCTGGCAATGGTTCAGATTGATCAGATGCATCTAAGTCGTACTCGCGATCTTCGCTTTGAAGTTGTGAAAGAGCATTAACTGGATTTCTAAATGCTTCCCTTATTTCTGAACTTAAATATTTTCCCACTTCAATATTTTCTTGTGATATTCCCTTTTCCCTTAAGAAAAACTCATCAGAATCTATTTCTTCCAATACACCTTGCCGATGTTCGCTTAAGCTACCTGAAGAATGTTCCTCTTTAGGATGCTGCATTCCTATATCGAAACTGCCGCTCGGTGGCGTTTGTACTTCTTCTGTATCGTTATCAAGATCGGTAATTCTATAAGCACCACGGATGAATTCTTGCGTGTTATGTAGATCGTGCGTCAGCGGCCCTTCGTGAAATTCGCCATGGTTCCAGCGTCTGAGATAATCTTTGCTAAACGGCGAAGCACGATGAATATCACGATTTTCCCGATCAAAGTCATCATCGATATCGATATCTTCGTTGTATCGAGTATGAGATGGCACATCCATCGGGACCTCATTATCGGGATGTAGCGGAATTCTAATCACATCTTGAGTTTCCTCATCATCGAATTCTTTGGACTTCCTAGCATCTTCGTCAGCATATTTGATGTCTTTAAATTTAGTTGCCCACCGCGAACCTATAGGGCCTTTCTTGCGGCCTACTCTAGGAACTGTCGCAAATTCCGGAGGAGGCGGCGTGGGTGCACGATCCTGCGAAGGGGAGGACTCCGCATCTTTATTTTTCTTGGATCTATCGAAGATTCTAGGGTATGTCCTAAAGTCGAAAATCTTTTTCTTGGAATCGCCTGCGTTCGATTCCGTCGAAAATTGTCGCTCTCGCCAGGACTCCTTCGAGCTATCTTTGCGCGTTTTGTTAAAGGAAGGCAAGCTTATTGAAGGCCTTTCCGGCATTTTAGGCATCTTAAAGTTTGGCTTTTTAAACTTCGAAGTTGAAAATTTAGGGCGATCTGGTAAAGTGATGTTAGGTTTCTTGATGCCTTGTAGCTTCGCTTTTAGTTTACCTGCTTTGTTGCGAAGACTTGCGTTGAAGTCCTTGCAAATACCGTCCGATTTGGTTGCAGCGACCTTCTTTCTGCTTTCCTTTTTCAGCGGTAACGTTTCGATAGCTGAAGAATCAACCTGGCTTGTGTTAAGTTCGCCATCGGTCCTCGAACCGGTTGTTGTTGGAGTTGCATTAAAGTAACGATCTTCGATTCTCCTCTGCACTTCTTCTGCCCCGAGATCGTCTATATTTTCTTCTGGCATTACATCGTTTTCTCCATGGACTACAAGTTCATCATCTGGAGGAATTCGCACGAAATGCCTTTCTGGAGATGCGGTGTTGTTGTCAACAATACTTCCTGTTTGTTTTATGTTTGGCACAGCAACAGTTGGAGGACCTTTCGATGTCATCTCTTCAGGGGGTGGGTTTACCGGTTCGTACTCATGGTCGCTGAAATAGGAAGCTGTGGTTAGTTCTTTTTACATTAAAATTAATTCGGTTTTAATATAAATTGTAAAACATCCCATTTGAGAATGTTACAAAGGAGCAAGAATAGGTGCACTGAACTCTGAGAATCCGATTCGCTGCCAGGTTTTAGTAGCTTGACGTTACCCTATTAATAGTGTCCTGGCTGGGCTTAAGTTATATCTGAATTTAGTCGTGTTACTTATGTTTTAGACGATGACAAGATATTTGTAGCGTTCGTCTTGAAAAAAGTTAAAGTGCACAATTAACGTACCGAAAACGGACAACCGTATTGCTTGACCGACTGCTAGGTCGTATCCCCGTTTGACTTGACCGTTCTGGAAGTAATGAATCACATTGATAGAATTGACACGCACATCTGACTTCTAAAGACATCACTGAGGACCCAGTAGAAGATTGTCTGGAGACATCGTGCGGGGGCGTCTTATATCTCTGACCTTCTGATAGCGAACGTTTGTTTTCTTCTCGAAGTGACGCGGATGACTTCTTTCGCCTTTTGCGTTTGATATTCGCGGCCGAGGTTTTCTGCGGTACCGAAAATTCCATTTTGTGCTTAAAATTCGCGTTTTACTTTAATCCGAAAATTAGACCGCGCATCCGCGTGAATGACCAGGGAGTTATTCCAAAGCAAGCACTTTATCACATTGTTTTCGTCGTTTTTTAGCGCCCCAAGTGCTGTGCTCGAATATTCGCTGTTCACTAGGAGTTATCCTCAAAATGGTCTATTGTTAGATTTAGAAAACGACAACTACCGAAACGGTTACGACGCCGATGTTATTTTTAAATGCACCGGCATCGGCATAGCGTTACCGCGAGCTGAAGTTTTGTTGGCTAGCACTCCTAAAATTTTTGAGATTTTATTTACACGATCGCATTGACATTTAGCCAACTGAGACGTTGTAACAGTTTTTAAAATGCAAATGTAGTCTTAAGTTAATAGGTACTTACTTTGATTTAGACCATTTGTTGTAATCGTCTTCCAGTGAAGTATCCTTAATGACCTTTTTGTCCAAATATGATTTTTCTTCGTCCACTGACATTGACTGAAAACTTTCCAAACGGTTTGGTTTTTCTTTATCCTCTTTCGTATCTTCTGTCTCTTTAGATTTTGCAGCGTTTAGTTCCACGTCTTCATAAATTCGTTCGCCGTCTTCTGCTTTGGATCTGCGTTTAAACGAAACTTTCTTTTTCAACGGAGGCGAACCTTCCGATTTCATATTAGATTTTAATTCTTGTTCCTGTTCTTTTAACTCTTTCGCCATTTCTTCATTTATCATTGCTATTGCGGCATCGCTCAATTTCAGTCCATCCTCTTCATCAACCAGCATTTGCTGTTGTAGCTGTTGTACATTTTTCTTTGGTTCTGGAAGGTCTGGTTCATCTTTATTTTCTTTTATTTTTTCCTGCCCTCCTTCTGATGCCTCCGAAACGTCTTCGTCTTCTTTGACAGTTTCTAATTTATGAGAATCTGGATAAAGCGTATCTACTGCAGTTTTAGCTAGATTTTTTAGTTCGTCAATTTTTAGGCCTTCGAAAAATTTTTGGTCGCTTTCCAGAGGCGTATCGGGTATAGTAGCGCTGTCCAAAATTTCATCGTCTGAGGGGGGTGTTAAAATAATTAATTGTACATTGTTGTCCGGAGTATCCGGAGTATCCGGAGTATCCGGAGTGTCCGGTACAGAACTTTCTTCTTCTTCTTCCTTCTTCACTTCTTTAGGCTTTACGGGCTCTGTAGGTTTTTCAGCGGATTCAGCTGCAAGATGTGAAAATTCATCAGTTTGCCCTGGTGGTAATTTGAGGGGTATATGTATGTAAACGGGTTCAACTACAGGTTTTGTTTGCTCCTTTTTTCTAGGCTGAACTGTTTCAGACTGGGCTGGTTTTTCTGTTTTAGGTTTCTTGCTTTTTGTATCCTTTTTATCGCTCTTGCCGAAAGAGGGAAACTTGGGAAGCTTAAATTTGTCTTTAGCTTCTTTCATTTTCTTTATAAATGCTAATTTGGATAAACTTTTTCTACTGTAACTGCTGTCTATTGACGACCTTCTTTTCCGTTTTGGTTCTTCCGATTTAGCACGTTGAATAGACGCTGGCTTCGCTGCAGCTGCTTGTGGTGTTGAAACAGGAGGCAACTGTTTTTTCCATTTTGACAAGGTGGCCTCCAATTTTATCACCTTTGCAGGATCTTGTTTATCGACTTCTGACGTTTTCCGGGACTTGATTTCAGTGATTGCCTCTTCCGTTTTACTAGGACCTGCTTGAGGTAAACTCTCACTACTTACATTTGCACTTTTTTCTGAAACTATTTCACATTTATCCTCTTTATCCAAATACTGACTAATATTGTCATCGGCTGAACTTTCATCTGGTTCTACTACAATAGGTTCTGGCGTTCTAGGTTTGTGTGTTCTTTCTGATTCTGGCTTGCTATCTTCTGTAGATCTGTTGGATTTTCTGTCATCCTCTGTTACTTCTTCTATAACTAATCTATCACTTTCTTTTCTTTGCAGGCGACCTTTACCTACTCCCAACTTATTTGGTTCAGTACTGACAGAATCAACACTTTCGTCGGTATCACTTTTTGGCTCTTTCTTATCAACCATTTTTAATTTGTCTTTACTTGACTGAGCACCGCCAGTTTCTTTCTTCGAACCGAAATCTGGCCGTAGCTTAATAATTTGTTTAAGAAGAGCTTCGTTACTTGTTAGAGATGACCTTCTTGATTCATTTGCAAGTTTTTGGTGTTCACTCACTTTCTTTATTTCCGTCAGAAGGCCCAGCAGAGACATTTTTCGCTTTCCTTCCTCAATTTTAGATAAATTAGTTAAACTGCCGCCCCGAGAATGCGATGGACTCTCAAATTCGAGTTTTGAAAATTCATCTGTTTCCCCAGGGGGTAATTTTAGGGGTATATGAATATAAACGGGGGATTCGCTCGGTAAAGGCGGCAGCCAAGACGATTTTGTAGTTTCTGTGCTCTTCGTGCTTGCAGTCTTTTGCTTTTTAGGCTCCTTTTTGTCAGATATATCTGATTTAGATCGTTTTGGTAATTTTGGAACTTTTAACTTGTTCTTTGCATCTCTAAGTTTATCCATCAGAGCTTGCTTTGATAAGCTAATTTTACTAGCACTACTTTCTAGAGATAACTTGCGCTTTTTCCCGGGTTCTTCAGATCTTGACCTACCTCCGTTAGTGTTAGGGGAGAGTGTAGATTGGACTGTTTTAATTGTTGGTTTACTAGTGCCTGGCTGTTCTATCTTTCTAGGTTCAATATTTTCTTTTTCTTCGGGCAAGCCGTTTGTTTCCTTATGCTGTTCCGCTTCATCTTTCATTTCGATGTCCTCTTCGACTTCCGACACCTCTTGCGTTTCGGACTTGCCTATGGTGGAGGTGCTCCTGCTCCTTCTAAATGCGTCCATGGTGTACTCCTCTGGGTCGAGTTCTTCATCAAACGGCGGTTTGGTGAGGTGTGTCCACGGGTAGGCGCCTCTTCTCCGCGACCTTCGAACGTCTTCCCACCGATAAGTCTTTATTGGAACTTTAGGAATGTCTTGGTCTGGAAAATAATTGTCAAATTAGCTACTTTTATGGACGGCTACAGGTATAAATTAGTTGGATTGCATACCTTTGGCATTTTTCAGAAGACGATAACCGTTACGTTTCGATTTTAGTTTTCGAAATACCTTTGAGGTTTGCCGTTTAAATTGGAAAATGGAAAGCATGTTGCGTCACGAAACGATGTTGTGGCTGTTATCTTTTAAAAGTTTTTGTATAATGTGCGACACCAGCAATGCGGGTGCGCTTATCTCTACCTGCGGATCTTTATGGCTGTTTACCTTTGCGTAATTTTTATTTACAAGGTTGTTTTAAATAGAGTGGCTGGAGTTGTGTCGCGTGTGTTTACTGACCATTGATATTCGGAAGGGATACTTAGTTCCGACGAGAACGGTTTCATTAATTTTGCTCTAAATAATCTATACTGACATTGAAGTAAGCAGTTGCTTTTATAAACAGATTGTCTATTTTGCTTCCTGAATTAATTGCTGTTTACAATATACATTCTAAATCTCAGTTTAGATAAGCAGGAGGATTTATATTTAAACTAATTTATATCCTAGTTCGCACGAAATTAAAAATTGTTCAAAAATGTGGAAGTGGAACAAAGTCGTTCTAAAGATATAAATTTTCTAAAAGAAAACACTTTTGGTGTTATGTTAAATTGTACTTGCGATTTTGCGGAACTAAAAATTGGTTCATTACTTACGAATTACCAGGATGACAACGCTGACATCTCTGGAAGAAAAAATAGGGTTTACATATTTGAACTGGGCCAAAAATCACCAAAAATTCTAAATACACACTTCAAAACCAACTAAACAGCCCAGACGTATGTACAAAAAGCAGCATTTCAAGCGATGTGAATTTTACAGTGGAATTTAGTTAGTCGAATTCAGTCAGCGAAAACATGAGTTTATAAATTCGAATATAGATGTATATACTTAACATGCGGATTTTATAAGAATGTTTTCATATGAAGTTTTATGTATATGTTAAATATGAGGACGGCTGTATGAAAACACCAATTTTTATGTGGTAAGCCATCAAACTAAATATCAGAAATTTATAAATTCTCGTATTTTGTGTTTTTCAGGTACAATTATATTATAATTATCACTGAAACTTTTGAAACTACGAGTGTGGTTGTATATATTTATAGCCGACTAACAAACAGTTGTACAGTTTTGAAATTCTAGTTACGCATCAATCTAACCTTGTTAGAAACGATTGATAAATGATAAATTTATCCGACATTTGTAAAGAAAGTTGTCGCACATAAGAGACAGCTGTGTGTAGAGAAATTGCCAAAATGGATAAATTTGAAGCTCGTGCAGTGATATAAATATTTACACAATAACTTTCACTTCAGAATTTTTTTATCGATATACAGAGTTTGCTAAAATATTCTGCATATCGATAAAAGTTTTGTGTGATGTTAAACCTTTGTAAATATTTAATCACTGCACGAACTTCAAATTGATTAATTTTTGAAATGTCTACACACAGCCGTCTCTCACGTGTGACAAATTTGTTAATAAATCTCTGTTAAATTTGCCATTTATCAGTCGTTTCTAGCAAGGTTAGATCGATGCACGACTAAAATTTCAAAATTGTGCAACGTCTGCTTGTTAGTCGGGCTACGAATATATGGATCCACTCTCGTATGGTTTCGTTTTCATCTCGGTTTTGAGCGGACTCAACCCGTGCATCGAAAATGAAATCCAAATTGAGACAAACATCGTAGATGCAAAAATTAGCTCGTACATGATTATTTATGCGACTGGAATAAATCATCGCTGAATTTGCACATACAAAATGTTTTCGATAAAAAAAATACAAAACAATTCGACCATCTGCAAGAATTTCTTGAATATGATCATGCTTATGTACTGTACTGAATTAATCTCCTTAGCATAGAATTTCGGCTTAGACCGCGTAGTATTTGTATATGAACACCCAGCATTTTCTGGCTTAATGTGCCTTGCACCTTGTGAAGTCGAGCAAAAACCCGCGCGATGACCATGCTCTTTGGCTCACGCTTTGATGATGCAAGCTGCAAGGTCTTGCGAAACGTTAGTGAATATGGATGCACAAACAGCAAAACCGCCAAATCTGCTTAAGTATCCTCGTTCTCAAGATACTCAAACAACACGAGCCACCAAAGAGCATGGCCATCGCGCGGGTTTTTGCTCGACTTCACAAGGTGCAAGGCACATTAAGCCAGAAAATGCTGGGTGTTCATATACAAATACTACGCGGTCTAAGCCGAAATTCTATGCTAAGGAGATTAATATGATCATGCTTGTTCCGAAGATTTCGGTACATTTATTTCAATTAAATCTAAACATAAAAATATTTTTCTAACTTTCGTTTTCATCAAATATTCTTATGCGGAATTTATTTCCACGCAGATAAGACAATTTGCTCCATTTCGATAAATCTAACCGTTTTCGATAAAATTGACGAAACTTATCTTGTAATGGCAACGTTTTCAGTTTTACGAAAAATCACGTTATAGCAATGCAAAATGTTCGAAGAAAGAATAAGTCCAATTAAATTTTAATTTAAAGTTATCTTTTCTTCCTCTTACATTAGACCAGTGGCCTGTTTAGTTCCAGAAAGTTGTGGATCTATAAGCCCTCTTTACTCGTGAGTTAGGTCGAAAATTGAGAAAGGGTTTCCTGGTTAGCGGTTAATGGCTACCACCGATGTTAGCGTGGTTAAAGTTTTATGTTCTCAAAATGAGTACTATGGACTTGGCAATAGAGAAGTCAGTTCGACCTAACAAGGGGATCTAATTTAAAACCCGATTTTATGTTTTTAAGGGTAACTTTAACAGGTTTTATTATCATGGTAAAAATAGCACACCTACTAGACATTTACTGAAAAAAGTTACCACCACGTTTGAAGTCCATTTTCTTGAAATATGCTCGATTTATCAAAAGCAACCAATTTGTTGTGTGGAAACCAATTACACTCAATAATTTTTAATTGGATATAGTCTCGTTGGACAATAGTTCTTTCAAAAAATTGAACCAATTAAAATGGAATTAAATTCTGAGCCTTATACTTTCTCTAATAGACTAGAAATTAATAAACGAGGTGTTTTTCATGTAATGGATTCAATCATAAAGCGAGTCAATGCGTATCGAAGATAATATGCCGAAAATGTGCCGGTTCTCATCTTTTGAAAGAATTTATGGCTAAGGACGAAGATAAGAAAACTGTGAACTGCTGTAATGCTAGGGAAAAACTTAAAATTAATTTAGATGTAGGTAATTTTTCATGGAGCTTTGACTGTCCAGTTTACAAACGTAAACTAGAACAAGAAAGAAGTAAGATAGGTTTTTTATAATAAAAAAACCAAATACTGAAATTATTTATTCAAATCCACAAAGTATTATAAAACATTTGGAGAAAATTGAAGTTCTAATTGAAGACAGACGTCCAGTTAACGTATTTTTAAGTGAAACAAGATCCACAGAAACCATAGAGGACTGTGAAATAAGTGATGTCACTATTCGCTGTAATTCCGAAAATCGACAAATTCGAGGAGTGGCAATTGTTGTACATGATAATATTAGATTTAAAATAGTGTCACATTTTTCATTTAACAACGAATTCTGGTTGCTATCCATTTATATAACGCAAGGATTTCAAAATGGATTGTAGTCTACTGTTTATCGTTTTCCAAATGCCAGTGTTGCAAGATTCTTAGAACAGTTTGAAAAATGATACGACGATACAGTTCCAGGTCACACCAAGTATCTAATTTTGGACGATTTCAACTGGAATGTCTCGAAGAATTCATTCTACACACAAACGCTCCTACAATTAATAAACGCGTTGGGCTTAAATCAACTTGTAACAGAATTCACATGATTAACAAAAAATTCTTATACAATCATTGGACCCAGGAAAATATTAGTGTTAATGTGCAAATCCCACAAATTTCTGAACATAATTCATTCGATGTCACGTTACGAAAGAATACGCGTAATCATAATAGCAATTTCGAAAAAGTTAATATTATCACGTACGCTAATTACTCGCCGCAAAAACTGCTATAACTGGGCCACATTACTAGATAGTAAAAATGTAAACAATCTTGCCACACATATTGACAAGAGAATACAAATTCCATAACTGACCTCGTTGACAAGAAAACAATTGCTGTCAAAACAGGAAATTCAAGGTTTAACACTGACTTGCAGCAAATTCAAGCAAAAGGCAATCAAATGTACAGAACAGCTAAACTCACTAAAAACACGCAAGACTGGGAAAACTATAAACATTCTTATCAGAAATTTTTATAGTAATAAAAGTAAGGACAGGAAAAACCAATATTATGAAAATTAAATAGAAAACTGCCGTGGAAATTCTAAGAAGATGTGGAACACTATCAAATCTTTAATGAAAGTACTAGCAAAGACTTCTAATATTTTATTTGACGGAGAAGAAATTAATAATGCCCACGATATTGCCAATAAATTTAATCAGTACTTTGTAAATAGCATATTAGAGTTAAACAATTTCATTATTGTAAATGACAGTTTTGCGAAGCTAATTTTCCGGATATTATTAGCACCTTTAAATTTAAAACCATTTAAGGATATTAAAAATTCAGTAGCTAAAATTACACGTAAAGGTAGCTTCGATCACATTACAGTAAGTGTACTTGCACATGCGTTACCAATTGAAGGTGAGATATTTGCTACATTAATAAATCAGTCTCTGGGAAGAGGATGCTTTCCAGAATCATGTAAAATATATAGAGTTGTTCCAGTACCTAAAGCTAAATTAACAAGTGCGAAGAATTTCGACCAATAAATGTGTTACACGTATATGAGCAAATTATCGAACTTATTGTGAAAGATCAATATAAGATCTTTTTAAATGAACATGATATTATAAGTAAAAACCAAGCAGGATTTAGAAGTAAACGTTGGTGGGAAACAGCATTAAATTTCGTGATATAACCCCCTTTCTCGAGTGGTCATCACAAACAATATTAATTTAAATATACCCTTTTACTTAATAACAAGAAATAGTATCAGGTATAGTTCCTTAACTACTTACCTTACTTCTTACTGAAATAAGTCAAAATTGACGTATCTCACAACTCAAATATGACATTTTGAATTATATCATGTGATTCTAGTTTTTTAATACCTCGGCTAGACAGCTAATAAGCATTGAGAATCCTGGTTCCCAGCTGGATGAGTTAATGTTCAACTAATAACTTATTATTATAGTTGAAGACTGAATTACTATAAAATTATTAATAAATTGACTTCGTTGGTCAAATACACTCTTTAGTACATAAAATTGAACTTATTCCTTAGTTAGTTAATATCACTTGAAAGCTTGGTCTGACATTACAAAAAATCAGAGAGCTATTGCCACAATATTTTAATCAAATGTTTAAATGATCCAGACTTGATTTAAAATTACGTTTATAAATATCCTACTCTAAAGTATATAAATTTCAAATTATAATGACCGATTTACTATTCAAATTTAGAAAATGAAGTATTCTAAATTAAACTCTAAATATAATATTACAATTATTTTCAATAATTTGTCGTACCAAACTTGCTATGTATTTCTTAATGTTACAGAAGAACTGGGCACTAACCTTCTGAAAGTATCTCTTGTACCTGAGTGTGTATTATATCAGCTCCTAACTGGGTGCTAGTCTGCAAACACCTCCTTTGAGTTGTTCACGACCAAATTAAACTCGTTGCAGCTCTTTGACCCCCTTATTATGTGAATAGGCAGTTCTACAGCATACCACAAACACTCACTTGCACTTTTTTACTGGTTTCGAAGTAAAAATACCACTTCAAATGGCTTCAAACAATCTTGAATTCTATTTTGAATAATAGTTGTGACCCTCAGTCAAATTTGATCGTGAAAAATACTATATTACTATTACGTATCAAATATCCAATTATTACTCTTCACAATTATTGGGAATCTAACCCTTTAACGTGATTATGTTTCGTCGATTATATACTCAAGATATTTTTCTACTTCATGTAAACAACACTCTGGTTGCTTATTACAACCCCATCAGTTAAAAACATACAATTGTTTTCACATGATGCCCATTGGATATCACGATATTATTATTAAATTAAATTCATCATTCACACAGTATGCTGCATTACAACTTGGTTCTCATGAATTGGAAAAGTGACTTAGACTTAAATAAAAGTGTAGTTACCATTTTTCTAGATTATCAACGTGGATTTGAGACTATCGGCAGACAACGGTTAGTGAATAAACTACATAAATATGGAATGCGTGGCAATGAAAATATGTAGTTTCAAAGTGATTTCACTCATCGATTGCAAAGCACATACTCCAATCAGTGCCAGTCAAACAGTGGAAAACAACTTAGGTGTGCCCCAAGGTTCTGTCTTGGGTCAATTATTGTTTATGTTGTATATAAACCATTTAGAATTGAATCTAAAACACTGCTGCACGATAAATCTGTTTGCAGATGATACCTCAGTGACAGTTACTGACGAAGATGTTAGTAATGCTGTTAATAAAATGAATACAGATTTAGAAATGATTTCTAAAGGGTTACAAGTAAATAAGCTAAAATTGAATATCGCAATAATTTTCTCAGGTACTATGTACTAATGTATGTGCAATCGGATAATAAAATTAAAATTGAAAACGTACAAATAGAACAGGTATCTCAAGTAAACTACCTAGGTTTAATTATAGACGATAAATTTAACTTCAAAGCACATGTAGGTTATGTAATCAAAAAGGTAGTTAAGAAAGTAGGCTTATTCAGTAGAATTTCTAACAAGCTTAGTATACAGGCTAAAATTATGATATACAAAGCAATCATGGCACCGCATTTTGATTACTGTTTTAGTATTTATTTTTATATCAAGAACAAGAATTGGCTAGAATGCAAAAACAGAAGAACAGTGTAATGCGAATTATATTACGCTGTTCCTAATATACAAGAATTTCTGCGATGCTAGATTGTTTATAATGGCTAAGTATGAAGCAACGTATTTATTTCAATTCTTTGTTGTCAGTTTTTAAAACAGTCAATGACCTTTTACCAGAATATATGACCCAAAACATAGTTTATGGTTGTGCTATTCATAATTATAGTATTAGAAATAGGCATAATGTTAGATTACCTAAATTTACAAAAAGCAGTTCCCAAATTTGTTTCTTGCAAAGACTTCAAAATTTATAATAACCTTCCAATTGAAGTTAAAGGAACTAAAAATATCTACGAGTTTCAAAAAAATCTAAGCGATTATATCAAGAACAATTATTAGTTAGTAAAAATGTAAACAATTGCACATCCTAAAATAGTGTATAACTAAATAAAGATTATTATTATTATAAAAGTATATTTCATGAGACATCTACGAATTCCCGTAATTCTACTAGGAACCATCTATGCGTATATCGTTTTGTGCTTTTGAGGCAAATATTCATATTGAAAACACTATTATCAGGCCACGATATAAACAACCTTCATTTTTTGTCTTTTCAATAGGAAAATTTAAATTTTGACAAGTAACAATCTACGAGCCCAAACACATATGTATTCGTACTTATACCTACTGAAGTGTTCGTTATCCGAACATATTAAGATTCCCTTCTATTGTCAAAACATTATAGTCTCTACTTGTAGTACGTTGTATTTATGTCAAGAAAGCGTCAAAACATTATACCTTTAATACGTTGTATTTATGCCAAGAAAGCGTATACTGTTTTTTAACACTTGTTTCGTTTAAACGCGTTATCCCATTGAAGTGAAAGAAGTGTGTAACAGATAATTTCGTACCTGTACCTTATTCACCATGGCGAAACGAATTCAAGCTGTTATTGCTGCTAAAGGGGCCGTAAAACAGTTTCAAACTATAATTTCTACTAGTTTGTTTTATAAAATTACAGTACGATTTTTAAAATTTTTTGTATAAATATTTACGTTATTAAAACATACTAGTAGTTTCTGATACATATACTGGTACTATATGTAATGGTTTATGTTTTACGCCGATTTGCTAAATAACCTGTTGTTACATTGGGGATTTACTTTCCTATTTATTAAAATCTTACCGCGGTACAAATACATAATGTGTTTAGGCTCGTATAAAGAGATATAACTTGACATAACTGTTACGTCAGTCGCTTCGAACGATCCCAGCTTTGAACTTTTAAATGTCAGTTTATATATTTTACGACGTATTCCGAAGGAGAATTCGATTTTGAGTATTATGCGGAAAGGGTGTTAGATTACATCAACAACTTTTAGAGGTTTTCATCGTCAGAGAAAAGTATTCAGTACTTCTACTATTTATAGCCAAACGTCTGATTGTCTGCCGGCTCTCCTACTAGCTTTTTACTACTGTGCTAGATATATTGTATAGGGTGTCCCATTTTAGATGGGATTGAATGGAAATTTCCGTTATTATTACAACCAGAAGAAAATAGTTGCACAGCATGCAATCAACTTTTCGAGAACAACACGATGCTGAAAACAGAAATCGAATATCCATTTTAATTTTCGAGCTATTACGAGAAAATACAATTTTTAACATGCTATTCGATTTGACAGTTCTGTTTTTTAAAACACCTACAAAGTGGGGATTCTTAATGCAGTTTCTTATGTAAATTAATACGATCTGGTTATAATGGACGAATCGGTGGTATTTTTTAGTTATTTGTTATAACATTTCAATTAAAAATTATAATTGTTTTGAATTTTTGTTGATGTTTGGATCGTTTGTTATTACATTTTTTGAAGATACTTTTTACTTTGAACACGAAAAAACGAGATTTTTAGCACGAATTTCGATTAACGTAATTTGCTGGTTGCTAAGCGAGCGAAACTCAAGTTCGACAGTAGATCATTATCGTATCTGAAAGTTAACTGTGAAGTATCTCATTTTCCGTAATAAACAGGGTGGTAAGAAAAAAAATGGAAAAACTAGTATTTTTTCGGAGTACGTGACTGTCACTTTGTATTTCAAACCTATTTTCAATTCGAAACCACTTTTCTAAAAAACATTATTGTGTACCTATTTCGAAAGCTGATTGTAGTCGATTCTTGAACCATTTTAATATTTTCGAACTTCCCTCGTATATGAAAGGAAATATTTAAATTTAGGCAAGTGCAGTTTTAGTTTGAGAAGGTGCAGGGAATTTTCAGGAATAAAGCGTTCTGTCCAGATGTGTCCAAAATTATGACGGGACATTGTAAAAAGGGCGGTTCGGCAAATTTGCAGCAAATTATTTTTTTATGAAACTTTATCCTTATACCATTTTTAGAGACAATTGATGCATAGTTAGCAACTCAAGGTGCATAAATATAGCAAGCTTCGAAATATAGGTCATCCCATGTATTCCCACTATGGAGTGGGCACGAAAATGACGCAAAATGGTGGGAAATTTAGATCTTGCAGTGTACCACAATTTTCAACCCAAATTTCTCGTCTATTTTGGTCAAGAGAAAAACCAAATAAACGAAAACCACGTCTTGAATGGTTAGTGCAGTGCAAAAGTGCACATCTTGGCATTTTCAAATCATACCTTTTAGCTGAGAAGCTGTAACGTTTCCAGTTTAATCGCGACGGCTTTAACACGAATTCATTGTCAATGGGTACGAAAATGGCTGTTATTGAGATGACCTATATTTCCAAGCTTGCTATATTTACGGACCTTGTTAGAAACTGAAATATCACCGATATAGTCGGGAATCTGGAGTATCAAAGGACGCTTCAAAAATGATGGGATGTGCACTCGAAGATATAGTTTAAAAAAATGTATGTATGTATTATCATTAACCTCGTTTTACCTTGCGTTGTAGAGGCTGGTGCTTTATGTGCTTGCATCTGGCGGTACAATGCTCAACTTGCCCCGGATTCGGGATACAAAGTTGGAGCGCGCCTATTGTGCTTGCACAGCAACCATTGTGTGAAGTGTGTGTCATGTTGATGTGTTGACCTTGTTACTCTATCTCTTAGGTCTGTGGTTCTGAGTAGAGCACAGTTATTTTGGTGCCCAACTGTGAATGATCTCACCGAGCCGATTCTGATAGCAAGCCTAGCGCTACCCAAATGCGCTACCCGGCTTCTTGTATACTATCTGAAATTACCTTGCGGATCTAAATGTGGAGGGCTCCATTCTTTTTGAGATTGTGAAAAACCAGAAAGAATATTTTTCGATTTTTTTATTACTGGAAATTGATGAATTTTATGCGTTCATCGCATTTGGAAGATTATTTTTGAATATTTTTCAATGATTTTGAAATTAGTGGAAATATTATTCAGATGATGAATTAATGTCAAAATTATTTTTAACAAATGTTACCGAACTTGTTTAACCCTTAAACTACCACGCCTGAAATATAATTTGCTAATTTTAGGCTTAGGTTTGCTTTTACACTTAAAATGAGGCTTCAGTCTACATAACAAACTATAAATTACTGTTTCATTACGTAGCGTTATTTTTTGGAGAGTTGTAAGACGAGAATGTTAGTACAGATATGTTGAATTGGTCTTCATTCGCCCTCATGGGTAGATAGAATTTTTTTTTATTCGAGTAAAGTACCTTTTCTGTTCTAAATAAATACATCAACATATCATCAAGAAGAAAATGTAAAGCTATGTACCCATGCAAAATTTCAGAGATATCGGCTTACTTTTATGAGACCGTACATATTTATTAGATGAAGTACTTTTTTACTTCCTCTTACGTTGCTAGTAAGAGTATTGGATTCACCCAAAAATTCGAAATTGAGTTTTCAACAGATCTTCACATTTTAGAGTCCCATGAACGCAAAAAACATAGTTTTGTTCATTGGTCTGTCTGTGTATGTGTCTGTGTACGTGTCTGTGTGTCTGTGTGCCTGTGAACAGAATAGCTTAAAAACGAAAAGAGGTATGGTGGTGAAACTTCACATATAAGTTTTGTGTACTATCTAGATGCGACAGCTAGCTGTTGAAGAAAATCACATAACCAGAAGTATGGTGTTTACTCTTGTGATTTTTCAGTTTTTTTCGATTTTTTCAAAAACGGTTCTAACGATTTTTTCAAACTTTACATTTTTAATGTGTATTGATGTGAGATAAGTGATTTTCCAGTTGAATACCTCTAAAATGGGTAGAACACCCAGTATATTACTACATTTTTGAATTTAGCTTAAAATTTGTAATTTTTGGACGAATGCTTAAAAATTAAAAAAAAAGAACTTTTCATTTAATTATAAGATCACTGTAAAAGGAAGTGGTGTGCGTGTATCACACCAGATTTTTATTCTACCTGTGTAAGAGAGTCATTTCTTTCAGAAGTGGAAATTTTCCTTATATCGGAATATAAAAATATTGTTCAAAATATTTATCCACCTAAAAAAAATAAAATTGGTGTACATACCGTAAGTAAGTGTAACTGTACTCAACAATAATGCATTGTGTTTGCTAATATTCACAGAGTACATGGTATACAAGCGGCTAAACTGTTAAACAACCAATTTAACGGCTGTTAATCTAGAAAGGACAAGCTTTCCATTAGTTTAAAATTCATTAAAACATATTCAAAACTAAGCTTGTAAATGCGATCGATGTACGCATAAAATTAATCAATTTTCAGGAATAACAAAAATTTCGAATTCTAGTTTTTTGCAAATCGCAAAATGAATGGAGCTCTACACATTTAGATCTGCAAGGTAATTCCAAATAGTCTACAATTATTTTTAAAATTATATCTTCGAGTGCACACCGTATAATGAAATTTATGGCCCCTGATTGCTGACTAATAAGTTGATGAGGAATTAAAAATAACCTAAATATAAAACTACAGTAATTCATTTCAAAATTATTTATGACTAACATTTTGTTTAAATTTTTAAACTAGTTACTTAAAAATGAAAAATATTAAATTTTGATATAAACTATTTAAACTATTGTAATATTATTTATTGCAATGTGTTACATTCTAAATTGAAATTATATTTTAACATCTGAAATAGCGACCAATATAACTAATTTTTTAAAATTATTTTATTGCGCTTGTTTATGATGATGTAATAAGATTCTATAGATAGAACTTTAATTACAAAAATCTCTTTAATAAAATTTTGTTTCATGTTAAAAAATAAGGGCACTTTATTCCTGAGACAATTGGAATTTTTTGCTTCATTCTGCACATCATAAATGTTTTTCCAATACCTATCTAAATATCTGCATTTTATTCACCAAAATCTCGCTATTAAAGTACCTCTTTATTCATTAGTGATTAAAATAGCTTTTATTCACTTCTGAATACATTAGCGTAAAATATTATAGTATGCCATTATTTAAACCCATTTGTATGCGAAGCCCCGAGAGCCCGATTGGAGAGGGGCGGAGCCGCGAGGACCCCCTTGGGGAGAAGCGAAGCCCCGAGGCTCCCCTTGGAGAGAAGCGGAGCCCCGAGGGCCCTTTTGGAGAGGGGCGGAGCCGCGAGGACCCCCTTGGAGACGGGCAGAGCTCCGAGGCTCCCCTTGAAGAGGAACGAAGCCCCTAGGGCATTTTGGCTAACAAACTCCTCGGCTGTAGGAAAAATATTGAAGCCAACTGTTTTACAGAGGGTTTAAAAATCGAGGTCGATCATGTTAAAATTTGCCTTAATAGCTATAAATTTTAATTTCTAAAGTCCTAATGTGTAGGTATTGAAAAAAGTTTAATATATCACTCTTGAATAAAAACACTGTATTAACTTGATGTATAAATAACTATTATTGATCTTATCAATGCTATGACAGTTTTCAAGTAAAAATATTTTATTAAGATAGGCAAAAATAAAAATTTCCAAGTGTTTTTCAAACTTTTTGAACCACACTGTATGTGTTAGGTTCCACATTTCTAAAACAGTCTGTATAAAAATATCAGCGTGTATATAGTTATGGTTAAGTAAAATAGAATCTCGTTAATGTTTAACAGCGAAGAAACTAAAAATCAAGAAAAAGATAGTACTCACTGTGGGTTTTTAGTAAGAAAATTACATTAAAAAGTCAATTATCTAGGCGCCCGTAAAATTTTCTACAATCTATGTTCTATTGACTTTCTCCGTAGGATTAATATTTTTTGTATTTATTGCCCCAGAAAGTTGAAAATGGAAGCCTAAGAAACGGTTTTGCTGGTTTTATCGCGCCCTAAAAGTTCGATAATAAGCAATTTTGTCGCACAAGATACCCATTTTGAGAAAAATACAGAAAACCATTTCTTGCGCTTTCTCGATAATATATACAAAAAATATTAGTCCTGCGGAGAAAATCAATGGAACATAAATTGTATAAAATGTTATTTTATCCTATTACGTACTATAATAATAACTCCTTAGCAACGAGTTGCGTTAAGGTGCATTTAACAGTACTAGTGTTGTTAAGAAAAATAACATACCGATACTTTATTAGCATTCAATCACATGTTGGCAGTACTGACGTGTATTGTTAGTGACAATGTCAGTCTATGTAAAATTCGATGTTGATAGGTTAGGTTTTGTTTGTTATTTGACACAGGCTGACGCAAAACTTAACCTGCTAATCTCGAATTTAACATAACCTGACAGTACTACCAACAATACAGTATTGAGTGATACCACCACAGCCATAGCAGATATATGTCTCGCTGTTGTGACATTAATAACTATTTTTCCTATTTTTTAAAAAAGACTTTTATTTTAGGATAAAATAAACCGTGTTACGATATACGTAACGTTATCTGCTTTCTCCATTACTCGAGAATTTTAAAGAACTCGCTCCTAACGTCACTCATTCATTCAAATTATCCTCTCGTAAAGTAAAAAGCTTGATAACGTTACTTGCATCGTAAATTACTATTACGCCCTTTACAACTCTGTATGAATTTTTAAGATAGCGCCAACGAGCGCCCAGATATTTCAATAAAAATGTGTTTAACCTATTTGTCAAAATGCTATATGAATCCTCCACACAACTCACCACTACACTTGCAGATATCCCCCCTAACAAACCACCAAAGATCAACCACGGCGGGTGACTTTACGATTCATAGATATGGATTTCGGACATACCGACTGGACTATGAGGGTACACTTTGCATCTGACATTTTTTTGTGAAATTAGTGATTCAACGACATTAACTCTCTTCTAGGCATGTGGGCAAAATCAACCAATTAGATTATCCTTGCATTGATAAGTTCTTACATATATTGCAGACCAATCCAATTTGATTATTTTTAATCACGTGAGTCATTTTGACAAATAAGATCACACTTGAAGTGAAAACGACCCTAGGGTGATTTTCAATCACCATGGAAGCTACCTAATTAAATTTCAGTAGTATCCTCTGACAAGTTGGTGGCACTGTAAATCTAAATCAAATTGGAGATTAGCAGGTTAGGTTTTCCGTCAATCTGTGTCAAAACTAACGCAAAACCTAACCTGATAACCTCGAATTTGACATAGACTTACAGTACACCAACATAATATTATTATAATGACGTGTCAAATTCATTTGTCAGAAAATGGCTAATTTATTTAAGAACTTATCTTCCCGAATTTACCGCGGCCAGTAATAAATCCTTATAATTTTGACAAATAATATCCCTCAAGTGCGTTGTCTTTAAGAAATAACCATCGGCTTCGCCTCGGGTTATTCCTAGGCAAGCACTTTCGGGTTGTTATTTGTCAAAATTATTGCGGGTGATTATCACTGCCCTTGGTAAATTATAGTTGAAAACTACCCATGGGTTGTTATCAATTTGTGTACAGCTGTCAGTTCGGGTTGCTATGTTACGTCAAGTTTTTGACAGTTCGCAATTAAGTATTTTAAGATGTCATATTCTTTTCTTAATTGCACTGATACTAAATAAATGTAAATAGTTTCAAGGGCAAAAAATTGTCTAACCGAATATCCTTCGACCATTAATAAATACTTGTAATTTTATTACAACTTCATCAAGCACGTTGCTTTTAGGCAACAGCCCTCCGCCGCTGGCGTCGGGCTGTTTCCAAGCAACGTGCTTTCGAAAACTGCAATAAAATTATTTCGTAATTATCACTGTCTTTGGGATATTATAGCTGATAATAAACCTCAGCCCTTTCATGAACTATCTGATTTTCATTTGCAACTCGTGTAATGTCATAGCAACGGTATAACATCAAAATAAACAAATAGAAAAATCGTTAAATTATTTTTCATAACACCTACTTGTTATTTGTCAATAACAGAACTGTCAACCTGACTGAAAAGTGTCCCACAACAACCATGGCTGTTATACATTTAACAGCCTAGGTAGTTCAGAAATAACAGAAGCGTAACATTTTAACACTGGCAATACTGGAATGTATTGCTGGTGACACTGTAAGTCTATGTCAAATTCGAGGTTAGCAGGTTAGGTTTTGCGTCAGTCTGTGTCAAAATTCAAGCAAAGGTGAACTCAACGAAAATATAGACGAGAATAATAACCAAATCCAGAGAAAATTAACACCAACTGCCACCCCGAGGAATATGGAACTAAGTGAGTTGTCAGAGAAAATAGGCAACAGCATTGACGTAGTAATTAAGAAAGAAGGTTTCATAAAAAGGCGAACGGATGGGAAACTAAGACATACAGATATTCGCTGAACTACCTAGAGCTAAACAGAAAAGTGAAGAAAGCGATGCGGAGAGATATTACAGCATACAACACTAAGATGACACAAGAAACGATCGAGGACAACATGGAAATAAAAGGACAAAAGATATGTAAATCGCTTATATACAAAATGAAAAAGGAGCAAGGTGAAATAGTGACAGTAAAAAGACAAATAACATCTATTATCAATAACTTTTATAAAAAGCTATACAGTCAGACAATACAGAATCCGAACCAAAACCTAGACTCGGAGAAGATCCCTGAAATTGACATCTCAGAGCTGAGAGCGGCAGTAAATATGAAGAACAAAAAGGCTTCAGGGGAAGGTTGCGTTACAAGTGAGATGTCAAAGGCAAGTGGAGAAGCTCTAGAGAGAGCATTGATTATTATTCTTCTCAACAAACGTCTGGAAGAAGGGAATATTCCATATGGCTAGAAAAATGCCGAAACCATCATCCTCTATAAAAAAAGAGATAATACAAGCATTGAGAACTACAGACCAATTAGCTTTCTATCCATGTTAGACTAACTGATCACGAAAGTCATTGCAAACCGGCTTAACAAGAAGGTCGATTTTTCCAAACCTATAGAACAGGTCGGCTTTACGAAAGGGTTCAACATGATAGATCACATCCAAACGATTGAGAAATGCGACGAGTAGAATGTTCCACTCCATCTTGGATTTTTTTACTATAAAAAGACTTAACTACTAAGAAGCTACCAATTCAGAGTAGTCTCATTGAAGGGGATACAGTTTCTCCGAAATTATTTACCGTGGCGCTGGAAGATGTCTTTAAAAAACTGACGTGAGAACATAAAATTGTTAATATCGACGGAAGATTCATAAGTTATCTTCGCTTCGCCGATGACGTTGCTCATTAGAGCATGGATGCTGGAAAACTCAAAAGTATGATAAACGAGCTAAAAGAAGTATCAGTGGGTCTGGAAACAAATTTCCAAAAGACAAAAATCATGCTCCTAACCAACATTCATGTAATGATAGACAAAAACACCCTCGAAAGAGTGGATGAATACATATGTCTCGGACACACCATACCGCTGGACAAGGACAACCAGACAGCGAAGATAGGGAGGAGAATAAATCTGACATGGGCAGCATTTGAAAGACTCGGTCATATCCCATATCCAAAAATCCCCTGAAACGCAGAGCATTCAAGACTTGTTTTGCTGCCTGTCGCGATGTATGGGCTTGGGACTATTGTGTTAACCCAAAAGAGCCCTCGCCGCCTAGTTTGTCAGGGTGCAATGGAGCGGGCAATGCTGGGGATCCGATTAAACGATAAAATACGAAATGAAAAGATCAGGGGAAAGACCGAAGTCGTCGACACGATAGAGAACATCGCTAGAAGTAAATGACGCTGGGCAGGATATGTCGCCGTGATGACGTAAAGTGGACAAAAAGAGAGTTAGGCAATGGCGCTCAAGAGAAACTAAGAGAAGCATCGACCCCAGAGAAGATGGCGAGATGACATCCAGGTAAGAGCAGGAAAGAACTGGATGTACGCAGCACAATGCATACACACATGGAGAGAAATGAAAGAGGCTTATGTCCAGGAGTGGATGTCAACAGGCTGATGATGATGACTCGATTTATTTTAATTTGGGGTTGGAGGGGGTACATAATAGTAATTTATTATACAAGACGATAAAGTTAAATTTTATCCACGAGTGAATCGTTTAACGCCGAGACGAAGTCGAGACGTTAATGATTCAAGAGTGGATAGTAATAACTTTATCGTCGTGTATAATACATGTTTTTTTCTCTAGCAAGAACTTTAACAATTTCAAAAGAAACTAAGGAAAGTCAATCACATTTTAAAATCTCAGTAGCTAGATTGGGTTACTAGAATAATATGAAGCTGTAATATTTAATTTAAATAAAAGTTAGAAAATTAAATTACTTTATCTACCCTTGATGTTAAAGTGCTACTTTATCTACCCTTTCTGTTAGAGTAACACTTGACCGTTTGTTTTGAGTCGATTAAAGCACACTTTAACATTTGCTATAGAAAAAAATAAATAGTTTAAAATAGTGAGAGGGTCAACATTCTAGATATCTAGATGAATGGCGTCAAAATATTGTTGATGCCTTTGCAACCATTACTCCTGCAATTCTATATACATATACATATATAGAACACGACATCATTTTTATAACGAGGTGGGATATTGCTTTGGAGTATAAACTCCACTTGTGATTCTGAACAAGCTTTGCAAGTGCATTTTTTAACGATGTAATGTACAGTTGATAACAAAAAGGACCAAAATCAAAGCAAAATTTAGTAGTTCATCATTCTTAATTTATGAAGTGAATTATTATAGTCCGGACAGACACACAAATTATAAAATGTCAATGTCATTTTGACATTTGTAAGTTTCTGCAATTAAATATTTGGTACACTGGTAAAAATATTCATATTCAAGGACTTCTCAGAATCACAAATGGGGGGAATGGGGTATAGCTGAGAAAGGAAGTTTATTTGAATCAAAATTACAATTTATACTTAAATTCCCCACCTTTCTCCTTTAATTGTTTATTTATCCCTTATAGTCTCCCCGTTTCATGTTTCAAAAAGAATACCTGAGGCAATTTATACGTTCGTACTACGTAGCTTGCAAGATAACTTACAGCCACATAAATTGCGAATCATCTTCAAAACGTTCATGCATTGAGTGTTTGAACTGTGTAACTCGCTTATTTTCCAGATTTAGTCCGTTCCTCTTTTTATTTTGTTTTAAGTAAAATACAAGTTGAAAAGTTAGCTGCCATAACTAATAGTTTATTGTCCAAGAATGGCCTAACGATATTGCTAAATAAAATACTTTGTCTCTCCTTTTAACTATAGATAAATTCCGCCTTTAAGATGATATTAGTTATCATGATTACTTGTGGATGAGACATTAATAGGCATTTTTTTTTGTCTTTGTAATTTTGTGAATCTGAGTGACCGTGCCAGGATTTTCTAGAAACAGGTAATTTGATTGCTTGTATGCTGAAAAACAAATGACAAAGAGACAATTTGAGATGTTTTACTAGTTACATTAATAAATTTACTGTTAATATTGAACCTTGAGACTATTTTTCCGAAAAAAAAGGTTGATCTAGTGCAAAAATATCAACTCTTTGCAACATGACCTTCCATTCGACAAACACGGTATCTACGGAAACCCCAATTTATAATCAATTAAGGATATTCTGCACTGTATTTTTATTTTTGGATCATACATTTTATATAAATGTGAATGAGTAAGTTCAAGATAAAAATAAAAATGGAGGAGATAAAAATACTAGCAAGACTAATATTTTTTGTGATAATTTTCCCGCAATCTAGAGCAATAATTATGAAACCATCGATCCTGTTCATAATATAGGGAGAGCCAACATGGATCTTTGACAAATTTTAAAAATAAAATACTGTTGTTAAAATGTATAATTTTTTATTATGATTAACTTTCCCCCCACAAGATAAAAAAGGTCCCAAAATAGCAACATTGGAAAGGGGAGACTTACAGCGATACACTAATATATCCTATTTATTTTTGTTGTTAGCCGACTTGGATCCTAGACGATGAACAACCCTTTGTGATTGGAAATGTCTTCAACAACACGTTAAGAGCTGCGAGTAGCGAAAAGGGTAGATGTTACGTAGTCACCTACACTGATTGATATTTAATGAATTTTATAGTCAACTATTATCTAATAAAATCATTGGATTAACATGTTTGTTATTTGAAATTTAAGTCGCGATAAATTAGCAGACGTAGGAGTCAATATTAGGCTCATTTTGTGTGTTGGAACATGCGAAGCTATTTCTGTTGCAGACATACTTGAGAAAATTTGTTCCAGCTCTTTAGCTGTTTCTAAAATTGTAAAACTGATGAGGATTTCGAAGCGTTTTCATTCAATATTCGATTTTTCGGGATTTTTAGTTTTAGTCAATGGAAGGGCTATTTTAAGGCGTCCAATGTGCAAGGTTACCTTCTGTCTGGGGACGTTTGATGACAGCTTCAGTTAATCATAACTATGTTCAGTTCCGGCCAGTCCTAATCTGGAAATTTGAAATTTATAGCAGCTACAATCTACCAGCTGAAGCATTGCGAAAGAGTGAAGCACTGGTAAATAGTAGTCTTATGACTCAAAAAACGCATATACGTGCTGGTTTACAAAAGAAAATGAACTATTCTTAGCTGTAGCTCGAGGATACGTGCAGAGGGCACTTCCGGAATTGTGAAATAATCCCTTTATGATGTTGTAGGAAATGTTGGTTCTTGTTTTTTTATTGATTTATTAGGCTCTAATTGAGCACTCGAAGAGAGAGAGGCATCTGGTACTCTGGTAGAAACCACGTGGAATATGAGTGATGGAGTATGGTTAATTTTAGCTGCAATTTATTCCATGATTTTTGCAAAACATCCTTAGGTAATCAATCACATGGATATTTTTGTTTGTTTGTTAGTGACACCCACAAATATTCTGTTAATCATATTTGAACCAAACCCTGAATGTTTTAGACATTTTTGGGCATCACAGCCAAGAGTAAAAACAACTAAGCGTACAGAAATAAGTTATGGTTCTGGATATCAAGAGCGTCTATTATTTCCAGGCATAATAATAAAACGGGTTGTTTTTCACGTTCAAAGCCAAGTAAAAGTACTGAGCATCGGTCGCGCCAAAAATGTACGCCTGATTGAGCCACTCATCAGCGTCCTAAATTTGCATCGATGACAAGGTAATTTAGCAATTTTGGGGCGCAGCGTTAATAAGCCTTTCAAACTAGGTAGCCCCGGGGGGCAAATTTGAAACTTACTTGCGGTTTGCACGTTCTCGTCAGTTTCTTCCATAGCTTCTAACGGCACTACTCAATCGACTCCAAACATCCATCTTCATGAATTCGGTACCCACAACCCTGAATTGATGGCAAAAAGTGTTTTTTTTTGTATTTTTAAACTTCAGTGCACACGCGTGAAGCGATTCTGACTTACTTTTCAGTTTCCTTCTGGCAAGCGAATGGGCTGGATTCGTTCTATTTTCAGTGAGCCTATTTTTAAAAATAAAGTGACGCGGCTTGCAAAACGTAGTGGTCTGTGTAGCCGATGATGCGCAAATGTTTGTTTTTATTTTTGGGGCTGCCGGTAGCTTTTCAGGTGGCCAGAATGCCGACTGATGGGGGGCGGCGGTGGTCGCCCACCTAGTTAGAACCCCCAACAGGTAGCAATAAAGAGGCCGTTGTATGGTAGTGTCAAAAATTAAGTTTCTTCGATTGGATTATGTAACACAGGATTTTTTTAGGACATTTTAGAGAAGGATAGTCATGCCCTTGTTGCTAACTTTAACGTATATTAAGAATCCAGTCCCAAGGTGTGCGACACTCTTAAAATAAAAAATAAAAATAATTCCGAGTACCTCCATACTTATATTAAAGTCGCACAATTATTATTATCACATTCCAGAGATTACAATTTGAGAAATAAATATCAGGAAGAATACTCATATACCATTTTAATCTCTTTCTCTGTGGTATATTATATGGTTCATTGAGTGATTTGTATCTTTATTGATATGCAAGGCGTATAGAATACTGGCGCATGAAGAATTCGGAGTAGGAAAGCGGAGTATCTATATTATGTCACATCATTGGGCTCATTCCTAAAAATAACTTAACGGAAATGATGAGTTTTGATGCAAAAAGGTGTATTGTCTTCGTACCCGCATTTATGCTTTATATACATATAGCTCTGTATTTACTTAACCACCGTCTCATGCGCCCTTTGGTGTCAGGATTATGTTATGTAAATTTTCCTCCCCTGCGATTTTCTCCAAATATTCCTATGTTTACCTTCATCCCATTTCAATCCTTGCTTTATTTTTCATCGATTACCATACAGCTGTAGTGGCTATATCATCTAGGGCATTCTTACTTCATAAATAATTTCCAAGATTGCAGCAATCCAGTTGATTATTAGTCAACTTGAAAGAACCGGTTGGCTGCACATTTAACTCCTTAGTGGAGCGCATCTCTAAAAATAATTCTAATGAAAATTGTGAGTTTTGAATTTCTCTAACAGAGCAATTGTTTAGGTATCCTAGGTAAATTTATATTTATTTTTTAATCATCATCCTTTTGTTTCTACCTTGGCCTGTTTTCTTGCACTCGTTTACATTACTTTGCAAAGTATCTCTGTATTTTTTTCCCAAACATTTATGCTAACGGATTTGATTGGTATTACATTTTAGATGGAAATTTGCTATTAATTTTTCGTCTTGGCGCTTTTTTTGCCTGGAAACTGGAGTATTTATAATCATTGGCTTCAGTTCTATCACGTCGTTCAGGGATGCCCACAACCCGGACTAGCTCAAAACGCTCGGCGATTTCTGGTTGTACTCTTAAGGTTATTAATAACAAAAAAAATGTGTGCCAGTTCCCAAAAACGACAACAAAAAAACCAGTCTAACTAGCCGTCGAATGCACTCATTTACCGTATACGGCTTCGGTTTATATGAATCTAAACTCTAAAAAAAGAGGAGGTATCAGTAGGGCATATAACAAAGTATGACAGTAGTAGGAGATAACTAACAATGCAATGTTGGTAGATAATAACATATACAATGAAATTGGTTTAGTAACACAAACTAATAACTGTCGTGGATGCAAAAGTCGTCAATGCAAAAGAATTTGGGGTTCATAGTTCAAGAGTTTATGGGCAACAAAACACATGGCACAATGACGCTGGGTTAACAAACGCAAAACAAGGTAACTGTTACTTAGAATGCAATGGAACACTGTTTAGCATGCAAAAATTAATGAAATGAAAATTTTGAACAGTTGTTAACCACATTAAATTCGAAATACTAAAAAAGTAGGCTTTATTGAATGTTAAAAAAGACTTTAATAGATGGTAGGTGAACAAAATTGAACTTAGAGGCTAGTACTGGGCTGCTCTTTGCGCTGGTTTATTCTGCTTCTGGGCGTACAAGTGATATTGCACAAGTAGTACTCAGAGAGCAGGATGTTAACGTAGAATAACTGCACTAGAGCGCAGTCTCGCACCTCTAATATTAGGCTTGGAAGGTGATTATCGGAACAAAGGTAAACCTAGTTAAAATCAAACTTATTTATTAACAATTACTAACGAGTTTATATCTATACAACTCAAAAATTATAAAATTATCGTAAGTTAAGCTGACGTTTGCATAGCTGTTCAGAATTCTATATGCCATGACACCAGTGCCAGATTGGATTATTCACTATGTATTCAATTTTACTGTTGATTCCCAAAGCGTAAAGACGTACTCGCATATGGACTGGCGCGAAAATTATAAAGTGACCGTGAGTTATTATCAGGAAAGGCTGACATCTCATGCGGCTGAATCGATAGTATACGTAGGTGTTCATAAATTCTACTTAATAGTTGTGTGTACGTTTATTACGGACATTTAAATTACTTAACACCAACGAAGTAAAGTGCAGGCATCACACTTCTCACACATACCCTACTCTCAGGGATACTATCCATACATCACTGTGGCACAGCAATCAACGCTCTGGTTGGCACCTGGAAAAATCTCAATTAATCCACAATAGTAGCTACAGGTGAGTACAAACTCGTTACTGTTACCAGGTAACCTAAGAAAACAGTTTATCGCAACTATAACTAGTTTCCTCACAATCACCAGGTCACTTAATAGCCAAAATACAAAAAATACACAGTAGTAAAGCTTTTAACCTCAAAGATTTTCCTCCACTAAAAAGTAATCTCAACAATAAAAAAGGCGAGAAAAGTTCACAAGTAAAGAACCACAAATAATTAAACGGAACGACTTTCAGGTATACACAACAAGGAAGACAGAATGTCAAAGACTAGATAATAGTTCTTCAACTGCAACGTTTGCTCGTACCCAAACTTTTCCAGCAAATAATTTGAAATATTTATGATTTGGCTTGTCGCATTTTATTCAGGCCTCAGTCCTTTATGCGTTGCATGATTCAGGAGGGGATCACGCGATGGGTGGCACCATGCAACTCCAATTTACGACGCAGCCATGATGTCTCTCACTGCGCTTCCCTCAGCAAGTTTTCTGGATAGAGGGGATCCCAAAACCGTATATTGCACGAAAATCTGTCTAGAAAAGAAGAATTTGAGTCCATCTGCCTCTAGTCCAAGATGCCTCAGCCCCAGGCGGGCTGAGGTCCCCACAAACTCCAGACAGAGAAGGTTTGATAGCGCCTGCCAGCGAAATCCCGAAGCCGTGCTCGATCCTTGCGGAAGAATCGAGCTCTAGCCTAATAACTTGCAAATCTCGCCTTACCTAGTCCAAAATTCCTTATAAACTAGGAAAACCTGTCCTGATTACGCACCGGCGTTAGCTTAGTGAAGTGTCTAATCAACGCCCGAATCTTCTCGTAAAGATCTTTTTTTTTTCGTGGGGAAGGAGGGGAAAATCTTCTAAAGACACCCAGCGAGCCTGGGCGTGTGGGATTCAACTGGGGAGGTGTCCCAGTCGCCTACCCACTAAACCACCCCTTCATTTCATAGGTTGCATTGGATCCGTCTTGCGACATTGCTACGATGCAACCTACACCTTCATCATTAAATGCGCTCCTGCTGTCTCTTCCTCTCCTCGGCCTCCTTGGTTTGTATAATCTCCACCACCATTCTCTCCACGATATTCCACCCTTCCTCCGTCTCCAGCATATATCGGACCATGTTTTCCGCCGTCAATTGTCCCTCTACTTGTAGTTCCGCTTGGGTTCTCATTTGCTCCCATCTTGTACACTGAAATAAGGTGTGCTCAGGTGTATCTTCTTCTCCACAGTGGACGAATTTCCCCCTATTCAGCAATCCCAATCTGCTGAGACAGGCTCCGTTGCAGCCCAGTCCCGTCAGAGCTTGTGTAAGGTGATACCCCACTTCACCGTGTTTGCGATTTACCCATTCTTCTTGGATGTTAGGGATGAGTCTTCTCGTCCATCCGGCAGTGCCTTCTTGTTGCCACTCTTCCTGCCACCTATTTAGGGTTTCCTGCCTTGTTAACGTCTTTTGGCCCATGGTGTTTGCTCCCCGCAAGTACGTCCTCTCCCTTGCAAGCAAGTGTATGGGCACAACCTCCACCACTGTTTGTATAGCCCTTGTGGACACGGTTCTATATGCACTCGCAATTCGAATCGCGGCCCTCCTTTGCACACTCTCCAGTCTTTTCCTGTGTCTCTCTGTCTTCATATATGTGCTCCAGACGGGTGCCGCATAAAGCACAATGGAATTGACTACCGAGCACAATATTTTCCTGCGTCCCGCCTTGGGCCCCCCACGTTTGGCATTAGGCGGCTAGGTTTGTTTGTGACCTTTTCCGCTTTTTTCGCCACCTCCTCGATGTGCCTGCCCATGTAAGAATTTATCTCTATAAAGACACCTAGGTACTTCAGGCTTTGTTGGCTTCTTATTGTTGTGTTTCCAATCGGTACCCCTACCTCCTGTAGTTTTCGTTTTCCCGCTAAGATTACCATTTCGGTTTTGTGGGGAGCTAGCTGTAGACCTTTCCTTCTCATCCATGTCTCGATTCTGTGTATGGACCATTCTATGTTTTTCTCAATTTCACTCCTGTTGTCTGCTCGGACCACCACGGCAATATCATCCGCTTAGCCGATCAGTGACACCTCTTCCGGTAGCTCTATCCTGAAGACTCCGTCGTAGTATGGGTTCCACAGGGTGGGACCGAGTATGGAACCTTGTGGAACCCCGCATGTGATCTCCATGGATTTGTTGTCACCTATCTCTAGTCTCCTATCCTTGAGATAACTCTTCACCAGATTAACTAGGTAGGGAGATATTTGCATACTATCTAGGACTTCAATAATTCCGGCCCAGGGCACAGAGTTAAACGCATTCTTTACGTCAAGAGTTACGAGTACTGCGTATTGCCGTTGTATATGAGCTTCCTTCGCCGTCTCGATGACCTTACTTATGGCATCTACCGTGGATCGCCCTTCCCTGAAGCCATACTGGTTTTCTGACAGGCCTCCCCGGTCACTCACTTACTCGTTTATCCTCCTGTTCAAAATCTGCTCGAACAGCTTGCGCATTGAGTTCAGCAGGCACAGGGGTCTGTGTGAGCCATTTGGTTTTTCTATTAGTACCAATCTGGCTATTTTCCATTCTCTGGGAAACGGTCCTTCTGTAATCAGCTTTCCTATTACTTTTTGGCACAAACTGGTGTTATTTCCCGCAAGGATCCTTACCATCTCTGGGGGGACTCCGTCGAGGTCCGGGGCTTTACCCGACCTAATTCGTTTCCCCGCCTCTTTCACTCCTCCTCTGAGCAGGCAGGAATATTCTCTGCGGCTATGGGCTCTATTCCCGTAAAGATCTAGGTGACGCCGTCTCGGTGCACTAGCTACATTTTCTCACGAAACCTACTCTTCTCAAACCTTGTGACGACCCGTAGTGTATAGGAGGCGCCGTCTCGGTGCCCTAGCTACATTTTCCCAACCGCCCCATACCACGTTGGGCGACATCCCGGTGCACTAAATGATTATCTTACCGAAAACCTGATGGAAAACCAACAAAATGCTATGTGGAGGACAATATCCTGCAAACTGCAAGGGTTGAAAGGTTTATCTGGAAATTATCAATAGAAGATTTCCAAACCCAAATGGCACTATTCTCAACAGACAACAACTCACACCGACTCTTGTAGCACATATTTTGAATATAAAAGTTACTAACGATCCGAATATTTCCCAAATACATCCAAAAATCACCGGAATTAGATAACCCTCAGATAAGAACACTAAATCAAATCTACACCCAAATGCCAAATGCAAATGACATCATTATGCCAATGCAACAAACCATAAACACAGAGCAGAAAACAATAAATGATCTCGCAACAGAAGTTAAACTAGTTCATGGAGCACTCACTAAATAATGGTTCTGTTATACAAAATAGTACTCTGGAATGCAAATGGCATTTCAAACCATAAAGATGAAGGTAATACATTTCTCCTACATAATGAAATTGATATTTTGTTGATTAGTTGATTTTACCCAAAGGAGGCACTTTAAAATTCGTAATTACGTCATATATAATACCTAGATGCAGAAAGGCGTGCTAGAGGTGGAACGGTCGTCATAATCAAAAACCACATTAAGAACTATGAACTTTCCAAATTTGACAAAGAATACCACCAAGCAATAAGTCTAGTAGTTACCGACTAGCTAGGGCCGCTAGCCGTCTCAGCAGATTATTACCCCCCCCCCCAACTACAGACCCAACAAAGAAGAGTTCATAGAATTCTTTGAGTCACTTGGACATCGATTTCTGGCTGGTGACGACCATAACGCAAAAGGCCTTGCTAGAAAAGGGAAAAGCCCCTTTCCTCTATAACAACAGAACTGATTCGTAATTTTTAAAACGAAGTCTTTGAAAACTATCATGTGCATTTAATTCCTACCGCTCACACAGAGTACTCTCTACGGAGAGCAACTAAACAATTAAATCAACCCTAAAAGAAAACCACTCAAAAAGCAGAAGTGTTCGCTCTTCATTTAGAAGAAGTTTTCTAACCTCTTCTGGCTGAAAGAGAAAACGAGGAAGTAGAAGAATGCCTCACTTCACTATTTCAAATGGCTGTCCTCATAGAGCCAATTACACCACATGAAATCAAGATAGCACTCACCACTAAAGTAACCCAAAAAATGGGTATGATTTGATTACGGCAATTACCGCAACCCGGACCCGGTAGAGACTGCGCTACTACTGCAACTAAACCTCAATATGTTAGAACAGTGGATAGATAAATGGCCAATCAAACTCAGCAAAAACAAAACAGTGCATGTAGTGTTCACTAAATGTCTTACTAAGGAGCTACCACTACGCCAAGAGGATACTTGGAAATATACCTGAACATAGAACTTATCTGGCCTACCCACATCTTGAAGAAAAGATACCAGCTGCGTGCCAAATTTTATAAATACTACTGGCTACTAGGGCTATTACCGCTTCGCCACAAAATACTTGTTTATAAAGTGGCTATGAAACGTATATGGAGTTACGCTATAGAACTATGGGGTGCCGCTTCAAATACAAACAGAGATCATAGAACGTTTTTAATATACAGTGGTTCGACCTATAACTGACGCCCCATACTTCATACCGAACAAAGAACTAAGAGAGGAGCTAAAAATATCGACTATTAAAAGTGAAGTGTAAACTAATATAAAAAAAAATGGAAATGCATCCAAACTCGTTAGTTGTAAACCTATTAGATAATAGCTCATATCAGTATAGGCTTAAAAGACACATACCTCTGGATTTACCGTGTAGGTTTGTATAAATTGTAAAAAAGAATTATTGTGCCTGTTAATATTTACTAGATTTAAGTAACCACTCTTCCTTTTCTCTCCTTCCTCTTTTTATAGGGCAGTGGCCTGTTTGACCACAAAGTGGTTTTGTGAGTCCTCTTTACCCTTAGGCCGGGTAGGTGGCTAGCCTTGCCCGTCAAAACTGAGGAAGAGTTCCCTTGTTAGGGGTGAACGACTACCACAGGTGTTAGCGTGGTAGCCGGGGAGCGTACGATTTTTAAACTCTAGAGTCGCCAAGATTCGAACCTGGTCCGGCCGCCTGAGAAGCGAGTATTTGCTCGCAGGGCCATCCGCTCACCCTTTTCTGATAACTGCTTAATGTTATGACTGTACAACAGATTGCAAATAAATAAATTACAAAACTGTGTAGGTTGAAATGCAATTCTGAAATATTATACGAGGGTTATTTTTTTCAATCTCCGATTCAGTAAGAATAAAAAACAAACATGAATATGAAACATTTATTGCATGGAAAATATAGGTACATCTCTCAGCTTCATTTCAACATAATCCTCATTTCAATTAAAGCACTTATCACACCGTGATACAGGTGTTTGTATGCCCTTCCTTAAAGAAGGTCGCCGCCTGGTCAATTAGCCAACTGTTCACGTTGCTTTTTAGCTTCTTCTTTAAACTTTCTGCAACGTTCTCGCAAACAGCCGTCGCTCATAAACTGTACTCGTCTGACTATACATTTTGCTCACGGCACTTTTCAAAGTGCCTTCATCAAAATGGCGATTATGTAGAAATATAATCGAGAGATGTAATTACATTTTCTATACACTAAACGTTCCATATTCAGTTCTGTTTTTTTATTCCTACCGAGAAATAAAAGGTTAAAAAAATAGTTCTGGTATTTATGAAAACTATTACTGTATTCGACCGTAAAGTAAACATTTTTCTTCTGAAACAGGCATGTTGCAAGCTATTTTCACTTTAAAAATCTGTTAATTTGAAATTGCTTGATGAAAACTCTGCCGAAGAATGCAGATATAATTGTTGTAAACACAAGTTTTTTTGTGTGTTTAATTTTTAGGTTTTTAAAAAACGGTTTATAAATCGTATTTCATCTTCTGAAGCAATCTTCAACGCCTCTACATATTTGTGTTGATGAAGGTAGTAATTGAATCTAGAGGTGATACGTACAATTTTTCCTTCTGATTAAGGAATGAGCCGGAGTTATCGCTGTTGTGTCGTCAACATCGTCATGCAGTGGCTATAATGGTCTGGAGCTTAGACAGGCGTCTATTTGCTGCAGAAGTGTTGATAGCTTTTCATATGTTAAGGTGTGGTTACTAATGACTCTTTTTAGATAATGCTTCGTGGATTTAACTCCCGCCTCCCATAAACCACCAAAGTGAGGTGCTACGGTGGGAATGAAGTTCCATGCGTTTATATAGAAGCTACCATCTGACTGGATCACCTTTGATTAATCTCAGTGTGATAGTTGAATCGGTCCAGGTGAAGGTTGAGATGTTAGGGGATATCCAACGCCTGGATTGTTTTCCGCAGCAGTAGAACACAGTTCTAATTTGGACAGTGTCTTTCTGGGTCGAGTTGGTGCCACCTTGGATATGGCACCTTGAACCCATGGATCTCAACTCGAGAGACTTCCTTGGCTTGAACAAATCAGTGAAGAATAATATTTTCGACAAATTTTAAGGTTGAATTGAAGCTGTTCTATTTGCTTGATATTTCTTCCGAAACTCATTGATCTCAGTAGAATTCTTGTAACCACATTTCTTGAATTAATAACTTCGCGGCGATGACTACAGATGCTAACCTTCTTAGTGGATCGAATAATTTGGCTACTTCCGACAATATTTTTCATTTTGTAACTTTATTGTAATTTTTATTTCCACTTTAAACCATAAAGTATCGTTGCACGGGGATCAATGAACGCTGAGCGGTTTCTTAATTCCATCTTCATTTTTCTCAAGGTAAGCTTGCTCCTTCAAATTCTCCGGTATTTGTGCATTGTATTTAGTTGATTTTGAAGTTGGATCGCTTCTTCTACCGTGTTGGTTCCAGAAAAAAACGTCCTCCACATACAAATCTCGTAGAGCCGCCTCTGTTGCTAAGGGGAAGTTGTTTTTCTCGTCTATTGCTAACTGCTGAAATGTTGAGATGGTTCGATAAGGAGCGGCTACTATACTATACGTGACCGTGCATAATTTGTATACCTTTTCGATATCAGCTGAGAAGACGACCTTGTACTTTTTCCATCCGAGAGGGATGCATTAGTTGGTTTAGATCACGGTGTAGATTTAGATTGATACCATGCGATGTTGAATGATGCATCTAATACCTGGCGTAGCTTCGTTGTGGAGCTTGCTTCTCTTACAACAGCGTGATATGTAATACAGTATTTTCCCTTGTCTTCTTATTTTCTTGCGACTAGTTCCATGTGACCCAGATTCAAATATTCCTGCATAAATTGCTTGTATTCATTTTCCGGTTGATGATTGCGGGTTATATTCTTTTCTAATCGAAGAAGTCTTGCTACAGTGGTTGGTTTTGGAATCCCCATATTTTTGGAGGTCTTCTGAAAACGATTTTTACTCTATGTTACCCGTATGCTCCAATTCTACTTCGCATGACTTTCCTTCTTGGAAAATTGCATAGAGTTGTTACTTCCCCGATTGCTCAAAATTTCTGTATCTGTTCATCTTTATTCACCCGTGATACTATCGATGATCTTTTTTCTTTTAGCTTTTCTACGTTGCCTGATGTATCCATTCCAGTTCCATGTTCTGACCCAGCAGACCATCTGTTGACTTCCTTAGACCTTCCAAAATGATGCTCCTGTACTTCTTGGCTCGAAAAAGAATGTCTATTGGCCCTGGTTTTTTGAATGTTGGGTCAGCAATCAGCACAGTATTCTAATCCTCCATCTATATATTCGAGATAGTTGATGGCGGCATTACAATGGTTAGTATCAGTAATATAAAAAATGTTAGATATTTAATTCGAATTGACTGGAGAATGTGGGTGAAATGAGAGCTAATATTTTCCCTGTTGAAATATGTGGCTCTTCATTTTCGATTCGGAAGATATCGGCTTAATTTTGGCTGTGGGAGGGCGAGTAACTCAGCGGTTGCTTCAGTTTTGAAGGAACCCTGAGAACCTGGATCGATAAGAACTCGTAAGAGATGGTGAAACCCGGAAGCGGCCTTAATGTTTACTATAACAGCTGTTACTTAGTACCACTTGCCAGGCACGGGTTACCGGTTTAAACGTAAGTTCTTCGTCTCTTGATTTGCTGTAGTAACCATTGATTGAACCATTTCGGTGGCGATGGGGTGCTGTTAAAATTTGAGAGGTGACTAATAAACTGGAAAACGGCCAACTGTAAAAAAAGTCGTACATCGGATAAAAAAATAAAAGAAATGTTCTTAAGTTATTCTTTCAGACAAGGGGGCATTTAGATAGAAGACAGATAAAAAACATATTTTATAAAATTATTGTAACAGTTTGAAAAAGGATAGAGTTTAACAGCTTTGTCATATTCTAATGGAACCATGTCTCATTCCATTTCTATTTTCATGTCTATGCGGTCAGGGTTCTCTACATTCTGTGTTTGTTCTTCATCATCTCCGTGCAGTTTTTTAATGTAATTTATCTATCTATTGGCATTATTTTCCTGCTCCATTAGGGTTTTTCCATCCTCATCTTTCACTTCACTGCCCCTCTTCTTTGTTTCGCCAACGAATAGTTTTACCGTTTCGTATGCTAGGTCTGTTCTTCCTGTTTTGTAGTGTTTATCTACCTCTACCATTTTTGTTAGATGTATTATTCCTTTGTTTTTACACATTTTCTATTTATTATGTTTTTCAGTTATCTATATCGCTGCTGTTCCTCTTCCGTCTTTATGTTTGTAAGTCTTCTTCTCTCTTTTTTTAATTTACTTTTCCCATCTGTTGTCCATAGATTTTTCTTCTCCATTACTCCCTTTCCGAGAACTTCATCTGATGCTGACTATTCACTATCCTTTATAGCTGTCTAGTCAGCTTCTACAATTTTTCTGCTACCTCTGTACTTGTAACTTCCAGATTTATCTTTTCTGCTAGTTGTATTTTTATTATGACTTCTTTCGGGGTTTCAGGATACCACGTTTTATTTCCTCGACTTTTTAGTTTTTTGAAATTCAAGTACTATTTCATCATGATCAAATTATATTCGCCGTCTGCACTTGAATAACTCCAACGATTTTTTACTTGGTTTCTGAACCTGTTCTTCAACCAGATGTAATCTATTTGGAATCTTCTCATATCTTTTGGCATTTTCTATGTGTACCTTCTGCGTACATGGTGTTGTGAAAGTGTATTGGTTACTGTTAAGCCGTGTCTCGCACATAATTCGACTAATCTGCTCCCTCTTTCATTTCTCTTGCCCAGACCGCACTGCCCGAATATACTTCCATTTTTTCTTTTTGCTACCACTGCGTTCCAGTTGCCTAGTACGATTAGATTTTCATCTCCTTTAACATCTATTTCTTCATACGTCTTTTCTATGTCTTCATACTCGTAGTCTGTTGTTTGGATGTAGGCTTGTATTAGCATTGTGTTTTTTGGTTTGGTTTCTAAAAGTAAAGTTACAACCGCAGAAATGAAGTACTTATTTAAAGAAAACTATAGGAAAAACAATAACAGAATAACAGTATACGAGACGAATTAGAAGTAGAAGTAGCTCCAGCTGTGCAAATGCTGTTCATGGTTTATGTATTAAAAATACAAGATGAGGGAATTCTAAAAACAATTCTAGAATCTAGAAATATAAGTGCTAGACCTAGAGTGAGATGAGGGAATGGATAAGATATCAAGGCAAAGAGGAAAGAACGGAATAGGAAATTGTTAACTAACTGTCAATAGCATAAGAGATGAACTCTACGCCATAGTACAATGGCAAAGCGCGAAAGAAGAAGGAGAAATCGATGCTTTTCTTCGGTGGTACACTAGCGAATTCACATTTCTTGAAGAGACAGTAGCAGCTTGAAGAAGTTAATAGTGCCCTCGTACATTGAATGAACATGACTCTAAGAGAGAATTTGCATACGCATAATACCAATTAATTATACCAAAATTACTACTAACCCGTGCTTCAAATCACCAACCGTCATAAATTGAGATAATCATAAGACAATGTGCAATGTACTAGAAACTTGATAATTACGAAGCTTCTGTCAAGACATTTCATATTTAATGCAACTAGTGGGTTCTTGATTATCAAATAATCATTTCTGTTTACACGAGATATATCGTTTGGCAATCACGCGAGTCCGAAGGACGAGCGTGATTGCCTAAAACAATATTATCGAGTGGAAACAGAAATGATTTGATAATCAAGAAGACACGAGTTGCATTCGGCTAGATTATATCACGAGTCAATAAACAACGTTTGAATAGTGTATTTTAAATATTAAAAGTACAGGTAATGTGGTTGTTATTGCAATTGTACTGATAGCAGGTAACGTGATGTGTGTGAAGACGTGTGATTATCACCTATTAATCAGGAAGGTGCGGTGATTATCAGTTGCTATGTACATTACCAAAAGTTAGTACATGTGTAACTATGCTTTTTGCCGTTTTTTATTGCAACATTGATACTATTCAAAAACCTTCTCTTCTACAAAAGCAATGACAATAAACTTAAATTGGAAGGGAGCACGATAGCTACTTAATGAAAAAAGAGCACAACAGATGGAGGTTTACTTAGCTCGTCTAAAAGAAGAAGAAAGTATTGTCATCGTGAAAAAGTTACCTTTAGAGAGTTCTTCAGATCTTCATGTTTCGGAGTCTCTAGATTTCGAAAAATATGTTGTCTCAGTTCCCTCTATCTGCCTGTCCGTTTGTTGATGGTATAGCTCAAAAACCACTTGTTGGAAGAAGACGTTATTTTGCATGCGGATTATATGTCTACCTGGCATAAAACGGAATATACTTCCGGTTGAATATACGTATACAGGGTAGGTACAGGGTGAGCACATTAAAAAATAAAATTAAGTCTGTTTTTGCCTTAACTCAAGAACCATTAGCTAAATAAAAGCAATATTTTGCATATAGCTCAGGTTGTTACCCTTGACGACGACAGGCATATTTTACACCCACTATACAGTGTGTCCAAGATAAGGAGGGCCAGTATGGGGATCTCGGTAATGGTAAGAGATACAAATTTGGTTAAATGGGAAGAAAGTTGCGCAATTAAAGGACTAAAAAAATGTCGTCTAGAAATCCTTGATATGATTTTTCGTTTTTGAGATATCTCAAAAAAACCGAATTTTTTGATTTTATTTTTTATTTTTTTCTGGCGTTAATATTAAAATTAGAGCGAAACTGATTAAACTTCTTTATAGCAACTTTTAGTGGACTTACTGATTACGTTATCAATTTTTTTATCCGACGTTTCGTCTTCGAGAAACCATCATCAACTTAATTTTTTTAAATACGGTCCTGGTTTTTTGTTGCTAAATTTGCAAAGCCCTTGTTACTCTAAATTCAACAATGTACCACATATTATGGTTTAATTACGTTTCGAGCTTTTTTCTGATCATCATCAAAATTTTTTAGATACGGACCTGCATTTCTCATAATTTTGTAAAATAAGTTCATACAGTAAGTTAGGCCTTTTTACATGCCGTTAAAATATTAAAATGCACATCATAATGTCATTATTCTGATACATTAATTTAATAAGCAACCAATAACTATTAACAATAAACAACAAATAAATGAACAAAAGATAGGCAGAAAGAATGAAAGATTGGACGTATTATTATAGTAGCGCCTTATTAAACGGAGGATGCATGGTTTAGTGGTAGAGTGCTCGCCTGCCACGCGGGCGGCCCGGGTTCGATTCCAGTCCGATGCAACATTTAAAAAAAAAATTATATTAAAGAATCTCTCTTAAATTAGCGAACAGAAGGGTGGGTGATTCACTAGTTTTAGTATAATTAAATAACATCACTGCCTCCTGCAGGAGGTAGTGATAACATACATGCCAAATGTGAATAAATGACCACACAATTCTACATGTGAACTCAGCTGTGCGGTTCGAATTCTCAGGCATGCGCACGAGACGCGTAGTACTCAGAGTAAGACTTGTTGGCGCCGTAATGTTTTTGCCCGTTCCCAGGCCCTACTAGCAATGTAGTTGTTTAAATATATGCAAATAACAAACAAAACCTAACCTATTAACATCGAATTTGACATAGACTTGCAGTGCCGCCAGCAATACACGTCAGTACTGCCAACATGTGATGAAATGCTAATAAAGAATCGGTATGTTATTTTTCTTAACAACACTAGTGCTGTTAAATGCATCTTAACGCAACTCGTTGCTAAGGAGTTACTATCAATAGTAATATAACAAGGGCGAGACATACTTACCGATAATTTTGCACATGCGAAGGGTCAAGTGCTGGTTGCAATGAAAACTGTCCGGAGGGCTTGCCCGAGGGCAGTTTTCTAAGGGCAACTAGCACGATAACTCTTGACATTGGCAAAATTATATGTAAGTGTGTTGCCCGCGTTTATATTGTGAAGATTATTACAAAAAACCGGTATACGAATTATGATTTAAAATTGATCTAGTAATGCCCAAAAAACTCAAATTGTTTGTTTCTTGCATTTATATTTCTAATTATGACATCATATACGGGGTCGATAATCAGCACTAGGGCGCTCATCGCTTGATAAGCAGCACAAGGGCTATCAGGTAATCAGTTCGGGATTGGTCGATTTAAAAAAAATGGTTTTCATTGGACGATATCAGTCATGTGACAGTTATGTGTATTAATCATAGTAACATAATAGGATAAAATAAAAAAATATATACTGGGTGTCTTAAAAAGAATAACATCTACTAGGTTTCGATTTTTTTTGCATGTAAATTTTTATGTGGCCTAGATTGTTATTAGTATTGCATTATGGGAAATTTAAAGCATAATAGATGTAATTCATTTTAAGACATCCTGTACAACACAAATTGAAATTTACGCTTTGATTGTTTTTTCTAAAACCAAACATATGGACGCGTAATTATTATTAGATACTGAAACACTTGAAATATTTAGATGTTATGAACTAAATGTATGTTTAGCAAAACTTCTTTGCCGATTCTTTTTAACTCATTCAACTAAATACAGTTCTAATATTAATTTTATAATACAAACCGAAATTATTTTTCTGCAATTTTTGATTCATCGGATTTCGTTAAGTCAGACAATATTTCTGCCCCTTAATTATTATTTCTTGTGGAATGAGAGTTTGCAGTTTTGATTTTCTGATGTGTAAAATATCACTAATCTGAGTCTGTTTGTGTAAATGCTGCTTAAGCTCATGTGAATTATTTACGTTCATGTGACCCACGGTCTAAGATATTCTCTTACACCGTGATGTGACCCAATTACACATTTGTCAAAATAATATAACCTCAATATTTTGACGGAGTTATTTTTATAAATTATGCAGAAGTGTTAGCGATAAAAATTGTGTTATCTATAGGTTAAAAGTTTATTCTGATAGCATTTAGGTGTGACAATGTCTCAGGTATGCCTGAAATTCTTAATTAACTAAAATACAAAAATATCTAAATTTTAGTCAGAAAAGCGAAGGGTGCCTCCAGCTATACAAAAGATACTGGATTATGATGTACAGTTCACCAAAACATTTGTGCTTTGGGCTAATCAGTTCCTACCTTTACGTTCTCTAAGAATACATTATAAAGCTTTAGAGGTAACTTAAAAGATAACCAAATTAGCTCATCACTATTACTTACCAATTTCCAGATATCCTGCCATGGAATTCCATGGTTCGCGTGTTGGATAGCATTTATGTGGATTTACAGTAACGAATCCATAGTGCAGGTGCAAATTAACATGCTTCTGGGTACGTCGTTCTCCAGAGCACTGAAAATATTTTAATTCGCTGAAATTTTAGGTCTTATAATTGATATTATATTTGTTGCTTTAATCAAGGCCTATACTCGACGTAGACGTCCAGTGGCAAATACAGATGACATGTTAGGACAATTAGGACCGGACAAATTTAGTTTTCCTTCAGGTCATGCCAGCCGAGCCGTATATGTAGCATACTTTTTTATAAATTTGTCGTCGATATCGATTATTTTTTACCCTCCCTTGGTGGCCTGGGCTACCGCTATTTGTCTTAGTCGGGTATTGCTGAATCGCCATCATTTGCTAGATATTGGTGCCGGTGTTTTACTAGGACTGTTCGAAGGATGGCTCTTGGGACTTTTGTGGTTAAATCAGGAAACCTCTGCGTGGATGTGGTCTTCGTTGTCTGATGAAAAACTTGATGGTGGGGACTATCATGTCTAAACAGTTCATATTAAGTAACACACATCACAGTCTCATATGTAGCAGTGTAAATATGTTTATCGTGTGACTAGTTAGTGATGATCGAAGCTGTGAATTGTAACTATTGCCTAGTTATAGATTATAAAATGAAATAATTATGTCAATCTATAATTTATCAATTAAACCAAGTCATGACATGTGCAATCATATATTCATTTCTTTCCTATAAAAATCAATTCATACAACAATGAAATTGAGAAAAAGGCTGATAAACAGTATTTCTAAGTCAGTTTTAATGTTTTAAGTTACTGTTTATTATTTAACTAAATAAATAATCTTGATAATTTTTAGAATTAACTCAAAATTTTCACATATAATCTCATAAGAATATTCATTCTTTCCGGAAATTTTTTTGAGTGCGGTCCAACAACGTCGTATTAATTTGACCGAGCGGGACGTGAGGGCAAATTAGGACGTTGTTGGAATGCACGAAAATAATTTCCGGATATGAATTAATGCTCGAATGCAGATTCGGTAAGAAAATCGTAACGCCACAAACCCTCACAGTTAGGTTGGTCTACCTACAAAAAATTTCCAAGAAATTTTTTTATTGTCTTGGTTATGGCTCGTGAACTAATTTTTCTATTGGTCATTAATGAGTGTCGTACGATTTTTAGTAACATTTCCTCCTTGTTTACATTACAAAGCAGATTGTATTTTATTGATTGAAACAATGTGTTATTCAGTTTTGCTCTGTTTAATCCTTACATTGTTGCTACATTAAGTACATTTAGGGTGATGGTTTGAGAAATGTGATAGTAAATCATTACTGGTTAGTTATTTACTCTGTTTAGTATTTTAGAGCTGAATAATTATCAATACTTATTATCTACTTGCCCTTTTCCAGAATTGCAAAAAAAAATACAATTGGAAAAACCACAAATGCCCATAATTATTAAAATAGACAAGTGTGCTTACAGGTTAAAATTTAAGATGACCACTAAAATGCAGGTTTTAAAAAGAAAATTTAAATTTTAGATTCCAAAATATATTTTTTTATAATCCACTGTTGCCCATACCATATAAAAGTAATAATATTGTAACTACACTTGCTTGTTATACTGATATCATATCTACAAAAATAGCACGAGAAATAATTTTTTGAGTTAATGGAAAATTATTAGCAGTAAAAACAAAGGTAGCATTTTTTCTACACAAAATATAACCTCCAATTATAATACCTGTAAACTAATTAACTACATAAGTAATATACCACCATGGATTTACTTGAAATGCATTTTTCAACCCGTTCAATTAGGCATCTGCGTGTGACGTCAGAGTTTCACGGTCATTCAGTTTGGAGTACACACATTGACACGTGGGTGTGTATTTGGTGCTTTAAACAGTGTTGTGCATATTCTTAACGATCGTTTTTTTACTTTAAAAACTAAATACATTTATAGAATGCCGTTTTGCATTGTTGTGGGTTGTGGTAGTACATCTCTACGAGATAAAGATGTACATTTTTACAGAATTCCTTCTATAAATACCCATAGGGGACAAGAATCAGATTTTCTTAAAAATAGAAGGCAGCAATGGGTAAACTCTTTCAAAAGACAAGATCTTACCGAAAACAAATTAAAATATGGACGTGTGTGTTCTAAACATTTTCTAAGAGGTAAGTAATTTATAAAAACCGTACTACTTGCCTTGCTAGCTGTGCTCCAGTAAATATATTAATAAATGTAATATAAAATGTATAAATAAATGTTTATCGCAAAAGTGACTTATATTTACCTGGCCTAAGATTACAACGTTTGCCTCACATTTTTTGGTATAAATTTTCTGCACCCAACCACAGGCCGCTTGTTTGTAGGCTTCTAATCCCTTATATGCTTTCATTTGTTCAAAAGTTATACGCACTAATATCATGCACGAAGTAGTTAAATATGTCTGGGTATAATATTTTTGGATAATCATTGACGTTTGTGCTACAATCATCCAACTTAAGAAGGTAAGGGTCCACTTTAATAGCCAAAATTTTCTCTCTGTATCGCCGAGAATGCACGTCATCTAATGACTTATAGTACTCGCTATACTCAGAAGCCATTTTAATAACAAATATTACACTGTGGCTCAAAAAAGTCTCAAAATAACAGTCTAAAAATACAACTACGCACTTTACAGCAGTTATTACACTATGGCACAAAAAAAGTCTCAAAATAACAGTATAAGAACACAACTACGTACTTTACAGTAATTATTTCACTATATGGTACAAAAAACGTCTCAAAATAACAGTCTAAAAATACAGCTACGCACTTTACAGCAGTTATTACACTATGGCACAAAAAAACGTCTCAAAATAACAGTCTAAGAACACAACTATGTAGTTTACAGTAATTATTTCACTATATGGTACAAAAAAACGTCTCAAAATAGCAATCTAAAAAACACAACTACACAGTTTACAGCTAGAATGCAATACACATCCAACGTATTTGGAGGTTATGTGTGTACTCCAAACTGAAAAATCACGTGACTTTTGTTACGTGAAGCAGATGCCTAATTACGTTACCAGACGTAATTTTCCCACGTGTTCGGTTGTTTTTCAATGAATGTTAGTAGTTTTGGTAATCCTGCTGTTATTCAATTTTGTGCATTTATCTTTGATGGCAGTACGCTATGAAATTATTTAAAAATTGCAGTAATAACTAATAACCCCTAATATAATTGAATAGTATATTATATAACGAATGCTGAAAAATGGTTATTTCACACGAGTATGAAAATTTGAGCCACGAGCCGTAGGCGAGTGGCTTAAACATACGAGTGTGAAATATCCATTCAGCACGAGTTTTACACTGTACTTTTCCGACGACCACCGAAATCTGTTTGAAATAGCAAAATAAGAAAATTTATTAATTATTACATTTTTGATGTTTTTCGGACTTTTTCCACTGTCTAGGGTGTAAATCACACTCTGTGCGTTCGGCAAGTGTGTTATCGAATTCCAGCCTGTTTCTGATGATTGCTAGTGCGTCATCTGTCGGCACATTTGTGAAGAGGCTTACTATGTCAAAGCTCACCATCATGTCATTCGGAGCTATGCGAGTTTGTTTGATTTTGTCACCCTAGACAGTGGAAAAAGTCCGAAGAACATATCATAATAGACCACTGCCAAAAAATGACATTCAGAGAACAATAGTAATTTATTATACAAGACGATAAAGTTAAATTTTATCCACGAGAGAATCGTTTAACGTCGAGACGTTAATGATTCAAGAGTGGATAGAAATAACTTTATCGTCGTGTATAATACAATATTTTTTTTTATAGCAAGAACTTTAACAATTTCAAAAGAAAATAATGACAGTCAACCACATTTCAAAATGTCAGCTAGATTGGGTTGCTAAGGTTGCTACGTAATACGAAGCTGTCATATTTAATTTAAACAAAAGTTGGAAAATTAAATTACTTTATCTATCCTTGATGTTAAAGTGCTACTTTATCTACCCTTGCTGTTAAAGTAAAACTTGACCTTTTGTTTTGAGTTGATAAAAGCACACTTTAACATGTGCTATAGAAAAAATAACATTTTTGTTTATTAACTTTAACAAAACGTATTTAGAATAGTTACAAATTTACTTGTTGAAATTATAATTAATCGTAATATGAGAACAGTTATACAGACTTATAGGGACATTTGAAATTTCGGATTTGAGTTGGTTTTGTTCTGCTTGAACAGTGTTTTTTGATTATGTGAATGCTAGGTTTGAGCCTTCTTGCGTGGCCACATTTTGATTTTTTTGCGCTTGAAAACTATCTTCTTCAGGGTTAATAGTTAATACTGGATGAGCTTGATAATAATGCTGGTGCCAGTTCTACGGGTTGCACAATTCTATTGGAAATTTCAATTTTTTTGTTGAACGAGTCGTTTACATATCCTTCGGCAACTGCACTGGATTGCCAGCCACCGTAGCGTTTTAGTGTGAGAAGATCTCTGCCTGAATCGACAAGAATGGTGGCTGACGATCTCCGGAATGAATGGCCTGTATAGGTGTCCGGGTTGGGCAGGTTTAAAAATTTTGCAATTTGCTTTACCATATTTCCGAACTTATTCCCTACAAATTGGGACGTACATTTCCCTTTCTGGTAGTATATTAAGAAACGTTCATTTGAATTGGTCAAATGTTTTGGTCGCAGGCTTGCATACTTTTTATAAATTGCATAAAATGTTCCTATTATAGTAAAACTTCTGGGATTTCTGGTTTTAGTCACAGGAATCATAACCAATAACGCAGAATTTAAATCCTTCAGATCACAAAGTTTGATGTTAAACGATTTAATTTTTCAAGGCTCCGCTGATTCCAAAAATGAGGGCCACCTATTTATTTAAAATTAAAATAGATTTATAAAGAAAATTACTAAATTTATTAGTCGGCTACGATAAAACACAACAAAAACGATAAATTACCTTTGTTAACAAATAAAATTCATCAGGGGCCGTGTCAATGAACTGCTTAATTTATTGGGGATTTAGTGTGTTGGATTTCTTTGGCAAATATCCATATGATTGCCGTTTTAAAATAGCCTTCAATTTTAAATAATTAGCAATGTTAATATCATGTTTTGCCATAATTGATGTTTTCAGCATCGAATATATTGACCATAAAGTGCTAGATTTGTAATTTTTCGAAAGTTTTCCAAAGTATGCTATCAAGACATTTTCGGAGAAAGACTTGGCATTATTTTCATTTTTCCAATTAATGAAGTTTTTATAAGCGGTGTCGTATCTTTCTTTTGATATTGACGGTAGCAAATTTGCTGTAGTAATTAATGCTGCCTGCTTTACGTCGGGCGGCGTCGAACTAATTTCTTCATCACTGTCCATATCTACAGCAAAACTAAATAAAATCTAAAATTATGTGAATGAAATGTATTTACTTCTTTTATTTATTACAATTTCCCAATTTCTTAACAAAAATAAATCTTAATTCGGCTAGTAGGTACTGCACTTGCTACCATTTGACGTTTCAATATTTATTTTTAATAAAACAAATGACGATGTTGAAAGTGGCTAACTATTTGGTACAGTCTAGCGTGTGCAAAATTTTTTGTTTGTTTTTTTTTATAAATAACTGGTTCATAGTATTTCATTGTATTAGCAAAACGGAGTGATGCTGAGTATCGAAGTATTCTTGGAAAGCACGGAAGGGCGCTTTTCTTGGGTGGGGGGTACCGTATATTTATCTGTTGTAATTTCATGATAATGTACCCAGCAAGGAAAGCCATAGATGCAGAATAAATACTGGTGTCACTTGCATTTCACAATTTCACACATAAACTGGTGCTTTGTGCAGTAAAGCATGTGTAGTTTCTTCGTTAGTCCCTACGCACCATTATCAGCAGACAACTGTTGAATGGCATCTATGTAATTTGGAAATGTTTCCTCTAGGCAGTGCAACCGTTTATCAGATATATCTACATAAGGTGCTATGCTGTCATCCAAAGCACAAACGTATTGTGACCTGTGTGAAACATTGTGAATTTTAAAAAAGTGATACATAGTTTCCATGTAAAATACAGTCGCATCAACATCAGCAAACCGTTATTTCCAGATTCTTTTAGGAATTTTAGTGCGGCAGTTATTGTTGGTGAAAATATTTGTATAGCTCGAAGGACGTTCATTTTTTCAAACTTATATGGATATAAATGTTTCTTGTCAAAAACCTTATAGGTTTTATTGGTAATCCTTTTTGTAGATCGTGTAAAAATTTTACATGTGAAGAAGAAATTATACCGTTTGGAGAGCACATATCATGAGCCAAAAATTGATTTCGTGCATTTTTTAGAGCATGACAGTAATCAAATGATAAAAATATGGGTAACTGTTCAAGATAAGGATGGAAATCTGCTACTGTTAATGATGCATAGAAAAAGTCTCCGACAGGTATGGTGAATGTTACACGAAGTCCATGTACAACACAGCATAACAATTTGTTAGCAATTTTAGGTTTTTTCAATGGAACTAGCAGTACAAGTACCTATGCAGGCATAAATACAGTCTTCAAATCTGCTGTAATACATTTTTTGTTTGATGGACATGTCATCTATGATTAACGAGCACAGTCTTCCTGCTTCCTGTTTTAAATGAGCAATATCAGTGTGAAGGCGATCCTTAATTAATTGATTTTGACCATTAAAGTTGCCAAGAAATCTAGAAATTGTTCTTTTGGATGGCAGATTGATTACATTTTTGTGACAGAATTGATATCCTTTTGGGGAACAAAATCTCCAAATAGTGCAAAGGCGTATTGATGACTCACACCACCTGGGAACTTTTTTATCATAATTTTGAATTAGGTTTAATAAAAATTGTGCCTTTTCATCTGACGTTTCTGCATCATCACGAATCTTAGTAGCATTTTCCACAATTTTAGAATGTTTGTTTAGTTTCTGTTCCGCATTTTGCAATCATAATCAGGGGCGGCGAGTTATACAGTTTCAATCGGGTGCCTTATACTACACATTTCGGAAACTTCAGGTTTTTAAAGAAATAAATAAAGAGTATATAAATCCACTTGTATTGATTTCTTTGTAACCTTAAGCGCAACTCCGGTACATCTTCAGATCTTGTCTTTAAAAGCCTGAAATAATTCGAATTTTCATCGGAGTGGCCTCTAATGGCAAGACCCTCCGTTGCTAAATATCTTAAACTAGTAATAAACGTGAGCAAAGCAACTCTAGCTTGTTTCATTTGACTTTCTTTTTCGGTATTAAGACTAGCCAAGACATTAACACCACGTTCACTACACACCACAATACCAACTGCTTGGAAATGAAAATTTGAACGTTCGTGATCTTTAAACCGCTCTATTGCTTTATTCCACGAAGAAAAACCATTAACACAAAAACTTTTATAGGCATTTTTGTTGAACCCAGTAGTGGCCTCGAATTAAGTTTTTCTGTTTTTGCTGCCTCTAAGCATGTCCTACAAAATACTCTATCCACCTGAAGATTGTAATCTATCCACCTAAACTGATAAGATCACTTATGCAAAAATTTCCTTGTGGATTTTCTTTTTGTGTCAATATCTGCAATTAAAAAATTCTTGTAATTAATGAAATAACTAATAATAATTTCAAAAATACTCTCAAAATACTCCGGCACTAGTCGATTTTTCCTGCTTTATCAAAAACTTTTCCATTGTATAGGCAGACAACTGCGTAGAGCGAACAATGCAAATGCTACTTGGCAACTGAGGCGTTTACTTCAGCTAATTGCAAATATCCATCATGAAATAAGCAACATTGAATTCTTGGAAATATTTAGGTAGTAGTTACCCTAGCCGGTACCTAGGCGATAAGCCTTAAATTGTACTTCCGGTCCCAACCAAGACAGGTAGTCCGGTCATTACACCCCCTGGCTGATGCTGGTTAGCACATGCTGCTTCCATTCCAAATAAATAGTTTTGAAAGATATTATTTTACTATTACAATTCATCGGGTGCGTTGCACCCGTAACAATTTGTGATCGGGTGCCGTCGCCCCCGTGCACCCGTCTACTCGCCGCCCCTGATCATAATAAATAGTTTTGATATTTATGATTAAGTTCTTCTAACTCGGTAGTTAAAACTTTACATGTTCCACTAAATTTTTATGGTTATCCACAGTACAAGTTTCGGAAAAATCAGAAGTTGGGAGATTATCAGGGTGAATGTCATTAGAAGTACCTACTATTAATTAACTGAAAATAAGGAATACTTTATATTAGTCAAATACATTTAAGGAAGGGACAGCTTCATTCTTCAAACGAACAAATTTCAAAGTGTAATCCGAACAATGGTCTTCAAAATGATTTTTGCAAATAACCGAGTTTTTTTTTTAATAAAAATTTATTTGCAATCTGTTAGTTATAACAATAAGCAAATCAGATTTAAATAAGACGGTAAATTACAGTGAAATGTACATGAGGAGCAAACACCCAGTGGCATTCTTCCTAATAAATTTTCTTACAAATGTATATGGAAAATATAGGTACAAATTAAAAGCGGTAAGGAAGATCCAAAGGCTTGAAACACGTAAGTCTATGCAGTTCCAATCACTGAAAATACTTAGCACTACACTGCACTACTTCTTCTTTAACTGATTTGATATTAAGGTCTTCTCTGATTTCTTTATTTGGGATATAGTAGGGGGCATCACATGTGGTACGAAGAGTCTTCGACTGAAACCGTTCCAGTATCTCAATGTTAGAGTTTGACGCAGTGCCCCAAAGCTGGATTCCATAACTCCAGATTGGCTTTAGAACGGTTTTATAGACCAAGAGTTTATTGGAGAGAGACAGCTTGGAGTTACAACCTAGTAACCAGTAATAGGACTTGAATTTTAAGTTTAGCTTTTTTCTCTTAGTCCAGATATGGGTTCTCCATGTTAATGTTTTGTCGAGGTGCAGTCCTAAATACTTCGCACAATCTGTTTGCGGTAAGGCTTCATTATTCATTGTAACCTTCACGACAAGGCGTGCGATTGGATATGAGATCTTCGTCTTCAATGATGGAGGAGAGCCGTTTAAGGAACATACGTTCAAAAAGTTTGGAGAACAGTGAAAACAAACTTATGGGTCTGTAGGAGGTTGGGTCATTGCTCGGTTTCCCAGGCTTCAGGATTAAGACCACTTGGGCGACCTTTCACTGGGCTGGAAAAATTCCTGTCCGCAGAATACTATTGAAGATCAGCATTATTAATCTGACAGCTTTAGGAGGCAATTTTTTAAGTATTCGCCGAGGTATTCGCCCAGTAATTAAGTCATATCCTGGAGTTTTTCTACAATTTGTTCGAGTAGCAATCATTGTTTCAACTTCTGCAATAGAGAAGGGAGGTGAAAGTTGAAAAGGGGCTAGCAGGAAGGTATCGATATCATTATCGTCATCATTCGATGGTAGCGGCTGGAGATGTGCGGCAAATGTTTCGTCCTTATTCATATCAGTTCGCGCCCATGATCCATCTTTGTTACGAATTGGGAATAACCGAGTAGTCCTTGATGTTATTAATACCTACAATTATTGAGGATCACGAAAATATGATTATTTGGTGAAATGCTTTAATGCTTCTGGGAACAAGAACAGTTTACAATGCATACATAAAACATGACATATGTTTATCTAATTAACAAGCAGTTGTTATACCTATGGTAACTGGGATTACCCGTAGCAAGTTAAAGTTTTATTACAACACTTCCCCTAAAACTTTAACAACTCTTACATTCCTAATTTAGAACGTAAAAATTCGAATTTCACTCTAGGAAGCGGTTTCGTTAAAATATCCGCAACCTGGCCAGCGCTCGACACATGTTCAATCATCAATTTGCTTTCTTGAACTTTTTCACGCACAAAATGAAAACGGACATCAATGTGCTTAGACCGCTTGTGAAACTCAGGATTTTTAGCTAATCTTATAGCACTCGCATTATCCACAAAAATCATTGGCACACTGGCCAAAGGCGCAATTTCCTGGAAGAGCCGATCCAACGAGATGGCATCTTTTGCTGCCTCACTAGCCGCCACATGCTCCGCCTCCGTCGTAGACAATGAGACACACTGTTGTTGTCTACTTGCCCAAGTAATGGCTCCACCACCGTTTAACTTGAAGACCATTCCACTCACGGTACGCCGAGTGTTTGGATTACTAGCATAGTCAGCATCGCTATAACCTTCCAGCACAACAATTTTCCGAGAATACATCCTTAAAACAGTGCCCTTTAAGTACAATACTGCTCTTAACTTATTCTGATTAGAAGTTCGGTAAAATAGAAACGGATCCGCTGCACTTTCACGAAGTCCAAAAGTGAACAACACTTCCTTGAAGCGTTTCTTCCAACATCTTGGTGATTGCTTCAAACCATACAGGCTCTTGTGAAGTTTACAGACACAATTGGTTCCGTCGTGAAATCCCTCGGGTTATTCCATATATATTTCTTTATCGATAATGCCATTGAGAAAGGCCGTCTTGACATCGAATTGCGCTAACTGTAGACTGTCATTAGCTGCAATGCTCAGTGCTGTTCGTATAGTATCGAAACGAGCTACAGGACTGAACGTTTCAATGTAATCAATCCTCTCACGTTGACTAAAACCTCGGACAACAAGTCGGGCTTTATATCGATCTACTTCACCATCAGCAGTTCTTTTTATGCGGTACACCCAGCGATTAGAAATAGCTCTGCGACCCACTGGTAATTCGACCAAGGTCCAGGTTGAATTTTCCTCCAGTGCCTCCATTTCCTCTTTCATGGCCGCATTCCAATGCACTTGCTCCGCCGACTCAACTGCTTCAGCATAACTTTTTGGTTCGTCCACTTCAGCCAACATTGTTTCAATTAAACGATTTGGGGATTGTATAGCTGCTCGATCTCGCAACGTTGTGGTCTTGTCAAGTCTTTCAGTTACATCAGTCAAACCTGGGACAGGTTTAGCTTCAACAGAGCTGTCAGGCTCAGGCTCATCTTCTACCTCTTCTGAATGATTATCGTCGTTTATTTCGGTTGTAAATAATTCCAGCGTTTTTCCTGGAACTTCGGGTGTAAAAACAACACATTTACTTCTTACCACCCGATTTTCTGATTTTATCCAGATACGAAAACCATCCATACCATCTGAGTAGCCCACAAATACACCAAGCTTCCCCTTTGCAGTCCACTTCTTCCGTCTTTCATTTGGTACATGCACGTAACAGTCATTACCAAATACATGAAATATATTTAAGTGAGCAGTCTTCTCAGTGAAAAGTTCATACGGCGTCTTTCCGTCTACACAACTCGATCCTGTTCGATTTCAAATGTAAACAGCAGTATTAACTGCTCGCCCCACAAATATTTTGGTAAATTTTTGGCCAGAATCATTGTTCGTGCAAGTTCAACCACCGTTCGATTTGTACGTTCGGCACAGCCGTTTTGTTGAGGTGTGTACGGATTTGTAATAACCAACTGTGTACCAGTTAATTTTAAAAGTTTTCGGACTTCACCATTATCGAATTCGCGACCGCCATCGCACTGCAAAATTTTTGCCGACAGTCCGCAATTAGTTTCGACGATTTTCAGCATTTCGGCTACTTTATCAACAGTCTCAGATTTTTCTTTCAGAAAATAAACCATACGGTATCTGGAAAAGTCACAAGTGAAACATACAAAATATTTCGCTCCACCCAGCGACGAACACTCCATGGGACCACACAGATCTGCATGGATAACTACTCCCGATTCCGTCTCGCGCTGTTTACGTGACTTAAAACTATTTCGATGCTGCTTCCCCTCGACACAAGCTCCGCAAAATTTATTATCAATAACAACATCAATTCCATGTTGCTTAAGAATTTTATGAACGTGACGCTTATTTTGGTGCCCTAAGCGCTCATGCCATATCTGCAAACTGTCTTTATGTGACGAAACATTTGCTTCACTCATGTGCGAAAGTTCCGGATGTTTTACACGAATGTCCATTTTAAACATTTTTCCAACGCGTATGCCGCATGCCTTAACAAGTCCGTTTTTAATAAATTTACACCCGTTCTTGGATGAATGACAAACCATACCTTTATCAAGTGCAGACATTTCTGAGAACAAGTTTCACCTTACTTTGGGAACATACAAGGCGCGTTCCATGTGACAGTTGTGCCATTTTCCGTCAACTGCCGCTTCAAAATTAATAGTTCCTCGTCCCAAGGCGTCCATGGTAGAATGATCACCAATTTTTATTTTAATCGGTACTGGGAACTCTTCATATGCTGAAAACCAGTCACGACGATGAGTCATATGGTCGGTCGCACCTGAGTCAACAATCCAGGCATCGTTGGTCAGTTCAGCATTCACTGCTTCAGTTACAAACGCCTGATCACCACCATCTCTTCCGCCACCACCACTGTTCGATGTACTTTTCTGTTTAAAACTGTAACAGTTTCTTCGTACGTGGCCGTAGCCACCACAACGGTAACATTTGAAATTTGACTTGTCTTTCCTCTTCTCAAACTTCTTTGACTGATCTCTACAGCTGTTGTTGGACATACCACGGGTCGTCATGTCTTTTCCTTTATTTCTACTTTTGGCAGCCGTCAGTGCGACAAGTTCATCCTGTTTTACAGTACGTTGTTGGCGACGTTTCTCATCAGACGTCAAAACTTGAACTAAATTTTCCAGAGTTTGCTGGGTCTCCGATCTAGCCCACCAGGCTTGTCGAAGGCTTTCATAGTCATCTGACAATGTATCGAGAAGTTTTACCATCAGCGACGACTCGTCCGGTTGAACATTGAGCTGCTGCATGCGTAAAACTAGCCCTTCAAACTTGGCTATATGCGTCACCATGTCGTCGGTAGCATTCATACTAAATCCGAAAAATTCTGACTGTACAGTATGAGCAGCCTGTTTAGTTTGTTGCTCGAAAACAGAATGTAATTTGACCCACATGTCTCTGGCAGATTCACAAGTAACAAGCAATGCCATTACTTTAGCCTCCAATGTCCTTACAATGACCTGACTGGCCGCCCGGTCTGCCTTGTCCCATAGTTTTAGACTTGTCTCGTATGCACTTCGGTCTTCTGTTGACTCGACACCGGCCAAACCTGCCGGTTTCTTTATGTCACCGATACATACTTCATAAGCACCTTCAATACCACGCGGCAAGTTTCTTACTGCGAATTTCCATATGCACCAGTTTTCGGCACCACGGAGCTTTTCCACGCCATGAAATTCCATCGTTTTAATCCATTTAAAACCCAAGTGCAAAACAAGAATCCACGACGAAAGCTCGACCGAAAATCACCAGCATTTACTACTGCATTCACCAACCACGCTCTGCTACCATATTGAGGATCACGAAAATATGATTATTTGGTGAAATGCTTTAATGCTTCTGGGAACAAGAACAGTTTACAATGCATACATAAAACATGACATTTGTTTATCTAATTAACAAGCAGTTGTTATACCTATGGTAACTGGGATTACCCGTAGCAAGTTAAAGTTTTATTACAACAACAATTACTACAATTTAGTATTTAAAAAAATGTTACATCAAATTCACAAAATAATTACCGCAATTTTCTAAGCAGTTGATCCACGCCGGCCTAATTAAAGGATTTGGAAGAAGGGTGAATTTTTATTTTTAAAAATTAAACAACTTTTTACCATTTTAGCACGTATTTGAATTACAAATGGAAAAAAATAACCTTTTCGACAATCAAAATTCGAAAACGTCGACTGTCATTAACTTGTTAAAGTCTCTAATAGATGGCGCAACGGGGAGTACCCATGGCCTACTTTCTCAGAACTGGTTTAGGTGAATTGGAACGGCTATGTAAAGCGTTAGCTGACACAGATCATGGCCAACTAATATTTAGGTTAGCTTACGCTAATACAGCCATTACAATTACCATAAAAACATGATTCTATAAAGCATGCCATGACAAAATGTCATTTTGCGCCACCTCTTAATGTTATTCTGAACTTTCAATCAGGGCCTACCGCGATATTCAAATTAAAAACTACTGCTGAATAGGTAGATTTGAAAACTTGTCATATTTCAATCAATTATATCCTCAAATTCATATTGCCGTAGTTTGAGTCAGTAATTTTTATATAAACAGGTTCTTTCAAAGCTATTTAAAATGGTTAGAAAGTGGTTTATTTGTGGAAATCCAAACAAACCACTTTTTGAATTTCCAAGCGATATGCAGATTCGTACCAAATGGCACAAATCTATTTCAGGAGTGATATTGTTAACACGTTGAAGGACACTAATGCTGAGCAGCTTCCATAATTGTATCTACCGGTCGGTATAACTGAACGCTGCACGGCGTCTATTTTCCATATAAAATAATAGTAATCCAGTTGTTACTGTCACCACTGGTACGTACACAGTCATATCAGTGTCACACAAACACGAGTTATTTGCCCCAAACAGCTCTCTTACAGTTATCTACCTCTTTGCCCCTACTTGTGCAGAACGCTGATAAGCATCGCAGTGTATCACAACACAGCCCTATATGAAGTCGGCAACTGTCCTTCAACGTGTTAATTATTAATAAAACTAATTAAATTACCTTTATCTACGACCACTACTAAAAGTAGGCCTTTTAGCGCTAGCTTGTTTCACTAAAAGTGACGTTTTATAGTTTACCGTGTTTAAAGAAATCAGCTGTTTACTTTTAGCACATGTGCTAAAAGTGAAGCGAGGTTCAAAACTACAATTTCGAACTGCAAGTGAAGTTGTAAAGCTATTCTAGTTGCTTCTTGCGTTACAGGTAAAGCGTTTTTGAAATAATTAAAGCGTTATGTAATGAATACAGTCATATGTGGAGTATCAATAATTACATTTCGTAACTCACCTTGACAGCACGGGCGTGGCCAAACAATCGCCACCGCAGCGCAGGCCTACTATTCATTATGACATAAATTAAAAGCGTCGCAGATGCGAACCTTTCTTAAATCGATATTTATGGATTAATAACGGTAAAATTAAGGTCGTAGATAAAATATAGTATGCAACGCGTGCTAAAAGTCGTTTATGCACGAGACATGTTATGAAACTCAGCCTTCGGCTTCGTTTCATAATTTTCATGTCTCGCGCATAAACGTCGACTTTTAGCACTTGTTGCATAAATAGGTATTATTTATAATATTTATTAATCATGTATTACATATATTTCTAAACTTAATGAATACTCTACTCTGTGTATTAACCACCATTTCGATGAGAATTCTCTAAAAGTACTTGACAAAAATACTTGTTTGTTTAAAAACGCTACACCAACTGGAACTGTAGATAATACATATTCTTTATCACATTAATTAGAAGTACCATTATGTACATTTTTTAGCAAATTTTACCTAATTTTGAAATTAATTAAGAAAAAGGGCATTTACAAAAACCATTTAAAAGAAACCCAAGCTGAACTTACATCTCCAACCCAAATTGCAGATCTTCAGTATATGTACTATTAAAACGTTAACTTTAAAGCTAAAACGGATTAGTGTTAATTATTCAAAGTTTATTAAAAATAAAACAACTTAAGAATGATATACAGAAAAATTGGGGCAAATTAAATGTTTTCCATAAAATATTCCAAGATGCTGACGATGGAGACAAAATAGCAGAATTTCTTGCAAATATTGTTCTTAATTATGATAGAAAAAGCTCCTCGTTAGTCAGAAGTTTCTATTCATATGTGTACAGTATGGAGATTTCACTCTCCTAAAGGATATCAGCACTGCAGAAACCATTTAGGGGGTTTACCATCAAAAACATTGTTATGGTATCTTGGTGACTGTAATTGCTCAGATGAATTAATTAAGCAACGTTTAATGGCTAAAGTCGCCTAATTAACAGTTCCAGCAGAAAGAATTTGCTTCTTAATTATTGACAATATGTCAGTTAAGGAGACAGTGTAGTATAGCAGATTTGAAGATCGCATCTATGGCAAAATACACCCTTAAAGACCACCCCCCTCCCTTAGCTCCACCCCCACCCATCAGTACTTTTGGTATGTTGTTCAGGACACCTTTCCCTACAACTGTGCTAAAATTGGCTTCTACATGAATTATTTCTCCTATTTTTCCTTTGTTGCCTGGACTATTAGATAATACTCAATATATCGAGAGATCCAAAAAAAACTGTTCCTCAGCAGGCTGTGGAATGAAAAGTCACGTCTTTACTTGTGTCGGATAATAATTAGTTGTCAATTTCTCTACGAATCTGGCAGATTGTTAAAAGATTTCTGCTCCTAAAAATGACGTTTCATTTTTATTTAACTAGTGAATCACCCGAGTTACGTTTCGGTTAGCAAATTTAGAAAAGATTCATTAATATAAATTTAAAAAAAGATACACCGGCCGGGTATCGAGCCCGGGCCGCCCGCGTGACAGGCAAACATTCTACCACTGAGCTACCGAGAACTTTGTTGAAGTTCGCGCTGCTGTAGTGGTATATAATGAATCAGCTTAGCTACACTGAGTTTTTCTATTTTGCCAATTTAATTAAAACCTTTTTTGAAAAAAAAGACCGGCCTACGACCTAAGTCTAACAATTAGCAACATTTTAAGCCATCATACAACTTAATCGGTCCAGTATCGTCGGAGGAGCTAGCGAACCAAGATACAAAGAGATCAACGATTTTATGTAGTGGATTCCAGCTGACACAAGTAAAGACGTGACTTTTCATTCCACAGCCTGCTGAGGAACAGTTTTTTTTGGATCTCTCGATACAACCGTTTGCAATAAACCTCAAATAGCAAACAAAATGTGTTGTTATGTTATATGTAAGTACATGGATTGTTAACAAGATACATCATTACAGCACGATATTTTTTTCATTCTTCTTTGAGAATTAATTACTTTTACTCATTAACAATGAGAGTACTTACTCTTCTTACTGCCTGTGGTTTCGTTGTGCTAAGAATTGTTGCAAATGATGTTTAGATTTAGATTTTTTGTGGTGGATTTCTAAAAAACTACATGGAACATCCTTTCCTAAAACTTGTACCTGATCTGCAAAATGGACTACCTTTTAAGCCGGTACGGTACTTAATGAAAAAGAATTTGGGTAATCTTGTATTGTACGACGCCACCGATGAACTACTGTTCCTAGAGTCAGTAATCTTGGACGGAGGAGCGAACAGCTCATCGTTTAGATTAAAAGTATCTTAAAACGTTGCCAGACCTTTATTGTTTGGCTTCAACAGCGTTTGGCGCCAAATAATTGTTAGTTTTTTAATCGTGAACAATCGTTAAACAAACGACATATCTACCTAACAGCCTTCACACCGAAGGAAATTAATTATTAATCCCCGCTTCGCCAACCGTTCAATACATTTTAGTTTGACCCTAACTGCAAGAATCACGAATATGGTTTAGTGTCAAAATGTTACCTTCATTCACAAAACAGTTGGAGCTAGAACACCTCTATTCGACATTGATGTTAGGACCACGACATGCAAACTAAAACGAATTAGGCCCCAAATTGTTCTAGAAGCAAAAACAAACAAAGGTCTGGCAACATTGTAAGGTATTTGACATGTTAGCGACCCCTCCCTGCAAGATTACTGACTCTAGGAATAGTAGTTCATCGGTGGCGTCGTACAATACAAGATTACCAGAATTTGTACTCATTAGATTTTGAAAAAATTTATATTTTACATGCTGTTCAGAGTTTTTCACCCACCGCCACTGCCTCTTTAAAGTTTTTAAAAGAAGCAGGACAAATTGAATTTCAAAATGTCAACAGCATCTACTGTGAAATGTTTAGAAAGCATATACGACTTTTTCCAGATTCATAATGTGTGTAACAGAACAATATCTGCAAAAATTAGATAGCAGCACTGCACCGTTGGTTCATGTTTCTGACGAAAGACTATTGATTGGACGTAATAGTTCAGAACTATATCGATGCTAGGCAAAATTCTTCTACATCTGTTGGTTTGCAAGGTTTATCCAATGAAAGGCTCACGTCTTGAAAATGACTGCTAAAGGTACATCATTATACATCACATTTTTACTTCAAGAAGCTGGTTTTCACTATGTATTAACAGGTTCATTTAGTTCGGATGCAGTGGAGGCAATGATTTCACACATGCGATAGAAAGTTAGTTCAAATGACACAACAAATGCTCGAATTGCTGGGCATGCTCTTCGTCTGCTATTACGCTGTAGTATTATTATGAAGACTTTGCCTTCCTCAAAAATTGCACAATATAGTAACTTCACCAGTTCTGCAGCATTTCCGACTATATCAAGCATACCTGAAAACGAAGATGTCGAATTACCTGCACATTTAACAGTTAAAATTCAAGATCGTGCAGACTTAAATTATCCAAATTCCATTTTTGTAGGTATTACAAACATTTATTTTAAAACCGTTTATAACCTAACAATTATTTTTAGTAAAGACAACAACCAAAACCACAATTAGGTGCTCTATTTCACCACCTGATGGTGCCAAAAACCAGACGCGTTTAGAGTTCCTATATGTACTAAGAGTTGAGTCATTGGATCCACAAATCAAGGACCATGTGATGTAGTAAAGATATATTTCACTTGTTTTAGTTGGAAGAAGTATGCATAAAGTTTAAAATCGGCAAAAATCAGGTACTCCATGGTTTGTGGATCCAAAACAAGTAACCTTACATGTCCCAACTCTTTCATATACAGGGACTCTAGACGCGTTTAGAGTTCCTATATGTACTAAGAGTTGAGCCATTGGATCCACAAATCAAGGACCATGTGATGCAGCAAAGATATATTTCATTTATTTTAGTTGAAAGAAGTATGCATAAAGTTTAAAATCGGGAAAATCAGGTACTCCATGATTTGTGGATCCAAAACAAGTCACCCTACATGTCCCAACTCTTTTATATACAGGGACTCTAGACGCGTTTAGAGATCCTGTATATAGTAACCTAGATACAGGGACTCTAGACGCGTTTACAGTCCTTTTATATACAACAGTCTGGCCATATAAAATGTCACTTATGACATAAGACAGAATATGGCCGCCTCCAGTGGCGGGTCAAAAGCAGTGGCGGGGTTGGTGTTGGAAAATAGTTTAATTAAATAAATGCTTAGTATAAGTAAATATATGACTAATAAATAGTAAAACAAACAATGTCGTATCAATGAGATATTATAAATTTTATTTAGAGTTAGTGCTCACATAAATAATAATAAATCTACAGAACTTAAAGTGATCCCAAAACTAATAAAACAGTGAGTATACAGTCTAATACGCTTAAAATTAGTTTTCATAACTTCCAACTTAATTTATATACCTAGCCTTTTTTTTTCCTGTTGGGAAGGAGGGGAAAATCTTCTAAAGACACTCGGATAATCCGTCCGACCGTGTCGGATTCGACTGGGAAGGAGGCCCAGCCGCCTGCCGACTAAAAACCCCCCCTTCATTTCGCGAGCCACGTCGGGACCACCTTTCGGTATTGCTTCGGCGTAGCGAGCACCATTCCATTAATCCAACCCTTGCTGCCTTCTTTCTTCCGTCTCTTTATTGCGAATAATTGATTTTCGGCGAAACCTCCTTTGCTATTTATATCGCTTAATAGTCTTTGGTTTATTACATGCTCAAGAAGTTTTCCCATTGTATTTAACAGACAGAGGGGACTGTAGGTTTTATTCTCACCCGGTTTTACTGGCTTTTCTATAAGGATCAACCTGCCAGTTTTCCATATTCTAGGGAATCGTCCGTCCTTGATTACTGTGTTTATCAAGTTACGTCCCGCTTCTCCGATTTTTTCTGCTATTAATTTTACCACCTCTGGCGGGACACCATCTGGGCCAGCGGCCTTTCCCCTCTTGATCCTCTTTCCTGCCTCGATCAATTCGTCGTTTGTGCACGCAGGTATATCTTCCTGCGGCGCGTGAATTGTTGGCCATGTCGAGCAATCGTCATTTGATCGTCGTCCGTTAGGGAGAGTGGAGTGCGCAATCCTAGTTTCCCAGTCACTATTTTGTACCCCGTGCCCCACAAGTCTTCATCTATCTCCTCGCATATTTCCAGCCATGCAGTCTTCTTGGCCTTTTTGATGGCCTTCTTCAGCTCAAGCCTTCTGTCTTTATATCGCCTTCTCATCTCTGCTTTAACAGCTTCCCCAGCGTTTCTATTGGCGTGCGTCCTGGTGACCTCCCGTTTTGCTCTCAAACAGGTCCGTCTGAATTCGGCAATGGTATCACTCCACCAAAATACCGGCCTCTTTGCGTTGCTCCCACCCTTTCTTCTGAATGTCATGTTGGATACCTGCTCTATTATTTTCATGAATTCTTCAGGTGTGCATTCTTCGTTTCTGCGAGTCGTTTCTAGTTCCAGCCTTTCCATGAAATGTTCGGCCCTACCTTGATTGTATACCCAGCCGTTGCTACCGGTCTGTTGTCTTTTAATGTTTATTTGACTATCCTGTACCTGTACGTATATGTTTCTATGGGGGCTTAAATTCTCCTCTGAGCTCACGTGCCAGTTTGTCATCTTTGTTGTTATATTCGATGTCCATAAGGTTATCTCAATATACGAGGTACCGCCATTTCTTTCAAATGTCGGCGTAGTGCCTTGGTTTAGAACATCAAGGCCTTGTTACTCCGCCCATTCCACCAGGATATCTCCTCGTCTGTCTTCCACTGGAGACCCCCAGCGATACGATTTAGCATTAAAATCGCCTCCGATGATAATCTTCTCCTTATTCCTCATATCACGCCCCAGATTGTTAAGGTAAGTTTCAAAGGTGTCAATAGTTATATTTGGAGATATATAGCAGGAATATATAGTCAATTCTTTTGTCTTTACCCACACAAAACCATCTCCATTCCCCGTTCTTGTAAGTGCTATTCTTCTCGTATGCACATATATAGCCGCATCTGCTTTCACATCGATGATCCATTTCCCCCCTTTTCTAGCTATTGCCTTGTTAGGTTCTGATATAATCGCTAGATCAATGTCTTTCGTATCACAATTGTGTTTTAATAGGTCCATAGCTCCCTTGTCCCTGCTTAAGTTAGCTTGCAGCATTTTCATTATTCGGTATATTGCGCACCCTTCCTCCTCTGCTCATTCACCAGCCCTCGGTAAATAGGGCACTTCATCGTCTCCGTCTTGTGCCCTATGGATTTGCACAGATAACACGCTCGGTCTTTCTAGCATTCCTTCAGTAGGTGGCCCGTTTCACCGCATTTATGACAGGCTTCTCCTTTTCCCCCGTTCTTGCATGTCTTAGCTATATGGCCCACCCTACGGCAATTATAGCATCTAGGCGGCGTGATTATATCTTTCACTCTCCACCTATTCCATCCTCCTCCTATTTTTCTTTTTATTATGAGTTCTTTCGCCCTTCTAGCATTGAAGGTTGCAAACGCATATTTTACACCCGCCTTGTTTGCCGATTCCGCCATCCTGATTTCCAGGTGCTCATTTTCGGGCATCTGCGTTTCTTTCCTTAATATTTCCGACACTTCGCCCTGAGTTATGGTTTCGTCAATGTCTAAGATCATAACCGTTTGTTTCTGTGTTTTGGAATCCACGTTTGCTACATCTCCTAGTTCCTTGATTAGCCGATCTTTTAAATTCCTCCCTGCCCTTTTCAGTCTTTTCTCTGATTTTTATCTGTACGTTTCCTTCCTTTGTTTTATTTACTCTGCCGATTGTTACGCCTTTCGGGTCTACCTGGTTTTTCATTTTTCTGATAACATCTGCGTATGTGTTGCCGTCTGACGGTTTCAGAAGTACAGTTTCTTCAGTAGTTCTCCTTCTTTGATATATCGCTCCTTCAGTTTTGCGGCCATCGTTTCCTTTTCTATCTCCTTTTCCGATTGTTCCGTATTTCAGCATTTCGATGCTCACGCCTTCTTTTCGGGCTAAGTATTCAATTAACTTTCGTATTTGTATGTAGTCTACACCCTTCGATATATATACTATAACTAGCCTACATTGTGCATTGCCACAGAAGTACAACTGTATTTGCTTCGATGTGTATTTTGCTTTTTCGTTTTCGTTTCAGCTATTCTTAAACGAACACCGATGACTTTGGATATAATAAACTTTTCTAATTGATTGCAAGTTGCAATATGTTTTATATCAACAATATGCATTTTATTTACATAAATTGCTTCTACATTTAGATTCTATTCTGACCTTTTATGTTATTCTAATATGCTCGATTAACCTGTTTGACCGCAAGCCCCGCTTGTTTATTTCTAGGGAAGCTTTTCACCTTAATACCATGTTCAGACCTATTTTTGCATTCAAATGCACAAGACTCCATACCTAAAATTTAAACGTCGATAAAATCCGTTTTTTGGAGGGCTAATGTAATTTTAAAATTTGACCAGTTGTTTATAAAGACATTGGTATTTTCAATGGCTGTAGGCACCGAAGCAGACGATGAGAAAGTAAATAATGTTAGAACAGCATTATCCTTAAGTCTTTTTTGCCACCAACTCGTGCTTTTTCACACATACAATCTGCAAAATGCTTTTTACAAATTCTTGAATTTCCATTCGGGTACCAATTTTCTCTATTAATTTTTTTGTCCATAAGTTCCGTCTATCCCTATTCCTAAGGAAAGTTTCCGTTAGCACACATTTTTCAGATTTACTTTTGCATCCGACTGCACAGCAATACCTCATATGTGAAGAAAATTTTTGAAATTGATAAATTTCTTTAAATCTTGTCAGCTTACCGTTAATAAATTATAGTTCTAGTTGTTTCTAAAAATTATGATCAGTTTTTAACTATGTACTCGCATTTTAAACGAGTTTTGTTGATTGAATGTCAACTTATTTTATTTGAGTAAATGTGATTTTGACATTTTTGAAATTTAAATGTTATTGTCAAAATGACGCAAGACATAAAATGGCGGCACCAATGGGAATCGTGACCATATATGGCCAGACTGTTAACGTTAGTGTATATAAAGCGACTGTAGACGCGTTTAGAGTACCTATATAATAGGTAGATAAGAGTACGGCAAATGCAGGAACAGTATTTGATTGGTTGGATCCCTATGCATGTACAATAGATCTAGATGCGATTTAGAAGTAGTCGATAGGATTTTGTTTGTAATTGGTGACATTCAGCTGACATTAAACTTGTCAAATTTGCAAAAACACACAGTTAGTAATCAATTTGTAAAATAAGTGGCGAAATTTGAGGGTGTTTTCGCACATAATTTAGCTAATCATGTAATTTTCTTTTTCCCTTGACCTATTTTCAATCATTTCATTTTAGCATGACTGGTTGCATTGTCCACGGTTGAAAAAACCTTTCTGAAAATGGTGTTTACTTAGCTAGTGTTCCAAAGTATGGGCTAAGAAAAAGAATTTGGCAAACAAGAAACATTGTAGTTACAAAAGACTAAGAATTTGTGAAAAGCATTTTGACAATGATCAGTGAGAAAGGTTAGAGAAAATGGAACAAAAATATAAAAAAAAAAAAAATTTGATTACAAAAAATTATATAAATCTCTGCTAGTACAACACATTAAATTGTGACGAAATAACAGAAAATTAAACAGTCTTCTTTGTGAGATAAAAAGAAAGAATAATTTTTTTAACCAAAAATTAAAGAAGACAGTACCAATGATCAAATTGAAACATTAACAACTATCAAAAATAAGTGTAGCAAATGAAACCTCAGAAAGATCATTAAGGCTGAGATTTTCATGTGGACAAACTTGTGGACAAAACTTTCATTTTCGTCTTTTTGCACATTACATTTTCATTTGCAGCATTTAAACTTTCAACCTGGCATTTTAACAATGTATTTACTTTATTAAAGATTAAAATTGCTAACTATAACACAATTTTCGAAAGAGACTGCATTCTTACTTTAGATGAAATAAGAAAGAGTATGGACTTTTGTGTGGCCACGAATTCTTTTAAGGGAGATGTAGCATTGCCAAATCAGAACAACCGTTTAGCTTCTAAAGATTTAGTTTTAGTGTTAGGTATATAAAATATTAGAACAATCTTAGCTTTTTAATATTCACCCTTCTATTATTTTTAGGGGGTATCACAACTAGTTGGAAGCAAACGTTGGCTTACTACTTTACGTGAGAAAGAACTAACAGTTCAGTAGTCGCGGATATTTTAATTAATATTGTGAAACATGCTACAAACACAAGTTACTGTAACATCAGACATGGGCGCTTGCAATCAAAGCATGTGGAAAAGTTTAAGAATTATTGCTGGAAAATGTTGCAAAATAGTCAATTTCATTAACAATTCATTCAAAGAAGAACAAAAAATATAGTTTTAGCAGATGCTCCACATGTTTGTCTCTATTCTCTATTATTTGCATTTTCTACTACGTACATAACACATGCAGTTTCGTTAATTACTCAACAGTAATATCCCAAGTGCATTAAAATAGCCGATTAAATTTTGACGTTTCTGTCAGAATGTTTTGCTAAGAAATTTGTCAAGTAAATTTGCCGCTCAACAAGAATCCCGAGTGCGCAGCACGAGGGATTTTGAAGCGGAAAATTTACGAGATGTATTTCTTCAGAGCAAAACATTTTGACAGAAAATCGTCAAAATTTATTCAGGCTAGTTTACATGCACGCGGGATGTTTGGCGTGATTATTTCCTGAATAAATAGATAAAATTCAGTTGGTGAAGCACCTTTACTAATCATGTTAAAATTATGCACAAGCGATTAAATTTTGACATAAATTTAACCGCGGTTAAATTTTGACTTTTGAATTTTAGTCATTATTAAACTGACAGAAACCATGGTGATTACGCATTATTATGGATATGAAGGAAATAATCATTTATATTTCATGTTTTTACCATTTCATTTATTATTGCTTTGAATTTTAGAACGTATCTCTTTAACGTATTAAGTGGCATATTGTAATTAATGTAAGAGTTCCAACAAAAGTCGTAACTGTAGTTTAAATTTGAATAAACAATATAAAATTCATAATATATTATTGTAGGTATATGACTTAAATTGTATAAATTTTGCTTGTGTTGTATGAATACATTTCATAAAAGTAGAACTATAATTAATAAATGTGCAACTACACAATAACAAAGTAACGTAGTTAACTATGGCATTTCCGACAAACTTCATTTTTTTGGATCCCCATATGTCATCGTTTGCCTTACTCTTATCTTATACTAGCTTTTGCCCGCGGCTTCGCTCGCGCAGGAAACCTACTTAAGAAAGTACCTAAGGGTTAAGACTTCTTATTTTTTCAGTTTATACTTAAAGTACCTCTTTATATACTACATTAGAGGTTCTGCCTTCAGATGCTAACACGACCAGACTGCTAGGTGAGCTCACTCTAGAGCAGGCCACGTAAAACTGGCCGTGCGAGAAGCAATCCCCCCTAAGATCAATTCCTGCTGTTTTCAGTGACTGACCCTGAGACTTATTAATCGTCATTGCGAAACAGACCTTAAGGGGGAATTGCAGCCTTTTAAACTCGAATGGGTACTCCGTCGGTATAAGTGGTATCCGTGGTATATACACCGATTCACCTTGAGCACAGCCAGTAAATACAATGGCCTCTACCACGTTTTTATGTAAGGCTTTCACACGCAACCTTGTCCCATTGCACAACTTGGGCGGATTGAGATTTCTCAGTAGCATTACTGGAGCTTCCACTTTGAGGATAAGTGTGTGAGACGGTAGACCAGGTGGGTTGAGTGTATTTAGGAACTCCACAGGATAGTGTATAGCATCATCCGTATGCACCACAGTGTCCACAGATTTGTACTGGTACTCTGCACCTTCAAACGACTTCAACAAATTGTCATTAATGACGGAAGCCTGATCGTTCTTAGGTGTCAGAATCGCACGTTCGCACAGCCACTCCGGGGATTTGCTGTGTATGTTGTGAACATCTGGATATATTCGGGCTATTAGGTCGTCAACAGTCGACACAACTGAGGCAAGATCTGGTGGAATTGTAATCTTGCCCTCAGTTTCCGGATATTCTCCGTTTCCTATTTTAAGGAGGAGATCGGAGAATTGTCCAACGCAAACATCGCCTTTCAAGTGCACCCGCATGTTTTTCTTAAGGTGGAGTTTTTTGATTGAGGGCCAAAGATTTGAGGATTTAATGCAAGCCTTAACTTCGTCAGCTCGAGTTCCTCTCGGCACTATCGGAAGAGTCTGACGGAAGTCTCCAGCTAACAACACGGTGACTCCACCCATCATGTCATTGTTCCCTCTAATATCATTTAGAGTTCTGTTTAGTGCTTCGAAACCCCCTTTATGCGCCATTGTGCCTTCGTCCCAAACTATAAGTTTACAATCGCGCAGCACTTGGGCCGTATTACTTTGTTTAGAAATGTTGCAGAGTGGAGTTTCGATGTGGATGAGATTTAACGGCAGCTTGAAGGCAGCGTGAGCTGTCTTTCCTCCCTCCAACAGTGTTGCTGCGATTCCTGACGATGCGACGGCTAAGGCTATGCCACGATTACTCCTTACTTTTGCCAATAACAAATTGATAAGGAAGGTTTTTCCAGTGCCACCAGGAGCATCCAGAAAAAAAATTTGCCCAATTTCTTTCTCAATATTGCCAAGAATCTGCTGATAAACATAAAGCTGTTCATCCGTCAGTAACTCCTCATTAGACGACACCACCTCTCTAAGGGCACCGGGGTCATAATTGGTCTCCCTCAGATATTCTGGATTACCGAAAGTTGCTGCAGATCGTTTTGGCTCAGGCAATCCGTATTGTGCCAGGTTTTGTCCTGATTGTGCTAACACTGCATCCTCGATCAATATCAAGCATCTATTGTACACTTCGTCTATGAGCAGTCGCGCACTATCTTGCAATTCTCTCTCCAGTTGCCGTTTAATGTCTTCCGAGAGACTGCCTTTGTATTTCTCCCAGAGGCTTAAAGGATCGGAGAGTTGGCAGAAAATTAACATTATTGTAAATAACTCTCGCAGCTTCAAAGGAGAATCGCACAATGCAGCTTCCTCTAAAGTACTGTCCCAATGCTTGTCGTCTTCGAGCAATCCAAGAGCCTTACATGCAGACTGAAATGTTGGATGGAGGATACCATTCACAGTCTTTAAGTCTTCAAAAGATGTCGGTCCTCTAACTTCATGGAGCAGCAGGCGTAGGTGGTAGCACTCGGTGTTGTTTGGATGAATGGTGTAGACCCTACCCAGAACGTGTTCTTTTTTCACTCCGGGCCAGCTCTCTACAACTGCCCCCCTTTTTCTTCTAGAAAATTTTTTGTTGTCCCAGACAAAGTAAGAAGGGACTTCAGAGTACAGCAGCGACTTAGCATAATTGTCCGTTTTGCAGATTTCAAAAAAAGCTAGCAGCGTTGTCTGAGGTGGACTGTTTATTTTCTCTGACAGGTTATTGGAGGTGAAGTATACACGCTGGCCGTTTTCAAGATGAACAGCGAGATGTAAGACGGGGGGGAACCTTTCATGAATGGGAAAGCTTAAGATCCTCCAAACTGCTTCAGAACTGCTTATGTACCGGCCGCTTTCGTAGATTTTCACCTCATTTTTCTCATTCTCTACGGTAAAGGCCGCTTGATCACTACCCTTGTTGACATACTTACAAATATATTTGATAGACTTAACAGAGCTGCAGTACTCCACATTAATATGACCATTGAAAGTACGTAACAGGACAGGATTGTAAGGCACCACCCAGCGGTTGTCCAACTCAATTTCATTATTTTTTATTGTGTAACCTCCGTCAGCTGGAGACCTCCTCCTATATTGCGGATACCCATCGTCTCCTGTCTGTGTGTCCTTGAGAAGTGGTCGAGGATACCTCTTACTACAGCTACCATCTTTCATGCAGAGCAATTTGTGGTTTAAACTACCGCATGGGCCATGTATCATGTTGGCCTTCACAATATCATAGAGAAGAGGGTCTTTCTCAGGATCAGGTATTTCAGCTCTAATAATGTTGTCGATCTTATCTGGGGTGATACGCTGCTCTAGCCATAGTAAGATGTGAATATGGGGAAGACCCCGTTTTTGCCATTCCACCGAGTATATAAAGCAACGCATCGCCCCAAACAGATTACCTTTGGTTAAAAGAGCCATCACCTTTTTCACCTTAAGGTGGAATACCCTGGCTATAATGTCATGGCGATCATGTGACTTTTGGCCAGGTAAGAGCATATCTGTGATGTCTTTCCATCGGGGGTTACACGTAAATGTGACAAAAAGATCGGGACGGCCGTATTGGCGCACGTACGTCATGGCGTCTTGTGTACGCTCGTGCATATAACGTGGTCCCCCGGTAAAAGATGACGGGAGCACCACCTTTTGACCCAGCTGCTCACCATCAGCGTCCTGCCTCCCTATGGCATCCCGCAGGTGTATGTAACTGTCAGCCCTCAGCTGCGCCTGGTTGTTCTTGATATAGTTCAATCTTTCCGTCTCTATTTTGGCGTACATGTCAACTAAAAACTGACTAAAAAGAGAACGGAAATACAGCAAGTGATTATCTCCTCCTTGTCTAATCATTATACGAAAAGAATAGAAACTCGCAGCGGAGACTGTCTTTTTAAGTGTTTGCTTGGTCTCAGGATCACGCTGGGGTAAACAAATGGAGTACCCATCCTCACCACGGCAAAACAAAAGCGGATACTGCAGGGCGTCGTACGAACGATGGATCTCACTAATGCGCTGCAATGAGTTATCGTGGCTCTCAAGGATAATGTCTCGTTTCTCAAATTGCTGATCAACCATTACTAAAGCCACCTCATTTGACGTAGGTGCATTGAAGCGACCTCTATGGCTGTCCGGTGGCTTCCTCTCAGCATTAATGACTACTTTGAATGTTTTAGAAGTTGCAGGAACCTTGTCCAGGGCGACCTTTAATTCTCTTACATAGGCATTAAACGTATGTAGCATTCCCTGTAGTTGCCTGACTAAGCCAGGTTTCACATAGGGATAGCTATTGCACCTCAATTGTACTTCTCTGTCGTCTTCGCCAACAAAATATATTTGTAAGAATTGTGGTTCCTTTTGAGGTGCTGGTAACAAACTTCCAACTAAGTGGTATACCTGGCCCTGAACTTTAAAAGTAGGCATAAAACCGTCCTTTATTATTTGTTTAGCACCGAATGAAGTCATTTGAAAGGAACTATTATATTTGCGAATACCGTTCATGAAATGTTCATGGTCTGGATGTATATTCATTATCAAGCTGTAGAGAGGCTCGGGAAGCTGTTCATAAGGCGGTAATTGCACTTTACCAGCGCTACAGCACATGCCGGGTGCCTCCTCCTTCCACTTGAGAGCATTGCACCACCGGCACTTGTTAGTCATGGAACCCAAGATCACGTTGCTGTCGCTTTCATACTCTGTATCGATATCATATGCCATGCCGGAGTGAGCCTTGATCTTCCAAAATCGTCGCTTTCTTTCTACTCGTCTACCAGGATTATTTTGGTCATATCGAGACTGTGACGACCTATGTACCTCAGGGTGATCTCGCTGGTACTGAGCCACAGCTTCTCTATGCACCTCAGGGTGAGCTCGCTGGAACCGAGCTACAGCTTCTCTGTTCACCTCAGGGTGATCTCGCTGGTACTGAGCCACAGCTTCTCTATGCACCTCAGGGTGAGCTCGCTGGTACCGAGCTACAGCTTCTCTGTTCACCTCAGGGTGAGCTTGCACATATTTTTTAGAAGCGTTTTGAAGTTGTTTTTTCCGAGTAGCGTCGGTGCATCTGGCACGACGTTTTTTAGAGCATTGGGTAGAAACGGTAAGAGATGATAATTGATACGGAGATGAGTCACAATCTGGTTCTGATGGCAACGGTGAGATAGTAGTCACTTCACTTCTTCTCTTAGTTATCCTCTTGGCGACGACAGGGTGAAGTGAAGAAGAGGGGGCGGACCCGGATGTTGTCGCAGCCACTTCACTACGTACGTATACATCAAAATGGCCACGTGATAGATCATGAGAAAAACGTAGTCGTCCCACGGGATTATCCGCAGTACCAAAACTTACATACAGCTCACCGTTACGGTAAACTTCAAAGACCCATGGAAAGAGTTGCCCTGCCGCTTCCAGCTCACACAAACTACCATAAGTAAAAGGGCGTGACATGTCAATGCAGTATTCAGCGGCACTGGAGTAATTGTCTCCGTTAATGTCGTGGGACATAACGGCAAACTCTTCCCAGTTGGCCACCACATGGCTAACGATTTGATTGCGTACTTCTCTGGCCATCACCTGTGTGCCATACAATAGATAGGAGATGGCCCGAAACAGACAGGCTCCATCTCCCATTATAGGAACTACGGTGTGAGACACCATAGTGTTGTCAGTTTTCAATGATTCAACAGCCATTGTGATAAATGACAAACAAAATCTATCTAAAAAATGTATCCAATGTTTTGAACTAAAAAATATTATAGAAAGAAATAGAAATTTAGAATAACAATTTTCGAAATTCGGAAAAAAAAAGAATTGCGCTGAAAAGCACAGTTTTAAAAAGATAGTTTTGGACTACAAAGTACTATTCAATTGTACCGTAAACGATCGCAGCGTTTGCGCTAAACGTGTTATGCAGACAAATGTGGCATTTATAATGAGTACGCCCGCCTTCTCGCGCTGCTTAGGTATATACTATACGGGAAGCGACGCGTGCGACTCTGGTGGATGAAATGGCCTTTTAACTTTGAAGCAATGGTTTAGTGATAACAATTTTCGAAATTCGGAAAATAAAGAATTGCGCTGAAAAGCACAGTTTTAAAAAGATAGTTTTGGACTACAAAGTACTATTCAATTGTACCGTAAACGATCGCAGCGTTTGCGCTAAACGTGTTATCCAGACAAATGTGGCATTTATAATGAGTACGCCCGCCTTCTCGCGCTGCTTAGGTATATACTATACGGGAAGCGACGCGTGCGAATCTGGTGAATGATACTTTGAAGCAATGGTTTAGTGATAACAATTTTCGAAATTCGGAAAATTAAGAATTGCGCTGAAAAGCAGTTTTAAAAAGATAGTTGTGGACTGTAAAGTACTATTCAATTGTACCGTAAACGATCGCAGCGGTAGTCGTCCCACGGGATTACCCGCAGTACCAAAACTTACATACAGCTCACCGTTACGGTAAACTTCAAAGACCCATGGAAAGAGTTGCCCTGCCGCTTCCAGCTCACACAAACTACCATAAGTAAAAGGGCGTGACATGTCAATGCAGTATTCAGCGGCACTGGAGTAATTGTCTCCGTTAATGTCGTGGGACATAACGGCAAACTCTTCCCAGTTGGCCACCACATGGCTAACGATTTGATTGCGTACTTCTCTGGCCATCACCTGTGTGCCATACAATAGATAGGAGATGGCCCGAAACAGACAGGCTCCATCTCCCATTATAGGAACTACGGTGTGAGACACCATAGTGTTGTCAGTTTTCAATGATTCAACAGCCATTGTGATAAATGACAAACAAAATCTATCTAAAAAATGTATCCAATGTTTTGAACTAAAAAATATTATAGAAAGAAATAGAAATTTAGAATAACAATTTTCGAAATTCGGAAAAAAAAAGAATTGCGCTGAAAAGCACAGTTTTAAAAAGATAGTTTTGGACTACAAAGTACTATTCAATTGTACCGTAAACGATCGCAGCGTTTGCGCTAAACGTGTTATGCAGACAAATGTGGCATTTATAATGAGTACGCCCGCCTTCTCGCGCTGCTTAGGTATATACTATACGGGAAGCGACGCGTGCGACTCTGGTGGATGAAATGGCCTTTTAACTTTGAAGCAATGGTTTAGTGATAACAATTTTCGAAATTCGGAAAATAAAGAATTGCGCTGAAAAGCACAGTTTTAAAAAGATAGTTTTGGACTACAAAGTACTATTCAATTGTACCGTAAACGATCGCAGCGTTTGCGCTAAACGTGTTATCCAGACAAATGTGGCATTTATAATGAGTACGCCCGCCTTCTCGCGCTGCTTAGGTATATACTATACGGGAAGCGACGCGTGCGAATCTGGTGAATGATACTTTGAAGCAATGGTTTAGTGATAACAATTTTCGAAATTCGGAAAATTAAGAATTGCGCTGAAAAGCAGTTTTAAAAAGATAGTTGTGGACTGTAAAGTACTATTCAATTGTACCGTAAACGATCGCAGCGGTAGTCGTCCCACGGGATTACCCGCAGTACCAAAACTTACATACAGCTCACCGTTACGGTAAACTTCAAAGACCCATGGAAAGAGTTGCCCTGCCGCTTCCAGCTCACACAAACTACCATAAGTAAAAGGGCGTGACATGTCAATGCAGTATTCAGCGGCACTGGAGTAATTGTCTCCGTTAATGTCGTGGGACATAACGGCAAACTCTTCCCAGTTGGCCACCACATGGCTAACGATTTGATTGCGTACTTCTCTGGCCATCACCTGTGTGCCATACAATAGATAGGAGATGGCCCGAAACAGACAGGCTCCATCTCCCATTATAGGAACTACGGTGTGAGACACCATAGTGTTGTCAGTTTTCAATGATTCAACAGCCATTGTGATAAATGACAAACAAAATCTATCTAAAAAATGTATCCAATGTTTTGAACTAAAAAATATTATAGAAAGAAATAGAAATTTAGAATAACAATTTTCGAAATTCGGAAAAAAAAAGAATTGCGCTGAAAAGCACAGTTTTAAAAAGATAGTTTTGGACTACAAAGTACTATTCAATTGTACCGTAAACGATCGCAGCGTTTGCGCTAAACGTGTTATGCAGACAAATGTGGCATTTATAATGAGTACGCCCGCCTTCTCGCGCTGCTTAGGTATATACTATACGGGAAGCGACGCGTGCGACTCTGGTGGATGAAATGGCCTTTTAACTTTGAAGCAATGGTTTAGTGATAACAATTTTCGAAATTCGGAAAATAAAGAATTGCGCTGAAAAGCACAGTTTTAAAAAGATAGTTTTGGACTACAAAGTACTATTCAATTGTACCGTAAACGATCGCAGCGTTTGCGCTAAACGTGTTATCCAGACAAATGTGGCATTTATAATGAGTACGCCCGCCTTCTCGCGCTGCTTAGGTATATACTATACGGGAAGCGACGCGTGCGAATCTGGTGAATGATACTTTGAAGCAATGGTTTAGTGATAACAATTTTCGAAATTCGGAAAATTAAGAATTGCGCTGAAAAGCAGTTTTAAAAAGATAGTTGTGGACTGTAAAGTACTATTCAATTGTACCGTAAACGATCGCAGCGTTTGCGCTAAACGTGTTATCCAGACAAATGTGGCATTTATAATGAGTACGCCCGCCTTCTCGCCCTGCTTAGGTATATACTATACGGGAAGCGACTCTGGTGGATAAAATGACCTTTTAACTTTGAAGCAATGGTTTAGTGATAGCAATTACCTACTTACATGCGAAATTATTATTATCTGCTTTTAGAATTAATTATTTAAGGGTTTAAAAGAATAACTATTACTCTACAAATATTTACTGTTGTTTAACTAATGCTTGTTATACTCCACAATGTCCACAAAACACAAAATATGTCTACTCGCGTTAAAACTAACTCGCTTTTTATTGTATACTTGATCCACTAAAACTCTGTCACCAGGTTGATTAAAAACACTAACATGGTCTCTCTGCCAGGCAGAACTAAAAAAAAAAACAGAGCTGAGACCCAGCTACCCCTTATATAGCTATTAATATTGTTGTAGTTGTAACTTTCTTGGCCTGTAATAACTCGGCAGCGGGCACCCAAAATAGTAACTGAATGCTTAGAAAGAGTAAGGCCTAACTTTATAACATATATTATATTAGGTATATTTACGGAAATAAAGCAACTTTAAAGCTAAAATATATAATTATCCCCTTTATTCCCTATTCTAAGGGGTCGATTTTATGAAAATAATTACTTATTTTTTTACTGAAGTAAACCTACGGAGGTTCGAATTGAAAAGTCTGTTTAATATTGTTTTCCAATACAAACTCTGAAACCCCGTTTCACCACTATATGGTTTTAATTTTATGTCGTGTCCACCGTCTTGGACTTAAAAATAAATGCCATTTTCGCAATCAACGTCCCAATAAACCTCAATAACGACATCCATATCGATTTTTAGGCTTACTTACCCCATTTCACCCCCTAAGGGGTTGATTTTCGGAAAATCACGAAATACGTGTTTGCTTATTTGTTTTTAGGAGTACTCCTACGAAGTTTCAAGTCGAAATGTCTATTTAATATTATTTTTCCATACAAAATTGGAACCCCCATTTTACCCCTTTAGGGGTTGAATTTCGAAGTTGGACTTAAAAATAAATGCCATTTTCGCAATCAACGTCCCAAAAAACCTCAATAACGACACCCATATCGATTTTTAGGCTTACTTACCCCATTTCACCCCCTAAGGGGTTGATTTTCGGAAAATCACGAAATACGTGTTTGCTTATTTGTTTTTATGAGTACTCCTACGAACTTTCAAGTCGAAAGGTCTATTTAATATTATTTTTCCATACAAAATTGGAACCCCCATTTTACCCCTTTAGGGGTTGAATTTCGAAATATCCTTTCTTATTCCTTGTATACATCATAAAGAGAACCTCTGTGCAAAATTTCAACTTTCTAGGTCCAAGGGTTTGGGCTGGGCGTTGATGAGTGAGTCAGTGAGTCAGTCAGGACTTTTAGAAATATATATAAGATAGGTACTCTAGACGCGTTTAGAGATCCTGTATATAGTTTACTAAGAGTTGGGCAAACAGCGGGATACATTTTGATTGGTTTGGATCACTTTTTACAAGGCATGTGTGATAAAAGTGCATTTTTTACATATTTTGTAACATATTACGACCGAAAGTATCGCATATGCAACTCTAAATTTTAACTGAATTGGGCGTATATTCCTAATAGTCGGTTCTAGAGATTCTAAGAATGATCAATACTCTCCCATCAAAAGCAAGTTAGCAAGATTGGTTCCTATAACCTCTTTGTTCGTCATTTATGTCAAATATATAATTTGGATCAAAATTGTATGTCAAATGAGGCTGGTTGCCCAACTCTTAGTAAACTATATACAGGATCTCTAGACGCGTTTAAGGTCACTGAATCACGTTAGCTACGCTAACACAGGTAGGGAAACTCGGCGTTATTTATGTCAAACCAAACTCGTTTTTGTCAGTGGCGTACCCAATCAGTTTATAGGTTATAACAGAAATAAATTGAAGTTTGTGTACCTCACGTGAACGCAATAAATAAATATTTGTAAACGTTTTCCACCTTTAAAAAATTAATTATCACAAATATAAAGCTTTCGCGAATATTTTGTACCGCTCGCTGCATTCCAATACTTCCGTACCTCACATACACGTAAATGATGCATGTCGTCTAGTGGTCTATTTATTTCTTTCGACAACTGTTTAAATTACCTTCAGGGACTTGAAACAGCGTATACCCTTTTATGCTCTTGTTCAGGCAACCTTTAACGCAGCAAATGAAAACCATAATTCTATTAAATATAAATACGTTTTGACAAAAATCGTCGGGAGAACTAGGGAATCCGAGATTACAATCATCTCTTAAGGTCATAATTAAGGTAAATGATCTGTAATCGTGAAAAATTACCTTTGATATTTCTCCAGATCTTCAAGTTTCAGGGTCAGTAGACGAAACACATTTTAAATTGCGGTTAAAAACGATCATCTGCCTAACTTACAACCTAGAGAAAGGATTGTGGCATCGCATTCGAAGGATATATTAATAAGAAAAAATATTTATGTCCTTACTAGTAGCGCCTATGGTAAATTTGACATTGACAAACTCGTTTTTTAAACCTGTCAAATGGTGTTACCCTACTTGTGTTAGCGTAGCTAACGTGATTTAGTGACCTTAGACGCGTTGGCAATTGTCACAAGAACATTTTACAACAATGAAAGTGACACATATGGAATAGCCGTGATAGCTTTGCTATATAAATTTTAGTTAGCCATGCACAGATGAAGCTGGCTATGCTCAAAGATGCCAGCTTGTCATCAGTCAGATATTCGCGAAAACAGCGAACCAACAGATGTCGCTGCGATATTTCTATAAAGGTGAACAACAAACCGGCTATAAAGGTTACAAAGCAGTTTTGGCGGTTTTTGAATACTTTTAATTAGGTGTTTTGTATCGTTTTAGTGACGTTTTTTAGTTTGTAATTGTATATTAGTGACATTGTGACCACAATATGGCAAAAATAGAAGTTACTCTTTCCAATATATTGGAATATATTGGGAATAGAAGCAGACCCCTGAAAGAAGGTGAGGCAGTTTTTAAAGCAGGTCACGTTATATTATGTGGCTTAGAAGCTCCAGATTCATTTGTAATTAGAAGTTTATGCCTACAAACGTCCAGTCTGACATCGCGGCCCCATGAAATTACAGCTGTTTTGTATGAAAACGTTGAACAACGGAAATGTGTTTGTTCATGTAAGGCAGGAATGTCTGGCTTTTGTAAACACATTATTGCTATCACTCAGACACATTTTTGGAGTCTTGTGACTTTTTGGAGAAGGAGGAAGATGAAACTCAAATCAAATTGAAGAAAAAACACTCATACTATGGACAAGTGCAGCTAGGCATGGCTTTACTGAACTTGCCAAACACGGACTTAATTTTATATTCTAGTTTTTCTAAAAGTTATTTAAAAATCACTGTCGAATTTAACAGAGACTTTGCTCAAAATTTAATAAAAACAATTTCTGACAATTATTTTAAACACATGCTACATTTTTATTGTTTAAATAAAGATTAAAATATTATTTGTTGCGTTTATTATTTTTTTATTTATTATGATGAAACGTTAATCATATAAATAAAGGAGAACGATCCAAACGTGTGTCTCTGTCACGACAATTGCAGACGCGATGTCTCCCACTTCCGTTTGCATACATTTCGCAGTCGCCTCGATTTCGCGACCGGGGCGAGTCCCCGAAGGCCCCCTTGGAGAGGGGCGGATCCCCAAGGGCCCCCTTAGAGAGGGGCGGAGCCCTGATGGCCCCTTGGAGAGGGGCGGATCCCCGAGGGCCCCATTAGAGAGGGACGGAGCCCCGTCAGCCCCCTTGGAGAGGGGCGGATCCCCGACGGCCCCCTTGGAGAGGGGCGGATCCCCGTGAGCCCCCTTGAAAAAGGGCGGAGCCCCGTGTGCCCCCTTGGAGAGGGGCGGAGTTCCGTGAGCTCCGTTGGAGAGGGGCGGAGCTCCGTAGCCCCATTGAAAAGGGGCGGAGCCCCCTTGGAGTGGGGCGAAGCCCCGGTGCCTCCTTGAAGAGGGGCGGAGCCCCGTGAGCCCCCTTGAAGAGGGGCGGAAGCCAGAGAGCCCCCTTGGAGAGGGTCGGAGCCCCAAGAGCCCCCTTGGAGAGGAGCGAAGCCCCGGGGCCCCCTTGGATAGGGGCGGAGTCCCGTGAGCCCCCTTGGAGAGGGGCAAAGCCCCGAAGGCCCCCATTAGAGGGGCGGAGCGTTATTTGAGCGGAATTGTGATTAAATCGATGCGATTTTAGAAAAGGACCCGAACCAAACATCAGGATAGACCGCGCAATAGCGCGCGCAGCCTTGTTTATATACCGATGGGGCCACAATTATATATAACAGCAATGAGATAACATAAATAAGAAGATAACACATATTGCTTGAGTAAGAAAGAGATAAACATAGTAGCAAATATACGAGTAGGCTTTAAGCTTACTTTAATTATGACATATGTCAACTAATTGTGCCTACTAAAATAATTTTGTTGTATGGTCATCTCTTTCTTACTCAAGCATTTTATTTTGTTCATGTTATCTCATTGCTGTTATACCGGGAGATCGAGAAAGGTTGTCCGAAAAAAACTACTTTCTACAGCGAATATATCAATATTTACATCCTCCAACTGTCATCATAGACATCTGCTGTCATGTATGAAATGAATTTAGCAATTTATGGTAGATTCAAAATAGGAAAACCATTATGACAATAAGAAGTTATTTGCAATCAGTTTTAATTAAAGGTTAATAATTAGAATATTAAATTGTACAAAATTAAATTATACTCTAATCAGTAATTATTACAGTTCATGTTCGAAATGAGCTCCATTATTGTTGATACAGCACTGAACTCTTCTTTTCATGCTGTTAAAAACATTTTGTAGCTGTTGCACAGTTATATTTGTAGTAGCGGCAGTAATCGCATCCTTCAGTTGCTCAAGTGTGTGCATGGGGGTCTGATAGATCGTGTTCTTTAAATGTCCAAATAGAAAATAATCCAGGGCTGTCAAATCGGGTGACCGTGGAGGAAATGCAATGATACGATCATCATAAAATTGTTGTAAATGTTGACGTGTTCGAAGGGCTGTATGTGCAGGTGCACAATCATGCTGAAAATATCCCTGACGTAACTCATCATTGTGAAGTTCATTAATAAATCTGTCTAGAATTGTGATGTAGCGGTCAGCTGTTACGGTATCTTCAAAAAACACAGGGCCAATTATGCGTCTCCTTGACATAGCAATCCAAACGCCGATCTTTATTGGATGCAGTGGAGTTTGTAAAAATTCACCAGGGTTATGAGCAGACCACATCCTGTAATTTTGTTTATTTACGTAACCGGTCAGATGAAACCACGCTTCGTCTGAAAAGAAACTTGAATCCAGCATTTCATCGTTATTTAAACTTCGGTTAAACCAATTGCAGTACTGCACACGCTTTTCATAATCAGGAGGAAGTAATTCTTGCATTACTGAAACTTTATATGGGTGTAAATGCAGTTTTCGTCTTACTGCCTTTTGACACGTTTCATAGCTTAACCCTGCAATTACAAATTAAAATAATTTTTTTATACAAAAATTTATAGGATAAAAAATACACACCTGTTTGTTGCGCTAACTGTCGTAATGGTTTTTTAGGGCTGTGTAAGATGCGTGCCTGTATATCCTCTAATGTGTCCTGAGTTAAAACGGTTGGTCTTCCAGGAGATTTTCCTGCATCAACACTACCCGTTGTTTGGAAACGATGTACGATACGCTTTACATGCCTGCTCAGATTATCGTAATCAAAGTCGACGTCAGGGAACCGAATAACGAATTCATTTACACATAAATTTCCTGAATATTTCCATTCACCATTATCCTCATTGCGTTGGCCATTGCGGAAATAAGATTCAATAATAAACGTGTTGTGTTCAAGGGTATACATAACCTAAAATTTACAAACATAATTATTACCATTTTCGATTAATTGGAAACACTGTACTTACTGTAAACTTCGTTTAACAATAGCTAATTAGTATTGAAAAATACTGTTTTGTATAATAATAACGGCGTTCAAGAAAAAAAAGGAGAAGTAAAGAAACGTAAACACACAGAACAAGTGAGAACATCTGTCAACAGGAGTGTTAGTCTAAGAGCTGGTGACATTTTTTGGTGATCATTTAGTTAAGGCCTATTTTTTGAGAGAATGTTGCTGGAGGCATGTATAAGTGTCATCTGTAAGGATTCTCCTAGATAGCGGTATCGGAGGGAGGCAGAACATCCCCAATTTGCACTGTCAGTATATGTCAAATTCGAGGTGAGCCGGTTAGGTTTTGTGTCACTTTGTGTCAAAACTGACGGAAAACCTAACCTGCTAACCTCGAATTTGACATGGACTTACAATGCCACCAACCTATTATTCATACGTTTCAATTTCCACAGCCGCCCCTTATGGACTTTTTTAGTGTAAGTTATGTCAAATTCGAGGTTAGCAGGTTAGGTTATCAGTCAGTTTTGACATAAAGTGACACAAAACCTAACCGGCTCACCTCGAATTTGACATGTACTGACAGTGCAAATTGGAGGTGTTCTGCCTCCCTCCGATACCGCTATCTAGGAGAATCCTTACAGATGACACTTATACATGCCTCCAGCAACATTCTCTCAAAAAATAGGCCTTAACTAAATGATCACCAAAAAATGTCACCAGCTCTCCTACTATGTGGCTAATATCACACTAGAAAGAAATATTGATAACTACTTGGAAGGTAGTTTTTTTTGGACAACCTTTCTCGATCTCCCGGTATATAATTGTGGCCCCATCGGTATAAATAAATAAAGAAAAAATTACATAGCACATGTGATATTTACCCCATTTCGAGATGAATTTGGATTCTTCAATTGAAGAAAAAATTAGTTGATTTTATTTCCAAAAATCATATTACAGAATAACAACAGATAGCTGTATTTAACAACTATAATAATAATAATAATAATAATAAATCGTCTTTTATTAGCTCCATTTTATTACAATAATTTACAAATTAGTGAAGATACACAACAAAAACAGCATAAAGGAGCTATCCCAAGGCGGAGTTCAGCATTTTACCTATCGGTTAGCTGTTCTACCACTCAACCCTTGCCAATAAAGAAATTAAATCTAATATTATATAGCTACATATACATATAAACATATCAGGGCCCAATTATAATAAATAAAATAAATTTACATTACCAATACCAGTCTGAAAATATTTCATTCCTTGTTTAATAAAAAAGTATGAAATTTGAATTTGAATTGATTCCAGGGTAAGCTTTTGAATGTGCTGTTAATACTGTTGTAAATTCTAGTTATTTGATAAGAGAAACACTGTTTAAAAAATGTCGTTCTATGCAACAGTGGAGTTAGCGTACCCTTGAATCGAACATTTAGATTGTGAACATCCGTGCCAAATTTAATCTTATTATATAAGTAAGGTGGTGATCGAAAGATGAGAACTTTGTGATAAAGGCAAGCAGCATGTAGCAATCTCCTCTTATCCATATTTAACCATTTTAATTCCTGAAGTTTATAAGAAATATGTTGGTACTTGAGAATTCCAAAAATAAGTCTCATACAGGAGTTTTGCATTTTTTTAATTTCGTGTGAAATAGGGGCACTTTTAGTAGATGTTGATGGTTGATATGAAACATTTTCCTCCAGATTGGTTACTGATACATCATTACTGTCCATTAAATTTTCCTGATTCTCAGTTTCCATATTTGCTTCAGACACATTCAACGTACATTTCTGCAACCTTCAAGATAATTTACTTTTAGATTTATTGTAAAAAAGAACATTTAAACCTACCAATGCCTTTGTGATCTATCAATAATTATCTTTTTCACTAAATGACTTGTCACTGGAATTTTCTTGCTTGGAATTGCTGTTTTCTTTAATCTTCGTCTCTTATTTGTTGCTGTAAATAAAATATACCTACTTAAACATTTTTTTTTGTAAATAATAAATTTCCAACTTACCTATAGTAAAATCAGTTTCTGCAAAATGCAAACTACATACTAACATATATTTAGTTATAGGTTTTCCAATTTTTAATACATTTTTCCACGTTTTACATAACTTGGGATCCGATGGAAATGCATGCAATGAAATATCTTTCGTACAATATGATGAGCACTGTGGAACAGAACATATTTTTCTGGACTTGGTTTCTACAGATTTATGAACAAATTGCATCGTTAACTTCTTATTTCTCAGTAATCTTCAGTAACTAGTAACTTTGTGACTGCTAAAAAATAATATGCACATTATAGGTACCTAATAGATATGTTATCATTTTATAGGCCATGCAATCATTTTGCTACGCCCGTATTTAGTTCTACTAAATGAATTCAAAACCTTAATCTCAGATAAGAAACAAATTTGCATCAAAAATGGCATAAAAATTCTACATTTGTAAGTGGTAATTTATAACCTCAATCTACTGTTTTCATGATCTTACCTTTTTAAGTAGGTATATAGTTGCCTGGAGATTTATAACGTAAACGACCACTATAAATACACTTATTTAGCAACAAATCGTAAATAAACTAAGAACAATCTGACAAAAATAGCTATTAATATAACGAGAATATTATGCGATTTATAATAATCGAGGACGTTGCTAGCCGACGAGGCGATAGCCGATTCGCGTAGTAATGTCCGAGATGGTTTAAATTGCAAATATTCGAGTTATATTTTCAAGGGTAATACCACAAGTAGTGGATATATTTTTGACAAATATTTTGCGGTTTCCATGTAAATTATTGCGTTTAAATTTCACGATACAAAATCACATTAAAAATGTCACGAGCCGAAGGCGAGTGACATTTAAATGTGATTTTGTTGAGTGAAATTTGCAATAATTTCTATGGAAATTGCAAAATATTTAAAAAATATATATCCACTTCGAGTGGTATTTGGGACGACTATTTAACAATATTAATACATAACGGTTAACTTTATTGAAAAATAATCCAACAATTAATATAATTCATTCTCAATTAAATTCAGCGGAATACTTCCAAAACACAACATTTTAAAATTTTTAATGCAAGCCAAACTTTGTTCACACAGTTTGTTAGTGTTGAGTTTTACGTAACCTGGCGATATCACTAAGGACATAACATCGTTGCTAAGCGATATTTAGCAACAAGGCTGTTTAGTTTTTTAGTAGGTACATTGTTTTGTGAATATTTTGCATGGTGCCCAATATTCAGTGATATACTGCTGTTATTGGTTGAAAAAAGCAAATGTCTGCAATGTGATTGGCTTATATGTTATAGTGTTGAATAGTCAGCTTTATCGTATCATCGAAGCAAGTAATTTTAAAACAAAACACTGTGATTTTGTTTACATTCAATTGACTATTTCCCACATCTCTTATTATCCAATGAAAAGCCATGCTTTTTCAAAATTCAACCAATCGTCAGTTTCTTTTGCCACTTGAATCCACGGCAACCACCAAATATGTTGCTTTAATCAAGGTGGTATTTAAGAAACGTCATTTAAACTGTCATTGCGCATCAGTATAAATGTCAAAATGAACCGATATTTGGGAAATAGTCCACAAAATGTATTTCGGACTCATGATTTTGCTCTAAACTTATCATATTTCAATCAATTATATCCTCAAATTCATATCGCCGTAGTTTGAGCCAGTAATTTTTATATAAACAGCTGTTTTCAAAGCTATTTAAAATGGTTAGAAAGTGTTTTATCTGTGGAAATCCAAACAAACCACTTTTTGAATTTTCTAGTGATATGCAGATTCGTACCAAATGGCTCAAAGCTATTTCAGGAGTTTGTGGTATTGTTAATTAATAATAAAACTAATTAAATTACCTTTATTTCTAATATTTAATCATGTATTACAGATATTTCTAAACTTAATGAATATTCTACTTTGTGTATTAACCATTTCGATGAGAATTTTGTAAAGGTACTTGACAAAAAAACTCGTTTGATTAAAAACGCTGTACCAACAATAACTGTAAGTAATACATACTTTCCATCACATTAATTAGAAGAACATTGTATACATTTTTTAGCAAATTTTACCTAATTCTGAAATTAATCAAGAACAACATTTAGAAAAGTATACAAAGGAAACCCAAGCTGAACTTATATCTCCAACCCAAATTGCAGATCTTCAGTATACTATTAAAACGTTAACTTTAAAGCTAAAGCGAATTAGTGGTAATTATTCAAAAAGTTTACTAAAAATTAAACAACTTGAAGATATACAAAAAAATTCGGGTAAATTAAATGTTTTCCATAAAATATTAAAGATGCTGATGATGGAAATGAAAAAGCTGATTTTCTTGCAAATCTTGTTCTCAATTATGACAAAAAAGCTCCTCGTTGGTCAGAAGCTTCTATACGTATGTGTACAGTATGGAGATTTCGCTCTCTTAAAGGATATGAGCACTGCAGAAGCCATTTAGCGAGTTTACCATCAAAAACAACATTGTTACGTTATCTTGGTGACTGTAATGGTTCAGATGAATTCATTAAGCAGCGTTTAATGGCTGAAGTAGCTCAATTAACAGTACCAGCAGAAAGAATTTGCTCCTTAATTATTGATGATATGTCAATTAAAGAGAAAGTGCAGTATAGCAGATCTGAAGATCGCATCTATGGTTTGGATAATACTCAATCTACAACCGTTGGCAATAAACCTCAAATCGCAAACAAAATGTGTTGTTATGTTATACATGGATTGTCAACAAGATACATCATTCCAGCAGGATATTTTTTTCACTCTTCTCTGAGAATTAATGACTTTTACTCGTTAACAATGAGAGTACTTAGTCTTCTTACTGATTGTGGCTTCCTTGTTTTAAGAATTGTTACAGATAATTTTTCCTCAAATGTATCTTTATTTAAACAATTTTGTGGTGGAAATCTGAAAAACTTCATTGACCATCCTTTTCTAAAACCTATACCCTTGTTTTTAAGCTTTGGTTATTGCCATATAATAAAGAACGCACGAAATTTATACCTAGATCATGATATGTCCTCTTCTGATGGTGAAATCTCTGCTTCATATTTAAAAACCTTATATGATCTGCAAAATGGACTACCCTTCAAACCTGTTCGCTACTTAACAAAAAAACATTTATACCCATCAAACTTCGAAAAAATGAATGTTTTACGTGCTATTCAGATCTTTTCACCCGCCGTCACTGCTTCTTTGCAGTTTTTAAAAGAAGCAGGACACATTGAATTTCAAAATGTCAACAGTACTGTGAAATATTTGGAAAACATATATTATTTTTTCCAGATACATAATGTGTCTAACAGAACACAATATCTGCAAAAATTAGATAGTAGTACTGCACCGTTTATTCATGTTTCTGACGAAAGACTCTATTGGTTGGACGTAACACTCCAGAATATTATATTGATGATATACAAAATTCTTCTGCATCTGTTGGTTTGCAAGGTTTATCCAACGAAACAGCTCATGCCTTGAAATTTACTGCTAAAAGTACATCATTATGTATAAAATGTTTACTTCCCGAAGCTGGTTTTTACTATGTATTAACACGTTCATTTAGTTCGGATGCAGTGGAAGCAATGATTTCACACGTGAGATTGAGAGGTGGCTCAAATGACGCAACAGATTGCCGAACTGCTGAGCATGCTCTTCGTCAAATATTACGCTGTGGTATTGTGAAGGCTTCGCCTTCTTCAAATATTGCACATAATAGTAATTTCACCAGCTCTGCAACATTTGCAACTACATCAAGCATAACAGAAAACGAAGATGTTGAACTACCTGCACTTTTAACAGTTAAAATTTAGAAATTATATAACCAATTTATTCCTGGCAGTGGCATATCTGCTGCCTACAGCTTTTGTGGCAGGCTACATTATAAAAAAATTGGATGGTAAATTCCACTGCAGTACATGTCTCGAGCCATTTCTTTCTTTTTCAACCCTATAGCCAAAATCAAAAATATAGCCCCTCTATTACAAATAGTAGCGACATCATGGGGCAAACCTGATGCAAACATGAAAATACAAAAAGTTACTAAACGGTAAATTTCAGTGTAAACAGTGAAAAAATAACAGATCTGAATACCTGAAATCCTTTTCTGCCACTATTTTTACACTTATCGACACAACACCCTAGCATTTTCACGTCCTCGACTTCAAATTAGCCCCCGAAGAGAAAAATGAATAAAAACACGACAACTGTCAATGTCACATTTTAATTTAATTATGCATCTTCGTAGGCGATTTTTAAATATGCTAGGGACTTAAGGGATACCAACGTGATTTTGCCCCAGCGGCAACATCAATCGTTGTCGCTACTATCGAGAGATAAAAAAAACAGGTTCCTCAGCGGGCTGTGGAAATTCAAGGTATGAATAATATATTGGCGACACTGTACGTCAATGTCAAATTCGAGGTTAGCAGGTTCGGTTTTCCGTCAGTTATGACACAAAATGACGCAAATCCTAACCTGCTAACCTCGAATTTGACATTGACGTACAGTGTCACCAACATATTATTCATACGTTGAATTTCCACAGCCCGCTGAGGAACAGTTTTTTTTTGGATCTCTCGATATATGTAAATAAAGGGGCTATATTCAACCCCTGGACCATTGTTACGGCTGATTAGCCTTCAAGATCGTGGAGGCTTAAATTACCCAAATTCGAGTTTTGTGGGAATGATACAACATTTAGCAACTCTTGTACCTGAATTTTTGCCTTTTATAAAATGTAAGAAAACTTGTGATCAGATGATCAATATTCTGTATCCACATCTTTGTCAAAATCCAATATTTAAATGTACAGAACATAAAGATATTGTGTGCAAAATCATTATTATGTGTTGTAAAACCCATTATTGACAATATTTGTAGAGAAAGAACAGATCTGTTAAAGAAAAAATATTTACGTTGTAATCCAACCAGTAGAACGCTACTTAAATTGTAATTTTTGTTATTAAAATTGTTGCCAAATTTCAAGATGTTACATTTTTTGCTACGCATCACAGAAAATATAATACAGTTATAGTTTTTCAGCAAATAATGGAAGCAGGATGTTTTCTTGTTATATTATTACACAGAAATCTCCCTCACCAGACACCTCTCTTACACGGACATTTTGTTGGAAACCAACTTGCTTGCATTAACTTTACTAATAAATTTTTCTCTAATACACGGACACTCTCTTAAACGGACACGGACACCATTTTTCGACAATTTTTAGACTGTGAATCTCTCTTGTACGGACACTTCAAAATGCAGGCCCAGCTAATGGCGTCAAAACAATCCATAAATCCAACATTTAATGATCATGTTGTTAATTTATCGAATTCTTTTGCAATACGGGCGGTATTAAGTCAACTCCAATCAGCATTATGACCGCAGGAAATTCGACACTTTCATTACCCTATGCGTGATATTACAAAGCAATCCATATCGCTTGATTTTAAAGGCCTGCAATTCAAAACTACTTAGCCTTTTGCGTGGGCATTCCATTACGATAAAAATAAAAATAGGAAGAATTTGCTTGCTTGCTTTTATGGAAAGACAGAACAAGAAAACTAGGCTCAGGGCCGTCCCGCGACCGAGGAGCCTGCAGGTATCAAGTTACACCACTTTAATCAATTCGAACCAGAGGACGATTTACCCTTATCAGTAATGGCTGAACTGTATAGGAATATCCCAGAAATCGAAGACGTCGACCCTGACGAATTTATAAACACTGACAAAGACATAATCCTGGAAGATGATGTAACCGAAATTTCAGGTGAATCAGCTGCCGTTGATATGCAGTTGGCAGAATTAGAAAACGATGGCGACTTAGAAATTTGTGAGAATGTAATCAAGACCTACACGGAAGCATTAACAGTGAATAATTTTAAATGCTTTGCTAAAGAAAGTAACGACTTTAAAGTATTCAAACTGTTAAAATATTTAGAAATACATGCGGAAAGTATAATAAGCAGTCAGAAAAAACCCTTACATCAAACGGGTATGTTAGATTTTGTAACAACTATTACATAACTTTGTTTCAATTATTTTATTATCCTTATTAACTGTTAGCGCGTATACCTTTGCATAATACGACTTTTTTAAACATAAAAATGGATTTTTCCCTTAAGCAGACGCCTCTAATAACCGGACAAAAACTTTGGCACCGTGCGTGTCCGCTTATGGGAGATTTCACTGTATCTCTAAACTTGTATTGACAAAGTACAAAAAGAATTACGGTGATTTGTTTGCTCATTTTCTTCGTAGATGCCACAATGTAAAGAACATCTCAAAACAAAGCGGTTTTTGACCACAAAGCGAACATCCGAAACTCATCAAATTAGTCATTGGACACAGGAAACGTCAGTTTTAGCCTTTTCACTGCCAAAAGGCGTTATTTAAGTGACATTGAAGTCGCGAAGGCTGTTGCTTTGCTTGAAGATGGTCGATCTATGCGGTATGTAGCCCACAAAACAATAACAAATATGTAGCCATGGATATATTAAGTACAGGATACGTTCACTACATGTAAACGTACGTCGAATCTTAAAATAACATATCACGGAGTTCGGTACCTTCCCCCATTTCATTCTAACCTGTATCAATTTATTTCTCTCCCCCTTTAGACGTATTTCATACAATGTTTTGTAAGCTTAATTTTGAAGTTTTGAAATGAAAACGTCAGAAGTGTCATTCAATTTCACAGTTTATTTCTACCTTCGAAAATTGAATTTTAGCAATGAGAACGTGCAAATGGAAGAATTTCTAAATGATGGTAACATTAACTATAATTTCAAATAGCAAAAAGTTCATTTTGATTCCGAGTGATATTTTTTCACAACAAATAAGTGAATTTATGCCTACAGGAGACACCACTATAAAAAAACGCGCCAAAATCCCTACCTCACGGGTGGTGTGGAAAAGAGATTCCAGTAAATTTAAGCGCATTTTTCCAAAAAATTTAGGTACCACTTTCAAAATTGGTGCAACAAAAATTTAATTTATCATTCTTGCAAAGAAATGTGCTCTACAAATTTACTTCCATCCATTTTTATCGAAAACTACCCGTTTTTGCGATATTGACCACAAACTAAATGAACGAGCACATTTTGTGCTGTATGCACAAATTGATCTCGCACTCTTGCTGCAGATCACACAAAATTGCATTTCAAATATCCCTATTCAATTTTCTTCCCGATGCACCCTTTCGTAGTTAATAGCCAAAAACCAGTACTACTACCAGTCTCAGGGGTATTTTTTGAGACTACGGGTATGTGCATCACTACTTAGGTAGAGAATTTTTTTGATATTCATTCATGCCATTAGGAATATGAACATAAAAAAAATATTATCAGCAATAATAGGACGAGAGGTCAAAATATTGCCGACAATAATTTTTGCGATTCAGATACGAGTTTTTGCGACGACGAAAATAACGACGAGTGCAACAGAAACGAGATTATCTGAAGAGCAAAAATTGTCTGCAATATTTCGACCTAGAGTCATATTCGTCTTGACAATTTAAATTTTCATTAAAAAATAGTTACAGAAAAAAATGTAGCTGAAATAAAAGCTCCTCGAAATATTGTCACTACAATAATTGTTACAGAAAAAATTGTCGCTGAAATAAAGCTCCTCGAATTATTGTCGCTGAAATAAAGCTCCTCGAACTATTGTCACTAAAATAATCGTTCGATTGGTAGTTTATTTTTAAATTGAAGAATGCCATTGGTTGACAATGACACCAGTTAAATTGTCAATTTTAAATTTTGGCTTAGACCAAATCACAGGTGGCTAGAGTACCATAACCATCAAACACATCCTTGCAAGGCACACACATAAAAATGAAAAATACTAGATGTTTACTATTTTATTTACTAGCAACATGATATTGTACATTTCCGTCAGATACAAAATATGAAAAGCTACTCATAACTCCCAAGGGACTTGTCAAATTATTTCTCCCTCATGGTAACCATGCAACTATAGGCAACGTCTTAGCAACCATACATTGAGGCAATCCTTGATGTTACTTACATATTCTAATTTAAATGTCATGACATTTTGAAATTTCATACTATTCTTACTAATATGCTAGTAAATAAAATATTTTATCTACGACAGTGTGTAAAATTGCCATTTAGTTGGCAGTTTTAAGTTTGTAAAACGACTGTTTAATAACATGTTTTCATTAGTTTACGTCGTCAGTAGTAACCTGTTTAAAAGATTTCATTAGGCACGTTATCAGTAGCAACGTGTTTTAATAGTATATTAAAGTATGAGTGGATAACAAGGTCTTTAAAACACGCGCGAGTTTTCGAGCCGGAGTGCTCGAAACAGAGCAAGTGTTTTAAAGACCAGTTATCCACGAACACTTTACGCTATTTTTTATTATACCTCCAATACTGGAAATAAATTACGCACTAAAAACTTAGAAATAATTTTTGTCGTGATAAATCGAGAGGGCATAATAATATTGCTACTATAGTTACGAGAATTATTTACGTTTTTGTCGCGTCCATGTCCGTTGTTGCATTCAGTCGTTTCCTTGACAACCTTTAAAGCTCGGCGAGCTTTAATCGCCTGTATTCGCACGCTCAGGCGTGCTTTAAACGGCGATTCTGATGCAGGTATAATAAAAAAATTTTAAAACACGCAAAATTACGACCGGTTGCTAGTAATCCTAATTTACATTTAATTTTTTTAATATTTGCCGTGTTTTCTAAATTCTATCGTAGATAAAATATTGTACAATACACATGCGTAAAGCGTCTTTAGTCACTCGCGGGGCTTAAAACGCTCGCTCACTCGTGTTTTAACTCTACCCCACTCGTGACTAAAGAGTAGCTTTACGCACTTGTATCGTAAATTACTATTTTCTGAAAATGGGCCTTTTTCAAGCTAATTTTACTGAACTATTTCTGTACATTTTAATGTTTTATTTTGCAAATACAAATACAGTCGCGACCAAAAAAAACGGGACACTTCTTTTTGACCTAATTCTCAAAATGCGAAAAAAAGTGCCGACACTGACAATTCTAATTAATAAATGTCATCCAAAGTCATTATTTAATTCAGAAAAATGCGGGCACATATTGGAAATACGGATAAAGCGACAATAATTGCCAATTGCGACCCATTTTGAGAATTAGATGAAAAGTGTCCCAGTTTTTTTGGCCACGACTGTAGTAATTAATTGTTAAAACGTTTATCAATCTGTTGAGTAGAGTAGCTACAACAATGTTGCAGTGGCAGAACTTCATTGGAAGAGGCCCGGGTCCCAAATATGTAGTAACATTTGTGAAATACATTCCTGTCGACTGATGTTGAGCTGAAGGCCCCCTCTGAAAACCCCACTTAGTCCCGCCACTGCCAAGTTGACTGTATTTACGTTACATCATCATTACATATATCCCTGCTTTTATATTTAATACCAGCTACACAAAATAATAATTTTTGTATTAAGTTCGCGAAATGAGTGTTTTTTTAATAGCGCGTGAGAATGTCAATTTTCGCCGAGACCGTTAGGTCGAGGCAGAAAAGTCATTCAAACGCGCCATAAAAACACGAATTTTGCCACGAAATACAAACGTTTTTTCTACAGCCGTCAAAAAAAGAATAAAAGATTCTCTGCAACAAAATCGTACGTATATAGCAAATAAGTAGAGTAATATTATTATGTACGTAACGTTTTATATGTGTTGTAACTAAGGAAATGGTGTTCCAAAACAGTTTTTTCACTGCTAGCCGTGAAGAAATATTATTTTTTATTATACCTCCATCAGAATCGCCGTTTTAAAGCACGCCTGAGCGTGCGAAAGCAGGCGATTAAAGCTCGCCGAGCTTTAAAGGTTGTCAAGGAAACGACTGAATGCAACAACGGACATGGACGCGACAAAAACGTAAATAATTCTCGTAACTATAGTAGCAATATTATTATGCCCTCTCGATTTATCACGACAAAAATTATTTCTAAGTTTTTAGTGCGTAATTTATTTCCAGTATTGGAGGTATAATAAAAAATAGCGTAAAGTATTCGTGGATAACTGGTCTTTAAAACACTTGCTCTATTTCGAGCACTCCGGCTACGCCGTCGCGCTAGAAAATTCGCGCGTGTTTTAAAGACCTTGTTATCCACTCATACTTTAATATACTATTTTATTATACCTGCATCAGAATCGCCGTTTAAAGCACGCCTGAGCGTGCGAATACAGGCGATTAAAGCTCGCCGAGCTTTAAAGGTTGTCAAGGAAACGACTGAATGCAACAACGGACATGGACGCGACAAAAACGTAAATAATTCTCGTAACTATAGTAGCAATATTATTATGCCCTCTCGATTTATCACGACAAAAATTATTTCTAAGTTTTTAGTGCGTAATTTATTTCCAGTATTGGAGGTATAATAAAAAATGGCGTAAAGTGTTCCTGGATAACTGGTCTTTAAAACACTTGCTCTGTTTCGAGCACTCCGGCTACGCCGTCGTGCTCGAAAACTCGCGCGTGTTTTAAAGACCTTGTTATCCACTCATACTTTAATATACTATTTTCACGTGTTAAAAAAAGTTTAACTTCGCGTATTTATAGCGATGCATAAATGTCAGGTTTTTTTGACGGCTGTAGAAAAAATTATTATTCGTTGGCACCTCAACACTGACAGATTATGGAGGCCGTGGATTAGTTTCTACACGGCTTTCTTTCTTGTTTTACAACTGCAGGTGTGTCCTGGCCTTTCCTATTATTTTTCCATGCTTTTCAACCTCGTTTTCCTCCAGTTGTACCATGGTTTTTAGGTCCTTCAATATGCTGTCCTCTCATTGTAACTAATATAAAACATAATGCACAATCAAATAAACACGGCTATTTATTTAATACCCAACTGTTTTGGGCTAAAATGCAGAATCCGAAGCTAATTACACTTCTTGTAACTCTTTTCCTTATAATTTTGGTTATGGTTACTAGAGAAACAACAGTAAATAATGATTAATATTAACAATAGAAGCGATAGTGGAGTAGATCTGGGTTTGGAAACGAACTCTCTCGTTTTGAAAATTTTTGTTTGTGATTTCATAGAGTCGGGGTCCCTCTTTCAGATGATCACTATGGGAAGACTACCGGAGGTACGAAGGGGGGGAAAATTACCGTTCAAAGATATAGGGAAACGGGTTTTTCGCGAATAACTCGCTGAGTTTCATACCTATCGGAACAGTTTATAGGAGATGAAATAAAGGACTCGCAAATACAAACAAAATAAACTTTGGTTGGTCGAAATCGGTCCAGCGGTTCGCGAGATATTGCGTTTTGAAGGTCGAAAAACTGCGCCCGGAATTTCGCCGCGGCGGGAACCTTCCGAGGGCCGTGTTCACATTTTTCGCAGAGAAGATATTGACCTAGTGACTTTATATTTTTTTTCCTGTTAGGTAATCACAATCAAAATAGTTTGTCCAAATTTCAAGTCGCTAGGTCAATTAGGAGGGGAGGGGGAGGGAAAACAATAAAAAAACTTTGATCGGGGCGAACTTTTTTATTTATTGGCCGATCCGGGTAATCTAAACTGAAAAATCTTCGTTAATTGTTTTGCTACAAGATGAGTCGGGGGCCACCAAG